>JBAJHW010000021.1:1200000-1800000 GCA_037013535.1 Intellagama lesueurii
CATTAATCAACCTAGAGCAGAGAACCTGTGGCCCAATTTCCACCTTCCCCCCCAACAGGTCTGGGCCGATGGGTGTTGTTGTCCAGCAATATCTGCAGAGGCACACGCTCCCCACCTCTGAAGGAAGAGCATGGGACTACTGGGGAGGCAGGTTTGTGAGGCTTAAATTCAGTTCTACTTAGGGTGGAACCACTGAAATCCCAGATACGTAAATTAGGCTTCATAAATTCACTCCCAGGCAATGGGTGTTAAGGGCTTTAATCAAGATTTCACAAAGAGCCAATCCATAATGCACTTATTCTGTCCTCCTTGCATCCCTGAGGCCAGCACGGCATTCCCCGTCTCCAAACTAGGGACAACAGAGTCAAAGCAAAACAACAAAACGTGATTCCCAGTTTTTCTTTACACTGCCACCTTTGTTCTAGTGCAGGATCTGTCCCACGCCCTTCACACCCCATGGAGAGAAAGAAGGGGAGGATGAGGTAAGCAGGGAGGGGAGGGGAGATGATGGTCTGTCTTGGGAATGAGAACCCAGTGAACAATTCCATGTTGTGTGTGTGTGTGGACGGCGATGACCATCAGCATGGCTGCGGGTTCCATCAGCCCACACTGGTCTACCCAATGGTGAAGGAACGATGGGGTTTGGAATCCCAACATCTGGAAGATAAATTCACGATCCGTTTACACCCTTAAAACACCTTAAAGCTATTGAGATTATGGGCATCTTCGTGTATTTCTGGCAGACATGGGGGAAAATATGTTTTTGAACTACACAGCATTTAGAGTCCCATAAAATAGTTATTCTCCGTCTCTAGATTTGTGTTTTGTTTTCATTTAAGCTCAGGTGGGAAGGTTTAGCTCAGGAGCCCTGAAGAATGGCCCGTTGTGGCTTAAGTCCATCTTCATCCAAGGTCAACCGTTCCAGTTTCTGGAATCCAGGAGCAGGCTGCCCCTGAAAAAGTTTTCATAGAGGACAAACATCTTACGGCAGCCAGAGGACTTGCAAGTTTAAATCTCTTTTTTCCCCCACCATTACCCATCAATTCGTTTGATCCAAGGGGATTTTAAGCCACAAAGCTCCTGATGGTCATCACACACCTTGCAGAAGTGAAATCTATCAATTTCTATGTGCCCTTCCTTCAAAAAACAAAAACAGAACTCAAGTTAGTATACAAAGCTTCCTTCTCTTTCCCCCCCAGTATCCTCAGATGATTCTGAGAAAGACAGACTGGCCCAATGCTACCCTATGAATCTGTGGTGTGATGGAACTGGGGGCCTCCTGGTCAGTGGATATACAAGAGAAGAAAGTTCAGGTTTTGCGAGTGTGGTTTCTTTAACGTCTGGGTACCCGTCTCTGTCGTTTCCGAGCCAGGGCTTGGTACAAAAGGTGTTTTGAAATGTTTTAAGTATTTTTCCACCAGGCAAATCATAATCTCCCCAAGAACTACCCTGACCCTTGGAGGCCTTCAAGAGAAATTTGGACAACCACCTGGCAGATATCCTTTGATTTGTATTCCTGCATTGAGCAGGGAGGTTGGACTCTACGGCCTTAAAGGCTCCTTCCGACTTCATGATTCTCTGATTCCATGAAAATAACCAAAGTCTCTCATTAACCCCCACCCCAAATGTACTTAAACAGATTGCTCACAAATAAAGGCTGTAGCTTGTTAAAAAAAAAAAAGTAGACTACATTTCCTAAAATATTTTTCACTCTGACAACCCTCCAAAATGGCGAATTTATTTTAAAAAAAAAAATCAATTCAGAAATCCCCAAGATTATTCCAAATATCTCCATTCCTCGCTCTTAATCAGACACTGAGAAGACCCAGCAGCTGGAAGGACAGGGTTTTGGGATTCTCTGATGTCTAGAAAGACGGAGTCAGCCAAACTAGACAGAGGAAATGAGACAGAGAAAGCCGTTAAACCAGTTAAAGAGAAAGGACATTTCAGTCAAGGAAGTACAGTGGGAAATGGAAGACTTCCTTGGCTAAATTACCTGATCCACTCTCTTTTAATACTTAAGAAATAAATAAAAAAAGTCAATTTTCAGAGCCCTGAATTCTTACATCTTTCCATAATAGATCTCCAGGTCTTGTGTTTTTTCCCCCCACCCAGTGTATATGTTATGTGTCATCAAGTTGTATCTGACTAAGGAGGTTCTCAAGGTACATGAGATACTTAAGGAGTGATTTTACCAGTTCCACTCACCTCATGAGTCTCTATGGGTTGAGTAGGGATTTGAACCCAGGTCACGGGTCCTAGCCCATCACTTTATCCACGACACACCACACTGGTTATCCACAAACACAGCTTACCTTTTGTCATCAACACTGCTTCAAAATGCATGATGGAAGTTATACTTTCCTTTCTAGGAGAAGCAAATACTGAAGACTAAAGGGAGAAAAATGACTTTAATCTGAAATAATCTAATCCACCATATAGCACCACCTTCTGGTAGTAACAGTGGGAATCAATTATATGATAGGTGCTGCACAGAAATAAGAGAGAACCCATCTGTGTAAAAATGATATTTATTCACTAATGTTTCTTACAGTACCTTAAAATAAAATTAAAAAGCCAAAGCACATTTTAGCTTCAACAGCAATAAAAAGATGGAGGACGAGGGGCTCAGAATTATTTTTTTCTTCAAAATGCCCCTATGACTTCCAAACACTTAAAATAAAATCATTTGTGAATTAATTACCTGGGCAAGAGAAAGCAAGCCACTGAATTCTGGCTTTGGTAGAAGGCCATGGGGCTTGCGTGTAACTGTAGTTCTTCGAGTGGTCTTCTGTGAATTTGCACATATGGGTTCCTTCTGCACCTCCACAGACATCTTCAGAACATGCCAGAACCTAAAAAGTCCATTAGTACACACACACCCCTCTACTACTGTGCATGCTCCCCACCCTGTAGCTAATCCTCTGGTCCCCAAGTCCAACACCAATAAAATCATATCCTTGCATGGCAGACCGAGGGGACGATGAGCAACTGGTGTGAATTCAGAGATGACCACTCAAGGAACTAGTTACACATTAAGTGATCTGCCTTCCTTCTTTCTGGTCTCTGTGAATCACATTGTGATTGGCAAGTTCACTCACTGGCTGGTGGGCGGTCGCTCCAAGACAAACATGGCATCTCGTTTTGGACTGGCGGCCAGTCGGTCACACTGCATTGCAAATATCTCTCAACTGAACTCATTTGAGAAACGCTGGAGAAGCAGCAACTGGACCACATTGAGTGCCCCTTCTTTGCTATCTGGTACGTCAGAGTTATAGTGTTCGCTATCCATTAAGATGATCATCGCAAGGCGATGTTGTTCACCATTCCTAGATACCTAGTAACTTACGAACAGTTCAGAAGACTTTTGGAAGTGTTATGTAAAAGATCTAAGCTCTGCAAACACCTAACGCGTGTAGTGACTTCTCTAAAACCAGAAGCTGGGGATGGGAAGAATGTAGGTTGAACCAGAGGATGCTCGATGTGGAAGACCGAAACCACCTTAGATAAGAAAGAGAGGTCACCAAATAGTGTCACCTTGTCTTTATGGAACTGCAGAAAACGTGGCTCATGCCCAAGATCACATAGTTCGCTCGCTTTTCTTGCTGATGGAAGTGCAACTAAAAATACAATCTTGTACGAGAGTAATCTAAGATCTGAGGTTGCCATTGGCTTGAATGATGGCTTCACAAGGTGGTTAAGCACCAGGGCAAAAGGGCACTGCGCTAGCGGCGGTCATGTCTCCGGGTAGACATTTCTTAGGCCTTTCAAAAAAAAATTGAAGGGTTGCATCTCTGAAAAACCTCTATTCATTAGAGCCATGAACTTGATATACTACAGCTGCTTTTAATGAAGAATGGGACAAGCCACTTTCTTTCAGATGTAACACAAGACAGCGTTGGGGGAAGACCAGATTTTCCTGCCATTACTTCTTCACCAGGTCTAAGAGTGATGTGAGTACACCCAAGTGGGCAGGTGTAGCCATATTTTTATTCATCTGATCGTAGACAGGGTCAGACCTAGCTGGTGGTCGCTGGCCCTCCAGTTGCAGTGATTTCGCCATTCTAAGAATTAAATCTGTCCAAGCGCAGAAGGAACCCTTACGTGTGACTCACGGAGACCACGAAGAAGAACTGGCAGACGGGCAGGGGGAAGGAGGTGTGTAGTGTATAGGAGAAATGACGACCCAAATGCAAAATTGACTTGGAAGCGCAACAAAGCAAACGGGCTGAGGTATTCCCTGCGTGTCCTAGAAACAGAAGGGACAAGGGCTTTGAGAAAGTCTGAATGGCCCTTCTTGATTCAAGACACCAGGGAGAGTACGGAAGCAAGCTACTGTAAGAAACCGGGGTCCTGCTTCTGGAAAATTATTATATATGTATATGCAAACAATATCCTTCCCATAATCCTAACCCCCACCCCACTCCGGCAAACCAACAGCAATAACCTGAGCATAAGAATCATCACAATGCAGCAGGGCTGCACACAGAGAGACAGAGAGAGAGATTTTAGATGATCCTCACCGCCTGGATAACAGACTGCAACCAAAGAGAGGGCCAAACGAGTCATTTTGGCATTTTATTTGGGTAGCATTTTTTGTTTTGTTTTTAAGACACAGGTGTGAAGCTTTGAACAAGGACATGTTCCCTACCAGGGGACGGGGCACCAAACCATCTTAAATATGTTTGTTTTTTTAATAAATGGCCTCTGTCCGCCCGACCCCTCATCCAAGCCAGTTTATGCAAGAGGAACCAAGTGCAAGGTTAAGGGAACCCGAACGGCTTCCCGTTGTGGCCGGTGGCCCTGAGAAGTTTCAGGTTTATGTAAGCACGTGTCTCCAAGGTTCCCAATCAAACTGGAGTTCTCTCTTAACACTTCTCATGAAATCGAGAGTCCTCGGAACAGGACATTTTAAAACCTGGAGGTTTCTAGTCTACATGGAAAGCTGATGTAGCAACAAAAGTGGAAGGGTACTAGAGTCCATTCTGTTGTCCATGTCCCCACCACCTGCCCCACTTCTTCCCACAGATAACTCCGTCCAGAAATCCAGCCTCTCTTAAGGCTTACCTTATCTCACAAGAGAGCAAAGGCGAAAATGACACCCTTCCTTCCTTCAGTCTTGGGTGAAGCCAGGCCAACAGGCCCCAGCGTTCCTGTGTAGGCTAGATTTGAACTCATGAGGCAAAAATACTCAAAACAGCCCCTCCCTGTTTTGCCAGTTCCCTGAAGCACCTTGAACCACTTTCTGCAAGGGAAAAGAAGAAAAAGGGGAGGCAAGCGAAGGAATGTTGAATGTGTTTTGCAGGTGTGGAAGGATGCTTGACCGGGGGCTTTTGGAGGTAGGTTTGAAGTCAATTTTTAGAAAAAACAGGCACATTTTTAGTATAATATTACACAGAACCCTATTCCAGAGAAAACACTTCTCCCTCTCCTCAGTTGGGATGCTAAAGCAAAACTTCCTTTAAAAAAAGAAAAAAGAGGCGCAAGGATCAAAAAGGGCTTTTTCAATGTCACTTATTCTTAGGACCGATTTTTTCATCATCGGGTGAAATGGTAGAAGCAGGGAGGGAATGGAAGATAAGCTTTCATTCCTAGAAAGCGAGGCAGGTTCCAGTTTTTCAAGGATTGAAAAACATAATGGTTCAGATCCCACTGCCCTGCCATCACCTCTCACAAAGGGTGGAGAATCAGAACTCAGCCGAGAAACATCAAGTAAGGCTAGGATCAAAAGAAAAAAAAGTGGCACACACACACACAGGCAATGCCATGCCCTGTAGCCGATGTTCCCAAAGAGGCACATGAAAAGATGGAGGGGGGGCGCAGAGAACTGAAGGCTTTTGGGGCAGTCTGTTCGCATCTGCTGCAGAATGGAAGGGAGATCCCTTCAAACAAGCCCTGCTCCAGGGAGACAAAAAACTGCCATCCCAGAAGATCCTCCGCCACCATCTAGCTCGCAGGTTTCTACGGAGGTCCCAAGAATGGAAGGACCTCTTTAGACCCATGAGAAAAGCAGGTGATAACAAATCCAACATGCTGGCAAGAGACTGGGGTAGGCTTCTCAGTGACTAAAAACATTAAACCTCACTACTCTGTAGGATCCCCTTATCTGCGGGATCAGTATCAACGGTTTTGCTTCTCCGCGGCCTGAAAATATTAGAAATATTAAAAGAAAAAAACTAGAAATACATATTTTCACAATGTATTTACCAGAACTGGCCACTAGAGAGAGCCAGAGACCATGCTATGTATTCTTGTTGTTGAAGAATACATAGCATGGTCTCTGGCTCCCTCAGGTGGCCAGTTCTGGTAATACATGGAGAAAATACATATTTCTGGATTTTTGTTCTTCTACCATGCAATTGTATAATGTTTGCTATTATTTGAGGTTTTCAGCATTCACAGGGGGGCTTGGAACCAATCCCCTGTGAATACAGGGGGGTCCTATTGTACATAAAAACCATGGCGCTATGGTCAAGCCCCCACCCTCCCCCAAATCAAGTTTATTCTTAAGAGGGCTGTCAAAAACGCTGGCACTGTTGGGGGAAAAAACCAGATCTTTCCCAGTGCCTACAAGACCCAGTCCAGACTTTTAAAAAGAAAAACCGTAACTCCCGAGTGTTTCCAAAAACGCTGAAGAGGCAATGGAGCGTTTATACTATGAAAATGTTTCATTTTTCATCACAAGAACAGACCTTAGAAGATCTTTCCCGAGTCAAAGAAACAGTCACTGTTTCCACAGAGGCCTAAGCCAAGTCATGGTTCACTGCTGAACCCCCAAGGCTGGGTTCCCACTGGGTCAAGCCTTATCCCCTGGGATTAAGAGACCAGCACCAGACTCATGTTCAACTATACCAGGGAGGAAACCACATTCGTAGGGAGGTGGAAGAGTCAAAAGCAGGCAGAGTTCAGAATCCTCTAGATCTCCCCCTCCAACCAGAAAATGAGGGTAAATGTCTGAATACAGGAAAAGAAAACTATTTTTTAGACATCATACCAAGAGTGCTCCTTTTTTTAGATTGCAAGCTGTGCTCACACAAGGGTGGCTGTTAATTTAGTAGCACAATGTTAACAAAATCAGGAGGACTGGCCCTTCTTCTAGCAAGCACAGTTAGGAGCACCTCCTGCCCAGTTGAGGATTCCCTCCTGGAGTATTAAGGCCGTAGATACAATGGTCTCTGATGGACACTCCTCAACCAGCCATGGGTACTGGGGTCTCATGAGAAAGGGGCAATGGAGTTCTCTACTCCCCGGCAAGAGCTAAATGAGAGGTTTTACCCCGAACCACGGTGAGGAGGATGACAGAGAAAGCCAGCAGGGCCCAAATCGACTGGTCAAGGAGACATCAACTGAGAGGCATTCAAGACTAAACCACGAAAGAAACAGAGCCCTGTAACATAGCAGACAACTGAAGGTGCCTCTTCTTCTCCCTTGGTTATCCAGCCCACAAAGCCCATCAGGAGGAGTTCTGGTTCTGATAGATCGAGGCTTTCTCCTTCAGCAGGTCCAGACACAAGTGACAGCTCCAGCTCCCTGCAAAGACCAAAACAAACCAACGAAGAAGGGTTGGAAAATTCAGGAAGCAGCAGAAAGAAAGCATTCCTCACACCGGTACCCCCAAGATACAGTTGTCTCTGAATTCACCTCTGGTGGTGTTGCAAATCTGGAAGAAGGCTTTGTTACAGAAGCAAGCCATTCTCACTGGGAGGGCAGCACAGCAAAGAACCATAGAGTGACAGAATAACAGCGTTGGATGGGGGCCCATAAGGCCATCAAGTCCAACCCTCTAAGGCAGGAATCCAAACCAAAGCAGATCTGACTGAGGGTGGTCCAATTTTCTCTTGAACGCCTCCAGTGTTGGAGGGCTCACCACCCCACAAGGAGATAGGTTCCATTACCGTACTGGTCAAACAGTTAAGAAGTTTTTCCTGATAATCAATGGAAATCTGGCTTCCTGTACCTTGAGCCCATTATTATGTGCCCTGCACTCCGAGGTGATTGAGAACAGATCCTGCCCCTCCTCGGTATGACAACCTGTCAAAGATTTGAAGAGCGCTATTCTATCTCCCCTCAATATTCTTTTCTTAAGGCTAATCATGCCCAGTTCTTTCAGTCTTTCCTTCTAAGGCTTCGTTTCCAGTCCCCTGACCATCCTTATCAACCTCCTCTGAACTTGTTCTAGTTTGCAAAGTGCGGTGTTCAAAAATGGACAAGGCACTCAAGATACTTCACGGGATTTGGGGACTATACTTCTGTTAATGCAGCCTAAAGGAGCTTTGGCCTGTTTTTGCAACCGCATTGCACTGTTGGTTCAACTCCAAGATCTTTCTCGCATGTCGTATTATCCTTCTTCCATGCAGCATAAGAGGTGAAATGCTGGTTTATTGTTTACAGGGCAATGTTTTTGCAGTTTTTGGTGGTACCAGAAGCCTCCAAAATTCCACCGGCTCCTCACAATCAGATGAACTAGGTAGGGTTCCTAGGCGGTACAGTAAACATTCGTTTATAGTGAAAAAGTTACTGCATTCTGGAAAGGAGATATTAAGGAGAGTGTGAAATAAGACATCTCACTGGTAGGTAGCAGAAAGTAATATTTCAGTTAAGGCATTCAGCATTAATTTTTCTACCTCTCACATTTAACTTCAAATTAATTTTTAAACTTGATTTTCAACAGGGGTACACTGATATCTATGAACTTGGTCTTTATTGGGAAAAACACTGCATGTAGCATGACAAGGCAAATTTTGGTGGCTTCTAGGAGTCAGTTCATGAACTCAGTTACATAACCGTTGCTGACTCAGTGTTTCAGAAGAGTCTTTTGAGCAGCAGGCCCACAGCCTGTGTTAATCTTAAACTGTGCGTTAATTTTTTACATCAATGAACAAAGGCGTTGTGGGTTTAGAGTTTAGGCTTTTATCAGGCATATGTAACTGTTCTGGTCCAGACAAGGAAATGGCCCACCTACATTTTGAGAGAATATCCTCCTGCCACATTGGTAAGAATTTCACTTTCAATCCTGCTGATGACTAGTAAAAGTAGGATACTATTTTGTATCAGCTTCCCATGTTAGATATTAAGAAACCTTTAAGTATCAAGCCGTGAACTTTTTACCAACAAAAGGAAAGGAATGTGTCGTTAAAAAGAAGAAAAGAAAACAAGAATGGGGTCACACAAGGTTACCGATGAGACGGCAAAGAGGGAAGCCTAAACATATTGCAAAAAGGACAGAAGTCAGATATACTAGCCAGATGAGGAACGCAGGTAAGGCCAGTGATAAGCGACCAGAAGGGTGTATAAACGCTAACCACATCTGTAAACTTTGAGACACATTATTCAGGTATTAACCCATGAGACTAAATAAGTTAAAAGTCCATTGGTAGTGGCTTAATGGCTTAAATCCCCCACCGCCGCCCCAGATAAGTTGCCCATTATTTTTCCCATCCAGCCATCCGAGGGAAAAATAAGGTTATATGGAGGGGAAAAAACACAAACCCGCAACCTCCAGGCAAGATGAAACTGGGGTGATTTGCACGGTTTCTCCCTCGTTCTGAAATGGAAAAGGCGGCTCAGCCTGCGGCTGACGTCCCAGAGGAATTCGCCCTACCACGGGTGGCTGCCAAGAAAAAACAACAACAACGAACCCACCATAATTTCTGGCGGTGCAAATAAGGTTTCCTTTTCTTAGTGCAGAACTGGATTCAGAATGTAGCCGCTTAGCTGTTGGGACTGCAGGCCTGCACAGCTTCTTCAATAAGAAAAAGAGGTTCTGCTTGCATAGCTTTGGTTTCCATGTTCATTCATCCTTTGTTTGTTTTATGCAACCCGGCCATTTTACAGCCCTGTGTGAGAAGGGAGACTGGAGCCAATATTTCTTTTCAGTGCTGCACAGTGCTTTTGAACGGATTTGGTGGGATAAGAATTGGCCACTGTGATTTCAATGCTACTTTGGATCAGGCAGCAAGAACTCTAAGACCAGTTTTGTTCAGGCCTTGACGGTGGGGCAGGCTTTCCCATAGCATTCTGCCAGAGCGGTGTAGCCGGGAGTGGCCAATTGACTCTTAACAAAGGCAAGGGTTCTCCACCTTGGGGGTCCTGATGCTGTGAAGACTAAAACCGAGACACTCTGAGAAATCCCATAGGCTCGTCACAAGACTGATGCTTCTGAATGCAAATTTGTAGTTGACACAAAATTGGGTGTAACAGCTAATATACTGGAAGAGAGGGACAAAATTCAAAAAAGGTCTTGAAAAGCTTGAGCACTGGGCGGAAAACAACAGAACTAAATTCAAAAAGGATCAGTGCAAACCCATTGCACAGTTACAAGATAGAGGATTGGCTCAAGCATACTACAAGTGAGAAGGGTTGTGTTAGATCATACGCAGAAGATGAGCCCACCGTGCGATGGGGCTGCAAAGAAGGCCAAGGCGATTTTAGGACGCCTTCACTGAAGCATAGTCTCCCAATCCTGTGAGGTACTAGGTGCCCCTCTGTTTGGCAGCAGTCAGCCCTCATCTTGAGTGCCGAGGCCAGGTCTGGACCCTGCCCTCCAAAGAGGTTGCCAAGCAACTGGAACAAGTTGAGAAGAGGGCAACCAGGATGAGCAAGAGATTGGAAACGAAGCCCTCGGAGGAAAGACGGAAAGAACTAGGCATGCTGAGCCTTGAGAAAAGGAGACGGCAGGGAGACAGGGTAGCCCTTTTCAAATCTTTGAAAGGTTGTCCTACAGAGGAAGGACAGGATCTGTTCTCAGTCATTCCAAGTGCAGGACACGTCATCATGGGCTCAAGCGACAGGAAGGCAGATTTCCATTGAACATCGGGAAAAAACTTCTTTATTGTTAGAGCACTATGATAATGGAACCCATGACCTCAGGAGGTGGGGAGCGCTCCAACCCTGGAGGCACTCAAGAGGAAGTTAGACAAACATCTGTCGGATCTACAGTGGTGCCTCGCTAGACGATGTTAATCCGTTCCGCGAAGATCGCTGTCTAGCGAAAACATCGTCTAGCGAAGCACGTTTTCCCATTGGAATGCATTGAAATCTCTTCAATGCGTTCCAAGGGAAAACGCAGTCGTCTAGCGAAAATCTCCCATAGGGAAACATCGTCTAGCGAGTGCGGGTCCCCATCGGAATGCACTGACAGCTGCACTGACAGCTTTTCACCACTAGTCAGCGCATTCCTATGGGGAAACCTCATCGTCTAGCGAAAATCGCCATAGGGAAACATCGTTTTGCGAAGCGCAGTAGCGATCGCAAAAAGGCATCGTCTAGCGATTTCCTCGTCCTGCGAGGCAATCGTCTAGCGAGGCACCACTGTACTTTGATTTGGATCCCTGCCAACTTGAGCAGGGGGGTTGGACTTGATGGACTTTTAGGGATCTTCCAACTCCATGATTCTGATTTTACCTGTATAAGATTAGTTTTAAAAGCAAGGCATAGACCCTTTTTCTTTTTTGAAAATGGGACTGTGAAAGGGAATGTGCCCTCCAGAGAGCGAGTGCCCCCAATTAATGCTTCTAATGAGTAAAACTCCATTCAAATTTTATTATAATATGGCTTCAAATCCAATCTGACTCATGGTGACCCCTTTCCAGGTTTTTCTAGGTATACCAGTGGCTTACCATTCACTTCTTCTGGGAATGCTTTGGGACTCGGCTATCCAGGAAGATTATTCTCCTCCTGGGAGGAAGAGTGGTGAACACTCCCAACCTCTGGCTCCACAACCAGGTCTCTCAAACTTACTGATCTATCATTAAATTTGAAGAGCCTTTTCTGGCGTTGGTTCAAAAAAGTTTTTTTAAAAAAAGATACTGTTTATTTATTTATTTATTGAACTTGTATGCCGCCCATCTAGACATAGTCTACTCTGGGCGGCTCACAGAACACAAAGTAAAACAATTGAAATAAAATAGCAGTTAACAGCACATAGATAATAATTCAAGATGGAGAGAATAAAAAGAATAAAAATAAAGAGAATAAAAATAAAAAGTGTTCATGCACTAATTATAATATGTTGTTTCTGACTGCTCATTCTCCCCCCCCCCCCAAGTAATAAATATAGTAGCGCTCTGGCTCTCAAAAACAAAACCAACTTTACAGCCTGAAGGGGAAAATGCAAAATTACCATTCCTTTCTGGGGACACACCATCCATCATCTGAACCACATGAACAGAAGGGTAACCAGAAATGGGGTTACCAAGTTGCGTTTAAATCCCTAGGGCGATGGCTCCATAAGTGTGTTGCATCAAGAGCAGTCAAGAACCTCGTGGCAACTTAAAAGACCAACATTTTTTTTAAAAAAACTGGCATTAAGCTCTCAGGGGCTGCAACTCATTGCACTTGAGGAAGTGGGCGGCACTCCACAAAGGTTTATGCCAAAGAAAACTGCAAAGTTTTTAATGTCTGTGCCCAGGTGAACTTGGAACCATGTTCTCTTCCTGCTGCCTCCCAAAAATGACACTTACACACACACACAAAAAAGTGGAAAGGAAACAGGGGCCTGAGCTGCACCTTACCTTCAGGTGGTTCTGACATGGGTGGGGTGAGGCAGTACATGTGATAGCCGCGGTCACAGTCATCACAAAAAAGCAGCTGGTCCTAAGCAAGATGGGAAGGGAACACCGGGGGGGGGGGGGGGGAGAATGCAGATTATTCTATTGTATTTAGGATCAGCAATAAAATCTGGCAACCAAGGTTTGTCGCTGACCCTATTGGTGTTATGGTTTTATCTGACTGATGTTCATTCTTTTCAGGAGCTCATGGAGGCTGCCCCCCCCCCCATATATGCACTGATAAACCCCACCACCACCAATCGCTCTATGAAGTGAGTGAGGCTGAGAACTAGGGAATGGCACACAATTACAGTACGACCCCTGAAGCCATGGGGGATTGATTTGAAGGCCCCCCCATGGATACTGAAAACCATGGATAATAATAGCGAATGCTATATGGCAGGGAAAAAAATCCAGAAAAAATATTTTCACCATATATTACCAGAACTGACCACTAGAGGGAGCCAGAGACGTGTTCTTCAACTAGAATACATAGCATGGTCTCTGCCTCCCTCTAGTGGTCAGTTCTGGTAAATACATCACGAAAATTGGTTTTTTAAAAAATATATTCAGACTATAGATAAATGAATACACAGATACCAATTCCATGGATATGGGGATTCTACTGTACCCATAAAGCAAGGCTTAAGGAAGCAAGCCTCTTTACATGGTGCACAATGGAATGGAGCTTCATGCATGGAGATCTTCCTTGTGGAGGAAGGTGGGCAGCGAATTTTTACCGATCCCTCTTCCCACCTATAGCCTCCATGCTGATGTAAAGAGTCAGGGGACTCTCCAGAACAGTGTGGGAGATGTTGCGGGAGTGAACGACAAACACAGCTTCAACTCCCTTTCCTTCAACAGGAAGGCTTCCTAAAGCCTGGTTCATCCTGTTCAGAGAAAGAGAAGCATGAATCCAACCACAACCCTACCGCAAAGAGACAGAGAAAGGCCTTCCCAATACAGTGGTGCCTCGCTAGACGATGTTAATCCGTTCCACGAGGATCGCTGTCTAGCGAAAACATCGTCTAGCGAAGCACGTTTTCCCATTGGAATGCATTGAAATCGCTTCAATGCGTTCCAAGGGAAAACGCAGTTGTCTAGTGAAAATTTCCCATAGGGAAACATCGTCTAGCGAGTGCGGGTCCCCATAGGAATGCACTGACAGCTGCACTGACAGCTTTTCACCACTAGCCAGCGCACTCCTATGGGGAAACCTCATCGTCTAGCGAAAATCGCCATAGGGAAACATCGTTTTGCGAAGCGCAGTAGCGATCGCAAAAAGGCATCGTCTAGCGATTTCCTCGTCCTGCGAGGCAATCGTCTAGCGAGGCACCACTGTATTTGTCTTTTGATTAATTAAAACCTATCCAGTGCATTTCTGCAATAATACATAATACTATAAAATTGTCCGTATAATAAGTGAAATAAAGTCAGGTTTGGTGGCTCATGGCAGTCAACATGAAGTTAGTTGGGGAAAGTGTCTTGTTTCTAGCAGTATCCTTCATGCCACATTTGGGGATGATGAGAAGGAAACTGGAGTCATCGAGGTAGCAGAATGAAAGAGGGAGGCTGCCCCAGGGATAAGGAAGAGCACGGGAGAAGGCATGGTGGAATCAACAAGAAGAAGAGAGGATGATGAAAAGGATCTTCTGTTGTCCCCAAAAAAGAGGCAGAGAAGAAGCCCAGGGTCACCCTGGGGGAGGAGTACTCACGTCATTTTCAGAGGTCCCACAAATGTTACAACACTTGCACTCAATGCATTGCCAGCGGTACGTTTTCACAGCGGCCATCATGACTGGTGTGAACTGCAGACAAGAAGGATGCCCTGGGAATGGAGAAGGAATGGGAGAAGATGTTACGGCAGATCTCCCACTAGGAAAAGCAGAAAAGCATACATAGGTTGACACTTCTCTTTTTATCTCCTGTCCTCCGAGACAGGTAGAGAAACAAGCAGACTCTCCTTGGTACGGCATCTATCTCCCACCTCCAAGGGACGGTAGGATCCGCATTTCCATGGGGGATGGATTACATGTCCCCCTCGGGGCTGCTCAAAAACGTGGATTATAGCAAACACGATTCTAATAGTGAATGGTATACATCGCAGGGTCTCTGCCCCCCTCTAGTTCTGGTAATGACATTGGGAAAAATATTTCTCTAGCCAACGTTATACATACCGTGTTTCCCCGAAAATAAGACAGGGTCTTATATTAATTTTTGCTCCAAAAAATGCATTAGGGCTTATTTTCAGGGGATGTTTTATTTTTTTCACGTACAACCATCTACATTGATTCAAATACAGTCCTGTCATCTTCTTCTGGTTGCTGCACAAGGGTGGAGGGCGGGGTTTCAATTAACTATGCCTTATTTTTGGGGTAGGGCTTATATTACGAGCATCCTGAAAAATCATACTAGGGCTTATTTTCAGGTTAGGTCTTATTTTCGGGGAAACAGGGTAGCCTGGTCTTTGGCTCCTTCTAGAGGAAAGTTCTGGTAACTTCATCTTTAGAAATATATTATTTCTAGGATTTTTCTTTCAATATTTTCAGTCAGTTGATAAGTGAATCAGCAGATACTGTTCCCACAGATAAGGGAGTCCTACTGTACTTCTAAAAAGAGGGCTTTGGTTGTGATGAATGCTTCAGGTAGCTCAGGTCAGGTCAACTTTTCAAACCAATAGCATGAACAGGTTCTCACTAGAAGCAAACATACCCATGGATTTTACCCACAGCCACCTTCTGTCTCTATAAACCTGTGCGGAAGCAGGCGCTACCGTACATGAGATTCACACATGCCTCCCCCTTAAAGGAGGAGGGCCAAACTCCAAAGAGGAAAAAGCGATCAAAAGCAACCTTGTTGCTTGTAGGTTTTTCCTACAACAACCAAAGAAAGGAAGAAAAACCTCCAGAACACGGCCAAACAGTCCCAAAAACCTACAACAACCCATTGGATCCCAGCCGTGAAAGCCTCCGAGAATATACAGGACTGGCTCTATTGTACCCCATTGGATCAGAATATTTCAGGAACAGTGAAACAGAGACTGAACTAAACAACAACCCAGCATGCTGAAGTTAGGAGGATTTTAACAGGCAGATTAGAGAGAACTCGGAGCAGCTGTGCGAGCTGATAAAAGGCAGATGACAGCACAGCGCTGAGCAATGTCACCGCGTGTGCAGGGTCCGGCCGCTTTCCCTTCCCAGCCACTTACCTGACCGCCCACAGTCAGAACATGAAACTAGCTCTTCAGGCTGCCCTGTCTTCTTATTGATCTTGGAGTCTCCCAGACAGAAGTCGCAGTAATTATTGGGCAAAGCCAAACCGTCAGGGCCTTTCTTAGCTAATGGGAGAGAAAAGTGTGACTGTTTAAGCACTCCGACGGCAAGAAAACCTCCCACAGCACCCTCCCACCTCTTCATTCTTCTCAAGCTGCAGCTCAGTCTATCCTGGCTCCCCGTACAAGCGGAAACGTCTTCTACGGCCCTGTTAAGAGAACAGGAACGGCCCTTGGGCTCCTCCACCCTCCAGGCAAAGGCCACTTCCCCGTTCCTATGAGAAGCTAATCCAGAAGGAGCTTCTATCAACACGGTTTCCACCACCCGGCCACTCCAAATTCTAAACCTGATTCTGATCATGATTGGGAACTGTCCTCAGGAGTCAAGGAGCACTAGAGGTGGGCAACCCTTGCAGCACACACAGGCACAGAGGTAACAAGGCACTAGAAATAAATAGTTCTGAGAACAGAAGACACCGGGCAATTTGCATGCAAACGAGGAAGGGGAAGGATTACAGAAGTCAAGCATGCGCCCAGAGTTAACTACAGTTGGAAAACTGGGCAGTTTGCCCTTGCAGGCAAATCAGTGTGATTACTCTCATTACAGTAGGATGCTCGTATTTGCAGGGGATTGGTTCCAAGTACACACACCCTGAAAAAGTGGATCATAGCAAACGCTATAGAGAGAGAGCATGGTTTCTGGCTTCCTCTAGTGTCTAGTTCTGGTAATGACATTGTGGAAACATATTTCTTTTAGCAAACACTATACACTGCATGGTATCTGGCTCCCTCGTGTGGCCAGTTCTGATAACTTCACCTTTAGAAATATATTTTTCTAGGATTTTTCTTTTAGTATCTTTAATATATTCAGACTGTGGTTAAGTGAGTCAAGAAGATACGGATCCCACGGATAAGAGGCTCCTACTGTAATTTCTAAAATGAAAGGCATTCTGGGAGTATGTATCCTCTAGACCAGGGGGTCTCCAAACTTTTGACCATGAGGGCCACACCGGATATTTTCAACATTTTTGAGGGCCGAAGGAACAGGAATGAAACACTAATAAAAATTAGAAGCTTACATTTTTGCTCCTCGGATCTCTGAGAAACAGGGGTGGGGGGCTGTGAATCTTCCTTGTCCTCTCCTTCTTCCTCGGCCAGATGGGAGTGTGCGTAGTGATAACTCAGACCAGGGCGGTTCTTGTAACGCTTTCCACAGACTAAACAGGAAGGAATTTCAGAAAAGACACAGGCATAGGCTCAGCTTCCTGGTAGCCAAGGGCTATCTCTTTCAACCCGTGGCAACAAATTCCTGCCAACTTTCACAAACACACACACACACACACACAAACGGTGCTGCTCCCTCAACTTACCAGTGCACCAACCGACAGCAACAGCACAAAGCCCAAGAACAAGGCATCGTAAAAATTTCAAATACAGATTTCTACATGCATCTTGGGTTTCTTAAATATCCATCTGTCTATCATCATCACCTTGCAGTAGCATTCATAGCATCTGAGCAGTTCCCCTCCAAAGCAAGACAGCACGGGAACAGTACTGAAAGAACGCAGTGGCATAACAACTGCCTACGTTGGCACCATGGGCAACCTACGTCTCTTGGGGGTGGGAGTGAAGGGGAAAAGAAGAACCAAACCAAAGCACATTTCTGATCCTCGTTGAGAAAGAGCCTTATGGTCTGTGTCTGGCTGCAGAAGTGAGAAGACAAAAGCATAGATATTCAGTGGAATCTCGCGCTGTCTTCCCACTTCTGCAACCAGACACAGCCCACAGGGCTATTTGTTCTTCCATAGAGTGTGCACAATAAATTCTACACACCCATGGACCACAATGACACAACCATCCCCTACTCCTCCACACGATTCAGGCGCCTCCTTGCTGCCTTCTCATAGGGCTGGAATGGCCTTCCCCATTAGCCTGTGTGATGCGGCCAATCTTCCTTTCCTATTCAAACTCAAGTTTCCATTAAGCCTCTATCACAGTGATGGCGAACCTGTGGCACGCGTGCCCCAGGTGGCACGTGAAGCCCTTTCTTATGGCACGCGAGGTAGTGCCCCATCCACCCTCCCTTGTGGAGGCAAACCTTATGAGCCGGTTGCAGCTGGGATTCCCCCTTCCGCTGCCACTTCCTGGTCCTCTGGGTCCATCGCTATGATTCCCCCTTAAACTTCCTGTTCCTGGTCCTCTGGGTCCGTCCCTATGTTTCCCCCTGAAACCGCCACTTCCGGTTCCGGACTTCCGGGCGGCACGACAGCCACTGGTTTCTCCCCCCCCCCCCCCTCATTTTGGACACGCGAGCCCAAAAAGGTTTGCCTCCACTGCTCTATCACAACCCCTTAGTTCCTGTGCCCAGCTGCGACTATGCCTGGAGTCAAACCCCAGTACCCGTAAACTGAAAGAACAGCATGTTCTGCTTCTCCCTGCCTTTACTTCCCTTGCTTTCATCAGTCCCCGCCTGTTTATTATTCAATTTATTTCACTGTATCTTTATCCTGTCTTGCTAGTGGCAAGGCTACTATGCTGGGCGACAAAAAAAAAAAACAACTCAAAGTAATGTTGTATAAATGTATAATGGAGCAGTCATAAAATTCAAATGAAACACCACAGGGAAAAAAATAAATTTCTAAAAATAAAATAACTAGTACCAAAAAAAAAAGAAAATAGTATTAAAAAACAACAACACAAAATACAATAATAGGTGGCAGACAAAGACAAATTCACAGGCTCAAAAATACAATTACTCAAGATTAATCTGGAATAAGGCCATGAAAAGCTTGTGAAAACAGCCAGGTTTCAAGATGTCTCCTAAAACCAAGGAAGGATGGAGCTAATCACACCTCGAATGGGAGGGCATTCCAGAGCGATGTGGCCACCGCAGAGAGGGCCCATTGCAGGTGGCAGATTTCCGGGTCTCCCTTGGGGGTCACCCCCTGTAGCATCCCAGTAGAAGACGTGCAGGTGTGGGATGGGTAGAAATTTTGAGGGAGAGGCGCTCAGACCTGTTGAACCGACTGTATACTCTTGACGGCCAGGCATGTTCCTCCTGTGCTCTGTACAGCATGTCAAAGAGCGCAACCTATTTGTGCCTGTTTATCCCAGACTGTCAACGTACAATTTCCTAGCCTCCCGGTCCTCCGTCGTCCGTGTTGGCTGGAACAGAAAGGAAGTCCTGTCTCCAGCAGTGAGCGCAGAAATGCAAGTCGTCTGTGGCGATGGATTGCCATCTACAAAAGCTCAAAACCTGAAATCAATCTGTTAAGTCTTTAAGGCACCATGAGACTTCTGTTTTTATTCATGCTTTGTTTTTGCACCGCACTCCTCGCCAGCTGGGAGAAACAAGCTTTCTCTCAAGCAGACGGGCAGAGGAGAGAGAGACTGTCCTTCTCTCCTTCCGGCATCTGCCTGGTTTTAGGGATGGGAAATTCCTCTGCAAGGGATAGTCCGAAAATTGAGGTTGCTCTTTTGTTTGCAAAGTTAGCTCAGATTACCTGGAAGGTTGTTAAAGCAGGAGATTTGTTTATACGATATATAGGATGCCTGCTTTTATCAGTTATATACCACCTTTTGCCCCATTAGTGGAAGGTCGTGTCTATAGCTCTCCTCTCTGCCCCATTTCATTCTCGCAACAACAACCCGGTGGAGTAGGCTTGGCTGAATGTGTGTGGCTGCCTCAAGCATATCCAGGGAGTTTCATTAGCTCAGCGGGGGCTTTAATCGGCATATCCCTGTTGTACAGCCACGTTGCACAAAGCGGTGGACGACGTTGGCCGAGATCCTGGGACAGAAACGACCAGGACTTTCAGCCATTAAAGCTAACTTAGGCTCTGGTTGCCGTACTCCGCTTTTCACTCCTCAACCCATTTCCCGTTTCCAGTTTCTATTGCACCTCCTTACAATCCCCACCGGACAGTCTTTAGCAAAACAAAGGCTATCAAACCTTTTTTAAAAATCTGGCTCTATTAGGAATAAATACGCTGCCAGCGTAGCCAAGGCAATGTGAGCTACTAAACCACGGGCCCAAATCGGAGGGCAGTCAAAACCCAGGAAAAAGGGAGCAGACCTTCGTTTAGACGGACCATCAGAAAATCGGCTAATGGGAAGAAGCACACACACTTTCCCTCAGACTCTCCTGTCTTCCACAAGGGGTCAGAGATATGATGGAAGGGCGAAAGGAGCCAAATTCTTTCCAAAGTCTATTGAGCCCTGCAAGGGTTTTTTTTGTAAAAAAACAAAACCGCAACAGAAGAGCTAATTTGCCACACACACAAAAATTATGTCTCTCTTATGGGCTGTGTAAACACAGCTGATTGAGTGAGAGCCTCCACTGGCAGGTGCTACTCTTCTCTCCTTTCACCTTTTGCTCCCAAAGAAGCCGAGGTGGATGTGCAGAAGGCATCCACTCCGCAGCGGCGCTCAGAGGAACCGGAGGGAGAGAGGGAAAAAGCCTTGGACTACCACTCCACAGAAACCCCGGCCATGGAGAAGAACTGGAAAGGGAAGTGGATCTGATCCTATTCCAGAACTAGTTCTCCCCTATATTGTGCACTTCTGGGAAGGAACAATCAGCAATTATCACCCACAGCCTGCCTCCATCTCTCTGATGGCTCCGGTTCAATGTTAAAAGTAAAGTTGCTCCAGGTTCTGTCTTGTAACCCATGTAGCTCATTGCACCAGAAGTGAGAAAGCTGTGTTGTATATAAGACTTCACAAGTTGGCCACATCCTGTGATTTCCTTTGGCGCACCAAATTGAGAATTGCTTTCTTTCGTTACCAGCAAAAATTTAAAGTAGGTTGACCCTTAAGACTGCAAAGATGGGATTCAGGAGCCGCAGGCGACATCTGGTGAAGCTCTGTGAGCCAATAAATGCCCATGGGGCAAAATGTGGAGTGCCTTGTCTCCCATCTGTCTCTGAATGGTACAGAACGTGCCGATTTATGATGTGCGTGTCTTGTTTTTCTCCAACCTCTTCTTCATGGCAACAGAAACTAAACACCTGGCATGAACAGACCATACTGTTCAATTCCCTTTCCCTGCCCCTCCCTGACTGGCTGACGAAAGGAAAGAAAGCCGAAGGTCCGCTCCGAATCGATGGTGAGCTACCCAATGCTAGGTGGGGAAGAACTCCTGAAAGACGGGGTCAGCAGAGAGCAGTCCAGGCTGTAAGGAAGGTGGTGGCTCTTCTCTGCAAGGGACCAGCCAAAGTCTCTGGCCCTCTGGATGTTTTGAACCACAGCCTGCATCCATCCTTATCACTGCCTGTCGATTCCTGCAGCTTCTGGGCGGTCAAGGCAGAAAGGTCTCAAAGGCAGCACCTGGAGGAGATGGGGCAAGGAAGCCATGGGGCTGTTTCTCAGTGGGTGCCTGCTGGAGAAGGCAAGGCTGGGAAGGGCATCAAACCCTTGTTCGGCCGCAAAACGAACCGACATAAACCAACAAGCCAGTGGTTTGTGCCCATCTCTAATTAAGACTAACACAGGGTTCTTTTACTACAAGTAATGGTATCAGTGTGTTTTTTCCAAACACATGATGATGAAAAGGAAAAAAAAAAGCCAGCGTAAGTTAAAATAAAGTCCTGGATGGCTGACAATAAGGTAGGCGATTGCATTATCTTTCCTGCAGCAGCAGAGGGCTGGACCATCCACCTCTGAAGCCCTTGCCATCTGATTTTTTTTTTTTAAATAAGCAAAACAATGTAACAATTGCAAAGGCAGAAGCAGATGACAAAACATCGCCGTCTGCAATAAAGTCTGACATTGGTGTTTCTATGTGGAAAAAAATAATAATGACAAAAGTGGCTGATGGACCTCTGACTGGCATCCCGTTGAGGCTTTCAACACCTGGAGGTAAAATATATACATATGGCTTTTATTTGCACAAGCTGGTGCAACGTTACAGAAATGCCATTTTCCACTGCACTAAAATGCTCGAAAGGTAAGGAAAAATACGTTTACTAGCCAACACTGCAACTAAGAATGACCTAGGTCCTTAGCGCTGGGGGCCACAAAATGGAGCGAGCCTCAAGGAAGGAGTGCAAAATTCACTCTCTTCAAGGCAGAGAAAATGGAAGACTCCATAATTTTTAAGAGTTTGCAAACTTCAACAGCCTTCTCCATCCCCTTGGGCTGTTCTGCTGCCTTCGCTCCATTTCTCTGCTGGATAATGTATTCACGTGGCCCAGACTAACGTGGCCCCAGGGGGCCACGTAGATACATTACCCAGCAGAGAAATGGAATGAAGGCAGCAGAAAAAGCCCAAGGAGACTGGGACTAGAAGTTCATTTTTTTATTTTCTTCCGGCTAGTGTATGCCTCTGGGTGCATTAACAGACAGCAAAAATTATATCCTACACAGTCACAACCTCACAGAACAAGCCTACAGGGTGCTAAAAAAGAGAAAGGAAGTACATCACAGAAGGGTGGTTCGTCAGACGACCGACTCAAGTGAGCTAGACTGTGTTCTGGAGAAGAAAAACAAAGCAATGCTATCACTGGCTGACAAATCAGGAAGATGAAGAAAGAGAAGAGGGATTCTTGATCTCTAATATGGAGTCACCTATACCCCAGGAGTAGAATCAATCAAAGAAATGACTCAAGATACATTTCCAAAGGGCTGTTGCAAATGGTGTTATAGGATTCTGTTTAAGACGAATCATTTCCTGGGAACAGCATCCTCTCTCCTTGACCTCAATGGGCCAGAAATGAATGACAGACATTTACATGATCGCAACCCCGAGGGAAAGGCCACTTAAGACTCCTTTCGTTGGCCAAAGGTTGAAGGTGACCCTCTCCTTGCATGATGGGCATTGCAAAAAGGGAAGACCAGCCACCCCACACAAAAAAAGAAACCGCTTTAGGGTGTCTATTTCCTCGCCCTCTTCAGTTACCAGGGGATTATAATGTGTTTTCTGTGGCTACGCCATCTCTCTGTTCACACTCTGGAACCCAACTTAAGAGATGAAGGGTCGTCTATAACACTTTAAGAATAAAAATGATCTAATAAATGCAACGGGGTAAGGGAAAAGGATCTATCACTCCGCCACCAGAAAACTAAGGCTTACTGGGTGTTTACCTCTTTCCCAGTTAATCAGCCAGGCCTCAGCTGACCACAAATCTGTAACTACAATTTGAGCACAGGGTGATGGGTCATCTTCCTTTCTCCTTTCCCCTCTTATTTTCCTTTGTCTTTTGGTTTGTAAGCCTCAGGGTAGAATCTCACCCAATTTGCACCTAAACACAGCACCCTCCAACAGCACTGCTTAATATTTGCTCTCCTTCTAATGGCCAGGTATGAGTCCCATTACTCATACAGCGAAAGTACCACCATTCATACACCAACAAAGAGCATTAACATAATTGGACATAAACATGGAGGGTACAAAAAAAAAAGTCTGAACACCAATGTGAAGGGGAAGCCCTACGTAACGAGCCAAAGAAGACAGGAAATGCTTGGTGGCTAAGGAAATGTTGGCTGCCTGTGGTTGGATGGAGTGTCAAGAGCGAAAAAGACTGAAATGGAAAACAGAAGCACTCATGGTTCTACGGTAGGTTCCACTTGTTGAGTTTTAATTACTGCAGGACAGTTTATGTCTGAAAAGCAGGATAAAAAATACAACCAACGACATTTCTGGGTATGCATAAGTGACGTTTAAATATGGCAGCAGATTTTTTTCCAAAAAGCCCTCCATGGATGCAGCTGCACATTTAGAATTTTGGTCCATCACACCCTGAGCAAAACGGTGAATCTTCACCCTCCCTATGGCACTGCAGAAGGAATCTTCCTAAAAAGAGTTTCCAATATACAGGCAACCCCAATATAATATACACACCACAAATACACACCAAATCACATATTGCAAGAAGAGGGGGTGGATTTTTGGTGCCCACTTTTTTTTCCAAAAAAAAAAAAGAGTTTTTAAAACTAACATTTCAGAAGAACAAAGTCAGGAGGAAATAAAATAGGAGACAGAGAGAATGGACTACCTCGGTCAGGAGGTTTCGAGGTATGCTTTTGTTTGTAACTATCTGAAATACAGAAAGAGAATAATGAGAGAAAGGTGAACACACGCTATAGATAGTCACGCACGTAACATGCACACAGTCAGCTATATAGAGCGATTAAAAGGAGAACAGAAAAAAATACTAATTAGTGTTATTTTAAATTAAAAGGGGGGAGTATAACATTCTTGCAGGACAGTAAAGGAGGAGAGAAAGAAAAGTAATTTCAAAAACTCATTATTTTCCATTTTGGAAATGCTTGCCAATTCCCCCCCCCCCCTTTGCATCACCCGGTTTGCAGGGGTATTTGATTTCCAGATTGGATACAGAGGGAAAGCAAATATGGAAGGAAAGCCGGCAGCCCTACCCCGTAAGGGCCGGACTCCCATCTTGGGGGCCTGCACGTGAAAAAAAGCCTCCATCGTATAAATGAAGATATACCGTGCAAAACAGCTCCCTTCTAGGCTTTCTGTAAGCCCATCAGTCCTGAGATCTATCAGAAGGAGGAGGAGTACAGCACTGGTGTAGGGCAGCCACTCAGCCTCAAGGCAGCCCTGGGCTGAACCTCCTGTGACCCAAGTTAAGGGAACTCAAGATGCCAGGGCCAAGGCAATGTTGGGTTGGTTTGCCCCAAAAGATACAGGAATTAAGGTAACCTTCTCTTTTACTGGCCAAGTTGTACTGCAAAGTTTTGTATTTTCATGGAACTTTTCATCACGCAAAGCAAAAAGCTGTGTGAAAACTGTAAAACCTGCACATTCTTAAGTTGGGCAAAGCAAAAATACCATTTTATCAACTTAGCATTTCATGGCAAAATAAAACAGCACCCCTTCTCTTCCCCCCCCCCCCCGCCCCCAGTATTACTGGAAGACACCTCTTAGTACCACATTCCAACTTTCTCATATACACAGTAGCATATCAACCACGGAGAAAGTTCATGGAAAAACAACAACAGGGAGGAAGCTTATTCATCCCTCCTGTGGTTCTCCCGCCCCATATCACAGCATACACCAAACCAATCCATTCCCCCATCCTACCCACCCCACCCTCCTATCTAGTAAAATGTGTTCTGCTCACGACAACGTGGTCCCACAGCAAGGCTCGCCTTCTTACTCACTGTCACAGGCATAAGGTTTGTCTCTGTCTTCCAAAATGGCTGCATCCAGTTTTTTCCGGGCGCTCCCAACTCCTTTACCCTAGGAGTCCAGAAAACACAGAAGTCAAGACTTTTCATGCGACAGATGCTACTCTTTGCTTACTGGCCCAAGGGGGGGGGGGGGGAGATGTAATCCAGGACTATGGAACAGTCTTCCGTCTGTGATTCGCCTGGCTCCCTCGCTGGGTGTTTTCAAGAGCCAACTTAAGACCTGGCTCTTTAGGTAGGCCTTCCCCTGTCTGTCACTACTTGAGCTTTACTTTTCTATTTTAATTTTCTGTCTTTACTTTTCCATTTTGACTGTTTTTCCATCTTGAGCTACATTATCATTATGTTTAAATTGTGGTGTAAAGTGTGTGTGCATTGTTTTTATGCTACTTTGTTGTAAGCCGCCCAGAGTAGACGCTGTCTAGATGGGCGGGATACAAGTTTAATTAATAAATAAATAAAATAAAAATAAAAAAGACATGTAATTCAAAACACGCCCATCCCATCCTTCCAATAACTCCACCTCTCTCGCAACGAACGGCAAAGGAGGAGCTTGGAGTGAGATAACAGCAGAACTGAAACAAATCAAACAGCGGTTAAGGTTTGCAGCAGGGGTAGGAGGTCTCGTGGCTCCCCAAATTCCGCCGGACACCAGTGCCCATCAGCACTAGATAGCCCATGGTGAAGGACGAGGGGAGTGGCTGCCTAGCCCATCACTGCAGGGCCGTAAATTCGCATTCTCCGGTTGACAAGGCGGCTTACAAAAGCTAATCTTAGCCCTTGCTACATTTTCACCAAACTCCGGGAGGCCGTGGAAGACAGGAGGGCCTGGCGTGCTCTGGTCCATGGGGTCACGAAGAGCCGGACACGACTTAACGACTAAACAACAACAACATTTTAATTGGTGAAGGGCGACGCTAATCAGAACTTCCAGGTTCAGAGGCTATCCCTCTCTGAGCAGCAAAAGCTGCCGTGTGCGTTGGTTGCACAACAGCAAATAAAGACGACCATCTTCAGTGCCCTGGCTGTGGTCTTCCTGGGCACTGCAGCAAACCAGATTTATTTTATTTATTTATTTATTAGACTTCTACCCTGCCCATCTAGACCAAAAGTCTACTCTGGGCGGCAGATGCTGGAAAGAGAGTCTTGTCTAACAAGGCTCTTTTTAAAAATGAATAATAACAACTGCCACTTTGCTAACTAAAGGGATCTTAAATATTTTTTCCTATCCCCACGGGATCGGCTGGTCTAGAGTCCCCATCATCATCCCCAACCTACACAGCCACTGGCCGTGGGGGATGCCGATGATGGCCACGGTGGTCCAACACGTCTCGATTGCACTGGGTTGGGGAAAAACTGCTCTGCGGGAGGGCCACTAATTGAGGGACCCCCAAGGAAAGCAGCGACTATTCAAATGGGCAGGTGTTTGCTCTGAGATGCCTGGATTTCAGTAAATCCAAAAGGTAGAGAGATATTAGGATTCAGGTCAAACAAAGCACAACAGGTCACGGAGTTCTATGGTAAAACTGAGACCATCAGCCTCTCTGCTGCCCCACAATGTGGACTTGTAGCAATAAAAATGTTATGTATTTACTTTTTTAAAAAGAAATTATTTATTTGTAATATTTTTATCCCGCCTTTCCCCTTAAAGGGACCCAAGGTGGCTTCCATCACTAAAATACAGTTTTTAAAACTAACAGTGAGTATACAAATATTTAAAAAGGTAAATAAGATCAATACTGAAAACACATTTAAAAACAACAGAGCACAACAATCCATTTAAAAAAATCCCTCTCAGACTGCCAGTTACTAAGGAAAAACCTGTCTGAAGAGAAAGGTCTTGGCCTGCTTGCAGGAGGCCAGCGAAGAGGGGCCAGCCTGGCCTCCAGTGGCAGGGAGTTCCAGAGTCTGGGAGCAGCCACGGAGAAGACCCTGTTCTGTTTCCCAACCGAGCATACTTATGAGGGTGGTGTGGCCAAGAGGATGGCCTCCTGTGATCATCTTAATTCCCGGGCAGACTCACAACGGGAGCTGCACTCTTTTAGATAGCTTGGACCCAAGCCATTTAGGGCTTTATAGGTTAAATTCCCTTAAAAATTCCCTAAATAATTAAACAAACCTGCCCTCTTTTTCTTCTCCTTTATTTACTGAATACCTAATATGATGCTAGCCAACGACAGCCCCAGAAACCGTCTTCCAAGGCTCAAATCAACCTCTTTGTCCTGGTACTTACCATGGCTGCTTTTGCACAGAATATAAACCTTTCGCTTTTGCTTGGCTTCAAAGGCTGTAAGCCTGACACTCCCTTCCGTCTATGCCCGTGCAGCCAATCCAGAGGGACACGGAGAGGAGCCGTCCAACACCAAGAGGACCGCTGATTTCCCACCCCAGTCATGGAAGAATCTAAACACTCCCCCTTTGCCCCAGCAAACTCC
This sequence comes from Intellagama lesueurii, assembly GCA_037013535.1. NCBI lineage: Eukaryota > Metazoa > Chordata > Lepidosauria > Squamata > Agamidae > Intellagama > Intellagama lesueurii. Next base: position 1,227,408 of record JBAJHW010000021.1, read on the forward strand.
CTTATGGAAAAAGGTTCGTGGAAGACTGAAAGAGAGCCAAAGCCAGACTTTGAGATGGACCGGCATTTCTAAGGCCCAGTATGTGAGATCTACCTTGGCTTTGCCTTTCCCTCGGCGTTTTGGTGTGTCTTCTTCATAGTCTTCATCATCCAGGTCATCCAGGAAATCGTCTGGTTCCAAGATTCGCTAGAACAGAGAGGGAAAAAGACGACTTAGAAGAAGACAAACGTAGTCGGGAAGAGAGATGGGTACGACCCACTTCGTTCCTCATCTGAACAGGTATTGACAAAGCAAATCGCAAAGAGACAGGACATGATCCATTCTTGATCCTCAGTCTAGCCAATCTGCTCAGATCAAGGGAGATCACAATATCACAGCCTTCATTCGCTATTCAAGGCCAGCATACTCGTCAAACGTTTAGAGGCTGCACTGAATTACACTTGTGCTATACACGCTGAAATCTAGACTGCTGCCATGTTGCAGGTATATTCTTAATGGATATTGAGCAAAGGAAGCGTGTGGGCAGAACTACAGACTCTTCACGTCTATACTACTGTTCATTTAAAAAATACATTTAAAGGTCACCAAATGAAAACAGTTTCCGGATGTTTCCTAATATTAATAAAAATATGAAAATACAGTAGGACACACACCCCCATAGCTTCAGGGGATTAGTTCCAAGCCGCGCCCCCACAGAGGCTGAAAAACTCTGATTCTAGCGCACACTATTTTAATAACAAACACTACACATAGCATGGTCTCTGGCTGTCTTAATGGTCAGATCTGGTTACTTCATCTTTAGAAATACATATTTCTAGGATTTTTCTTTTAATATTTTCAGACCGCGGATAAGTAAATCAGGGTTTACTTATCCAATCAGGGAATACTGATCCTGCGGAAAAGGGGGCCCTACGGTACTGCAATAAAGAAAATTAACCTGCAATCAATAAGCTGACTCAGTGAACGTAAGAACCGTGTTCCTGGGTCAAACCAAAAGGCTCTCTAGAAGCACAGCATCTTCTTTTCTAACGGCTAGCAAGATGTCCCAACGGAAGACCCACATGCAGAATGTGAGGACACTTGGCTCTCTCTTCTGGTGTGGCTCCCCAGCACGTGGAGTACAGCTGGCATGCTGCCTCAGATCCTGGAGCTAGGATACAGCCATGACTAATAATTCTGACCTTACCTTCACCCCTCCCTCTCATTCGAACCTCTCTTAAAAGTTCTATAGCCTGGTGATCAACACATCTTGCAATCACAAGTTTCACAATTTATGGGCTATGTGATGAAGTACTTCCTTCTGTCTTAGGCTCTCTGCATTCCTGCTCTTCTTGGCAAAAGACATTTTCTCCCCTTTCCCTTTCTTTCGCTCTTCTGCCTTCCAGGGTTATGTGATACAAACTACAACTTTTCTTCTCCAGCTGGCCTTACTGAATTTGCAGCTGGGAGTTGGCCAACACGCCTGACAAAACTTGGCCGTTCCCCCAAGCCAAAAACGATGATGAAGACCAGAGTGGGATTGCATCACTTCCCTCCACTCTTGCTCAACGGCTGTTGCGAAGCAGGGCTGATTTACTTTTAACACTCGTGTTCACTCTGGCTGAAACAAAAGCTTCAGCGAGCCAGAATTGTGGCTTGTAATAAAGAGGGTAGAAGCTGCAGAAACAGGAGGGGAGGACGACCCACAGAGAGAGAACCCTGCCTAGCAGGAGAAAATTAAAGCAGCACGTGAGGGTTAGAAAGATCTGCTGAAGACGCCAGAGATTAAAAAAAAAAAATCTTGACATGGCAAAAGGTTACTACAGGCTGGTCAACAAATCTTAATCCCCTTTCAATGATCATACTGCAAAAACACAGAATCAGATTGTGTTAAAACACAGAATCAGATTGTGTTAAGTGTGTGGCCACGGACTTTCTGACGGGACAGGAGAAGAAGGGATCAGCAATACTTCCAGTAGCAAAGCAATAGAAACTCTACAACAACTCTTCCCTGAAGGGTAAAGTGAAATACGGAAAACTAAGCAAACCTACGAACACTTCTTCTATATGAAAAAAAAAATAAAACAACTTTGACGATGTTAGAGAATGGCTTCTCACAGCAAAATGTCAGTGTCCAGAACCAGGTCAGTCAGTTGCAGCAAAACTATGTACCTTAAAAACTAGTGTATTTTATCTAACATATGATTTTGTGGCCTGCAGCCCACATCATCAGAAGCATATAAAACATCTGAGGATGTGGAATGCAGGTTAGAGAACCCTATGCCAGATAAAACTTGACAGTCTTTATCAAGGTTCGCTTTGGTTTCTCAAAGTTGCTAGAAGGAAGCCTAGCCCACTGTTTTAAAAACCGGTTGAGGGGGAAATCACTGACGTGTACCTTTCACTGTGAGTTTCAGTTCAAATGGCAAGCTAAAAGGCAGGACATTTTTGTACACCACGTGAGAAGAACTGACTGCCTAAGCCAGTAGCGTGAAGTCTACCTGACAGCAACTCTCCAGGGCCTCAAACAGAGAAGAATCCTACTCAACACCGACGTCCAGATGCTGTGACCTCTCCCTGGGACAGCCTAAATGCAAGGAGATGCCTTCCACCGCATTGTGGGGTTCTTTCCTATAACCCTGGGGTTTCCGTCTTAATCACTCTGTTCAGAGAAATACTTCTCTTTCACAGCATGGAAAAGGATAAAACAAAACACAACGGAACAAATTCCCAACACCAACCTTTTAAAGGAGACGCTGACTGCTGTTTGACTTTGAAAGCTAAGTAGGGTAAGGGCTAGGGTTATTATTTGGATGGGAGACGACCTCGGATCCCAGACAGCACTGAGGAAGAATCTGTTCTGCAACCCTGAAGCCGCTGCTAGTCAACATTTGCAATACGGAACAAGATGGATCAACAGAATACAACTCGGTATAAGGCAGATTTTTGTGTCCTTATCTCTGTTCCGTTGCAAAGCGTTCTCTCCAACCAGGTAAGAGCAGTTCCCCCTTTCCCTGCCATTTACCTTCCGTGTGCGGCTGTTGGCAATGGGAAATTCACCTAGGCTGTCCTCATCGGTGCGGGGATCGGGCAGGCTGCGTTTCTCGAGAGGATCGGTCCTCAAAAGAGCCTCCAAGCTGCTGCCGTCCTGAGAGATCAAGCCCTCTTTCTTCAGCGTCTGCTCTGTGTCTAAAGGAAGACAAACCAGAGAGAAACCCATGCTATGTCTGCAGTAGCAAACACACCAAAGAGCTTTGTCGTGCCTGAATTCAGATGTACACAAGTGTTTGTGTGCTGGAATGACACCTGCCTCATGCAGATATAGACACACACAGACACACAGACACAAAGAATCTCATGAGCCATGAAAAGAAGTTTCTCTCTTAATTCTAAAATTACATTCCCTACATTTCTGATGTTACACCATCGCCTAAGAAGGTGCTTTTAATAACAGGCAAGCCCTTTTTGTTGTTGTTGTTTAACATGACACCCAGCCTGCAAAAGGGGTCTTTTTTTGTACCCTCCGGGAAGTGCTGAACAATAACACCCATCACCCACTCCCAATTAGCCATTAGCTGAAAATATCTAGAGCATGATGGAGAAGGAAACACAGCAAGGACACCTGGGGAAGACAACCATCTGTCAAATATATTTTGATTTGGATTCCAGCACCGAGCAGAGAGTATTTATTTAAAATATTTTGCCCCACCTTTCTCCTTAAAAGGACTCAAGGCGAGCTTGAATCCTTTTCTCTTTAAAAGGACTCAAGACAATGAGTTGAATTTTATGGCCTTATAAGCCCCTTCCAACTCCATTATTCTGTGATTCTACAATCTTGAGCCCAGGGCAACATGTGGCTGCATGCTGCGAAGGATAGGGTGCTAGACAGTTTATCTTTGTGGGGAGTATGCCCACCAATATATATTAACCAGACTGGCTCTTCTCTCTCTTGATCCCCGGAGACGCTTCTGGTAAGTCCCGGAGTTTCTAAGTGGAAGACTTCATGAAACTCAACAAGATCTCTTCTTAAGGCTGTCACTGGCTGATCCTCCCACAGCTGAGTATGAAAGTCTACAAGCTTTTGAAGCCTGTGATATTTTGTACTAAGAGATTTGTAGTTTACATTTCCACGTCGGCCACAAAAGAAAAGCTCTAAGCAGACTAACGTGCATGCATGCACAAACCTTCTGCCTATATTCAATTCTTTTTTTAAAAAAAAAAAAGCCCCTCTGGTTTAGGAATGTGGGATGTTGTGCTTCTGGACCCACGATTCAAAAAAGCCAGGAAATGGCCCAATATTGCTGCACAGTATCATGCCCGCGTTGCCAGCAGGAAAAAAAGATGCCAAGCTTTCCATATCAAAAGGCAACCTGAATGCGGACAACACCAATGGCAGCCGTCAAGATGGTCTACAGGATGCCCTCTTCTGCTCACTACCCTTCACAAAGTGAAACCATGGGAAAATCCCAGAAGATAACTCCTTTTTTTCAGCAGTTAAATATTCCTCACCCAAACACAAAGCAATTGCCAGGGATGTTTTTCAACAAGTGTGCATGATAGTGCTCTGGTGGAGCAGACGCAAGAGATGCCCAGGTCCCCTTCCCCCAAACCTCTCCATTTCCATGCTCGCTGCAGACGAGAAAAGCTTATTCTTCTGCAACCAGCACAGGAATGAACTTGGCAGAAGAGAAACAGAATTAAACCTGTCGCTTCCACCAGCTTGCTCGCCTGCTGACACAGAACACCCTGCCCTTGCATAGAATCTCTTTTTATCTACGGAGAAGCCTTAAGAATAACCCTGCCTTACTGAGAAAGAGAGCCACAGACTTAGAAAGCCAGTGAGATGTAGCAGTGACAGAGGTCATGTGGGAGTCCCATATTTGCCTTGGGTCAGTGATTCTCTCAGCTTGACCTGCGACACATGGCTGCTGTGAGGATAAAACAGGAAGATAGCCCTGAGCCCACTGGAGGAAAAGCAAGACTTAAATGGATCTAATAGAACATGACTGAGTAGGGCAGCTATACAAGTTCATGCAGATGTGTAGAACATCTGGCCTCCCCAGATGCTTCAGGCTAACTCTTACACATTTCTGCCCATGGTGCGCAGGGCTGATGGGAATTCCAGATCAAAGCATCTGAAGAGACCACCGTTCCCCATCCTTGAGTTAACAGATCTGTAAATCAAAACTGATACCTTTAGAATCTGCTGTATTGGAAGGTGCCTTAAGACCATTCCTGCAGCGTTAACTCTTCAGCCAGGTTCTCTCTCATCATGGTTCAAACCCAAGCCAATACTGGCATGGCAGAGACCGAAATCACAGGAAAGGCAGAGAAGGAAAGACAAACCTGGCTTAACGGAAGGGAACGAAAGCCTCGGATCCTCCGGAGGGTGAGCGCGACGTTTTTTCCTCCAGCGCCGAGCCGGGTAGGAGTAAAAGCTGGCCAGATGCCAAACCTTTCAATAAGCAAAAAGGAAATCAGTGGTGGGAAGTGGAAGTTTCGGAAACATAGGACTCAAGAACATTTCCCAACAGCCTCCTTTTCCAGAGATCAGTAGAGAATTCCCAGTTCTTGCATGGCAGAAGACAAGCAGTGACCCTCCAGATGTTGTTGATAGGAGTCCCCTCATCTCTCAACACTGGCACTGCTCCTATGGCTTATGAATTATAGCAGTGGTCCCCAACCTTGGGCCTCCAGATGTTCTTGGACTTCAACTCCCAGAAATCCTGGCCAGCAGAGGTGGTGGTGAAGGCTTCTGGGAGTTGTTGTCCAAGAACATCTGGAGGCCCAAGGTTGGGGATCACTGAATTATAGGTTTCCTTCCCCTGCTCTTCATTCCACCATGGCTGCTGTTAAACCCCACAGTTGACAAAGACCAACCAACAAAAGCATCTTACCGCCCCAGCCAGTCCTCACAACTGGTTCCAGTGACACACAATTTGGATTTCATAAGGAAATTGAGATCGGCTTTACCCAAGGAACTCCTTCCATGTGAGCTACCGAAATAAAAGGGGCAGGATCTGTTCTCGATCATCCCAAAGTGCAGGACACGTAATAATGGGCTCAAGCTACAGGAAGATAGATTTAGTCTGAATGCCAGGAAAAAACTTCCTAGCTGTTAGAGCAGTACGACAATGGAACCCATGATCTTTGGAGGTGGTGATCGCTCTAACGCTGGAGACATGCAAGAGAAAACTGGACAATCATCTGTCAGATCTGCTTTGATTTGGATTCCTGCATTGTGCAGGGGGTTGGACTCAATGACCTTGTAGGCCCCTTCCAACTCAATGACTATGATTCTAAGAGCAGTGAAGACGCAAAGCTATTAAGGGAAGGCAAAGGTCATCACTACACCTGGAACACCATAAACAGCAACCGGCACTTGGAAATCGCACAGCACCCCATGCTGCAGATTCTTATACGCTACGTCTGCACCCAACCTGGTCCTCTGTGTCGCTTCTCCATCCAGATGTAGCAATTGCTCTGGGCTACTCCGGTCTGCGAGTCCAAGAATGGCAAACGAACGCTCCTCTCTGCACATAGTCGGGCGTTGTAATTGTGACATTGCTCCATTGCATCCTTATAATACTGCTCACCAAGACTAGAAGGAAAGAGAAGGACAAACATGCATTAAAGAATGCCTTTCCCTACAAGGAATATTGTTCAAAAACAGAGGGACGTGATGTGTGGCTCTCCAGATGTTTTCAGACCACAATTTCCATCCCCATAATAAAAACTGGCTGCGGTTGATGCAAGCTATAAGCCAAAAACATACTGAAAGCCATAGATGCTGTTTACGAGTGCATGTTTACCCTCACAATATCATTCTGGAAACCTGATACTTTCTTTCACCAGGAAGGATTTTGAAGCTAAGCAGCACAGGGACTTCTGAAAGTATCCAGCATGCCGATACTAAGCTGTTATAGTCCAATGTTTAAGGTGCCAAGGTCAAAATCCAGTTACAGGACAAAAAAGGCATTTGCAATTTTGTTCCATAACCGTATTAGCAAAATGGGCAGATAAAAAGTTCTCACTGTGGAGGAGAATGATGTAACGGTGAGAAGAGGCCTTGCATTTCGAGTATCCGTCTTTTAAAAACCTGAGATGCAGCAGCTAGGAATTCTTAACTGAACAGGCTACAGTTACAATGATTTCAACAGATTTTTTTTTTTACACAAAAGTAGCTGAGGGAGCAGAACAGAGGCAAGGGTAGGCATCCGCCTGCTAAGACAGGATTTGATCTTTGCTGTCAGAAAATTTTTTAAAAAGGTAAGAGTTGGGGGGGGCGGGAATTGGGGAGTTAAATCAAACCACCCCTTTGCTCAGTGCTTTGTATTCATGGGGACACAACAGTATCAGCAGACACAGCTACATGAAATTTTAAAAACACAAATCACAAGAAATGTTCCACAATTAGGTTGCTATAAAGTGGGGAAAGATAATGCATCGACCTCCCAGTTCTCCTCTAGCTTTAGGCTCCTTCATGAGAAAGTCATGGACCCATTATGCTGAAGAAGGTAGAACCATAGAGTCATAGAACTGGAAGGGGCCTCTAAGGCCATCAAGTCCAACCCTCTGCTCAGTGCAGGAATCCAAATCCGAGCAGATAGAAAGCAGATAGATTTTACAATTCTACCCTAGCCTCAAATAAGTTTAACACCCACACAGTTTCAGAGGAGGAGAAGGGTCTCTTTTTCATCAATTATTTCTTTCTCATCTCTTGACAAACACTCCTTACCAACTTAGGCAATTCCTCTTTGGGAACAGCCACGTTTTGTGCTTAGGCTAGGCTCATTTGCTTCCCCCCCCCCCCCCCCCCCCGAGCTGCAAACATCCTTCAAAAACTCATGGCAAGTAGGGATCTCTGTGTGCCCATCCTTCCCATCAATGGAGGGACATTATGTTTCTTCTATATAAAACGTGGCCAACTGCATGTTCTTGGATTGCAACGACCAGCCTTTATATCGGCAACTCTGGGACGGTCCGAAAACATTGAGAGCAGTGGTTCCCAACCTTGGGTAACCCCCGATGTTCTTGGACTGCAACTCTCAGAAACCCCGGCCAGCACAGCTGGTGAAGGCTTCTGGGCGTTGTAGTCAAAGAACTCCTGGGTTACCCAGAGTTGGAAACCACCGATCTAGAGGACCATCCCCTTCCCAAAAGTAATCAACAACATTGTCTTTCCAACATCCTTTTCTATCCTATTTTGTGAGATGATAAAAACAACTCAATTTCCATCTAGCATTTTGATCCCAGGTACCTTTCGCCAACCAGGATCTCTCCTCTGTCTACGTCCCCATCTCCTATTTAGAGGCCACACTATGGTACAAATGCTTTGCTTATTGTTATTCCATTCTTCCATCCCCTTGCCATCAGTTTTTATGTCTTCAGGTTTAAACTGGACCACTCTTGTCTGTTGTCTTGGCAGGGCTCATGCTTCTGGTCACCCCAGTCCCATAATGCAACTGGCTTCTGGCTTCTAAGTCTCCGTTTTGGCAACTGAATGCAGGTACCAAACTGTCATTGAGTTGAGCGGGTTGGCAACTGACATTAAGAGGCCAGAGTGAAGGTTATGGTTCTTTAGACCGTAGTGGTCCCCAACCTTGGGCCTCCAGATGTTCTTGGACTTCAACTCCCAGAAATCCTGGCCAGCAGAGGTGGTGGTGAAGGCTTCTGGGAGTTGTGGTCCAAGAACATCTGGAGGCCCAAGGTTGGGGACCATAGCGAGACAAGGTGAAGGAAACAGTCAGGAGAATTCAAGGAAAGGTTAGAAAAGTTACAAACAGAATAGAAACTGAATATTTGACAATCAACCAGCCTAGCATTACATACATTTTGTTCAAACCCTGAAAATAAAGTTTGATTCTCTTCTGTTTAAAACAAAAGGAGGAAGAAGCCAGAGCTAGTCCCATCTTTGGACCTCAATTATAAGTGGATCCCTGTGAAACTGGGAGCGAGAAAGCAGCTGTTCTCGCTGGAATGCCGTCCCGTCCAGTTCCAATAAAGGGGTACAGACTTCGCCCGTTCCCCGACCCCAAGAGACCAAGACACCGGAAAGGGATCCTGTGTGTATAGAAAAAGAAATACGGGACTTGACTGGTTGCCGAACCCGGGAAAGTACTGGCGGGCAAGGAATGGAAGCCCCGGGTAGAAGCAGAGGCGAGGTCTGCTGATATAAAAGGGGGAGAAGGAGAATTGCCGCCAGGTTGGGAGTGGATCTGGATGCAGGATCCATGGACTGGGAAGTGGGAAAGGCTCCGTATACCGAAAGAAGAGGCAGACTATAGAAAAAGGAGGGAGGTGACCCCGAGACCATCCTACTGGGGCGAAACAGAGGTGAAGGAGTGGAGGAGAAAGTTAAGGGAAGAGAAAGAACGGGTCGAGAGGGAAAGGAGAGAGAGGATTGAATGGAGGGGTGATGGAGACCCAGATGATGGGATACCCTGTGGACCGTGGCAGACCCTTACGACCTCTAAGGAACCCACCTGGGTGGACCCCAGAGACGAGGATCCCATACCCCTATCGGAAGGGGAACCCGGACTGTGATAAGAGTTGGAACGCGTTTGCTGATACTGGTTTTCTGTTAAATACGGCAATCAATGTTACTCCGGTTTCTAAACCTCGCAAGTCTGTTGATTTATTTGGAGAAAAGGAAGAGCCACCCTTAGAACCCTCACAATCCCATCTTTGGATCTTAGTGATAGAAAGCCACTTTTATCCTCTACCTGCATTCCCACTTATTTTCTTTCAGGGCCTGATGCAGCTTATATCCACCTTTGTTGCTAGATCTATTTAAGGGAGGGTATCTCCTCACCCTCACTCCATTTATTTAAGCCATCATTATTTTCTATTTTTAAGATTGTAATCCTTTTCTTAGGGGCAAGGAAGGGCAAATTCACACACATACACCCCTTTTCTGCTGGCACATAAGAGAGGCTCATTCTCTCCTACTTGCAAAGGCTTTTCCCCAAAAAAATTATTTTTGCATGCCAGGAAGTGACTTTTTTTTTTGTCCTCCTGGACTACTTATTTTTTTTGCATGCATGCAATTTTTTTTTTTTTTTGCATTTTTTGCAAAAGGAGGGGTAATTTCTTCAAAACGCTCTTTCATTCCCAGGGCTCTCTTTTCTCCTCAAGGTTTAATTAAATGTATTTAAACAAATATATTTATTTATTTATTTCTCTTTTGGGGCGTTTAATCATCTTTCTCGCTCTCCTTCATTGGGGAGGGGGGAAGAAACACTATCTGGGATTTAAGGGGTGGTCTCCTTAAGCACTCTCTTCTGAACCTCATTGTTGCTAACTTAAATGCTGTATTTTGATTGTTGTAAGCCGCCTGGGGTGCTTTTTAAGGAGAAAGGCAGGTTAAAAATATTTTAAATAAATAAATACAACTTCAAGGCTCTTTTTCTCTTTCCTCGTTCACAGCCCTGCCCACTTGTTTCCGACCTATGGGAAGTAATAGGATACTTTTCATTCTTTTAATTTTTGTGGGTTTTCCCCAAAACTCTGGTCCCGGACAACGAAAAAAAAAAGAGAAGAAACAGCTGCCCCTTCTCCTCCCCCTTGACCACCCCCGCGAGACGAATGGATTCTTCCCCAACAACCGTCCTGCGCGGGCTTCTCAGAGGTTCGGGCTGTACCACTAGAACCGAAAAGGGGGGGGAGAAGGGGAAAAGAAGGAGAGTTTCACTCACAGCTTCACCACATTCTGTACGACCGCCGCCATCTTCCCCTCTGCCACCTGGGGCCGCGGACTGATCAACTACGCATGCGCCACCGGTCCATTGGGGCTGATCCGACCGACTGCTCCCCATAAACATTCCGCTCCAACCCAAACCAAGACGCATGCGCATCGCGACCGCCGTCACCGCTCACGCCCAGGGAACGAGCGCCACCTACTCCCACGCTCGCCCTCGCCGCCCCTGCTGTCAAATATCATTACCACGCACGCGCAAAGGGAGCTCGAGCCACGGGACGCCGCTCGCGACCGCCGTCCGTCCACACTGCGCATGCGGAACAGGAACTCTTCCTTTTTTTTTTTGATAGATGGAGAAATCGAGGGCTCGCGAGGCAGAGTCGTTCCAGAAAGCGCATGCGCGACCCTTGTTTGCTTTGGCGGGAAAGCCGCCCTTGCTCAAAAAAAATTCCAACGCAAATGGGAGGTTTTAATTTGGCAATAAATTGTTAATTTATGCAAAAGCTTACATACCCGTTGTGAAAATCTAGTTTTATTTACTCCCATAGCTAAGGACGAATGAAAGCACTTCTCATAAAAAGTGAAAATGATGGACCCCTCCCGTATCTGCGAGGGTTCGGTCCCCCGCGGATGCTGAAAAACACGGATGATAGTGAACGCTATTATATTTGCGAATGCTATTACATAGCGTGGTCTCTGGCTCCCTCTAGTAGCTAATTATGGGGAACTCATCTTTAGAAATATTTCTAGGATTTTTCTTAAAATATTTTTATATTTTGTGACCGCGGATAAGCGAATCCGCGGATACTGATCCTGCAGATAAGCTTTTAAGAATGACAGGTGGTGTGGGATGTAAGATGCCCAAAGGAGTTTCCATTGCTGATGAAGCTTATTTTACATTTTTTAAAGAAATAAACACATTTTGAGCTAAAAACCCAGCCCCACCCTCCAAAGCAGATGATGCCATAGTGTTAAACAGAAAGCAATGGACTGAATGCAGTGCCCATTCATTTGTAGTGCTAAGTAGACTTCCTCAAAATAAAATAAAGTCCATTAAGTGGAATTGTATGCGTTAATATCGTTTTTAATAAGTGTTTTTTATGTTTTGCAAACCACCCAGGGTAGCATCTTGCCACTGGATGGGTGGTGAATAAATAAAGGACACATGAAGTGCAAATTTAGGAACAGTCTTTCATTTAAACAGAAATAGTACGCAGCATGCCATAGTGAGGAAGGCTGATTTCCTCCATCTGTTGTGCAGGCACTGTTAAAAGCGGTTGGTCTGTTTCGAGGCCCCTTCTAACCATTTTATTTTTTTTGTTTTGTTTCTGAACTAGATTAGGATGGGACGACCCTTCAAAAAGAGCCGAGGTTGGGCACTTGCAGCCCTTCGGTTGTGGTCCGGCCGAAGTTCCCTTCATTACTCTCATCTGGAGATGACTGGATATTTGTGGGGGCAAATATTTGGACACCTTTAGGCATAAACCGGGTTTCCTTCCAGCAGCCCTTCAAATAAAAGATTTACTTCTGTAAACCAAAGCACTGGGGTTCCCACTTTATGGTAATATCTGTGCGATGCCATCAAGAGACGGCTCTCCGACAGAAAGTCTTCAGCAATTTTCAACATATGATTCTCAATCCCACCCGCTGTCATGGCAGCCAGCTGGTGAAGCCATGCTATCAGAGCCTCATGGAGCAGTGGCTAAACTGAAGTACTGCAGTGAAGACTCTGCTCACAGCCCAAGTTTGATTCCAATGCACTCAAGTCGCTGGCTCAAGGTTGACTCAACCTGTTCTGCATTTAGGCAACACAACACAAGCCCTAACGTGGTATTTAACACTGATGCAGGAATTTGCCTAACACTCCCTAACTACTGCAAATTCAACCCCTTCACCTTACCCATGATGAGGGATGGAGGAGAATTTAATTCCGCTCATTAGTTGGATTTATCCAAAAATCACAAATTGTTCGCATTCAGGATAGAAAAATCCTGGATCCAAGCTATTTCAATGACCATGTCTCCCATTATGAGCCTGCTCGCATGTTAAGATCAGGAAAGGCCTTTCTCTCTGTCCCACTGCCTTCACTTGGCTTGGTGGGGATGCAGGACAGGGTCTTCTCGGTGGCTGCTCCCAGACTCTGGAACTCCCTGCCACTGGAGGCCAGCCTGGCCCCATCTTTGTAGTCCTTCGACAAGCAGGCAAAGACCTTTCTCTTCAGGCAGGCTTTCGCTCAGCAACGGGCTGCCTGAGTGGGATTTTAAGATGGATCGTTATGGCCTACTGGTTTGAATGGTTTTTTTTTTTTTTAGTATTGCTTTTGTTTACCATTTCTCAGACGGGTATTCGTTTGTTCCTTTTTCATAATTGTATATTTCCTGTTTTTAGTTTAAAATATTGTCTTTTAATGGTGTAAGCCACCTTTGCTGTAAGCTGCCTTGGGTCCTTTTAAAGGAGAAAGGCGAGAAAGGTATAAATAAATAAATAAATAAATAAATAAATTGAAAAAAATTTAGCACTCCGTTCCCGGAGCTTAGATGGGCACATCTGTCAGACTGAGTTTTGGTTTCCAAAGGGTTCATATATATATATAAACCCTTTGGAAACCAAAACTCAGTCTGACAGATGTGCCCATCTAAGCTCCGGGCACGGAGTGCTAAACTTTTTCAATTCTGGATTTATTTGCATTCTGTCATTTTAGTGCTGAATTATGATTCTTTTCTTCCCGCCCCCCCCCCCCCAAGTGTCTTCTCATCTTTCAGTACCCATACAATTGCCTGCTAATGTCTTCTTCATGCTGAGAGTAACTATGGAATGTGGCCAATGCAAACAGAGGAGAAATTCCCTTTTTAATAGACTACAACAAATCATCAGACAGAAAAAAATAGAGGTTCAAATGCTGGATGGGATGGGATGGAAAGCAGCCTTTAAAGACTTTCTCTATTCCAAATCCTGGTCCATTTCATTCCTTTTCCACAAGCTGCCCCGCTTGAGACCAGGAAAAAAATCCAGATGTGCATAAGATGGTTTGGTGGGAAAAGCACAAGGAGTCAAATGAAGCCAAGTGCTTAAAGCTCTTTCCGGATAACTTACAATTTAATTATACAGGCTACACATCGCCCCTTCCCCTCACTCAGCAAGCTGGGGATTCAATTTACCAACTTCGGAAGGACGGAAGGCTGAGTAAATCTCGAGCCGGCGACCTGAGGCCATCGGAACAAAACTCAGGTTGTGAGCAGAGTCTTGACTGCAGCACTGCAGTTTAACCACTGTGCCTTCAATGAAGCATGAAGGACTTTCCAAGCTCCCTTATGCTGAGCCAGAGCACTGGTCCATCCAGTTCAGGGTTGTCCACGCCTCAGCAGCTCGGGCAGGATCCTTTTCCAGCCATGCCTAATGGACTCTGGTATTCTCAGATGCTCCACCATCCAGCCGCTAACTTATGGGAGAGTCTGCTGACCTTCCAAACTCAAACAAGATTCGAATTGTTGTCAGAATAATGGAGGAGGAAGAACCACATTATGCCACCTGGAGTGAATTGGAAGTGAATAAATGATAGGAATACTGTGACAACTGGTAAAGGAGGTGATATACAGAAGAGAGAGGACAGGCGGGCTGTGGAACTGGGGATATACAAATACCATTCCACAGCAGGACTCTGAGTAGGCACTTCCATTTATATAGCACTCCGGTAAGGCCTGCGCGTCGTACAATCCTTGCCTTTTGTCCTCACACAAAAGTCTGCCAGGTGGCCAATCCTACATTCATCCATAGTTTTACAGTACCAGCACACAAAATATAATTGGTTTCACTTCCATAGCAACCTGACCTAAGAGATCATTTTAAAAGGAAAAAAAATTGGGCATGAAATATACATTTGGCATTGTGTGGTTGCACTTGCTTGAAAAGAGGGCGGCCGGCCGGTGGAAACCCCTGAACTGTTCGACTTGGGGAACATATATTTGCTAAGTGAAGCACTTGGAGAGTTGGAAGTGAGTGCATAATTTTGCAAAGGATGTTGCTCATAACTTTGGCTCACGGGAACATTATTTTAGTAAGAATGGATTGCTCCATTAGGGGATACATTTCATACTCTGAGTTCTCTGCAAGCCAGCTGCATCCAGACACTTTTTGGGCGGCTTTCAAGAAGAAGAAAAAAATGGCCAACTTTTTTTTTTTTTTTTAAGTTTGCTACTCTACTTTTTCTTATACAGTATCTTCCAGAATTGCTGTTGTCACTATAAAAGCAGAGTGGAGAAAAATCAACGATTGTTAAAAACCAAATTCATTTAAATCGTGATTTTTTAAAAAAATTAAATAGTCAAAAAATCTGATTTTTTTTAATTTGAATCATGAATAAAATCATTATTTAAATCAAATCCACCCTGCTGTAAAGAACCGTAAGAGGCTTCCTAGGAAAACCCTTCTTATGTAAACGGCGTAAGATGTGCTGGATGAATCAACAGCTCTGTATAGTTCAGCCTCCTATTTTCATAGTGTGTACATAACAAGAAACAAGTTTGTGTGTCCAGTTATTTCATATACATAGTTCTGAGCGGGTTATAATAACGATGATGACCAGGAAGGAGCAAGGATATAAAGTTAAGTTGCACATCCAGAAGCAGATGTAACTGAGGCAGAACTGGTAGAACATAACTTAGATGTAACTGAGGCAGAACATAAAAGTTATGGATGCAGTTACACCTGCTGCCATACTGGGGCCACAAGAGCACTTCGGGGTTGCTATTTTAAAGACAGTTACATGATATGAGCATGAATGAGCATATGGGGTGAGCAAAATATAAAAATATAATGACACCACTGTGCGGATTGCTAAGTAGGATCAAAACAAAGGAAATTAACTGGTGACTTAGACTTAAAATCTGAAGTAACTTCCTTAGTTGGCAGGTTTCCTCTTTTGTGACTAATGGCACGGCTGTCGGAACAACATAAGAACTAAAGAGGCATGCGTCTCTCAGAGACGCTATGTTCTTCCCACTTGGCTCTGGTTAATGACTTTGGAGCATTAGGTAGAATGAAAGTTACTTCGGGCAGCAAATTCCAGGAGGCAGAAATGCCATGCACCTTCTCCCGTGAGCTTCTTCTTCCCAAGTCCTCCTCCGGCCATGTCCTTCGCTTGAAATAGCTGTTGCACAACCTCGCCTAGATACCCTGAACTCACTCACTATGATAATGATCATGGAATCCTAGAATAACTTGAGTTGGAAAGGGCTTAGAAGGCCATCAAATTCAACCCCCTGCTCAAGGCAGGAATCCAAATCAAAGTATATCCGACAGAGGGTTGTCCAACTTTCCCTTGAATGCCTCCAGCGTTGGAGCCCTCACCACCTTTCGAGGTCATGGGTTCCGTTGTCATACTCCTCTTACAGTTCAGAATTTTTTTTCCCCCCTGAGATGCAGAGTAAATGTGGCTTCCTGTAGCTTGACCCTATTTATGACGTGTTCTGCCTTCTGGGATGATCGAGAACCGATCCTGCCCCTCCTCTGTAGGACAACTTTTCAAGTCTGTGAAAAGGGCTATCCTATCTCCCCTCCATCTTCTTTTCTCAAGGCTAAACGATCATGATAATCTTAGAATTTGCCAAACTGGAAGGGACGCTATCGATCATCAGGTCCTGACACAGTCATTACTGTTTTGGCACAGTGAGACAACTGCCTCAAGCAACAGATGGTGCCGGTCAGAAGTGGCTGCCTCCAGCTTTCTTTGAAACCCATGGGCTTTGCCCCCTTCAGAGGACAGAGTGGTTTTGTGCAACTCAGCCTTTCTTGCACTGTCAGGTGGTGGGGTAGGGAACGCCATCCTCTCTGACATTACTCAAAAGATTCCCTTGCTAGCCCAGTCAGCGTCTACACGGAGAATATCTCATTATTTCATCTGTGCCGAAGCACAGACACATCGTTCAGGACGGTGAAAAAGTTCATTTTTCTGCACAGAATTCAGCCACGTAGGCTTAGAAATAGGGGAAAGTAAGGAGAACGGCGTGTGCGGCTCCTCGAGTTCAAATTTATTTGTGGATTTGATCAGCAGAGGAAAATCTACAGAAACAAAAGTTGCTGTCCTGTTACCTCTGCCTCCGCATTACCATGGGTACACTGTCCACATAAGGATTACAATGGGGCCAGGGAGAGGGAGAGGATGATCATGGGTAGCCTACCAGCTTCTGCCCCTAAAAACACTCATGTTTTCAAGAATGGTGCCTTGCATTGGTTTGAATAATGTGTTGTGCCTCAACAAAGGAAAATAGGTTATTGAAAAGTAGATTGGAAAAAGCACGAGAGAACAGCAGGAAGGAACACTATTTCAGAAAAGGGTTTCCCAAGGCAGACTGAAGCTGGCTGAAATGATAAAATTTGATTAAAAAAATAAAATAAAACAGCTTTTAAAAAGAGAGGTCCATGTGTGCATCTCTTACTTTCGTCAATCCTTTCCGATCGTACGCCAGAAAGAAGATTCTGCTCTCAAAGTTCAAAATAAGATCATCTTTGCAAAAATTCTGCGAAGAAGCCATACAGTAAGACCCCCGAATCCACAAGGGATCGGTTCCAAGCACCCCTCCCATGCATATTGAAAAACGTGGATTATAGTGAACATTATTATAATAGCAAATGGTCCAAGGGTGCCACAAACAAAAAATTATAACTATGAAACTCGACCTTGGATCAGCACCAAACTTGGCATGGAGGTAGCAACAAGTCTGGTCTTGCTCTGTGTCATATTTGGGGATGCTTGGGCAAACGGTTTTCGGGTTATGATTTTTTTTAAAAGTCATATCCTGCTTCTGTGCAGAAGCAAGTGACCTAGAGCGCCAGCTGATTTAAAACAGATCACATACATTGATAAGACCAAATTTGCATACTTCAAAAAAGATTGTCAGTCCCTGCTTCTGTCATTCACAGTTGCTGAAACACAGCCCTGACAATTACTTTGTGTTTGGGTGAGAAGTGGTTAAGTAATGAAAAAAGGAGTCAGCTTCTGGGATTTTCCCTGGCATGGTGTCACTTTAGAAATGGTAGTGAACGGAAGAGGGCATCCTGTAGACCATCTTGACTGCTGCTACTAGTGTTATCAACATTCAGGCTGCCTTTTGCTATGGAAAGCTTGGCATCCTTTTTCCTGCTGGCAACGCGGGCATGATATTGTGCAGCAATATTGGGCCATTTCCTGGCTTTTTTGAATCGTGGATCCAGAAGCACAATATTCCAAATTCCTAAACCAGATTTTTTTTGGAAAAAATTGAATCAAACATCAGTTCACTCAAAACCCACCTTTCCTGTATAGCCATAGGGTGTGGGGAAAATCCTTGCATTTAAACATCATCATCCCTCCTGACAGAGGCTAAAGGCAGACAAAATGCTCGGAAATATACACTGAAGTCGTACAGCCCTCTGTTTAAAAGTGTGATAAGCCATTTCCAGCATTATTTCTCTGTAGGATGGCAAATACAGCTATAACTCTGTGTTAAACAATTAGTTTCCAAGTCATGAAAACAGGTTTCGTGGGTCACAGGATTTAGGGTCTCTTTTGAATGAATGAATTCAAGAGAGACCCTGAATCCTGGGAAGCGTTCACACTGAAACGCAGCAGCCTGGGTTGTTCGGTTCTTGGAATCTAGCCAACAGCAGCATCACCAACATCTGGTGCGGATTCAGTCGGCAAGGAGACCAAGCTATCAGGCCAAGATTTCCATCTTGGCTTTAGACCAAAGGCCCTGTGTTTGCATTCTCTTCTCCGAGTCATCGGGGCTGCTTATAATCGCTCTCTTGGCAAAAGATAGTCCTATTCAAGAGTCACCTTTGCTACACCAGGCCTTATATAGTTCGTCCCTTGCAAAGCCGTTCGCCTCCTTGTGAAGCAGCAGCCCTTTGCAACGGCCGACGGGGGCCACGGGATGAAAAAAAGGGGGGCAGCTGCCTGGCGACGAGGCAAAGCTTTTGTTAAATTAATGAGCCACTCGTTATTCTTCTCTTGCAAACACTGCAGGCTGCCCCGGACAGCAAGGAAAACAATGGGTAGGGCCTGCCTGAATAGAGGAGGGCTGGCGGTTCAGACATTATAGCTCCCCAACCCATTTAATCAGAAAATGAGGACATGGGAAACGGTCTCATACTGAGTCACAAGGCTGGACATGCTGGTGTATGTGAGGATGGTTTGGAAGTTGTCGTTCTAAAAGCAACTTTTTCAGAGGGTCAGTCGATCCATGCTTGTGCACGCCAATCCTACCTCGCAGGGGGCAAACGATCACGGAGTGGCATTTCTGACAGGATCTGGAGAGTCACTCTGGCCCACCCCGGACCTCTACGCTGAACATTGCTTTCCAGCATTTCGGACTCAAGGTATTTCCCTCCATTTCTTATGCTGGAGGCCTTCAAGAGAAAATTGGACCACCCTCTGTCAGATGCGTTTTGACTTGGATTCCTGCCTTGAGCAGGGGGGTTGGACTTGATGACCTTCAAGACCCCTTTCCACCTCCATGATTCTATGATTCTACTTAGAAGTGTTGAGGATTGTATGAGAGCTTTGTTACATGTAAAGTCTGCCCTCTGCTACCTAAAACTAAGGCATGACCCCCATCCTCGTTGTTCTGAATAAAAAACATGATTTAAATAGAAAGACATAGGAATCCATAATCTATTGAGATAACAACCTTAGTCCAGAGAGATCAGCCTTCTTCTCTACATTGACCGGTGAGGGTGCCCCATGATTTCCACCAGAGGTATTTCCCCCGCTCTACTTGAAAAGGCTTCAGGGGGGCTGAATAGGAGCCTCTGAATGTAAAGTAGACACGAGTAGACTGTGTCTAGGGGGGCGGGATAAAAAGTCAAATAAATAAATAAAATAAGACTGCCCTACAACCTGCCCCACACGAAAGGCAGAAATTGCTCCGAAACAGTGCAGGGCTGCTGAGGGAGTGTTGTCAGAGAAATCAACGATTTGCTTCCGGTTTTGAAAAAAAAAAAGCACCACCATGCCTGGAACAGATAGGAAGGGGGACATGGCCAAATATACCCCTTAAATGTAGTGAAATGGACAACAGCATCTCTGAATTGGCCATTTGGAAAGAACCACCACCAAAAAGGAAGGGGATTTGGGGGGCGGTGTAAGGTCATACTCTGCCCACCTTGATCTACAATTTAGAAATTTCTTCCCCTGAAATTCTGCTCCTGCAGCCAAAACAGCAAGTTCTCCATTAACTGTTAATTAACATGACCATCCTACCTGTTTAAGAACTTAGACCTAACCCAGAGCCTTCTTTACATTCCAAGGCTTAAACAGAAACTCCTGTGCCACATCCCATTTTAGGGTGCGGTAACAGAAGCATAGTCTCCAAATCCTGTGAAGTACTAGTTCTCCTCTATTTGGCCCTGGTCTGGCCTCATCCAGAGTATTGTGTCCAGTTCTGGACACCACACTTGAAGAAGGATGCCACAAAACTGGAGCAAGTTCAGAGGAAGGCGACAAGGAGGGTGAGGGAACTAGAAACCAAGCCCTTGGAGAAAAGACTGAAAGAACTGGGCATATTTAGCCTTGAGAAGAGAAGACAGAGGGGTGATACGATAGCCCTTTTCAAATACTTGAAAGGTTGTCCTACAGAGGAGGGGCAGGATCTGTTCTCGATCATCCCAGAATGCAGGACACACAACAAATGGGCTCTGGCTACAGGAAGCCAGATTGAGGCTGAATATCAAGAAAAACTTCTTAGTTGCAAGAGCAGTACGACAATGGAATCCATGACCTCGGGAGGCGGTGAGCACTCCAGCACTGGAAGCATTCAAGAGAAAATTGGACCACCCTTTGTCAGATCTGTTTCCATTTGGGTTCCTGTCTTGAGCAGGTGGGTTGGACTCGATGGCCCTTTGCAACTCAATTATTCTATGATGCTCTGAATTATGTTAGCAAGAGCTCAAAAGCCTGCAGGAGTGGCTCAAGGACCACCGTCCCAGTTCTCTCCAGGTCCAACCAGCCCTCCAACGTCAGCCTCACCACTCTGACCCGGAAAAGGCATGCCATGCCCACTTCGGGCTTCTGGGGCTTTTCCTTTTCCTGCTTCTTATCCCTATAACTCCTCCTTCCCACCCGCCCCACTCATAACACTGTGACTCTCTTGGAGAAGCAGAAACTCACCCAGGCTCTTGAATTTATTTCTGCACAGGGACACAGCAGAACGAGGGACAAAGAGGGTGGCGTAGAGAACTCTCGGAGTTGTGTAACCGGGAGGGCAGGGACAGCCCCCCCACCCCCATTTCTGCTTCTCTTGGCACAGAGTCTGGTGGAGAGGAAGTGCACCCTGTACGCCAGCTCTTTGTATAGGGGGAGGAAATATATTTATTAGTCAAGTAGCATTCATGCATGTCTCTCTCTCACTCTGTGCATGTGTGTCCCTCTCACTCACTCTCTCTCTCTCTCTCTCTCACTCACACACACACACACACACACACAGGGCATCCAGCTGGCCCAGTTAACAGGAGCACACTCTGATTTACAAAACACTGTGCTTTAAAACGCCCCAAGTCCTTTCTGTCTAATAACCTCCTTGTCACGTTGGGATCTGCTGCCTGCTGGAATCCTGGAAGAGAGCGTTCCTGTCCCCCATCTGATGCCTGTCCATCACCTGGAGAACATCGTCCAAGATCGAGGGGCCCAGGTCCATGTGGAGGGAGAGCAGAGAGCCTGCGTGGGGACATGGCAGCTTCTTCCTCTTTGTCTCCCTCTCCCAGCCCATTCAGAGGGGCCTCCGGGGGTCCGGTATTGGACTCCAAAGTCCTCCCTTCTTTGGGAGGGTCGGGCCTCCGGGGAGCCGCCGGGCCCTTGTCATCAAGGTGGAGACGGGGCGGTTTGGGTGGGGCTTGAGCCGAAGGCAAAGTCAGAGCCTGAAGGCCACCGATGACCGGGAGGGAGATGGCGTTCTTCAGAAGGGGAGACGGGAGGTCCAGAGGGGGTGGTTCGTACCCTGAGATGGTTGCAGTCCGCGAGAACTCGAACGGCACCATGTAGTGGGTCATTCTCTTCAGGACCCAGACTGCTCTCCGACCGCGGCAGGAGGTGGAACTTCCCTTGCAGGAAAGAAATATCACCAAACATGTCGTTCTCCCCACCACTCCCGATGTGGATGGTGTGCCGGAAGTCTCCCAGAGGTGGGCTGATCATGTCGGAAGAGAGAATGTCACGGAGTTTTTCTTTTTTCCCTCTTCGGCTTCCCCTTTTGAGATAGATGGGCACTTTGGTGGTGGACATCTTGGCAACCGCCGTATAGAGTGGAAAGTGGGCAAGAGGAGAAGAAGAGAAGACGCGCTATTCGGTGCCGTCCTGACCCATCCGCGACAAAACGTGGAGGAGGCTGAGTCAAGATACACCGTCTTCAAGAAGACGCCAGGTATCAATTACCCACCGGGTCAGACTCCAGGTAATTGTCCAGCGCTGGCAAAATCGCCTTGGGGAAGCGAGCTGTTCCCAGGCGATCTGTTTTCTGCAAAGATCAGTTCTGGACAGCCTTCTGTCAGCAAAAACAGGGACCTTTAGGACAAGCAGCCTCACCAAGCCCGAGAGAGAATCCTTCAGCAAGGCCGGTTCACTCTTCTCTGTGTCTTCCAAAGGAAGAAAAAGCCAATACCATTGCAGGATGGGAGATATCACCAGCTTTGATGCGTAGCTGGGAATGACTCTGAAAAATAAAGACAGAGATGAAGTTAAGCGCCCCATTTTGAGTTCGGATCCTCGGCACATTGGAGGGCTTTAAGCCAATTTGTGATCAGCATTAAGCTCAATTCTAAAAAACGGTTTTCCAAGCCTTCA
Source organism: Intellagama lesueurii (assembly GCA_037013535.1). Classification (NCBI taxonomy): domain Eukaryota; kingdom Metazoa; phylum Chordata; class Lepidosauria; order Squamata; family Agamidae; genus Intellagama; species Intellagama lesueurii. The sequence continues at coordinate 1,249,898 of JBAJHW010000021.1, forward strand.
AAAACAGCTACACAAAGCATCTCTGCACCTTGGAAAGGAGTCCAGAATTTTCCTATCCAAATATCGCAGATTTCTGTGCTGAGGTTGCCAAAGGCTTGGAGAGTTGGAAAAATTGGGGGGGTAGGTTGGAGCCAGCTAAACAGGGTTGCATACAGGTGCGTGGTGCGAATCTTGCATTCACCTGCAAGGATCAAATGCTTTGGGGTTAGGAAACCCCATGGCACCACAAGCGACCCTGTTTAGCACTATCAAGATATACTTTCCCTTTAAAAGGAAAGATGTCTCAAGATCCGATCTTAATGATCTTGTGAAATGGAAAACGTCTACTGGAGTTTCCCCTCTGGAGGGGAGACAAAGCTTTCTATTGCTTTTTAATAGTTGCAAACTGACACAGCACATCAGTGATGCTTTGACAGGGATTTAAAAAAAACCCTTTCAAAATCTTGTGGATATGTTAGCAACCATTAAAAAGAAATGCAAACCTTTCTGCCCACTTCCTCCAGAAGAGAAGAGTGTGCAGTGGAAGTTTTCAATTTCTTAAGATCGTTAAAATAGTTAGCAGGCAACCGCTTTGGTTCGATCCAAGGACTCACACATGCCGGAATCAGCACAAAAGAGAGGGATCCTACAGTAGCCCCTGACAGGGAACCAAAAAAGGAGCAGGTAAGAATGCTCTGGGGGTGGGCTGGCTTCTGCTGGCACTTACTGTTAGGAGTTTTTGCAACGTTGCATGCTGCTTTTAGTAGATTTGGCTGAGAGGCACCTTTCTGGGCTGGGGTAACTGTCATCTATCCAGCACTAGCCAATCATTCCTTCTTGCCTCTGAATTCAAAGGGAGCCCCGCCTCTCTGCTCAGTGCCTCCTTTCCCTCTCTTGAATCTGTTGAAGTCTGTTGCTTAAAGCAGTCATGTTTGTCAGTTTGCTGTTTGATCTGTTCAACTGAAAGTAAATAAACCTTTTATTCTTTATTCTATTCTGGCAGGCCCTACAGCCAACTGGATGACAAAAATATTTAACACAACCTTCCAAAAAATTAAAAAAATATCAACGCCTTCTAGTTCTCTTGGACTCAGACTCTCCTCATCCTCACAGGTACGAGACATCTCAACCTCGACTTCCTTGTTTAACAATCCCAAGCTGCTACCCAGTTTCTTAGATTTTCCTAAACTAGCTTCTTCCAGAGGTTGTCACGTTACAATCCCCATCATTTATGCTGTCTGGGGACAGTGGGGAATGTAGTCCAACACCTGGACAATACCAGGTTGGTAGGAAAAGAGACTTCTATTATTTGGAGTGGTGGGATCCATCCCCAATTCTATTCAAACTAGAAATACCGTATTTTTCCGTGTATAAGACGCCCCCATGTATAAGACGCCCCCCCCCCCCACTTTTCTAACCCAAAATTAAGAAATCTAAGTGGGGCTTAGCAAGTGGAGGGGAAAGCTGCGATCAAAGCCCTGCAGGATCACTTTGATCCCTGCTTTCCCCTCCACTTGTTTTCTCTCCTCAGCTTACTTCCGTGTATAAGACGACCCTCAATTTTTAGTCTAAAGATTTTAGACAAAAGTATAGTCTTATACACGGAAAAATACGGTAGCTTCTGGCCCTTTCTCCTCACTGCAATTTCTTCCCTTCAGCAGGACCGTACAGTGACCAAGCTGAAAGTAAACCTCAGAAGGCACACTGATGTATCCAAACAGCCCATGAGGGCACATGGGCAAGAAAACTTCATTCAGGTTTTTTCTCATATGCACAAGTGCCTTGTTTGCTCAGTCAGAGAGCAAGGGGGGGAAAACACAGCTGAATGCTGAAGAAAAGCGCAGGCCACCCCATCCCGTTGGAGGCCATTTGGGCTCTGCTTTTGCACAAAAACAAACCAACCCACAAACTTTCCAAATAGAAGTCTGCATGGATTACTAGCTCACAAAAGGATTTAAGAGGGTGGCCCACCCACACCCACGTACTAGGAAGCTGTCCAAAATTAAACTGAATTGTTTTTCTCTTCAAGCCTGGGAAAGAATGAGAAAGCAAATTAGGGTTTGGTTCAGGAACGTAAGCAGGTGAGGTCTAAGGAGTGTTCTTGTTGATTCTGAAGGAGTTTGCAGCTGGAGCCTCAAGCCAGTATTGTTAAGAGCTACACACACCCCCTTTATTTTTATTTGGTTCACACATGGTAGATCGGACTTCAGGATGTTTGATGCACCTTCAAACCCAGGAAGCTCCTGGGCCCCTTTGCTTTGGTTTCTTTAAAAATGTGTTTTAAAAACTTGGTCTTCCGATTAAGGTAAAAGGAGTGGGTTGGCGAGGGGAGATCGACAAGATGGAAAACTGGCCGCTGGACCTTCCGAGGTTGCCCATCCTTAGAACGGCAGCGCTGTGAAGGGATCCTTGGGATCATGGAGTCCAGACCCTGTCCAGGAGGCCCCGTGGGGGAATCGAACTCCCAACCTCTGGCTCCATAGCCAGAGACCTAAACCCCTGAGCGGCTGCTGTAGATATGTTTCACGTGTGTCTGTTCGACAACTGCCATTCTTTCACTTATTACCTGATCTTTTTAAATGGGAGATGTTTGGAACGGATTTTGCCATCTCTTGCCGGGACAAGAACTCCTATCCTGGTGAATCTTCTGATTTTTCCATGCTGATCCCGGACAGAACACCTGGTGCCTGCCGGCAGCATAGAGAACCTCAAGTAAAACTCCAGTGATTTCCCAATCACTGAAATAAGACAAGCTTTCTTCCTCGGCACATACAAAGTTCTAGTTTTATTAATCAAAGTGGACATTTATGCCACAGGAGAACCCAGAGGTACCACCTATGCATTCTCCCTAGGTCTTGTGTCAGTGGTTTAGGTCTCCGGCTGTGGAGCCAGAGGCTCGGAGTTCGATTCCCCACTGTGCCTCCTTGATAGGAGCTGGACTCGACCATTCATAGGGTCCCTTCCAGCTCCGAAATTCTAAGATTATAAAATGTGTCGTCCCCCATAAGGGCTCTGATTCCCCACGACCACATTTCCCCCCCTTACTGCTGATTTCTTAGATGATTCGTTAGATACTTTGCCAAGGTTTGTCCCCATTCAGCTAACAAAAACATCTTTTGAGCCAGTTCTTGATCCGCCTCACAAGGTCGTTGGAGGAGAAAATGTCGAGAACAGCAAGGAAACAACTAAATGTCACATTGTGGCCTGTAATTAACAACAATAATTGAGGGTTTCTTCCCCAAGTAATAATTACTATAGTTTCCCTACTTTGTTTGGTGTCTGTATATTCTTTTTAAATTGTGTTTCTCATTTTTTAGTGACGATTTTCTTCCACAATAAAAACAAAACAGCAGCTCATCAGGAATTAAACTCATCAGGGGGACCTGATTTTAATCCACAGGCTTGTTCTGAGGACAAAGCGAACGGCACAATCCTAAACTCAGACATTTTTTTTTCAGCCTCGCTTGCCTCTCAGGGTTTTTGGGAAAATAGAACGATGGGAGGGGGACCCACACAGGTCAACTAAGGTTCTCCAAGGAGGGGCGAGAGAAAGATAACCCATAAATAAAACTACAATGGTTTGGGTTTTTAGGGGGCTAATAAGCCCGAGGCACTGAACTGTGCAAATGAAAGATAGGATACTAATGAATTAATCCACTGACATTCAGAACTTAACAAGCTAGCATCCATGGGTACCTTGCCACGTTACAACCTGGTCAAGGGAGGGGTTGCTTCCCAAAATCTGGGGTATCCCGGCCACAGCTCCTGGGGGTACTTAGCCCTCGGGATTTGTTTATTTTCTCTCTTCAAGCCCATCAGCAGAGGAGGATGAGCAGGGAAAGGCACAGAAGGAAAAGCGGGATCGCTTACCTTCTGCCATCCCTGGGGGCTGAGTAAAAGGCCAGACCCTACAGTGAAGAGAGGACCAGAGGAATCAAGGGCCTTCTTCCCACAGACACATCGGCTTCGGGTGTTTGCCAGAGGAAGAAGGCAAAATAATGTTCGGCAGCCATCACTGTGACAAAGGGCTGGACAGGACCCAGAGTCTACCGATTCCCCCTTTGCTGAAGGGACTTTAAAAAAAAACAGGAGCCTGGATGGCCCTCCTTCTCTTTCTTTTGCATTATATTTATATGCCACTTTTCCTCTGCCCGGCTCAAGGTGGAGCATCACTTATCTCCACCCCACCTGTGATCCAGAGCTGATGGAGAGGCAGAGACAGGAAGCCAGTGTCCCAAAGTCACCCGGCATGGACCTCGTGGCTCAGCAGGGACCAGCGCACAGTTCTCCCGAGCCGTGGCCCCTTGCTCCCGAGCCTGGGACCGAGGGCACTGCGGCATGGGCCAGTGGGTAAGAATAGGCCACTGGCATGACCGGGTTTGAATCGGCCGAGGGCTTAAGCGCCACCGACTCCAAACAGAGGTCCCTCTGGCAGGGAAAAGCTGACGAATGAAGCAGCCTTTTGTCCCAGCGCTTGGCACAGCCCTGACACGGACCGGAGGCCGACGCCGGCCGCCTTGGCTCGGCCGACTTGCTGACAGAGCAGGTGTGGCGAGGCGGTCGTTCCACGGACCAGCCCGAGCTTTGTCAGGAAGGAAGGATTTACAAAAGGGAAACAAGGCCTCATTAGCGGATTTGCTACGGGGCCGCACGCACGGGCATGAAACCACAACCCGCGGTGGCGTACCGACAGACGGACGGGTTTTTTTGACCACACGCCTGAACGAGGCCAGCCCTACCGCGGGACGGAGCCCAGCGGCCACTTCAAGCCACCGATCCGAGACAAGCACAAAAAAAGGACCACAAATGTCCTTTGTTCCTCTTGCACTCTGACAACCAGGGAGAGAAAGAGGGCTGCTTGTGCGGTTTTCTGCCTCCGATGCCAAAATAACTCGGTTCCCCTCGGACGACCATGGCTTTGGGGAGGCAGAGCCGTGTGAGGGGATGAGTGGCCCATGTGGCTGGACTCCAACGCCCATCCTTACAAGCTAGGGCTGATGGGAACTGTAATCCAACAGCTTGTGGGAAGAGACAGAGACGGACCATGGGGCACAGATATATTTTCTCTCACCCAGGCCACAAGAGTGCCCCACAGAATACAACCGCCTGAGGAGGAACCGGCCACAACTTGTAAGGGGATCGTTATAGCCATTTACAGGCGACTCCGAGACACATACACATGGGTATAAGAGCAATTGCAGCGTCAAGAACCCAACCAAAATTTTACTGGACACACACATGTTGCAATGACCATTGAATGAACAGGAACCCCAGGAAGTAGCCAATCTGGAGCCATCAGATGGTGCTTGGCACCATTCATTCCCCCCCCCCCCCCAGCCTTCCTCAAGCCAAGTACAGTCCACGCTCGCTACTGGTAACCATGGTGGAAAAAGCACACCCCCATGTTCAGAGGCACTCTACCTTTGACAGACAAGACCAGGAGCTGTCAGATCTTTCTTCGAGGCTGGCGATGGGATGGTTGCCCCCGTTATCTCGTCCAAAGGCTAACTTAGAAAGGACTGGACAAGCTGCCTGCCCCACCCTTCCTCTCTCCACCAGTTTGTTGCCCCTTCTCAGCGTCCACCATGATTCTTAGCCTGACCGGAGAGCTGGGCTGACCCTTGAGCAGCACGGTCAGAACAGGGGAAAAGGCAGAGAAAGATCTCCTCCTGACTTGCCTACGTGCCTCCTAAGCCCCCACTTCTGATCTTGGCTCCCCAGTAAACTCACCAGGTGGCCTTAAGTCTTACTGCTTTGGACCCTCCATCCAACTGCAGTACGGGAAATCATGAGACTTTCTAGAGAGGGTGTTCTGGACTCCAGTTCCCATCTGCCCCCCCAGCTAGACCGATCAATGGTATGAGATGACGCAGATCATCAACATCGAATGAACCACACACGTTCACAGCAGGTAAGGAGAACAACCCAGTAGGGCACATTTAGGGCTCTGGCCAGGCTCATGCATGATTTCTGGATGGGCACACCCACTCTTTGGGACTGTGGTTTCCATAAATCACTGACCCCATTGGCTGGGGCTTCTGGGAACTGCAGTCCAAAAACATCTGGAAGGCAAGAAGTTCCTAAAATGTTTTGCACAAGTATCATCAGACCTTGACTAAATGACAGGCTATGTATTTCCTGGAGGATTCTGGGAATTACGTGGGGGGGGGGGGAAGAGAGAAAAGCCTAACATTTCCAAGCTATGATGATGACCATCAGCACTCTCAAGTGACATTGAGGAGGGTCTCCATAGATTCTGCACATACATACAACAGGTGGCACGTTTTCCACCCTGCCGCCCAGTGGTATGCCATTCATGCGCTGTGCCCCGTTACCCCTCTACCAGGCCTTCCATCTCCATTTCATGATTCCCCCCCCCCCCGGGTCTCCTGTGCCAAGCTGTGTCCAAAGATAGCTCCCAACTGGGTGGGACAGGGTCCGGGTATCTAAAATTACAACGCCTTTCTCCCTGCTCCCCGTCAGGTATTGTTGGCTTCCAAGCTTGGCACGGGTCCCAGAATCCTGCAGGCGAGCCACGAGACCGACAACCCTAAACCACGAAGAGTAGACCCGCCCCCCCAAGACCCCAACAGACAGGACAACATTTTGGGGGCAAAATGAATCTGGGGAAGGCAAATGCAAAGAAGGATACGGTGTTTCCCCCAAAATAAGACAAGTTCTTATATTAATTTTTGCTCCAAAAAAAAAACAAAAAACGCATTAGGGCTTATTTTCGGGGGATGTTTTATTTTGTTCATGGACAACCATCTACATTGATTCAGATACAGTCACGTCATCTTCTGGTGGCTGCACAAGGGTGGAGGACGGGGTTTCACTGAACTGGGGCTTATTTTCGGGGTACGGCTTCTATGAGGAGCATCCTGAAAAACCATACTAGGGCTTATTTTCAGGTTAGATCTTATTTTCGGGGAAACAGGGTAGGCATTCACAGGGGGCTTTACATTGACTTGGGGGGGGGTGTAGGGGAGAGCATGACCACGCACTAGGTGACACCATTTTCCAGACTTCCTTGATACTATTGTTAGAAGACGAACCGTTGTCCCTTTAAGGATGTCTAACACTTTTCTGCCCTCTTGATATCTACATACGTAGTTACCTAACAAACCACCGTGACTATGTCCAATTTTTACTTATGCCAATAAAGGTTTTATCTTTCTACTGCAATATCAGAGAGTTCACAGATCAACCTTTCTGCCTACCACACCCTAGCCATAAAAAGGTCCGGATTTCTCCGTTCCCTCCACTAGCCTTCAGCACTACCAGTTTCCTTTCCCCAAAATACAGAGGGGTGTGGACGTTCAGGCCAAGACAGATGGGAACAGGCGGGCCCCTGCTCACCAGATGGCCTGTTTTTACGGGCTGGGATCATTATTATTTTTTTAAAAAAGGCATCATTTTTGAATTTGACTTTTTAAAGAAGCTGTTCCCCTATGACTCCAGAATAGTTCAGCTCCTCCTCGCTCTCCGATTCTGGCACAATAAATCCTGTGTTAATTTCTAGAATGAAAAGAAACTGGCTAGGAGACGCAAAAAACACACACACAAAAACACCAGCCTGGTGCACTGTCATGTTCTTTCAACGACAGACCAATAGAAGCAGGGATTTCCTGGGCAAGGAAATGCAAAAAATAAAATAAAATGGGGAAATGATATAAGGGACTGGGAAGGGACCCTATTTCACCTTGGGGGAAAATAAAGGTAACTGCAAAAGAGAAAGAATGGGGCATTTTCCATCTGCTGACAGAATTTGGGGACCCTGTGAAGACACGGAGAACAAGCAGAATTTATTTGTTCTACGCGACATCCTTTGGAACTCTCTGCCACAAGATGTGCTGTTATTGTGGCCTCGCCTCCAACCGCTTTGGGGAAAGGATTACTACCCATTCCGTGGAGGAAGAAGAGGAAGTTAGCCTGTGAATTTTTGCCACGTTTTGTTTTATTTGCCACGTTTTCTACCCCATCCCTCCCCTCCACGAGAGCTCAAGGTGGCCTTCACGGCTCCCCCGCACCCGGGTCCACCCAGCAGCCTTGTGAGGAAGGCCGGGTGGAGAAAAAGGAAAATATCCCAGGGCTCTTCATGGTGATCTTGAAATGCAAAGGGACAAAGATCAGAGAAACCTGGGAGGGGGAGGTCTGATAATCCGGCCGTCTGTTGGCAAGTTGCCCTGGTTGAAGGCTAGCGGGTCAAAAGCGGCAAACATGCATACCTTTGCCTAGGAAGGTTTGTTGAGCTACCAGGGAGAGGCAGAAGAGCAGGATCTGAGCAAGACAGCTGGCAACCCCAAGGGGGGGGGGCCTCTGAAAGATCACATTTAAAAACCCTCCTGCATGTAAGCCAAGGAGTCTCTTTACGCCTTTATGAACTCCCGATTTATTTTTGACAAAGTGGGCTGAAACACACACCCATCCGGCACGGCCCGCGCCTGCCGCATGCTAGGCATTGTAGTCCAAAAAGTCAGCTTTGTCCTTTCCTAGGAGAAAGAGATCCCCCCCCCCCCAGCCAAATTCTGAACCCGACCTGGCCGGCGTAGAAGGTCTCCAGGGCCTTTTCCCCCCCCCCCATAGATTATTTTAATTTATGGGGTGCGGGGGGAACCCCCGATCTCCTAAATGCAGAGTCCCCCCCAAACCGGCAGCAAGCCGAGAAAAGGAAGACAAAATGAAGCAGACCCAAATCACTCCGACCCAGCCCCACCCAATCCTGCCTTTGGGGACGTGGTTCACACGTTCCCGAGTCGGGGCGCAAGCCGAGCAAGGGGGCGTGGGAAAGCGATCCCACCCCAGTTTAGGCGACACGAGGGGCTTTTTTCCAAAACCCCGCCGGAGGTCCCATTTGGGGAGCAAGGAATGAGCCCCGGGACCATTTCGGGGCGCCCACCCTTGCAAGCAGATCTGTGCATGGCATGAAATGCTCGCCAGCCCCCCGACATTGGGTTGCCCTCCCCGCTTACCTGGACGCGCAGCCCCCCCAAGCTCCGCCGCGCCTCTTCCTGCGGCAACTAACGACCCGCCTTCACTCGCCAAGGATAACTACCCACCGCCGAGACCCGCCTCCTCCAGCCGCAGCCAATCGCAAGGCGGCCAGCTTCCTTAGCCCCGCCTCCTCATTTCGGGTTCCCTTTCCCCCCCCCGCCTCCCAGCGCGTTTCCTCCCCTCTTGCTCGCTCCGCCTCTTTATTGGTTCGCTCGCGCGTCTTGCAACAACGCAGGGTGGAGGTTGGCGGTTCGATCCCCCACTGGGGCTCCTGGACGGTGGGGCTGGACTCGATGACCACACAGGACCCCTTCCAGCTCTGCAGCTCTGAGATGAGGAGGAGGATGAATTAGGCGAACCACGCCTGGTGGGGCTCATCCCTAACCGGGGCATCTACTACTCGGCCCCGTTTTCCCCCCCCTTCCGTTTGCATTGATGTGCTTTTTTTGTGTGCCCAGAGTGGTCAATTGATCAGATGGGCGGGATATAAATACAATAAATAAATAAAATAAATAAATAAATGAGGAGAAGTCCTGACAACTAGAAAGCCGTTGCAATTTTGCAGCGTCCGAATAAGTGGCTTCTAAGCAAGGCATGAGATTCTCAGTGTGGGGTAGTCACCAGTGACGGACTAGGTCGGGAGAGTCCTGAGTTCGAATCCCATGGAAACTCCCTGGGGGAGTGGAAGAGCAAAAACTTGGCCTTAAATATCTCACTTATACCTCAAAAGCCCTTTTGGGGTTGCTACAAGTCAATTCCGACTCAACTGACACAAAATCAAGGCATTGCCAGTTGTTGGTTTGGGGTCGCTCGGCCCTCCTGGCTTGTTTCCCAAGGAGTGGCAATGTGAGGGGTGTTGCAATGGGACAGCCACTGCTGGTGCCGTTTGGCTTTTCCCTTCCGACTTCCCCAGCCTGTGTACAAGTTGGTCGCCCAGGCCGGCCCGAAGAAATCATCCAAAAGCTGTCCATCTGCTTATTTGCCTTATTAAGGTCTCTTAAGGCAGTGGTCCCCACCCTTGGGCCTCCAGATGTTCTTGGACTACAACTCCCAGAAGCCTTCACCACCACCTCTGCTGGGCAGGATTTCTGAGAGTTGAAGTCCAAGAACATCTGGAGGCCCAAGGTTGGGGACCACTGTCTTAAGGACCCCCTTTGCAAGAAAGATCCATGCTTTTAACTCTCGCATTTCGATTTCCACACGGATCCCCCCACCCGAGCATGGGTAGAAATATTTTCCAGCTGAGGCAACCTCGCCCGCATCCGATAGGATGAACTGGGCTGGAAGCCCAGAAAACATAAAAGTTTGAGAAGCATGGCTCTTGTCTTCATCAACACCTCAAGGGTTTTATGACTTTAAAATGACTTCAAGGGACAAATACTAAAAAAGCGACAAATATGAAAAACACAAGCTATTCAACCAATAATTAGACCTAGTAAAAGACACTAAATAAAATCCTGCTTAAGCCATTTAAAATGTATTTTTAAAAGCAACGTGCTCTCGCTCTCTCTCCCTTCGGTTTAAGCCCTGGCGTTGAGATCATTCAAAAAGCAGGCCGGCCGTTTTTAAACACCCACAAGTCCAGGCCGGCAGCATCCTGGGTGGCCTTTGGGCGTCATCCCTCGTTTTTATTTATTTATTTATTTATTTATTACATTTATAGCCCGCCCATCTAGTCATATTTTTAGGAGGCTGGACCGCCCTTACAGGGTTCCTCTGTAAAAGCAAAGTGTGATGAGCCTCTCGCGTTGAGGGTGTGGAAGATTTCTCCACAAATACTATTTGCACATAATCAAGCTTTGGGTCTCTGGAGCTGCTGACTTTCAAATTAAGACTCAAGAAGGAACCGTGAGGGAGGAAAGAGAAGTGTTATATCGAGTCTTAAGATAACGGGGTCACAGCCCTACGCCTGCATCCAAGATCTGATGCTAGATGCCCCCGATGTTGCCCGTTACTGGGCAAAAATGGTCTCACACACTTATGTAAACTTCACAGTATGTTGTTCTGGTCGTGACATGTCACCAAGTCACCTCCAACTTATGCTGACCCTGTGAATCGAGAGATCTGCAAAATGTCCTGCCTTTCAGTAGCCCGGCTCAGTTCTTGAAAACTCAACCCCGTGGTTTCCTTCAGGGAGTCAATCCATCTCGTATTGGGTCTTCCTCTTTTCCTGCTGCCTTCCACCTTTCTCACCATTATTGTCTTTTCTAGAGAATCCTGCCTTCGCAGGAGGTGCCCAAAGCAGGGCATCCTCGGTTTCACCATTTTTGCCTCCAGAGATAGTTCAGGCTTGATTTAATCTAGGACCCACTTGTTTGTCTTTCTGACAGTCCGGGGTGACCACAAAACTCGCACCCAGCACCAAATTTCAAACAAATATGTGTTGTTTTTTTTCCTGTCCAACTTTATATAGTCACACCTATACGTGGTGATCGGAAATACGACAGTGTGGATGACCCTGGTCTCCGGTGATACATATCTGCACTTCATTGCTCTCCTTCTGAGTCTCAGTTTTCTGATTTCTTATATTGAATTCTATTAAATTGTACAAGGGTGCTTCTGATTCCAATGGTGAAAGAAAAAGCCACGGGAGTAATGTCACAGTGTGAACCCTGAGGGGCTTGCTTCTGACTCAACAGCATGCATGGGGTTGCAGTGACCACAACAAACCACAACATAGACTGGACTCCTTAGCTTTGCAGATTTCCTAGACATCTCCGGAGATAAATGTGCAATTAAGAGTGCAAGAGTATTTTGTCAGCTGCTTTCCTGCCGCCGTAATTAGGTGCGTGACCCAGATTTGAAAAGCGTTCAGAATCTATTAACATGGAGGGGGACAGGGTGGGGTGGAGGAGAACAGAGATGGGCAGAAATCTCTCACATGCCACACATCTCGAACTTGTGATGAAGAAATAAATCCATCATGGTTCGTCACTAAGAACGGCGTCTGCTTGGTTTCTCCAAGTCCCATAGTTCCCCTCTATTCAACACTGGTTAGGTCTCGTCTTGAGTCCTGTGTCCAGTTCTGGACACCACACTTTAAGAAGGATGCCAACAACTGGAACAAGTTCAGAGGAGGGCGACAAGGATGATCAGGGGACTGGAAACCAAGTCCTAGGAAGAAAGATGGAAAGAAATTGGCATGTTTAGTCTTGAGGAAAGGAGGGGAGATAGGATAGCCCTTTTCAAATACTTGAAAGGTAGTCATACAACGAAGGGGCAGGATCTGTTCTCGATCATCCCAGAATGAAGGACACGTCATCATGGGCTCAAGCTACAGGAAGTTAGATTTAGGCTGAATATCAGGAAAAACTTCCTAACTGTTAGAGCAGTACAACAATGGAGGTGGGTTGGGTGAGCGCTCCAATGCTGGAGGCATTCAAGAGAAAACTGGACAACCATCTGCTTTGATTTGCACTGAGAAGGGAGTTGGACTCAATGGCTTTAGAGGCCCCTTCCAACTTCATTATTCTATGAATCTGTCGTTTCCCCACCATCACGGCAAAACAGTGTCTTTGGCGAAGCGCTGTCTTGATTTTACTCAAGAGTTTCAAAAGCCAAGGGAGATGATCACATGACCCTGGAATGCGGGGAGGGCGAAATATCGCAAACCAACCAAATTTTAAAAAATGTGGATCTCCCCAAAAAACCCTCCCCTTCTATGTGGTTCCCCCACAGAGGGATCTGTTTCATTTCTTGCAGAAAGGTGGGTTAGATCAATTCCTTACCCTCTTCCAATCCTCCTCTCTGATAAAAGCTACTTTGGCATCTGTTGGGCATAACGAGTCATTATTCCTCCCCCCGCCCCCAAACCCAAAGGCTTCACAGAAAACTTGACTTTTTCTGCAGTTTGCCATTCGAAAGGTGGGGCCGATGCTATAAAAATCACACTTGACTCTAACAGCAACAGTTCCAGAACAACTTAAAGATCAATAGATTTTACCCAATAGCCGCCTGGTTTTAGCTTTGTTTTAAATGTTGATTGTTCAGTTTTATTTGTTAATTTAATATAATGCACTTGATTGTGCCGTTTGTTATTGTTATTGTCTGTGAACCAAAGTGACCCGTTGATCAGATGGGTGGTATAAGAATGAATGAATGAATGAATGAATAAATAAATAAATAAATATGTAGCGTAAGCTTCTGTGGGTTGCATGGGCCACCCGGGTGGAGTCTGCAAAAGCTGCCCAGTACTGTATAACCTGTTTGTCTTTAAATTGCCACAAGACGTCTGGATATTTCTGCACCTGAGAAACAGGGTAGAACACAGAATATATTCTACAACAGGCTAACAGGTCTATACTCCACTGGAAATTTTAGTTTCGTCAGATGATTTAGCTTTCTTTAGGAGAAAAATGGGTGTGGAAGCTTGTAAATAACAAAGCAATTTCACGGAACTTGTCTTTCGACCACGACAGTAGATAAATATTTCTGTTCGGCATAGGACAACCGTTTCTGATGAGGAACGGACAACAGGCGCCCCCAAAATGCCACTCTGCCACCTCTCCGTTGCACGGAGATGACCCTAAGCGCTCAAAAACGACGGTCGTGGAACACAAGCCGTGATGCTTCAGACCAAACTGGGAAGGTTCTGAGTATATCCAGGAGAGGAGACGGCATCTCCACCATCCAACAAACAGCCCAGCTAAAGATGGAGAGTCTTATCACTCGAATGTTTGATTCCAGATGATGAATTAGACACCACAGTAAGTCTTCTGAACACTTAAACACACACACACAGTCTCAATGCAAAACACTCATGAAGTTCTTGCATTGTTTTTTCAGTCTGGAGTCCTGTCATTGAAAAAATATTTCTAGATCGTGGCACAAATTAAACCCTTTCACTGTATATTCCCTCCCACCATCTCAGGTAAAGAGGTTTTCATTCATTCTTCTCTTTTCCCCAATGATATAGGTTAAGTACATCTGTCCAAAGCAGACGAGACCTGCTAGCTCAACAGCACGCGCTGGCACTGTCACAGTGTCAGTAGTGACGTGGTACTGTAGACTTAGGAACCATACAGCAAAAGCACTGTGATTTGGAGTTAGCTGAGATGGTGCCACCATCTGCTGTCCCCTACAGATTTCTCTGCTTCTTCTGGGCTTAAATTGCAGTGGTTAAAATGCAGTCCAGACTCTGCTCACAGGCTGAATTCCATCCCAGTGGGCTCAGGTAGCCAGCTCGAGGTTCACTCAGCCTTCCATCCTTCTGAGGTATGTAAATCAAGAACCCAGTGAGCCGGGGAGGGTGGGAACGTGCAGCCTGCATAATTAAATTGTAAATTGTAAACCCTCCCAGAGAGTGTTTTGCTTTAACTGCAGTCCTCCAATATGTGCTTTTAAAAAAACGTTTTCCCAACAACATATTCTTGGGAGTTATTTCTCTTCTGATGCAAAGTATTTGGGTTGGCTTACTCTTCACCAGGCAACCAAGACCCCTTAGCTTTTACAAAAGACCCACTCCTGGTGGAGATAAAAACTGTGAGAACAGGATTATTGATATGTATCCAAGCAGATACCAATGGTGGTGTACTATCCCCCCCCCCCTCCAACCCCTAGAATTCTTCAAGAACTTACCAGGCAAAATGCTGGGAGTTTCAGCCCATCACCTACACATACAGTACCTACATTTCACTCACCTGGAACAGGGCCTATAATGTCTTGGACATACTTCCTGTACAAAAACTGCCCAAGTGCTTTCTGGGAAGTGTAATTCTTTGGGAAGAGATTTCTGTAGTGCCTAATGGGCAATGAGACTACACCTCCCAGAAAGAGCTAGGCCTCCCAGGAGCCATTTAGATAGTTTCCTTTTTCTACAAAAAGTAGGCCTAAGACAGCCAACAAGATAGGCCCTGTTCCAGTTGACTGAAATTTAGGTGTCTAGAGGTGAGTGTCTGTGGACTGGAACTCCCGGAATTCTACCTGTGGAATTATTGGATAAGTCTGGGAGTTGGAGCCCTCCCCCCAACACACATGCACACACATGACACCGAAAGGCACACCTCTTTTCCCAGCAATCTGTTTGGAGGCTGGTATAGGAATCATCACGACGAGTGCCTGCACTTCAAAACTTATTGCAACACCACTAAATCTTGCTCTCCTCGCCTTTCAATCAGCAATCCAGGGAGATCGTCAGCCGTCGAAACAGCTCGTCATCAGCAACACGCACGCTCCCAGTCACGTGGAAATGACTTGGCACTGCTTCCTGCCGGCCCAGCCTGTCGGTCACTGGGGGCTTGGGGATGATGCCCTCCCCTCCGTGTTTTGCAATCACAGAGAAACTAAGTGGCTTTTAATCCATTGAATCCATTCTCTGTCTTTAAAAGTCAATTTAAGTGGCCAAATCTCGCCCAACTAAGCATGCACAAATCAGGGTTGTGCATACGGTAGCTGTAGGAGTGCAGAGGCAGAAAAATGCTAACCCTAAAGCAGTTCTGCTGACGCATTGTGCAACCAGGCAATGTCAGGGACGCATGATCGATCGATTGGGCATTCCATATTGCTGGGCACAACGCTTGGCACATTTATGCGAGCATAACTTTACAGTGTGCCAGCGCAAACAGGATACTGGCCCGTGTTCTAATACTATAATTTATTATGTTTTAAGGTGTCTATTGAATAATTTAAACTTAAAGTTTAATTCATGTCACAATCTACTTTTAGTCCTACAAGGCAGAAAGGCAGGATATAAATTAAATAAAATAGGACCGTGGTATCCATGGGGGATCAATGGCAAGCCCCCCTCCCTGCCGATGCCGGAAACAGCGGATAAATGAAGCACTTCCTTCCAGTTTCTCTAGTGTCCATGCATGGTTGAGAGACGGAGCCCTGGCCCAGTCTTGCCAAAGATTGGGTTTCCTGCCCTTTTCTTCACAAGGGAGTCCAAATAAAGGTGGGGGGCCCTGTGGCTCTCCTTATGCTTTGGTGGCGGCATGGATGATGGAAGCTCAGACCAACAGCGTCAGAGGGACCATGTATTTTTGAGTCTTGAAACAGAAGACCGTCCTGCCTAGTCTGTAAAGTCAAACACGCTGCCTGCCACTCAGAAGGCTGCATTTAACGTGGCATTGTGCAACTCTTTCCTCTTTCCTGTGCTGGTTGATGATGAGGATAGTCCAGAAACCAGCACCAAAATGAGCTGTTCAAGACAGATAGTAAACAAAATGATCTATGTTCTATTCGATTCACAGATCACTTATTGTGTATTATCCACTTAAATAGATCAATTGTCTTCCCTGAGGGAAGGGTGAGGTATAATCAAAGCCAGCTCAGTCCATTTTGCTGTCTGAAACTAAGAGTAAATGGTACTCTTCTCTATTCTGTGCATAGAAGCTGGCTGGATTGGCTGTCACATCTTACCTCCATAGTGATAACAAGACAGGGTAGTTCACCACACACCTGAGAGCATCACCTGGATTAGGAAGTGAAAGGAGGGACTGTGTGGCTTACGTATTTCTGCCCTCAAGAGAGAGAAACGGTCCAGGATAAATGGTTGAGAGGCTGCCTGGGTGATTACCTCACCATGCCTCGTGGTCGGGACGGTTCCAGATGGAGTCATGCTTTATTAAAGTATCTGGAGAGCACGAAATCTTCCTGTGACTTGGCCCAACAGGAGAAGAAATCAGAACTGAGAAGCAAAATCCATATTTGGCCTGGCTTCTCCTCTGCTTAAAAGCCGGCCAAGCCTATAATTTTCAATAATCTGTCAACGCAGAATTCTTCCAGTTTGGGATGAGATGAACAAGGTGGGAGGGGGGGAGAAACACTCTGTTTTCGGAGGTGGAGGAATGTTGAAGCAAACGATCACTTTGGTTTCAAAGCTGCTCTGAAACAGAGCTGATCAAATCTGTTCCACCTGGGGCGTGCGTGGCATCGGTCCCACACAAGGCCGATGCCACGCATGCCCCAGGGGGAGGAGATTTTATCAGCTCTGTTTCAGAGCAGCTTTGAAACCGAAGCAGTAGATGTGAAGCCAGGTTGTTTGTTTAGGGAGGTGTGGTGGTGTGAAAACAGCAAGGCCCATGATTTGGCTTGGGAAACAACCCTTGTCTACATTCTGGACGTACATATGGCAGGAAAACATCTGTGCCACCGCAGTTGACGTGGGGAACTGCAGACGCTCCTTGGCTGCAACGCTGGTGCAGAAACCCCAGAGGTTTTCAGAGTTTTGCCCACTTTTCGCAGCGGTTGCTGCCTTGCGAACTAACGTCAAAACCAACAGCTCCATAAAGACGAACACATTGATCACACCAGAAGAGTCTGTGGATTAGAGCTTGCTGGGGTTAGATGAAAAAAAAGTGTTATCGGTTATTCAGATAGAGACAGAAATGCCAAAATCTTATTTTACAGATTTTGTTTGTCGTCAACAATCTCAGAAGTGGCTTAAGAGCTGAAAACACAAATTTTTGCGCGGGCAGTTACTACTGAGGTTCCTGATTAAATAAATGGAATTTCTTCTGCTGTTTATGCCATGTTCCCCATTGTTTTATTTCTATATTTATTCCACTGATGACACCACGTTAGCTACTAATCCCAAGTAAAGCCAATCTCTTGCCATGCGAATCCGGTATATTTTGTGTGGCTAGCATGGCATTTTGTTTTTCGTTGTTGTTTTTATTGTTGTTGCGGTTTTTGCTAGCATCTCCAGTTGCTGGTTTCTTTCTTTCTTTCTTTTTTCTTAATTTTGGCTTTATTGCTTTTCAGCCGATCAGGCTGTAAGCAAGAGCATAAATGAAACCAGTCTTAAAAATAGTGTTCGGCATCTTATGTAAGTGCATATAAACAAACATTAAAAAAAATTAAAATAGTAAAAAAAATAATAATAAAATAAGCATTCTCTGAAAACTATCAAGATGTGAAATTAACTTGAAGAACTTGTGAAGTAGGTAATAAATTTGATATTTCCATCGCTCATTTAATGAATTTAGCGATCCGATAGGATATATAGTAGTCTGTGACAGTTAACAGAAATAAAACTACATAAAGCGGAATGGTTCTTGATCCCAGTTGTTAAGGGTTTAAGAAACTGGTCCCTTGGATCTGCATAGACAGGGCATTTTGTTAGAAAATCTTTTCTGGTGTGGGAGTGAAGGAACTAGAGTGATCATCACGTGGAAGAACATGTCACTAGAAACTGAGGCCAAGATCATCCATACTGTGGTACTGATCATGTATGAATGTGAAAGCCAGACAGCGACAAAAGTGGTCAAGGAAAAACAAAATTAAACTAATTCAATATCTGGTGTTGAAGGAGAGGTTTACAGATACCATGGACCACCAGAAAGACAAACAAATGGGTTCTAGATCAAATCAAGCCTTTGTTGTTGTTTAGTCGTTAAATCGTGTCTGACTCTTCGTGACCCCATGGACCAGAGCACGCCAGGCCCTCCCGTTTTCCACTCCCTCCTGGAGTTTGGTCAAATTCATGCTGGTCGCTTCGATGACACTGTCCATCCATCTCGTCCTCTGTCGTCCCCTTCTCCTCTTGCCCTCACACTTTCCCAACATCAGGGTCTTTTCCAGGGAGTCTTCTCTTCTCATGAGATGGCCAAAGTATTGGAGCCTCAGCTTCAGGATCTGTCCTTCCAGTGAGCACTCAGGGTTGATTTCCTTCAAAACGGATAGGTTTGTTCTCCTTGCAGTCCAGGGGACTCTCAAGAGTCTCCTCCAGCACCACAATTCAAAAGCATCAATTCTTTGGCGGTCAGCCTTCTTTATGGTCCAGCTCTCGCTTCCATACATCGCTACTGGAAAAAACATAGCTTTGACTATGCGGACCTTTGTCGGCAAGGTGATGTCTCTGCTTTTTAAGATGCTGTCTAGGTTTGTCATCGCTTTCCTCCCAAGAAGCAGGTGTCTTTTAATTTTGTGGCTGCTGTCACCATCTGCAGTGATCATGGAGCCCAGGAAAGTAAAATCTGTCACTGCCTCCATATCTTCCCCTTCTACTTGCCAGGAGGTGATGGGACCAGTGGCCATGATCTTAGTTTTTTTTTATGTTGAGCTTCAGGCCATTTTTTGCACTCTCCTCTTTCACCCTCATTCACCCTCATCCCTTTACCGTCCCCCAAAAAAGTGGCTCACCATTTGCAAACGGCTGGAGAACCATGCTACGAAGAAAGAGAGGTAGCCCCAAACAAACCCCAGAATCTATCCTGGAGTGATATTTTATTAGGAGAACTAGAAACGCATACAAAAAATGTATCCCGAGCTTTCAAGGTTTCACGTTTTTGTCAAGATATTATAAAAGTAAGCCACGAAAAATAAAATGGTGTTACTAAAAACGAAGCCAGAAGCTGGATCGTAACGCCACGCAGACGACAAAGACTTAAAAACCAGACTTCCTCCTTCTTGCCAACAAGATCTGTAATGTTGACAGCCCACTCACTTTGTGACAAAGGTGTCCGTTTGATATGGACGTTGGAGGGAACCATTATGTGGATGTGTCACAGAACCCAAAGCTGGGAACTCAGCATCTGTGCTCACAAAGCAATATATTTTAAAAGAAGAAAAAAAAAGGGGGGGAAGCATCTGCCCGCCTTCCAAACCAGAAAAAAATAATCCCAAATCTAGTCTTCTTTGGTGCCACTGGGAATAAATATAAACAAACAAGCGAGCAAGTAAAGGTATTAACTCTTGGCACGTGGCTGCTGTCCAGAGGCTGAGCTTCCCATTCTGAAATCTTTTCCGGCTACAGTCTAAAGCAAATACCCTGCCGTAAAAACATCAGCAATCCTGTTTCCCTCCCTCTTTCTGAGTAGCAGAAAACAGAATCCTCTTAAAAACCCAACCAAATTTTGGTGGCAGCCCAAATTCTGGGGGCCAGTTCCTTCCCATTCTTTCGCCAGCTGTAGCCTACAACTCCAGCAGTGGGTTAAGTGGGAGCAGGAGAGCAGCCTTCCACCTCCGCTCAAAGCTGACCTTCAGCCCCGTGGAACAGATTACACCTAGGCCATACCGGCCTGGCTCTGACGTCTACCTGATATCACCTAAGATACCGGTATTTATGACCAGAAAACATTCCCATCATTGTGGGGAAGAAAAACATTCCAGCATTTGACAAGCGCCAACTGTATCACATGCACACACATCCATGCTCACAAGCATGCATTGCACGGCCAACCAAATAACGCAACTTTTCAGTGAGCTTAATTGCCTTGAGAATCTGTATTTTGCAGTTCTCCAAATACTGTCAGTTCAGGGAAATGCCTGATTTATTTTAAAAATAAATTGCTTGGGCAGACGTGTATAAAGGCTGGTTATCTGTCTTGAAAAGAAGCCCACTTGTTAATCATAATTCTCAGTCTGCTTTCTCTCTCTTTGTTTTGGCAAGAGTTAATTGTCTCAATTAGAACGCCTTGCCTTACTATTTGTGTATCGCCCCCTAATTATCTGTAAGCTTGAAATGTGTGTTTTAACAACAACTAAATACGTGTCCGGAAACTGTGTGTGATTACCTACTGGCATGTGAAAGGCACTCTGTATATGATTGTTTGCATCTTTCCTTTAGCATGATTTTCCCCACACAGCCTTTAGACCACGTTTCCCCACACAAAGCACCCTTTTACTTACAACTTCCTCATCAAGACCTTCATTAAACATACAAATTAGTAGACACGCACTTTGGGCAAAGTGCAGTTCCCTCCTCCCTCCTTTTAATTGTTGTTTCTGCTAATTATGCATTTCTCCATTTTTTTTGGTGATGTCGTGATCTTGTGGTCAACTTTTATTCTAGAAAGCTTTGCAGTTGGCTGGGAAGAAAATCTGAGTCTCGGCTTCTGCATTTAAAACCCTGTCGTGTTGACCTCAAGCCTCACACTCTGTACAATCACAACCGCCACCCCCCCCCACACCCCAAATTAAGTTCCTGGCTGAAAAACACCCCAACAAGATTGTGACGAGATCTATAAGGAAGATGCAAACAAACTGGAGCAAGTTCAAAAGAGGGCAACAAGGATGATCGGGGGACTGGAAACCAAACCCTAGGAGGAAAGACTGAAAGAACTGGGCAGGTTTCGCCTGGAGAAAAGAAGACGGAGGGGAGATAGAATAGCACTCTTCAAATCCTTAAAAGGTAGTCATAGAGAGGAGGGGCAGAATCTGTTCTCAATCATCCCAAAGTGCAGGACACATCATAATGGGCTCAAGCGACAGGAAGCCAGATTTAGATTGAATATCAGGAAAAACTTCCTAACTGTTAGAGCAGTATGACAATGGAACCGGTTACCTCGGGAGGTGGCGAGCGCTCCAACGCTGGAGGCATTCAAGGGAAAACTGGACAACTCTGTCAGATCTGCTTTGATTTAGATTCCTGCCTTGAGCAAACGGTTGGATTCAATGGCCTTACGTTGACCCTTCCCAACTCCATGATTCTATGATTTAATGTTGTTCCTCCTGCTCTTATTGATGTGCTATCATGTCATTTCCAACCCACAGCAGCCTTATGTATTAGTGACCTCTTGAAGGTCCTTTCGTTAAATGCCCCCTGCCCCCATTTGTCCAATGGGGTGGGGGATTGACCTCTCAACCTTCTACCTGCCAAGGGGACCCTCTCCCACTTAGGCACACTCTCTGTTCACAACGGCCCTCCTGTATCCCGAGAGGATAATGATGGGCCTGGGGAATGGGCGATGATCCAGATGTTTCTGGATCCCGATGCGGCTCCCTAGGACCGACGGGTGTCATGGCGATCCATCAACACCTGGAAGACCATGTGGTGTCCACCTCTGCCCCAGAATCCTGGACTCGTCATGTCGGGATGCAACAGCCCAGGCATCTTCAGCACTATCAGGACCCACAAAGCAGATGAAGAAACCCTTGATTGTAAGAGGATTCTTTTAGACGAGCACATAAATGCCTTCTTTCGCTCAGTCCTGCCCTGCTCTTCCCAGAACCAAAGCCAACATGAATTAAGACTCCCTGCTTTCTGCAGAGGCCTCAGCAAAAACAGATTGTACGCTGGCCTCCGCAGCCGAAAGACAGCAACTCAGTCCCTCTCGTTCTTTTTCCTCCTTCTCTTGGTCTGGTTTGCCTTTGGGGGGAATCTCCTGGCGGCCGATGCCTGAATCCGCCCACCCTGAATTCCTTTCCCTTGGTATCATCTTTCCCTTTTAGCCTTTGCTGCTTTGCATGCATTTTATTTCTGACGTTATAAAGCCTGCTTGGTTTATTCTTATTTTTTTCCCCCAAAGCCCCTCCCCACCAAAGGTCCGGCAGTTCCTCTGTGATCCCTTTCATTTTTTGGGGAAGCCACTGGAAGCCCAAGGAAGGGGGGGGGGGAAGTGTTTCATTTCTGAAAACTGCTGCCAACTGAGTTTTACGCTGCCTAAGTAGATCCCAAGAACTGGGACGTGTCTGTACGATAGGCCGAGGATAATGATTTTATAACATCTCTTTTAGCAGAAAGTACCTAGAGATAAAAGGTTGGGTTGCCACTGTGTTTTCTTCCCAGATTCCAAGTACTCACACACTTTTATTACTTGCTCTGCACTTTTAACTCTATGGAGCAGCCCAGTTTTATAGACTGTGTACTATGTCCCCAACACAGCAGGCGGGAATTCCCATTTCAGAGTTAAAGAGTTTAACAAAACAGGTTCCTGCTTTAACGACAGCCCGGAGGACTTGTATTCTTACGCTCTTTGCTAACCAGCGTTGCTTTACTGAAGGAAATGTAGGTGTGCAAGGGCTGCCATTAAGGCAAGAGCTAAGAACCTTTCTGCCGTTGGATTTTTGGGGACTACAATCCCCACAGTTTCACACCGCCGGCCACACTGGCTGTGCTTTCTGGGAGTTAAAAGTCTAGAAGCCAAAGTGTCCCTGGGCCAACGGGAAAGGAACGGTGACCCCAGCAACACCTGACGTCCGAGATGCCTCTGCATGCCATCCCTTCTCTGCGCAGAGATACACTGAGTCTCAACATGGAGGCTCTATTAAGCAAGACTTTTATGTAGCCAGGCCCCTTCTAACTCCATTATTCTATGATTCATGCCAAAAGCATGCTGTTTTGGTAAGCGGTCCAAGACCATCTGGAGAGTAACTGTTGCCCAGTCTGAGACACTCAAGACTTTACAGAGAGTAAACTGTGAAATGAAAAGTTCACTGTAAACAAAGTAATGTACAACCAAGCAATAAACAGGAAGACTTTTTTATTTATTTATTTATCAAAAGCGTGTGTCAAGACGACCAGGTTTCTTTTGGCCCACTCGGGTCGGGACAATTGCATCAGATTACGAGGTGCAAACCTCTCCAGCTGTCCTGGATTCCCAGCACCGTTGGCTGCTGAACCCGATGGAAAGATCCCAAACAGCTGCAACCTTTGACCTCGACGTGGGAACTCCCTCCTGCCTCTCCTGCTTCGGACCCGGGATGTTCTCCGGCTCGAGTTCTAACGAAACCTCCAGTGGGACGTTCAGCGTAGAGACCACCGGGTTAGATCCGGACAACCTGAGCCGAGATGCAGGGGCTCTTCCGCACCCCCTCGGAAGCCTGTCGCTGGAGCCACAGACGCCCGTAGGTGCCCCCCACCTGGCCTTTCGTTAGCCGTCCAGGATTAACGCAAACACACTGGAGGACCTCCTGAGCAGAGGACGACCATGGAGAACAAGCACAAAAATCAGATTAGAAAATCCACGCAAGAACAGGACAGTTCGGGCCAATGGGAACCTGTGACATTCAATGTTTGATGGGAGTATCCGTCAAGAGTCATCTAGATTTTGGTCCCTCCAACTTCTTTGATCAGAACCAAAAGGCCCTGGGCTGACTCTGGTAACATGACCACAGACCTCAGCTCTGTTGGGTACAGGGCAGACGTGAATTCACTGCCCCTTGGAAAGGTAACATCGGCAGGCATTGAAGCTTGACCAAGAGGCTGATGGAGCCGTAAGGAACTCAAACTGCCTCCAAGCCTCACCTGACCCTGGGCAACAGAAGCAGCCATACAGTAGGATTCCCCCTTATCCACAGGATCAGTATCTGCGGATTCACTGATCCACAGTATGAAAATATTAAAAGAAAAATCCTAGAAAAATATATTTCTACAGATGAAGTTACCAGACCTGGCCACTAGAGGGAGCGAGAGACCTTGCCATGTCAAGCATTCACTATCATCTACGTTTTTCAGCATCAGCGGCAGGGGTTTGGAACCGATCCACTGTGAATACGGGGTCCTACTGTACTGTCCAGAGGCTGAAAGCCTTTGAGATAGAAAACTGAAGCAGCAGTAGCTGCCATCACAAGCCACCATGGCACTGAGAGGCTATGGGGAACCACCACCATAGTTCAAGTGCTACAGCAATTTGCACACCGCATAAGTGAAACTGCACAAACCGGAGAACAAATTGTTGCTAATTGAGAAGGCGCCGGTCACGTTCCTGATCATGTGCCTGGCTGCACGACAGGCAAACAATCGAGACCTCAGACAGCACCCATTAATCAGTGGCAATTGACTCCTGCCACTCACGCAGTTTTACTTTTACACATAAATCGCCATGAGGATTCTGCCCATGCAGACTTGTGTCTAGGCAGAAGTGTTAAAAAGCCCCACCGTCCTGATAGGCTTTAGATGGACAGAAGATGAGCAGAAACTCCAGGCCAGAAGTCTGCTTAGAAATCTGGAAAGTGAAAAGTACATATGTGGTGGTGGTGAATCTACAGTACAATAAAATTAATGAAGTTGAATATTCAGATTTTTGGGCATAAATGATGCCTGTCAATTAAGGGTGGGCGAATGACAGGCAGAACACGGGCATCTTATGTTTTTACTTGGGCGGCAGTGATGCGCAGCATCGTTATCAAGTTGCAACCCCACCATACAAAGATGTTAAAGGCAGCCATTCTAGCCCTCATTGACAAAGCCTGCTTCAACTGCAGGGTCATTCCCACGTACATTAGCATCATACCACTATACTGTCCTACTATACGTATAAATGATAAATAAAAGCAAGTCCCAAGTCTGGTCCTGCCAGGGCTAAAGACAGCTTAGAAAGATGCAACAAAATGGACTAACACTTTCTTGTGCAGTGGCTGGGAAACCTTCTAGATGGGGAATTCTGGGAATTGGTGTCCAAAATAAAATAAAATAAAGGGGTGGGGGTGGGGGAATGTTCCTGAGCTCTGCTCCTCCATTTCCCAAAACCCTCTTTCCTTTCCCTTCAACGTCTCAGTCGCTCCTCACCTTAATGAAATATTTCAGGTCCGACGGAGTGATCAATACGTCCGGGGTGACAGGCAGAGGCGCGCACTGGTAGAACTTCTCGTAATCGATGTTCATCTCTTCAGCAGGAGGGTAGAGCGGGTAATAGCTGTTCAGGAGTTGAGGCAGACAGGGACGGGAGACATAGGGTGAGGATGGGAGAAAAGATCTCGTTACCTACAATTTTGCAACCCTCTCTCCCTACAGACATCTCCAACAGCTGCTCTTCCTCCCCCTCCCCGTCCCTCCCGGGTACCCCACCAGATGCCAAGCTGTGCTCTGCCTACTGCTCATTCCAGCCTGACCTCCTGGGAGGCCATGGGGGTGTGTGTGTGTCTCTAAATTCACTGCTAAAAAAAGGCACCACATTCCAAGGGTTTTTCTCTCTCCCCTTTCTGGTGCATTTCCACTGCAAGCGGCTGGAGATTCTGCCAACGGCCACCCTCCCACCCCTTGAGTTCGCAAGGTTTGGGCACGGCTGAGATGAAGAGGAGACGGAGGGCGGGGAGAAAGCGGTCCTACCCGCTTGCAAGGATTGAACATAAGGCAGTGTGAGGTGGGTTGTAACGAAAGCATGTGTCACCCATAGCAGAGGCCAGGCAACCACAAAAGAGGGGCGGCTGGCACACCAGATTTAGCGGTCCTAACACCCGCCTGGCCACCACCGAGATCTGGAATGTAAACCTGAGTGGACAGGGTGAGCATGACGCCACCCAGCAAGGGGTGGCTCCTGTTCCTGCCTTCTGACACCTCCATCTTGTCCGGTTGAAGCTTCAGCTTCAGAGAATCCTAGAATCATGGGGTTGGACGGGGTCTCGGCCATCGAGTCCAACCCCCTGCTCAGTGCAAGAATCCAAAGCAAAGCAGATCTGACAGACGGTGGTCCAATTTTCTCTTGAATGCCTCCAGCGTCGGAGCACCCATCACCTTCCGAGGTCATGGGTTCCATTGTTGTACTGCTCTAACAGTTAGGAAGTTTTTCCTGATATTCAGCTTAAATCTTACTTCCTATAACGTGAGCCCATTATGACATGTCCTGCACTCCGGGACGATTGAGAACAGATCCTGCCCCCTCCTCTGAATGACAGCCGTTCAAGTCTTTGAAGATTGCTCTCCTATCTCCCCGTAGTCTTCTTTTCTCCAGGCTAAACATCTCCAGTTCTTTCCGTCTTTCCTTGGAGGGTTTGGTTTCCAGTCTCCCGATCTTCCTTTCTTGTCCTCCCTTGTATTTGCTCCAGTTGGTTGGCATCCTTTTTAAACTGTGGAGTGTCCAGAACTGGACACAGTAATCCAGTTTGTTTGCCTTAATCCAGTTCATTACTGACATTATCCAATAATGTGGGAAAACAATAATACAGGAACACGTCGGCTACAAACTCAGAGCCGGCCGCCTCAAGCATTTTTGTGCCTGAAGCAAATGACAGACCTGAGGCCCTCTTCCTTCTCCCATTCTAGGTTAAAAAAAAAAAGAAAGCTGAATGGATTGCTTGCGGAGTTTCCCCTCAACCCCCTGGGACCAGGGCAGCATCCTCCGCCATACCGAAGGGCAAAGAGGGAGGCAACAGACAAAAGAGTGGGGTAGGGGACAAACTTATTTTCCTCTATGTTCTGTAACTAAAGATCTTACCTCCGCTGCGTCAAGATATGCTTCAGAATTCGAGAAAAACGGTCCAAGGCACTGGAAGAACTGGAGAGAAAGAGAAAAGGAAGGGGGACAAATGGCAGTGTGAAAATGGGAGGGGGAATACCCTAAAAATGGCTTGAAAACAATACTCTACATTTGTAATCACTTAGGCAGAGATGGGGAAAATGTGGCCCTCTAGATGTTGCTGAACTTCAAGTCCCATCATGCCAGGCTGCCTGGAGATTATGGGAATTGTTATCCTTCTCACAACTATTTATCTACAGACTCCTTCGAGGCCTCGTCGGCTTCACAGGCTTGTTACGAAGAGAAGCCGCATTTGGTGAGGAGGAAAAGACAGCACAGAACGTGCCAAAGAATGTAAAAAAAAAAGGATCCTGTTTGTCCCCAGACAAGCCTTCGCAAAAATAAGCGTTTAAATCTGGGCCTTGAAAGAATGCCACATAACACTGCTCATATACATGATCATGGACGGAAGTCAATTCCACCCCCCGCCCCCCAGAAAAAGTTATAACATAAATTACATCTCTGGTATTTAGAAACACCAACAGATTTATTCTCCGTTTCTCTCTCTCTGGATTGCTTTGCTCGAGGAATCTCCAGCGTGTCCCCCCTTGGGAAAAATAAAGCTTCCATGCGGAGGAAATCAAGCAGAGTCCATCCGTTGCAAACCGGGCCACAGATGACTCTCGGGAAAGCCCAACACATTCTTGGGAGCAGATCCGCACCGGGTTTCAGCCTCTCCACCAAAGGGGAAAGATGGCAGACGGCAGAGGCAGGCCCATGGCTTCCCACAAGCCGAACGTGAAAGCCGGGAGGTTTGAGACTAGCCATTCCCCGACGGAAGGGCCATCATCAGTTCTGGCAACCAGGGCTTTGCGCTCCAAGGCCCCCGGATTTAGAGGGAATTGAAATCTGGAAGTGAATCTAATGCTGAGTGTTAGAAAAATAAACTCCCGATACCTCCCGGGCATGTTTTACTTTCCTTTTTCTGGAAGCATAAGTCTTTTCTTTGGGAGGGGACACTGCATCGTCTTCCTCCTTTTCCCCCAAGTGTTTCATGCCCACGTCCCACTGCAAAGAGGGTTAGAGACGGTCCCACTTCCAGCAGGTACCCAAACGGCGAGTGACGTTTCTGTCCCCTAAACACAACGGCAAAAGGCAGGGCAAGCAACACTTGTGTGGGGCTGGGACTTGGGACGTGCACATTCTAGTCCCCACTGAGCCACGGAACCCGTTGGGCGACCTAGAACTTCGGGGACTCTCATCAGGGGAGAAGGCAGAGGAGAATTAACACTGGAGGAAAGGCAGGATAGGCAAATGAATGAATAATCTGGAGGTATCATCTATCCATATAGGGGGCAGAGGAGGTCTATGGGATGTTCTCCGCAGCCGTGCTGCAGCTGGAAGGCGTTGCCGAAACAGGTCTCTGTGCACCCACAAAAGCGCCTTCGATATCAAGAGAAAATACCTACTCTGCATCGCTTAGCTGGCGGTCTCTGAAGGAGAGAAAAACAGACCTCCTTAAACCAAAGGAGGGAGAAGTAGGGGTGGGCAGGGTTTGCACAGGGGGAGAATGGAAAATGGGTGCTAGATTAGGGGAGGCTGCTAAAAAGAATGGCTCTCCTGGACTATGCAACTCAGCAAGCTCTGCAGCGCAGTGATTAAACCGCAGTACTGCAGTCAAGCCTCTGTTCACGACTTGAATTCAATCCCAGTGGGTTCAAGTAGCCGGCTTGAGGTTGACTCAGCCTGCCATCCTTCCGAGGTCAGTAAAAATGAACACCCGGTTCACGGAAGGGGGGAAGTGTTCTTTGCATGTTGTAAACCGCCCAGAGTGTGGGGCAGTTTATAAGCAGAATCCATCCATCCATCAATCAAAAATAAAACCACCCGCAGCCACTTTAAGTCTGAGATTAAGCCACTGCGGTGAGTCTGGGAGCCACACGTCTGCCCTGGGAGGTGCACAGATAGTGTATACAGGTATACAGGGTGGTGGCCTTATTGACAAGTTTGGAAAGTGAATCACTACCGTTTGGAAGCTTCGCCTCTTCTTTCTGGAGAATAAGGAAGCTGGAGGAAAGCTGAGGCATGTGCGTGACAAAGCTAGCCTTGGGGGTCGCATGCGGCCCAGGGCGACACTTGGGCCGCCCCCCTATTACGTCATGCAAACAAGGAATGTAAAGAAGACGTTCACGGCTGAAATCCTGTTTGTGCAGCCGCACCACGTAAGGCTGATTGAGGTCATCAGCCACGGGGATTTTTCAGAAATATCCATAACAGGTCAAAACAAAATAAAAATAAAGAAGATAAACATGTAGTGGCATCTTAAAAGACCTCTTCTAAAACCTTTCCAGTTCCCTCCCGGGACGTCCCGCGGGAGACTGGAGCTGTGGGGGCCGGTCAACGAACCAGGCCAAACCGCCAAGCCAGTGGTTCGCGCCCATCTCGATTCTAGTCCATAAGGCCACCTATGTGAATGTGTGGGGCTGGGGAGGAAGGAAGAGAACGCCCGAGCAGCCCCACGGAAGCTGCTGAACCCAGTTTTGAAACGCTGAAGAATCACTGTCCCATTGCAACCCTTCCTTCCCATTACACCTTTCAAATAAATTATGTAAAACCCCAGTGGAAAGCATCAAGCCACGCAACCCTTTCCACGGAAGCCTCAGAACTGGGATGACTTGAGTAGCCGTATCGAGAGACACTGCTCTTGAGCAAAGTTACATACACCCGGCCCTCGGGATGCATTTATAATATTTATACCCCACCTTTCTCCACCTACGGCAGCTTCAGAGCCCCGTAAGCAGCAAGGAGAGAGGGCGAGAGAACTTTCCTCTAAGGAACGTTAAAAAAAATAAGCGGGAGGCACACTTCCAAGCCCCGCACAAAGTTTGGGCTGATGTTCGAGAGCCTCCTGACCCCCCCCCCCCCCGAGAAACGACTTGGCAGCTGCAGACTTACTTCTCTCTCTCACTCACAGAACTGTGACACTTCTGGGAGGTTGAATCATGCCTGATTCATATTGTTTCCTCTCCTACCGCAGGGCTACCCCACCCTTTCCTCTCCTGGAAGGGGCCACATTCTCTGTTACTTGCAGAGTTTTCTCTAGATTAAGAGTGCATTTAAAAAAAGAAAGAAAAAGCAATAGGGTTGAGCAAGAATCACTGATGATTTACTGCCTGTAAACGAGCCACAAACCTTCCGCTCTCCGTTTTGACACACCATCGGACAGGAGCATGGGGTTGAGAGCGCTATTTGCCTTCCCTTCATTGTTGCCTTTGATTTGCACATTTAGCTCTTCTGTTCCTATTTTTGGCCTTTCCTCCAAGAACCTGAAGGTAACCAACACGGCCTTCTTCCCCTCTATTTTCGCAACTCACCGGTGAGGGAGATTGGGATGGGAAACGCCGAGGCGCCATCCAATAAATTTCAGGGCAGAGTGGGAACTTGAACCCGAGTCTCCGGCGTCCTAGTCCAACCACCGGACACCTCTGCCCCACACGGGCCCGAAGGATGAAGGCTCTCTTCCTACCCAATTGTCCATGAGACTCCCCAGACCCATGACTTATCATCCAACACGATTCCTCCTCAAACCCAACACCCGTTGAGCGTGTCAGTCTGTAACGTCTAGGCATGGGGACTTGATTCACGCCACTTGCTGTTAAATTGGACTGACGTTGCGCCAGGGAGTCAGCTTGGTGTTGTTGTTTTTCAATGAATCAGACTCGACTTGTGGTTCAGAACCCACCCAGCCCTCCGTTATTTTTTGGGGGTGGGAAGCCTGTTTTTAATAGGGACTCAGGACTTTGACTGGTGGTGCTGGAGGAGACTCTTGAGAGTCCCCTGGACTGCAAGGAGAACAAACCTATCCATTTTGAAGGAAATCAACCCCGAGTGCTCACTGGAAGGACAGATCCTGAAGCTGAGGCTCCAAGACTTTGGCCATCTCATGAGAAGAGAAGACTCCCTGGAAAAGACTCTGATGTTGGGAAAGTGTGAAGGCAAGAGGAGAAGGGGACGACAGAGGACGAGATGGCTGGACAGTGTAATCGAAGCGACC
Source organism: Intellagama lesueurii (assembly GCA_037013535.1). Classification (NCBI taxonomy): domain Eukaryota; kingdom Metazoa; phylum Chordata; class Lepidosauria; order Squamata; family Agamidae; genus Intellagama; species Intellagama lesueurii. The sequence continues at coordinate 1,280,762 of JBAJHW010000021.1, forward strand.
AACATGAATTTGACCCAACTCTGGGAGGCAGTGGAAGACAGGAGGGCCTGGCGTGCTCTGGTCCATGGGGTCACGAAGAGTCGGACACGACTTAACGACTAAACAACAACAACAGGACTTGGGACCGAAGAATCAGACTCAGGACTTGGTGGAGGCCACCAACCTAGAGGGCCAAGTGTACGTAACATTGCTGAGCAGTGTCTCTAAATACTGCCAACTCAAGGAATCACAGCCAGCGCCCACCAGGTCCTTTGACGATAAACCACATGACCCTCAGCCCCACATGGCCACTGCTTTCCCCTCCAGGTGGTGCTGGAGTGCCCCGGCTCTACTAGCCGCTGATACCATGGGAGTTGTAGTCCCACCCATCTGGGGGGGGGGCACCTGCTTGGGACCGAGGATGCTTTCCTCTCACGGCTTGGAACCTACCTAATTTCTTCAGAGCCCATGTGGAAGAGCAGGTCCACTGACGTCAGGCCCAGAAGCACCCCGTTGACCTCCAGGGTGCAAGGGTCGGAGACGAAGAGCACCCTCTGAAATTAGAAAAAGGAAAGGGGAAGGACGACGGGGCAACTTCGTGAGTCAGCTTCAAAATCCACAGCACAGTCCAAGCCCTCAGATACAGCAGAAGTAGATTTTCACACTGATTTTTTTTTTAAAAAAAGACAAGTACCGGTTACTTATCTATAAACATAGTTCTTTGAATGGCCTCTCCCATTTTGAAGAGGCCCTTGTCCAGCAGGCCGAGGCCAAGAGGCAGTCCCGAAAGCAGCCAAATCAGGGAGCTGGACAGGGGACAGATTGTCTTTGTCGTCCGTATGGAAGGGACGGTCACTCTCGAATTGGCCTTCTCAGCCACACGAGACGCTGTTCCAAGACAGAGCATGTGACCATCGTCTCTCCAGACGGAACGATGCCTACAAAAAAAGTTCTTTGAGTGGTCGTCCGTGAAATCACACATGTGGGTAACTGTAGTGCGCATGCGCGAAGCCTCGGAATATTCTAGAACTTAAAACAGAGATGGTTAGTCCCTTCCCCTCCCGGGACGCATGTATCGGAGCCCAAACACTCAACCCTCTCAGCTGAAACCACCAAAGCAGTGTGACAGCCAGAGGGGACGAGGGTTGGGTTGTGTGACTTCACGGATGACCCCTCGAAGAACCACGTGTACAGGTAAGTAACCTGTACTTCTTCTTCGTGGTCTCCATGAATCACACATACGGGTGGAGTAGCAAGCTCACTTAGCAGCTGGCGGGACGCCTCAGCAAGATTGCCGATAGTATTGCCATGCCAAAGGCCGAGGAAGGTTGGTCACAGACGTTCATCCTTTTCGTGCCGGATGAAAGCAGACGGCTGAAACAACGTAGGAGCTCTACGGACCATCAGGAAGAGGCCCGCCTCTCACCAAAGCAGTAGATGAGGAAACGCTGAGGTGAAAGTGGCAAACCTTTACAGGAACTACAGCAGATGAATCACTTTGGTGTAGAACGGCATGGTGCAATTCTTGAAATGTAGAAAACCAGAGCCCTTCTCACATCAAGCGTATGGAGAGTCTGTAGACTTGAATGGAAGAAGAAGATTCTCTCGCTTGAGACGCAGGAGGAAGCTTAGCCCTGTCTGGTGCTGGGGGGGGGGGGGGGGGGTCCTGAGTCTGAGCCCTTGAAGGTGCAGTCTGTGTGGGGACCGTTGAGATTGATGGAGCAGCCAGAGAAGAAGGAACCCGTATCGAGGTGGTGTGAGGCAAAACCGGGGCTCCGGTTGCCTCAGATCCCAGGGCTGTAAGGCAGAGCCAGGTTGAGAACCTGCCTGAGGCAACGCCGGTCGAATGGCCGCCCTTGACTCCAAGAGTGGGTTATGATGATGGAGTTCCTTCTCTGGGCCTCTAAACCATCGTGTGTGGTGGAGAAGGAGAGGAGAGTTGTGAATCCTGGGATGGATGTTTCAATCTCTGGAGTACAGAGAAGCCACCGCGGGGGTTTGGAAGAGGTCGAAACCAGGAGGGAGAATGGTTGAAGGCTGGTGAAGGTGGTGGTTTGGTCACAGAAGGTGGGGACCCCAAGGCTGGTAAAGCAGTCTGGGTGGTTTCTGAAGACTGGCAATGAGGTTTTATAGGCTTCTTCGGTTTGTCTGGCTTGGATTTCTTCGGCTTTTTGGAAAATTTGGAAGAAGAACCTTTCTTGATCTTTTTGGAGGCCATATCCGGCATCGAAACTGAAGATGGAACTGGCAAAGCAAGAGGGCTGGGACGGAGTAGCCGATGGAGAAGCAGTCGGTTTGAAGATGGAATCGCAACGTTTCCCTGCTGTGCAGTTGGATCCGAAGAGGTATGGGTGTTTTTGAAGAGTCGGATCTCTGAAGCTCCTCTGATGCTGGAGGATCCGTTTTAGAAGAAGGCAGAAGTGACTTTTCCAAAAGGTAGGTGTTCAGGAGAAAACATCTATTTTTGAGGGAAGCGGAACACAGCTTACGGCAGTGAGGGCAGGCCTGTGTCTGATGACCCCCCCCCCCCCCAAGACAATATAGGCACCCAAGAGTGTCCGTCCGTCAAGGGACCTTCCTGCTATAGGAGATGAGGGGGCCCTCTGGGGACCACAAAAGCCTGTGGAGTGGGTGGGAGGAGAGAGGGAGAAGGAACAGTCCAACCAGTAGAGAAAACAATGATGTGGTCCCCAACCTTGGGCCTCCAGCTGTTCTTGGACTACAACTCCCAGAAGCCTTCACCACCACCTCTGCTGGCCAGGATTTCTGGGAGTTGAAGTCCAAGAACATCTGGAGGCCCAAGGTTGGGGACCACTAAGGATCTCCAACGTCTAATTGCAACACAGAAAACCAAGAGAAGAGGCGGAGAAAAAAAAAAAACCCAAGAGAGGTAAGCTCTCAACGTGCTCCTACAAGTTTGTACAGCAGCGGCTGAAACGAACTGAGAGGATTAGGCGTTTGTGCACCAATACATGCGCACTGGGAGAGGGAGTGACTAACAATCTCTGTTCTAAGCTCTAGAATGTACCGAGGCTTCACACATGTGCGCTACCCGACCCATGTGATTCCGAAGATCACGAACAAATTCAAAGAAGGGGAACAAGGGTGATCAGACTGCCTTAACACAAGTATAGCTTTCCAAATCCCATGAGCTAGCAGCCCCCCTCTATTCAGCACTGGTGAGACCTCACACCCCGAGAACCATGTCTAGTTCTGGACTCTGCACTTTAATCAGGATGCGAACAAACGAGCAACTTCAGAGGAGGGCAACAAGATTGATCAGGGGACCGGAAACCAATATTGGGCTCAAGCTACAGAAAGCCAGATTTCAGCTGAATATCAGGAAAAACGTTTTAACTGTTAGAGCTGTACGACAATGGAACCCATGACCTCGGGAGGCGGTGAGCACTCCAACGCTGGAGGCATTTCAAGAGAAAATGGAACAACCCTCTGTCAGAACTGCTTAGATTTGGATTCGTTCCTTGAGAAGGAGGTTGGACTCGATAGCCTTATAGGCCCCTTCCAACTCCATTATTCTATGACTCTGTTGTTGTTGTTTAGTCGTTAAGTCGTGTCCGACTCTTCGTGACCCCATGGACCACAGCACGCCAGGCCCTCCTGTTTTCCACTGCCTCCCGGAGTTGGGTCAAATTCATGCTGGTCGCTTCGATGACCCTGTCCAACCATCTCGTTCTCTGTCGTCCCCTTCTCTTGCCTTCACACTTTCCCAACATCAGGGTCTTTTCCAGGGAGTCTTCTCTTCTCATGAGATGGCCAAAGTATTGGAGCCTCAACTTCAGGATCTGTCCTTCCAGTGAGCACTCGGGGTTGATTTCCTTCAAAACGGATAGGTTTGTTCTCCTTGCAGTCCAGGGGACTCTCAAGAGCCTCCTCCAGCACCACCATTCAAAATTCTACAACTCTATGACTACGTAAATCTCTTTCAGATAAATAAACAAAACCAGACTGGTGTACAAAGTTCACAGATGAGCAAGGATTCAAAGCTGAAAGAATCCTAGGTCAGGCTGAAGACTGCAACCTAGGGTATAAAGAAACTTGAAGCTTTTCCAATGTTCTGAACTATGACATCCATCAGCCCCACCCGGTACAGCCAAGCGGGGCTGGAGCTGCGTTAAGAGATGCAAAAGACTGTTCCATAATTATTATTTTTTTTTGCTAGAAAAGGAATAAATAGGGCAGGAATTTCTGTCCTCGTCAAAAATATGAGTTTGGGGACAGGGGCAGGAAGGGACTACCGACTGTTATTTCCCAACCATGAAACGTAAACGACCAGCCGACGTTGCAACAGATCTTCCTGGGAAGCCCCACCATTAGCCTCTCTCCTGATGCAGGAAAAATGACTCAAGACTCCTTTGGAAAAAGGGGGCTGTCTGAAAATGAAACTTCCTGCCCGTGAGAAACAGGAAGTCCTTTTCAAGGGTGAATTTGTGCCTGAAAGATTCTCCCAACGCCACCTTCCCTTGGGTTCATTTTCTAAAAATTCAGGCAAAGGGGTTGAAAGGCTGGTTTCCGGGGGGTGGGTTGGGGGGGGGTCAAGCCACACTGCGAAGGACAGCCTGACCCCTACTAGGAGGGGTATAGGAAGGCAGGTGGGCCCGATTCCCTTTTGCAAATTGGGGCCCGGCCCTCCCGGCCCCTCACAGAGGCCAACAGAAACTGAACGGGCCGGTGAGGAACAGCAAAAACCTGGCTCTGGACGGCTTGCAGGCTGTGCATGGGGGGGGGGGGGGGGGGGGGGGGGGGCGTGTTTCCAGCCAGGAGATGACTGTGCATCCAGGAATTATCTGGCTTCCCCACCTATCTCTAAGGACAACAATACATGAAACTACAGGAGGACCCCCACATTTGTGGGGGAACAGTTCCAAGCGCCCCCCCCCCCCCCCATGGATGTCAAAACACTACAGATACATAGCATGGTTTCTCCTCCCTCTAGTGGCCACGGCTGGTCATTACATTCTGGAAACACATACAGTGGTACCTTGGTTTACGAAATTAATGCGTTTTCCGGGACGTTACGGAAAGCGAAAAATTCGTAAACCGGAACGCGGATTGCCACAGGAACGGGGGCAATGCTCTAAACCTCCAGGCACAATGCATCCTGGGGAAACTTTCTTCAGAAACCGGAAAAGAAAAGAAAAGAAGAAGAAAAAAAACCCAGGGGGGAAAAAACCCCATAAACCAGGCATTATTTTCAATGGATTTCCATTCGTAAACCGAAAATTACGTTAACCGAGGTGTTCATAACTGAGGTACTACTGTATTTTTGTTTTTTTTCTCTTTTAATAGTTTCAGACTGTGGATAAGTGAAACTGTGGATACCGATCCCATGGGTATGGCGGTCCTACTGTACTGCTTATAGGCCCCCCACTTCTGGTTTTTTTAAACCTGGGAAGCGTTTGTCAGCAGGTCTGTGTGCACTGGCGGAGGGATGACCCCCCTCAGTCCACCCTGCTTTCCACCGAGGGCCTCAATCCGCTTTCCTTTAACTCCTCGCTCCTCTGAGGCTGCCGTTGCTTCTCAGGTCTCAGTGGCCACCCTCTCCAAGCCCGATGGGCCCTCAGCTCAAACCGCCGGCTTCCTGTCCCATCATGACTGAAAATTACAGCCACCAGAAAACAGCCAGACCAAGATTTCTTCCCCGCCAGCTGAAAACCTTAAATAAAGGGGTGGTTTCTTTGATATACCTGCTTGTCTTCCTTCGACAGCTCACAGTGGGCAAAAGGCGGCTGGGGGTACACGCAGACATGGTTGACATCTCTCAGAGAAGGGACAATGACCAGGTGTGAGCCGGCACTGTTGGAAAGGAAAGAAAAGGGGACTGATGATATGTAAGCGGGAATATCTGAGGAATAAAAATGGCCAGGGGCCCGATGCCCCTGTATGTAGTGCGTCCTGGACAACCCGCTTCAACACCACACGGTGCCTAATGCGTCCGGATGTGGCAGTGCAGCAAAATGAGGAGACCAAAAAAAAAAAATACATTATGTTGGAGGGGAAAAAAATACACTTCCTTTTTTTTTGGTGAAGAGACAAAAGTCTTCCGTAGGTTCAAGGATAGTTTAAGAAACTCAGGACCATCCCTTCCCTCCTGTCTTAATTTTTCGGGCGCCACTGAGCCTGAGAAGGGACTTCTGCAGGACTTGAAAGGTTGCGCTCCGTTGTGGCCGATCCAAACAGAAGGCACTGTTCAACTGGGTGTTTATGTTGAATGCGCTATCCTGCGGAAGTGCGTCAGGCCCTTTCCCTCCTAATATTCAGAAAACACATTAAAAACATCGCTTTCAGGGAGGCACTTTGGGATATCCTCTAATTTTGATTATATTTTGTAGTTTAATCCCTGGGCATTAAGATAATCAGGCGAGGCCTTTCTCTCGGTCCCACAAGTGCATTTGGTGGGGAGACAGGAGAGGGCCTTCTCTGTGGCTGCTCCCAGAGACTTTGGAACTCCCTGCCACTGGAGGCCCGGCTGGCCCCATCTTGGCTGTCCTTCTGCAAGCAGGCCAAGAGACCTTTCTCTTTAGATAAGCTTTGCCTCAGTGACCGGCTGCCCGAATGAGCCTTTTTAAACTGGATGGATGTGCTCTGTTGTTTTTAAATCTGCTTTGACTACTGATTTTATTTTGTTTTCATATAACGCTTGTTTAATTCTTTTCAATATTTGTCTACTTACTGTTTTTAGCTTCTAAATAATTGTCTTTTTCACGAGGTGGTGGCGATTTATACTGAAGCTCTGGGAAATCACTTCTCAGCCTTTCGGCTAAGATCAGCCGTAGCACCATCTGAAACCGCGGCTTCGTTTCATTTAAAAACAGAGAAACGACAAGGACAGGATGCTAAAACGAAAAAGAACCGGTGCCTCCACCAAAGCTGTTAGGCAAGGCGAGACTATAGTCCCAGGAGGTGAAAAATGATATGATGCATTTTATTCCGAGTTAAAAGACCCGACGTGTCTCGGCTCAGCCTTTTCACCTTCTTCAAGGTGACGTCTTTCTGAACCCTTCTGAAAACAAAGCTATAAAGCTATAGTCCTGGGACTGTCGTCTTTTCTTGCCCAACATCAAGAACAGAGGCTAACCTGACACCAGGACTGAAAAGAGAAGAGAGGCCGGCAGAGCGTTGGACTGGGGGGTGAACCCTAATTACCGGAGCTGACCAGAGCCTGAACTTCAAAATTGATCACTAGACTCAAGAGCCTGAAGCTACCATAGACGGCCAAGTCTTGGATCCAAGTCTGGTCCCCAACATCCTCATCCCTGGTCTTAGAATTGGGGTGGAAGGACGTAAGGGACAGCTCTTCCCTAGTCAGAAGGGATCTTAGCCCGGCTGAGAAACTTGGATCCTTGCAATGGTGTGTCTGGAGCCTATGTGTTCTCACAACAAACACACCTGTGGGTGATGCGGTCCTATCATCACCATTAGAAGGGGGGCACAAATGGAAAAAATGGAGGAATCAGGCTAGTTTGTGGTTCATGGCTACCCATGAGTCATCACCCCCCTCCAATGAACTGGTTTGTGGTTCATGTTTGGGGGAAGGACCATCCCCCTGCCCGCCCGTCACCTCCTGACCTGGTCCTGCCATTGTCTGAGGCAGCGGGCGGCCCCAGGAAGAACCACTGCCTCGGACGACGGCTGTGGTGGATGAGGCAGCACCCAGAGCAGGCAGGGAGGTGACAGGGGCACCAGGAAGAGGGCGGGCATCTGTTTTGCTGAAGCGAAATATCGCGCGGAGGGAGAAAAAAAATCAGCCCTTCAATTTTGCTTTGGCAAAACAGGATTCTTGAACTGGGTCGCAAACTGAGCTATGAACCATTCCCGATTCATCGGGTTTTTTTCTGGTTCGTGATTTGGTCCGTGCCCACCTCTAATCACCATCGTGATTCCTGTTACTAACATTTTCTCCACCAAGGTTTCTCCCCATGACTCTTCTCCCCTTCAGCCTCATTACAATTCTGTGAGGCAGGTCCCAGAAAGAGAGAGAGAGACCAGTGGTTACGGTCACTCACGGCTCCGTGGGCAACTAGAAATGGGACTGCTCAAGTCCCAGACCAAGACTCCCAACTGTTCCACCACAGACTCTCAATTTCCTGGGCACATCCAGTCTTTCTTCTGCCGGAGATCCGGAGATTAAGCCCTTGACTCTGCTGGTTTCAGAAGCCATGGCAACCCTCTGCAAAATCGGGGCAACCTAAGAAGATGATCTGAACTCTTACCTCCTTGTCCTTTCAATTATTGTCTTCAGGCAAATCTTGAAAACTTCTTCAAAGGAGGACGTGAGCTGGCAGTCCTAAGAGAAACAGAAAGACAGAGGGACAAGAAGTCACCCTTTCGCTTTGCACACGGAATGTTACTCGTTCAGTCTCCTGAGTTATATTCATGAAAGACCCCTGCCCTGAAAGTCTGGACAGCAGCTGAAGCCAGCCAAGGTGGCTGATGTTGTGAAACAGGTTTATTTATTTATTGCATACATTTGTATACTGCTTAGTGCAAAGCACTAGTCTAAGCGGTTTACAACAACATAGTGTAACGGAAACCCAACCACCCAACGTAAACAACTCAAATAAACAAGCAATAGATACAAACCCAACATGGCGGTGACACAGGAAATAGCTTAAGATGATGATTTTGAACGTCTCTTGAAACAGGGGAGTCACAGAATCATGGAGTCGGAAGGGGCCTAGAAGGCCATCAAGTCCAACCCCCTGCTCAAGACAGGAATCCAAATCATAGCAGGTCTGACAGAGGGTGGTCCAATTTTCTCTTGAAGGCCTCCTGGGTTGGAGCCGTCACCACCTCCTGAGGTCATGGGTTCCATTGTCTTTAGCATCCTCTAAAGGATGGGAGGGAGGGGCCTGACGTACTTCAACTGGGATCCCATTCCGTAAGCATGGGGCCATGACCGAGAAGGCATGATTTCTTACAACAGTCTTCTTTGCCTCTCCCGGTGTGGCAACCCGGAGAAGCAAGGCCTGAGAAGAACGGGTGGCGTGGGCTGATGTTCTGAGGAAAAGATGCTCCAGCATATAGCAGGACCCCACATGGTTACCGTTGAACCAATAAACGTGACTTGGTAAAAGTTCTTCCCAGGTAAATGAACCACTCAAAATCATGAGGACTGGAAGCTTACTTTACATGTAGAGCAGAGATGTCAACTCAGTGGCAGAGTAACCACCTGAGACCCACAGCTCTGCAGCCAAGGGGGTGCAGCTATGGGGCAGAGCACAAGCTTTGCATGTGAGTCAGGGGCTCAGCCCCAAGCCTCGCAACAAGAGCGGGGAAAGGGTTAGGGTATCAGAGGATGAGAAAGACCCTTCTCTGCCATGGACTCTGATCAACTGCAACCCATCAGTGAAAGGAATCTTGCGCTCAAGAAGCCAGTAGATGGATCACATGCAAGGCAGGCAGCCCTCTTCCTTCCAGGAAAGGATCCACAGCTGAGTGGGAGGGCTACATCTCCCTCATTGGTGACGGGCCAACTCTGTCAACGGGTCTCAGAAATATGAAACTCCTTAAGATTAATATGGTCCTCGGCTGCCCGGACTTCCTTTTCACCAGACTATTCTTGGAAGTTACTTTCATGAACGGCTGAATAAGTCTAGGTTGATTCCCCAGTGTGCCTCCTGGACTCAATGACCCATAGGGTCCCTTCCAGCTTTGCGGTTCTATTATTATTACTACTATTCTCCTTCCAGCTCGTCCCTGCAGCTTGGTACTTGGTAGAATCAATAGAATAATGGAGTTGGAAGGGGCCTATGAGGCCATCGAGTCTGACAGATGGTGGCCCAATGTTCTCTTGAAAGCCTCCGGCGTTGGGAGCGCTCACCACTTCCCAATGTCATGGGTTCCTTTGTCATACTGCTCTAACAGTAAAGAAGTTTTTAGAGAAGTACGACACTGCTGTGATTTCCATCATTTCACTTACGCCAGCGTATGAAAACAGTAAGATCAAACTAATAAAAGGAACATAAGCCAGCAGAAGTTTGCTTTTCTCCTAAAGTCTGTGCAAATAGACACTTGATTTCTAACAGGTTCCTGAAAGACAAGAGAACTGGGAACAACAGGCTCTCTGAGGGGGTTCAATGATGAGGGTGCCACCACTGAGAAAGCCCACATCGACAACAGCTTAGAAAAACAAGCTTTCAGAACCACCCCCTGACTTTATCCTGAACCTACCTCAACTTGTTTGTGCTTTGCATCAAGGAAGGGTCCAAGCTGTCAACAATGAAAGGAAATTTAGGGTCACCACAGGCAGGAAGACAACACCCTAATTAGCCACTACAGTCATTTCTGAAAACTCATCAAGATCCTTTAAATGCTGTGGGCCATTAAGAGTAAGTAGCGGAGAAAGGATGTGTTTTAATTCCAAGAATCGGAAAGCTTCCACAAAACCCAAGCGTATGCCAGACGTGATAAGAGCTACAGACAAAAACAGCTCTGTGTGAATATGCATAGTAGGAATCAGTAGCCTTGGGGCCCTTCAGATGGTTTCTGGACTACAACTCCCAGAATCCCCAGCACTCGTGGTAGCTGTAGCACAAAGTGCCTAGAGGGCACCATTTTATCTTGCACGTAGGAAGGTAAGGTTGGGTGGCACCTTTATTAAACCACACACACACACACACACACACACACAACATCTTAGAATGGCAGATCTCGAAGGGAAACTATAGACCTCATCAAGTCCGGCCCCTGTCAAGGAGGCAGAGGTGGGAATCGAACTCCCAACCTCGGGCTCCAGATACTTCAACCACTGAGCTATCCAGCAGTTCACAAACAGAAGCCAGTTTCTGACCTATTACAGGTCTTCCTCAGGCTGGGCACCACAGAGCTAGGAAGGGTGCAGAAGAGCAATGGAGTTCCAAAACACGATGGCCGAACGTACAAACCAGACTCTTCTGCATCAAGGATGTGCCAAAAGGGAAGCTACAGACTCGGGGGGTCGGGTTCCGATGGTGGTGTATGGGGATGGATGACTTTCTCAACCGTGTTAGACGGAGGGGCAGCAAACATTCAGCGGCCACCCGGTTTCCCTTCCATATGGGGTTTCCTTCAGAAATTCCTCTTCCTCTCCGTCACTGGTGTTTAAGACTCCTTATTTCCTCTCCGGGTATGGCCAACGTCTATCGGTCCAAGGAAATGTTTGTCTTCCTTTGGACTTAGTTGCCCTTGGGTAAACATTTCTGAGCCCCCCACCAAAGAGCAAATTTCAAAGCCTTCAGAGGGTGGGTGAAAATTTATCCTCTTCTCGCCATTTCACCCTCCCTAAACCACTTTTAAGTTGGTTAAGTGATTTTAATTTTTTTAAGGTACCCCCCCCCCAAACAAAAGCTCCTTTTTTCAACTGAAAAAAGGTCAGAGAGAGTGGAATTTCCTGAGCTCACACTCAGGAAATCAGCATAAACTAAAATTCTATAATAACATCAGTTATTAAAAGAGAATCCTGATGTTCAACTAATTTTAAACTTTTTAAATTTACTTTGTGAATTTATACTGTACTTATATTGTATTTTATCGGGCCTTTGGCTGTAGAATAAATTTGTACTTCAGTTAAGACATTAAACAAAAAACCCTCCCAACCTAACTATATAATGATTTCCAAACTAAGATGGCGGCAAAACCGTAACAGTCAGCCTGTAAAACCACGGATCATCCTAAAGATGCAGAAGTGGGGGGAAAAATGGAGGAGTTCTAATATACCCAGAATGGCTAAACTGACAGCCCAGGAAGGCTGTACATAGATCATAGTTTCCCATCTCTTTTAGAACCTGTGATTATTTCACACACATACATCCATGGTGGATCTGATGGAAATGTCTGTCTTCAAAAGAGAAGGCCAAACTATATGTTGTTGTTTAGTCGTTAAGTCGTGTCCGACTCTTCGTGACCCCATGGACCAGAGCACGCCAGGCCCTCCTGTCTTCCACTGCCTCCCGGAGTTGGGTCAAATTCATGTTGGTCGCTTCGATGACCCTGTCCATCCATCTCGTCCTCTGTCGTCCCCTTCTCCTCTTGCCCTCACACTTTCCCAACATCAGAGTCTTTTCCAGGGAGTCTTCTCTTCTCATGAGATGGCCAAAGTATTGGAGCCTCAGCTTCAGGATCTGTCCTTCCAGTGAACACTCAGGGTTGATTTCCTTTAGAATGGATAGGTTTGTTCTCCTTGCAGTCCAGGGGACTCTCAAGAGTCTCCTCCAGCACCACAGAAGAAGGCCAAACTATATAGTGGCTAGCAAAGAACATGCAGCAGGCATCCAATATATAACTCAAGTAACTATGATTGTGGATGCTTCATGCTTACCAAAATGCAAACATCCGGCTTGTCTTTATTAATAACGTTTATTAAGTCCAGCATGGGGTCGTAGGTGATGCTGTCTGAGGTGGTATAGGGGCCACAGGCAACCAGCACCATTTGTGGCTCTGAATCTGAGGAGGTTACAAGGATAAGAGACATGCATAAGGCAGAAGATCCCATACAAGCGTGGATCTAACCAAGCAACCATAAAGAGCTGAAATCCCCCACTTTTCAGAATCTTGCACTGCAGCGTCCAGATCAAAAACTGTACAAAATTGCTCCTATTAGGGAAAAGGACTCACAAAGCTGCACTATATTTGGGATACAGTGCTAGGAGAAGGGCTGCTCATCGATCCATGGGAGATCGGTTCTGAGCCTTCTCCCCGTGGGTGCTGAAAAATGCGGATTATAGAGAACACTATTTTAATAGGGAACATTATATATTGTGTGGTCTCTGGCTCCCTCTAGTGGCCAGTTCTGAGCGCTCCAACACTCCCACCCCTTCTTTACAAAATCGACGGTCTTAAGGGAAAGGCTGCACTCCGTTTTATAACACAGCCACCTCTTCAGGACCATAACGTGTCACGTTTTCCACTAATTTTTTATTCTTTTTTAACCTAGAGGGGTTTAGGGAGCCCATGGGCCGCAGAAACCAGTTTCTGACCCACTTTAGCCCATTATGTAATCACCATCATCATCTTAGAATGGCAGAGCTGGAAGGGTCCCGATGGATCATCGCGTCCCCACTGTCTTAAGGAGGCTCAGTGGGGGAATTGAACTCCCAACCTCTGGCTCCCCAGCCAGATGCCTAAACCACCGAGCTATCCAGCAGTTCCTCCCTGTGCTACAGGACATGCGATTTGATCTTACAAGCTAATCCCCCCCACTTTCCCTCCGTTCTGTTTTAGCTCTTTAAAGGCCTTCTTTTTTTTAAACAAAGCAGACGTGCTTGGATATTTTCATAGGGGCGCAGGCCTGCAAGACCCAGAGAAAGGAAATAATGGTCCCCAGGTCCTTACGAGTTGCCCACTAAATTTTTAAAAACAAAATAGAACACAACTGAAGAGTACGGTTCCAGCTTTTATAGGTCTGAAAAACATTAAAAGCTAAGTTTCTAGCCCTTATGAATACTTACAGGAAAAGGCTGGTGACAATTTAAGGAACAGCACATAGGAAGTGAGTAAGATTTCTACCCTAAGGGAGGCGTGAGCAGGCTTTACCCTTGCAGAATCCGCTTTATTTTTAATTCCACCCTAATAGCCACCATTTAGAACAAGCTGCGAAACAACATTTCATGTGGGCAGACAGACACTAAACCTTTGATGTTGGTAGACTCCAGCACCTATCTCTCCCAGCCCAAACAGACAACGGCTAAGGATGATGGGACTTGCAATCCAACCCCCTTTGAAAGACTACATGTCCTAAAACAGGTTGAATCCTAGGACCTCTTTTAAGAAAATAAACATCAGGACTAACTCACTTTCTGCCTGATCTGAAGGATGATGAAAAGGCAGTGGCACTCCCTGAGGAGAAAAGAAACAATATTTAATATTTGCACTTTGAAAAAACCAACACAAAATCTTTATCCTCAAGTATTTCTATATGTAAAATATTTTTCACTCTGCCTTTCTCCTAAAAAAAGGGACGCAAGGTGGCTTACATCATTAAAAACAATATTAAAAGCTAAAAACAGTAAATTATTCAAACGTTAAAGAAGAATTAATAACAATAGATTAAAAATGTTCAGGAAAAGCAATATGAAAAACAGATTTAGAAGCCGCAAAATATAAACCATCCTGTTTATTGTCTTCTAACCACTCAGTCACTGAGGGAAAGGCTGCCTGAAGAGAAAGGTCTTGGCCTGCTTTTGGAAAGACAACAAAGGTGGGGCCAGCCTGGCCTCCAGTGGGAGGGAGTTCCACCGTCTGGGAGAAGGCCTTCTCCCGTGTCCCCATGAAGTGCAACTGTGAGGGTCATGAGACCTGGGGCTGGTGATTTGACGTTTCAGGCCACGAAATTAGGGGGTGGGGAGAAGCATCTTTTAAAAACGACTCACTGAAAACAGGTTTTATTATTTCAGTTATTTAGAATTTGCTTTCCAAGGCCAAGCCCTCATGAGGTTCCTTGGTGCATAATGGCCATTCACTCGCGTTTTGCTTGTCCTTCCAGTGGGGGGTAACCTGTTTGCAACTACAGTGATGCCTCGCAAGACGAAAATAATTCGCTCCGCGAGTCCTGTTGTATTGCGAAAAATTTCGTCTTGCGAAGCGCGGTTTGCCATAGGAATGCATTGAAATTTAATTTTTTTTTAAAAAGCAAAAAAAATCGTCTTGCGAAGCACGGCCATAGAAAAATTCGTCTTGCAAGTCACCAAAACAATCGCAAAATGCTTTCATCTTGCGCGAGTTTTTCGTTGCACGAGGCATCACTGTAAAAGCAATCAGAAACTAACCAGGAAGCAAACACTCAGAGGTACGTCTCCTAGTCTGTTGTTCCATATACAAGTCATTCGCTATTTGTTATTTATCACAGTGTTTTTGAAAGCACATCATGGCCATTACCCATTACAATGTTGAAAAAGTAACTTTTTATGTGGCTTGTTACTTTAAAAAAAAGTTTAAACAACAACCTGAATAACTTGTTTTTGAAACATTTCTTGCAAAGCAACAAATGATAGGCAAGTATGTTACATGTAATTTTTTTAATGTCAAAACACTCTTTGGAAGATTGGCAACTAACTAAAAAAAACTGGGTTATGTTTCTGGTTTGCTACAAGAGCCACGAAACCAACAGGTTTAGATGCCATGCTAAGATTCTGGCCCCCGGTTCATCTTCGGCTTCCTTAGACCAGTGCTGGAGAATGTCACCCTATAGGTCAGGGGTCTCCAAGCTTTTCAGAGTGAGGGCCACAACCTATACGTTCCAGATTTTCAAGGATCGAACCACACCAATTCCAGGAAAACTCCAGCCGTGAAAAAAGCAGCAGAACAAGTGAGCGTAAACAGCAGCTTCTCACCTCATACAACTTGGATGCAAAGAAAGTTCTGCCCGTATTGTTGATACCTTCCATAACCACAACCTGGAAAATGGGGGGGGGGGGGGGGGGGAAGGAAAATCAATCAAGCGGAACTTTAAAAAACATTTTCTACCGAAGTACGGTAGGACCCCCTCATCCACGGGATCGGTATCCACTGATTCACTTATCCACGGTCTGAAAATATTCAAAATATTAAAAGAAAAAACCTAGAAAAATAGATATTGAACTTCTCAACATCCTTCTTAAAATGCGATGCCCGGAACTGGACACAGGATGGCAGGTGAGGTCCGACCAAGACAGAAAAGAGTGGCAAAATTACATCCCAGGATTTCTGTCTGTCATCAAAAAGTCACATAATTTTGTCCAGCCAGCTCCGCTCTTGCTCTGTCTATAACTGAAGTCTTCTGAAAGGCAGAGACGCCTCAACATTGCCCTACCTGCAAAACGCCTCACCTGTCCAGGGAAGAAGGAGTATTCTGGGAGCTCCGATACGTCCACAGGCACCAGCCCTCCTGAGGAGTAGTTTTGATCTCCTTCCAGGACCACAGACTTGGCATTCAGCTTCCCATTGGAATCGCAGCCGATCTGGCCCAGAACAGTCACACGCTCCTTCCATTTAAAAAAAAAGTAAGCGTATGTCAATTTTTAGACACTTTACGTAAAATATGATACACAAAATCAATGGCTGCCCTTTCCTGCAAGGAGTACCGTTGGACCCCCTTATCCGCGGGATCAGTATCCACTGATTCACTTATATAGTCTAAAAATATTAAAACTATAAAAACTATGAAGTTACCAGGACGGGCACTAGAGGGAGACAGAGATCATGCTATGTATAGTGTTTGCTATTATAATATTATTCACTATATTGTGTTTTTCAGCATCCCTCATCTGTGTGGGATCGGCTTGGAACTGATCCCTCATGGAAGGGGGTCCTACTGTACTTGAAATATGTACATCTTAGATCTTGCATCCAGACACTAAACAACCAGGTGGGCAATTTTCATTTCAAAAGAAAGATGCTTCAGGATTTGAATGTTAAACAATTAGGGTTTTTTTTACCCAGTTTAACTCTATATTTAAACTAAAGAACTGCTTAAATATTTCAGTTTAATAGTGGCTCTTAGAAATGTAAACTTTTTTAAAGGATTTAAACATAGGTTCCATACAACACACACAAACATTGAGAATGTATAAAGACAAAGCAAGTCTAAATAAATCATGCTCAACCAGGTAGGCTGATATAGCTACGAAATAGACATCGCAGAAGACTTTTAAGCAACATTATTTAGCTGTTAAATTTGCGGCATCTAATTAGGAAGACAAAGCCTGAAGTTTATGTTTCAACAGGATGCCATGCTTTGCTGCGTGAAAATTACCTCAGTTTTGGAAAAGTTATGTGGAGTATAGCTCCCAGAATCCCCCAGTTAAGATGGCCGGTGCAAGTCGATTCTGAGAGCTGTAATTCAAGAAACTAATTTTTCCATCTCTGCATCTATACTCTCTCTAGTTCAAATAAATAAACTGCATTAAATAAATATAGCTTGCTGCAGTTCTCTGCTTATCAGGGAGGGCTTTCCCCCCCATTTCTGGATCAGTTCCAAACCCACCTGCGGATTCTGAAAAACGTGATCACAAACACTGTAATAGCGAACACTATACTGTACATAGATAGCATGGTTTCTGGGTCCCTCTGATGGCCAGTTCTGGGAACTTCATCATTAGAAATATATATTTCTAGGATTTTTCTTTTAATATTTCCAGACAGTGGATAAGTGAATCAGTTGATACTGATCCCGTGGATAAGGGGGTCCTACTGCACTCATAAAATGTAAAAGTAGCAGAACTCAGAAAACCTTAGGCATATAGATTACCTGGGTAGGGATGACCACAGAGCAAAATTCTTCTATTTTGTAGTATTCCTTTAGTGCTTCACCAAGTTCTTCAATCTTACAGGAGATCACTGACATTTTTTTAAAAAATGAGATGGAAATAAAGATTAGTGTAAGGAAATAAAAAGCAATAGAACACCACCAAAAGTCATTAAATAGTAGCAACAACAGCAGCTTGCTTAAAAGTTGCACAAATTTCAGCATTTCTACATCCATAAATACAAGATGAAAGAAATATAAGCCCAATCAGGACTGTATAAGGTGGCATCTGAAGAATGGTTTCCAGTCTGTGGGCCCCTTCAAATGTGCCGGGGCAGGGGCCCTGGCACATTTGAAAGGGCTCACAGACTGAAAAATGTGACAATTTTCTGAAAGATGATTCTGTTCGTATTGCATCCTCCTTTGACAGGGGGCCCTGGAACCTGAGAAGTGTAACCCAAATATCTGTGGCCAAAAAGAGGTTAAGAAGGGTTGCTCTAGAGCAGCGATCCCCAACCCCCGGTCCCCGGCCTGGTGCCGGTCCCTGGCCTGGCCCAGACCGGGCCGGCAAGAGAGACCTCCCCGCGCGCACTCACCCCTGCGCAGCCCGTTTGCGCCTGCGTGCGCGTGCTGGAATGCCCGCACGAGCGCTGCGCCGCCATTTGCGCATGCGCGTGGGCCCGCACAATCGCGCGCTGCCGTTTGCGCATGCGCGCGAGCGGCCGTGCGCATGCGCAAAATGGCGGCGCGCGTGCGGGGGGGTACCCTGCCTTCCCCAGCCGGTCCGCAGACCGGAAAAGGTTGGGGAACACTGCTCTAGAGAATCTTCCATATACAGCAGGACCCCTGTATCCACGGGGGATCGGTTTCAAGTACCCCCGCAGATGTGAAAAAGCGGATTAGAGTGAATGCTACACATAACGTGGTCTCTGGCTCTCTCTAGTGGCCAGTTCTGATAACTTCATCTTTAGAACTACCATTTAGATACCGTTTCCCCGAAAATAAGACCTAACCTGAAAATAAGCCCTAGGATGATTTTTCAGGATGCTCGTCATATAAGCCCCAAAATAAGCCCCAGTGAAGTGAAACCCCGCCCTCCACCGTTGTGCAGCAACCAGAAGAAGATACATGAAAAAATAAAATAAAACATCCCCTGAAAATAAGCCCTAATGCGTTTTTTTTGGAGCAAAAATTAATATAAGACCCTGTCTTATTTTTGGGGGAAACATGGTATTCCTAGGATTTTTTTTCTTTTAACATTTTCAGGCCATGGATAAGTAGATCAGTGGATACTGATCCCGTGGATATGGGGGGGGGGGTTTGAGTTTCCTACCATATTCCCACCCAGATCCTTTAAACTTATTTATTTATTTTAAAATACCTTCCCGGTAGTCCATCAGATCCTGGAACATGAATTTGTATGGCTTTGTGAGTGAATCTGTGTCCGATGTAAACCGCTTCACCGTGGCAGTCGCACCACCGTTTCCACACCAGGAGGTGCCGTGTACAGAGCCGAAAGAGGCCACCACCTCCCCACGATTGCTCCGAGAGCTGTATTTCTGTGAAGGGGTAGCGCTTCATTTGGATGGAAACATAGTTTTTTAAAAATGTGACATTGATTTCCCCCCCACTATTTTCAAATATCACTCAGTCTTAACTACAGATGGGCACGAACCACCAGTTCGGCAGTTCATGCCGGTTCGTCCTTCGGACAAACAGGTGTTCTGCGGTTCCCGGCCCAGCCTCCTCCAGCAGGCGCCCACTCAGAGCCCAGCTTCCCTGCTCTGCCTCCTCCAGGCACTGCCTCTGAGTGGACACCCACCAGAGGAGGCGGGGCTGAGAAGCGTTGAACACCTGTTTGTCCAAAGGACGAACTGGCACGAACTGCCGAACCGGCGGTCCGTGCCCATCTCAAGTCTTAAATTTTATCCGATGATAGTTAAAGCTCTGACTGGATTAATTGGCAGATT
This sequence comes from Intellagama lesueurii, assembly GCA_037013535.1. Classification (NCBI taxonomy): domain Eukaryota; kingdom Metazoa; phylum Chordata; class Lepidosauria; order Squamata; family Agamidae; genus Intellagama; species Intellagama lesueurii. The sequence goes on from JBAJHW010000021.1 coordinate 1,299,929, forward strand.
CGTTTGTTTATTTGTATCTCACCTTTCCTGCAAACCCAAAACGGCTCACAACATACATTTAAGAAAATATAGCTGGGAAAATAAAATTACAGGATTAAAATAGAGGTCTGCGCAACGGGCGTGACATCACCAGCAACAGTGTCAGCCATATGCCTTCACTATATCAGGTGACAAGACCAATCTGAAGCCAGATCTGAAAGAAAAATTTGAAGTGGTTTCTACTAACCATGGTTTTCCTGTCCGCTAGAACTGAGGGGTTGCTCTGGTGAGAAAGCTTTTTTTCCCCCCATTTCCTTTCCTCTTCCGGTGGCATATCAAAGTAGTTGAAAGAATGAGTTGTTGTTATGTGCTGTCAAGATGGGTATGAACCGGAAAACTGGTCGTTCATGATGGTTTGTCACTAAACATGAACCACCACAACCCCCCTAGAACAACTAACCCGTTTGTGGTTTGTTTTTCCAGTTCAAGCCGTGAGGTATTACCTGCTCCTGCGGACGCCACTGGATGGCACCTGCTGTGGCGGCAGGGGCCGGTGGGCATCCCCTTTGGCCAAAGCCAACTAAACGCCAAAGGGGAAAAAGTTTCCCCAGAGAAAAATATCGCCGAACTGGGTCGCGAAACGAACCACGAACCAGCCCAGTTTGTTGGGGGGGGGGTTTGGTTCGGGGTTCGTTTCGTGCCCACCTCTAGTCAAAACTTTCTTAGAATGGCCTTAACAGGACTTTCAAGATCCGTGAGGTTGTTTAAAGACCCGTCTCGCCGTCTCTACACCACCAGTGAGTTTCTACGGCTGAGCGGGGATCTGATCCCATGTCTCCAAACTAAGACCTAGTCCATCCCTCTGTCCACGACCCCACACCGGGCATCTGGAAGAACGAGAGCATGGATAAATTGCTTTTCGGACTACGGCACCCAAAGACCACCACTGAGCATGTCAGCTCGGAAGTGCTGGTTGTTGTTGTCCAAAAAAACTAACTTTTCCAGGCTGTGAAGAGAACCGTACTCCCGACTCCTCAAAGCAAAAAGCAACACCGGCAAACAGCCTTGTGGCACAGTGTTAAAACTGCAGTACTGCAGTCAAGACTCTGCTCACGTCCTGAGTCCAACCCTGATGGGCACAAGAAACTGGCTCAACCTTCCATCCTTCCGAGGTCAGTAAACTGAGAACCCAGCTCACTGGGGGAGCGGGGGGCAATGCGTAGCCTGCATCACTGAATGGTAAACCGCCCAGAGAGTGCTTTAAGTGCTTTGCTTTGGTTAAAAGGTAAGCAATTTGTTCAACGCCTTGGTTAGGGCATACCTGGGTGAGAAACTGTTGGGAGAGAACGCCAGGCGGGGGCTGCGGGCAGAAAGAGTCCGTTTGGACCGCGGGTTCTCTGGCGTTGTGATCTCCCTTTTCTGAGAGGCCTGTAAGACAAGGCAGAGTGTGAGTCAGCGAGGGACAGCGAGAACTAGAGAAGATCATTACGATCGCACGACGTCTCCTCCTAACCTCTCAGTTAGCAGGACAAGTTGTGTCTTTTTTTGGCCCTGTATGGGACTGTTAACATGCAAAGGCTGTGCCCTGCCACTGAGTTATGGTTGTTCCCTAAGAAGATGACAAAATTCTAGTCCTTACTTTGAAGGGGGGGGGGAGAGAGAGTAAAGCGACGGGGACACTGTACATGAAGATGCTTCTGGGCCACGGGCAAACCAAAGGGTAGGCACAGTCCAAGCCCACAAGAGACGGAGCCTTCCTTTCATTCTGATTGGTCAGAGACCTCCTTATGGATCCACAATATTAGACAGCAGAGCCCCATGGGAAGAGCACCCTCTCAATGACCGGAATGCAAAGGGCGGACTAAGGACAAAAGGGGAGTCAGAAGAAATGAAGAATGACAAATTAAAAAAAGGGGGAAAGCCATGTGGTCCTTGAATCAACATTCAAAGGCAAGGATGGGTGATACCTTTATTCGTTCACTAAGTGACCACAAACATAAGCTAGGAGGGCGGATAAAAAGCAACAATGTTTGAAAACCGAATGGATTTAAATTAAAAAAAACCCTTCATTTTTTTTCCCTTTGAAACCGTCAAAATAATCCAATTAAAAAAAATTAAAGCATGATTTAAATTAAATTTAAATCGTGATTTAAATTAATTTGATTTAAATCCAATCCACCCTGTCAGCTAGCTGTCTACTTGATCAGGTTGAACCCCACAGACGGTACGGGGGGGGGGGGGGGACACACACAGGAAAGTTCCAAAAATCATGTGCATGCCAAGCTCTTCTGTTCAAAGGGTGTTTCAAAATAGGGGCTGCAAAGCCACGTCAGAGGTGTAGGTTTCCACCCGCGATGGTGTGGATTGGAATCTCTCTGCTGATCTTGGTAGACAGACTCTGCTTGATGGAGACCTTGTACAGGGTTGAAAATTAGATTTATTTATTTTTGGGGGGGATTGGGTCAGGAAAGGCGTCAGCCACTCTGGCCTTCGGACGCCAGTTCAAGAGGCACACAAGAAACTGCTTTACACCTAGTGACAGCCTCAGCCCATCTAAGCTCAGTATTGCCTGCCCTGACTGGCAGCATCGCCTGAAGATTTCAGGCATATGGGTCCTTTCCTCATCTCTATCCGGACCCAAACCGGGGCGTATGCATGCAAAACGGCCGCTCTACGACGATCCTTCTCCGAGTTGTCGAGCAACTTAACGGTCCCTACCATCCCAAAGAAAAGAGCATCTCTATAAGATAAGATGTCGTCTTAGATTATCTCACTCCATTAGCCAGTGCTTTCTGCACGGACCGGGAGCACTCGCCCCTGCCTTTAGCAAAGACCAGGAAACGGGAGAGACCCCTCTCTCCCTGAGACCCCAGAAAGCTTCTGTAGCCAATTAAAGCAGCTAATAAAGAAAAAGTACATCAGAAGGGGGTCAAAGAAGAGATGAGAGAAGTTACTTTCCTGGATCCAAACTTCAATGCTCTGGCCAACATGCCCAACAGAAGGCTGCCCTTTCTTTTCTGGTGGAGGGTCTAAACTCAGTACTGGAGAACCTGCCCGATGGGTAGAATCCGGGTCTGAGGGCAAGAGCACTCTCCCCTCTTCCCTGGCAACTGGTACTTAAAGAAAGACAGCATCCAAAATGCAGGCTTCACTCATAATCATCATGGCTACTAGGATACAGTAGGATCCACGTACAGTGGTACCTCGGTTTGCGAAACGGATCCGTTCTACGCGACGTTACATAGTACGGAAAGTTCCCAAACCGAAACGTCAATGGCGCTACGAAAGGGGCGGCGCTATAGGCGCCATGAGCCCTGCGAAAACCCTGCCGTAGTGCGAAAGAAAAGAAAACAACATAACCCAGGGCTTCATTTCTTACGGATTTCGGTTCGTAAACCGAAAATTACGTAAACTGAGACGTTCGCAAACCGAGGTACTACTGTATCTGCAGGGGATCGGGTTCAAGCCCCTGTCGGCAGATGCTGAAAAATGTGGATTATAGCGAACGCTATTATAATAGCAAATGCTATACATAGCATTGTCTCTGGCTCCCTCTAGTGGCCCATTCTGGTAATGACACTGTGGAAATGTATTTCTCTAGTGAACGCTACAAGTTGTCTCTGGCTCCCTCCAGTGGCCAGTTCTGGTCATCATTAGAAATATATATTTCTGGATTTTTTTCTTTTATTATTTTTAATATTTTCAGACTATGGGTCCTCGTCTATGCTCTTCTAAAAAGGAACTTCTCTTGGGCAGAAAAACAGAGCCCTGCGCGTACTTACTTTTGAGGGAGATGTGTAAGTATCCAGAAGATGCTGATCCTCCTCCTCAGCATCAGAACTGAGCAAAGTTAAGAGTTAAAACACATGATCCTCCAGCGACTACAATTCCCATCAGCCCTAGCCAACATAACCACAGATGAGGCATGCCTCTAGGGCTAAACCATGGAGAAGAAACAGGAGACGATTGTGTTCAACGACCCAGCTTGTTCCAATGTCTTTTTTTTAAAATCCCTGATAAAATTGGGCAGCAATATCACGCCCACCCTCGGCTCCAACCCCATTGAACGTTATAAAGGATACTGCTCAGTGATCTGCTGGACTCCAGAAGTACGGGTTTCCTTCCTTCTTGAAGGTTTCACAGTTCGCTTCATAAGCGCCTGGGGGGGAGGGGGGGAGAAATGCCACACAGTCAAATGCCTGGAAGGTCAACACCTCTCATCACAAAAGACGCTTTGGTATTACCAAAGTAAAGCTCAGCCACTGTGGGTTTTTTTTGAGAATGGGAATTCTCTTCAGAACAGTCATCTCTCAGCTGTGATGGCTATACCAAGGAAAGAGGGAGGGAAGGTGAAACTACAGCAGGGCCCCCATATCCATGGGGGATCGGATCCAAGTCCCTCCCATGGATGCTGAAAAATAATATTTATAGCGAGCGCTATTATAACAAAAAAACAAAACAAAAAACCTATACATAGCATGGCCTCTGTTTCCCTCTAGTGGCCAATTCTGGTAACAACATGGAAATATATTTCTCTAGGGAATACTATATATAGATTGGTCTTTGGCTCCCTCTAGTGCCCTGTTCTGGTAACTTCAATAGAAATATATATTTCTAGGATTTTTCTTTTATTATTCTTAATAATTCCACACCGTGGATAAGTGAATCAGAGGATTTTGATCCCATAGATAAAGGGATCCTACTGTATGTTTCCGCTTTCTTGGCCTTAAATCTGGAGCACAGGCCTTCCTGTACATCTAAAATGCTGGCGACTCGGTACTTATCATGATTAAGTTCACTTTCTGCAGTGAGGGACAATCTGTCCAATGCCCCCCCTCATTCTGACAGGCAAGAATTTTAACCCGGTAGACTTGACCCCGGAAGCTCCTTAGTGCTTTGATGCCACTTACAATCCTGAAGATGACAAGACATTTTTTTCATTTTCAAAAAGCTGGGTCTTTTATTGTTTTATTAAAGTTTTTACTTGGAAGCTAAACCTGTGAAGTTTTTTTTGAACACTCCAAGCTGCCTAGAGACTGGGAAACCTGTAACTGGAGCTTGGGACACGGTTGAGTACAACTCCCATCGTCCCCAACCATTGACCATCCTCATAGGGGCACATGGGAATTGGGATCCAACCAATTCTGGGGTGTTGCACTCTCCACTCCTAATACAGACAGCACAAAACTTGGCGGACTGGCGACCTTACCTTTTATAAAGCAGCCTCTTACATCCCTGCCATTATTAGCCCACCCTTTCTCTCTAGCCCATAACTTCCTTTTTTCCACGGTCAAACTCAACTGCTGATCCCCTTACCTCATGTTCAAAGACGTAGAGGGAGTCAGCTGTAAGATGAATGATTCCCTTTGTGGCAAAAAAGGCAACCAGTTCTTCGGCTAACTTCATTGCCTTCATCCGGTGCAATACGCAAAGTTCTTCCACTATGCAAGAGAGAAACAGACCCAGAACGGATTCTTTTTTATTAACCAGAAGGAGAGCCGTTTAGCGCTTTCTCACCGATTTTTCTCCAAGGGCAGCTCCACCCTATCCTCCATCCAGATGGTGGCTTTCTCTAATCCAGTGCTAAGGGGCAGAGAGAATGGGATCAATAGTCCAGCGTGGCTGGGGAAGGGGTGTCCGATCTGTGATCGTCCCGTTCAGTGACATGGGATGGAAATTTACAGATTTGTAAATTATTATTATTTATTAAATTTATATGCCGCCCATCTAGACACAGTCTACTCTGGGCAGCTCACAGCACACAAAGTAAAAACAATTAATATATAATAACAATTTACAACAATTTTCAGCAATTAACCATAGTTCAAGACGGAGAGAAAAAGAAAAAGGTAAGTTAAGTAGTGCCCGGAGGGAAGGCCTGTCTAAATAACCAGGTCTTAAATCAGTGGCACAGCTATTTGGCTGAATTATTTCACACACTTTCAAGAATCAGCATGGACAGATCATATCCAACAGAGCATCCCTATGTAGAACTTCAGAACATTTCTTAGCTTGTTTTCTGTCTCTAGCGGGAATGTTTACAAAACCAGACTACGACAGAACTGAATACCAAACACAGGCCATAAATTACTGCATCTGTGAGATGAACCCATACGTCGCTGACTCTCAAAGCTGGCATGAATACTTTGTGAACTCTGTATTTTACTGACTTCTCACATTAAAATATAACAGTTTGCCTTTAAGGCGCCACAGAGTTTTATCTGATATTTCCTTTTTGGGACAAATGCCACCGCTCCTGCTGGCTGGGGGATTGATTGATTTAATTTTTTTATACCGCCCATCTGACCGACGGTCACTCTGGGTGGTTCACTATGATAACAACATAAAACATAACATAACCAAAGTGCAATTAAATTTGATCTAAATTGAACTAAACTGACAAACATTCAGATTAAAACGGGCAGCAGTTAAATACGAAAGGGTGATGATGGGCCCATTTTGAAAAGCCAGCCGGAATAAAAAAGTTTTGAGAAGCTTCTTGAAAGACACCAAGGAGAGGGGGCAGGCAGATTTTGGGTGGTCATTCATTCCAATTCATTCTGGGAGGAGGAACTCAAAAACCTTAACTCTGTCTAGATGCACAACGACGCTGATGACATTTTGGCGCCAGGTCAAAACCTTCCTGTTCCAGAAGGCTTTTAATTGAAATAATATCAACTGTGGGTCCTGATGGCAATTTTTAGAGTATCTATTTAATTGTATTTTAATTGTTTTATCTTTTTATTGTTGTAAGCCGCCCAGAGACCTTTGGGTAGAGCGGGCGGCATATAAGTTAAATAAATAAATAAATAAACTTATACCCAACCCATCGTACCTAAAATTCTAGACAAGACTCCATGCATCGGCTGAACTGGGTTGCAGCCCACCAAAGAAGGGAATAAGTGTCATTAACGTATTGCAAGACACTTGGTTACTTTTGCTGTCACGGAGCAACACAGCTAATCCACGGATTATCAGACTAGACGGGTCTTTGATTTGATCCAAACAGTTGTTCTCTCCTTGAAATTGTCAGTCCTTTATTCAAAGCCCCTCCCTTCATCCCCGAACGAGGCTTCCCCCCCACCCCACCCCAAATCTGATCCCTTCTTGGCTCTCCAGAGTCCATGCCCTTGAGATGTTTCTGATTGCAACCTCCCTATGGCCCCAGACCCCCAACCATGCCGGCTGCTGGACGTCCGAGGGGAGATGGGAGTCCAGGACCATCTGCAGGTCCAGAAGCTGCCAGTCTCTACCTTAGACACACAACTCTGTCTTGCTGTTGTGTGCTTTGGTGGCCTGCAAAACAGCCCGTCTTCAACCACCCTGCTGGGCTCTTACAAACTTAAAAGCCGTGGCTTCCTTGACAGAGTCAGTCCATCCCCTGTGCGGTCTTCCTCTTTCCTTGCTTCTTTCAAATTTCCCCAGCACCACTGGCCCAATTTCTATGGCTTAGCACAGTGAACAGCACTCGAGTCGACCCACCGAATCCATGGGGATTTAGGGAGTCGCCTCCTCCGTAAATCCCATGGATTCCCATAGGTCTACTCTAACTGGGAATTACTTTCGCCTAGAAAGTAACAGTTAAGGGGATCCCCCTTTGAACCAGTGAAACATAACGAGGGAGGGAGTCGACTCAGGAAATCCCCATGGATTCAATGGGTCTACTCTGGTGCAAAGACTTTAGGCAACGAGATTTGGGCCCTGGTCTCTTCCAGCGAGGCATGCTTTCTCGAAAGGCGCTGCTAGGGAGAGTGCCGGCTTGGTCTGCTCTAGGACCCCCGTGCTGGTCTGTTTTGCAAGCCTGTTTCGCCCCCCACCCATCCAAATAGCTGCCCCCCTCCCCTTTTCCCCGTAGGGATCGGGGCCCTCCGTCCCCCCCGTCCCTTGGCGGCTCACGTACGCTTTCCCGCGACCGCCTCCTCCTCCTCGCCCTCCGCCAAGTCCAGCCCGAAGGTCTTCAGTTCGCCCAGCACGACTTCCAGCACCGGCGACCCCATGGCGGGCTCTGGTTTCCCGCCACAAGAAAGGGGCGTGGCCAAGACCGGAGGGTGGGGCGTAGGGAGCCCCTCCCTTCCAGCCGCCGAAGGCCAAGGCGCCGGGCGAAGAAGGCAGGGGGCGGAGTTAGACCTCTATGTTGTGATTGGACGACGGGCTCCCAGAGAGGCGGGGCTGAGGACTTCCGCTCGCCCGCGTTGCTTCGAGACGGGGGCGTCGAGTTTTGTTTTCCAAAATGGCTAGAGCGGCTAGAAAAAGGCCGGCTTCCTTGTTTTGCTTTTGCAACTGGAGATAGTTGTGTACAAGCTTCCCAACCTTGTGTGCTTGGACTGCAATTCCCAGAAGCCCCGTCTGGCCTAGCTGGTGGTGAAGGCTTCTGGGAACTGCAATCCAAGAACACTGTTGGCAACCACAGCTGCACATTATTCCCTTATTAAGGGAAGCAATGAAAAAAAAATGAGGGTTTTTTTCTGCAACCGAGGGCTCTTCGCCAGCCCTGCAGCAAATATAAGGCTGCAATTTGTAGGGCATTTCCTTGCACAAGCTTCTGTGCAAAAAGTATTAATCTGGAAATGCAAAGAAAACTTACAAGTTCCATCATCATCTTGTGGGATTTCTGGATCCAAACGGATAGACACCTTGAATATAACACAACAGAGATTGTAGTGATAGAACAAAGAAAGGTCCGGATCATTGACATTGCAATTCCAGGGGATGCCAGAGTTGAAAATAAAGAATGGGAAGAACTAACAAAAGATCTGGCCATTAAAACATCTTGCCTGCGGATGAAACACACTTCAGTGGTCCCCATAGTCACCCGGGCTTTGGGAACAATATCAAGAAATTTCACCCAGTACTATAAGCAGTTGCAGATCTCAGAAATCATACCATCAGAGCTACGAAAAACGGCAATATTAGGAACAGCATACATACTGAGCCAATATTTACTTAGGGTTTTAGTTAAAACTTGTCTCTGTTATATAATACTAATCAATGTTTTTGTAATTTTGATTGACTGTGCCTGGTGTTTTTGAATTATAATCATCACCTTAGAACTGCAATGCTGGAAGGGGCCCTCTGGATCATCAATTCTAGCCTCTGCCAAGGAGGCCCAGTGGAGGAATCGAACTCCCAACCTCTGGCCCTGCAGCCAGAGACCTAAACCACTGAGCTCTCCAGCACATTTATGGCTCTTCCCCCTACCAACTTTATCTTCACAATCAGGGCTGTAACTAGGTTGCAATTGCAGGGCACCAAAAATATAAACCTTCCAATGCCTGGTGAGATTTAGGAAAACCAAGGGCAACACCTTCTGGTCTTATTCACTTTCCCGTTTCTGAACACCTAGACTTTTTCTTTGGATGATACGCGGCCTTTTCTTCCTCCTTTGATTTCTCCTGACGCCCACACTTGACAGATCTATTGGTTCCCCCCCAAAGGCCAATTGCTCCTCTGTTCACCATTTATTTTATTAATTTATTGAAAATATTTTACCCAGTCTTTCTTCTTAAAAAGGACCCACGGTGGCTTACATCAATGTTTAAAGCTAAAAACAATGAGTATACAAATACCCTGTTTCCCCGAAAATAAGACCTAACCTGAAAATAAGCCCTAGTATGATTTTTCAGGATGCTTCTCATATAAGCCCGACCCCCAAAATAAGCCCTAGTTCAGTGAAACTCCGACCTCCACCCTTGTGCAGCAACCAGAAGAGGACGTGACTGTATCTGAATCAATGTAGATTGTTGTCCATGAAAAAAATAAAGCATCCCCTGAAAATAAGCCCTAATGCGTTTTTTGGAGCAAAAATTAATATAAGACCCTGTCTTATTTTCGGGGAAACATGGTACTAAAAAAGATCCAACCAGAAGGTTAGCTTGTGCGTGTCTGTTTTTAGACAGGAGGGGATTGCTCAGCCTTTACAGTTGTTGGGACACCTTGCCAGAACCACCACATCAGAAGTTATGGCTGCAAGCATTTCCCCATTATGTGGTGCCAGCAGCTTAAATGGGAATCTCCAAGTATACAGGATAAAAAATCCTGCTTCTCTTAGACTTTCGGTAAAGGGGAAGAGTTTCTTTCCCTTTGGAGTGTTTCTTGATAGACATACTTGAAAACAAGTAAACTGAATTTTAGTAAATATTTGTTATCTAGGGTGCCAAAGATTTGCATCTTCCTTTGAAAACATGTAACCTCATCTTGAGTGATAAGCCGTTGTGGGCATGGTCTATTAATCCACTTTATAATTCACCACAGGAATGATGGAAGTTATGCTAAGATCATCCAGAGGCCCTCAGATTCCCCATTACTGTTTTCAGGAAACGAATGCCATTCACCAGGTGGAGAGAACTGTGGAAAAACCAACGTGCTAAATAAAGAGTTGATTCAAGCCAAGACTTCAATTTTAATAATAGCACTTTCATTATGATTTATTTCTGGCAATAAAAGAAATCTCTTTATACAATACAAAACAAACAAAAAAGAAGATAAAACAAAAGTACCCAGTTATATCAGGAGAGTACAAAGTAATCCTTATTATGGAAGCTTCCAGCAAGATTACAGAAGGAAGCCCATCCCTCAGGCAAAAATTATCCCATCATCATAAGGTCGGTGAAGCAGGAAGGAGCTCCGAAGGGAAGCTAGGAGCATCCGTGCCACATCAAAGTTTAGCCAGCATAAATGGAAGCAGATAAGGAGTGTACAAACCACCTGCATTGAGGCATCAGCCCACCACATTGCCCATCGCAAGACAAAAAACACAAACACTCAGACCGTAAGGGGCAGTCAAGTAACAGAATACTTAGGAAAGCTCCCAGAAAAATTATGCATGTACCCAATGACTCAGGCAACAACATGGATTTTTCATTTCCTCCATCAACTCTCTGGGGGGCAGAGGAGAAAATTGCTAATAATTTCATGCCTCTTGGATCTTTGTTGGCTGTCAGCTGGGGAAGTGAAGAAACCCTGATGAATTCCCCATTCTCTGCAAGACAGGCCACCTCAACACTTTAAGACTTCTTGAACGAGTGTTGGTTCACCTCCATGACACTTCTCATTTCTGTTGCGAGAACATGACAAGTGAGGATTTGCTCTCGGCACATCCGGAAATGGGTGGAGGAAGGATGTCCAGCTCAGAAAGTGAAAGTTGCTTTGTAGAAGTAACTAGTTATTTGCAATTTAATCCCCCCCTCTTCTTCTTTTGCTCCTATTGTAATAAAACTGTAGCTTTTGCAATTACAGGGTGTATGGCATGAGTGTGTTTTGTACCCCAGGTGGAGGTGTGCATGGCTTTTTAAAAGGATCTACAATGAACTATTTAGTGACTTTGGAAGGACAAAAAAGTAGAACTACATTTTAAAGCATTAAACTATACAAAGCAACGACTTCGCATGGCTTACGGCGGTAATGAGCTACTTTTCAAATTCAACTTCCAAGCTCTGGTTCAGCTACTGAAACCTCCCATTTGTTGCCAAAAGGGAGACAGAAGGTTATCACCAACTAAAAAAAAAAAAACTTCCCATGAATTGTGATGGCCCAAAATATTTTGATACCAAGGCAAGATGGCTCACATACAGAAACAGACTAACCTACCCTGTTTCCCCAAAAATAAGACCTAACCTGAAAAGAACCCTGTCTTATTTTCGGGGAAACACGGTAGCCTGGCTGTTGACATCTTAATTCATCCTTCGGAGGGGAGATCTTCCTCCGCGATAGCTGACAGCAGAAGGCTGGCTGAAGGTCTGCAGGATTGGTGCAGAAACTCCTTCAACACCATCTCCCCCGCCATGTATCCAGAGAATACCTTACTTTTTGGGAAATAAATCCTTAAAAGACTGGCCAAGGAGCAGGGTTTTTTTTTCCCAGCACAGCAACGCCTCCTGTCCGAAGCTGTGCCACAGAGTCATTATGCTGGCACGGAACATCAATAAAACTCAGTTTTAGAGTCCACGACAATGAGGCCTGTTTTGTGGCTTTTTGGCACAAAAAGTGTCGCGATTCCTTGGCAAAAGCCTCTTTACAGATCCTTAAAAGTGGGAGTTCAATTCAAGTGGCTTCTGGGGGGGTCACACGAGGGACCAGGCACAATGGCGGAGGTGGAGAAAAGAGAAAAGTCAACTTTGGCAGGCGAAGGTCGTGTCGGAGGTGGAGGAGTGTTATGCTCGTCCAGGTGTGGCTGTGTGCGTGCGCGCCTGCGCACGTCTTTATATTTGGAAGCAGCAAAAACAAAAGCAAGAAGCAACCACATTGTGATGCAAGGCACTTGCAGGTAAAAAAAAATAAGAAAAGGTGTTCACGGAGGAGGAAGGCTGGACAGCCATGCAGCGTTGAGTCCGTGTCTTCTTTCAGGCAAACATGGTTAGCTGTATCCACTGCAGAGGGAGGGGAAAAAAGGGACACAGGCATCCACATTAGCAACGTCAGTGGTTATTACAAGTATGGATAGATAAAGACGGCAGCCCTTGAGACAGGGTGATCTCTGAGACAGAAACAAAAAAAAGAGGCCTATTGGCATAAAGTTGTACATGCCGATGATCGATGAACTTAATGAGAAACTATTGATTATTATAATTTAAACAGAATTACAATGCCTCTCCCCGCAGTGAGAAAGACAGAGGCCAAGGGACTCTCCCTGTGTGCCAGCGACTCGGTCTGCTTTCCAGGTATTGCCATCTGGGATCAACAAGGTGCTTGATCTCCAGAGATGCTGGCAAGGCTTTGGGTCTGAGTCCCAAATCTGAGTCTTTGGTACCAAGTCCCAAATCTGAGTCCCTATTAAAAGCAAGCTTCCCCCCCCCCAGAAAAAAAAGAGGAAGGGGTGGGGGGGGTCTGGGTCACAAGTCAAGTTCGAGTCATGGTGAGGGGGAATGCAAATTGGGTCCGAGTCAAGACACCGGTGAGACTTAAGTCCAACTTGCCAGTGAATCCCACAACTTGAGTTCCCATATCCCTGTTGAGCCTGCTTTCCCCCCCCCCCCCCCCCCCGGTTTTTTACTTTTTGAGACATTGACCAAACAATTGTGTGCCTGGTTTATCTGTTGACCTCTAAGCACCGCACACTGCTGTGCATGAGTGGAGGGTGTGTGTGTCACACTTGTGTGGGCTTCACATTGGGCATCTCTTTGTGACAAGACGCAGGGCGATCGGGGCCTCTGGTCTGACCCAGCAAAGCTGCTCTGATGTTCTTATGTGAGAGCAAAGTTGTAATTTCCCTCCACTAAACCCGGAAAAAAAACCCTTTAAAATAACTAATTCTGTTCTGTCTTGGTCCCTTAAATCTGAGCATCTCTAGGCCCTCTGTGTGCTGTTCCTATGACTGAAAAGGCATTACCTTAACCAAGTCAAAGGTGACGATTCCGTCCTTGTCTGAGTCCAGGGCTTGGAAAAATCCTGAAGAAAAAGAAAAGGAAATAAAGAAAAAGAGAGGAAGTATGACAAATTAAAATAGCCAACTCCCTGCAGGGTTCTCCCTGGGAAAAGAAATCAAGGATCATGACCATCACATCTCTAATACATCCCTCACTAAATTCTGTATCATTAAAGAAAAAAGAAAAAAAGAAAAAGTAAGGTTTTGGGGGAAAGTAAGTACTTTCCAATTAATAAGGTACAGATCAGTCAGATCTTGCAAAAAATCACATTCAACCTTATTCAGCCCAGCTGGAACCTATTCATCGCTTTTTGTGGTGCAGCTCACATATCATAAGCTTCCCCTGCCCAAAATTTGCCCTGTCCAAAAATGAAATGAGAAGTAAAGAGTAACTTAGTGAGTAATTAGTTACTTTTAAAACACAGGAACAGGACAGACGTGAACTACTTTTATAAAGTAACTTTCTTCGCTCTGTTCTGTATGTAAAGCCAAGAGGTCCACTGAGCCCTGGGCCCTCCCCCAGGCATCACCCTACTCACGGAACATGGTTTCAAGTCGCACTAAACAGCAGACAAAATTGTCAAAATCAATAGCCAGGTCTGGCTCTGCATAGCGAGTGATGATCAGCTCGTAGAGTTTCTTGTTCAGCTTGAAGCCTGCCGAGACACAATGGGAAAGCCCAAACTCATTTCCCTTCCCCACAGAAATAAAATAAAATAAAAAAAGCAAAAATGATTATTTGCTTCTAAAAATGTATTAGGAACCTTGCGGCACAGTGGTTATACTGCAATACTGCAGTCAAGACTCTGCTCACAACTTGAATTTGATCCTGGGTTCAGGTAGCTGGCTCAAAGCTGACTCAACCTACTATCCTTCTGAGTACCCACCCAGAGACAGCTTTAAGCACTATGGGGTGGTATATAAGCAGCACACTCTCTCTTTTTTTGCCTTTTAAAATTAGAGCTTGATCCTGTTACCAATAGAAACAGGATTTGAACCAGATCTAGCTAATTTTAATTCTTTTTTTAATGGCAGCAGAAACGTCCCCCTCTAGACTCGTGTTTTTTTTTTTGTTTGGGAGGGTGTGATTTTAACTCCTCCGTCAGTGGCTCTTTATTTTAACTCATTTAAAACTCACAGTTTTATGAATCAGCTTGTGCACTGTGCACTCCTCGGTCACGGAAAATTGCTCCTCATTTCTATGTTGCCGTGCGAGTTCTCAGTTTGTGTGTGTGTGTGTGTGTGTGTGTGTGTGTCTCCTCTGCCAGGAAAGGAGGAGCAAACCCAACGAGTTTAGATCAATCTCAGAGAGTATGCGATGGGGCTCAAAGATATTTAGAGAATTGAATGGTCAAGTGGGAATTTGAACCTGGATCCCTGCAGTCCAAATTCAACAGTCGATACCACTTCTTCTTTTGAGTGATACCAACAGGCTGTGATTCAGACAGAAGTAAGAGTTAAAAACGAACCATTTTAAATTACGCACTGCCAAGAAGGGGTAAGAAATCCGTTCTCTTCACATTTCAGTGAAAACTTACCACATTCATATCATTTCCCAAACCTGAACGCCAACCAGAATGCATTTAGACTTAACTATCTGTCTTCATGTGAAATTTGCCCCATAGAAAGTATAAAAACATTCATCCATTTGGTTAAAAAAAAACAAAAAAGTGCACAAGTTACATTTGGAACAGTGCACCCAAATATTAATACAAAAATGCGTTTGAAATCATTGATATTGTTATTTTCAAAAATGTGCACAAACCCACATTATTCAATGGGGAAAAAAACCTGCTTCAAAAGCTGTGTTTCAAAATGTGAACAAAATTATATCAAATTAAACAGGTAAACCAAGATGCATATATAT
Source organism: Intellagama lesueurii (assembly GCA_037013535.1). NCBI lineage: Eukaryota > Metazoa > Chordata > Lepidosauria > Squamata > Agamidae > Intellagama > Intellagama lesueurii. The sequence goes on from JBAJHW010000021.1 coordinate 1,315,135, forward strand.
TTGAAAGTCACGCAGGAAAATACACACACGGTTTTGTGCAGGTTGTTTGCAGCCTAAATGAAGAATGAAAAGAAGGTCCACGACTAAATATTGTTTTATGTTATCTGCGATCTTTTCCAGGCAGGATTTCCAAATGCAATCAGAGCGCCTCGGTTCTGAAATGTGCCATGGTTTTTACTTCTGCCTTGAAGACTAGGTTTGTTTGAAAGGTGGACCAGATACAGAATAAACCTGAAAAGTGGGCACCTCGTTCATTCATTCATTACATTTATATCTGCATCTCACCTGCAGATTCCAGAGCCATCCGCATCTCATAGGCAATCATGCTTCCCCGACTTGTCTAAATCAAACTTCCTAAAGACCGCCTTAAAGGGGGGGAGAAAAAGACATCAGATACCAACAAGACGGAATTTTGCAAAAACATAAACCGAATGGGAGCTGCTTCTAAAAAGACCCCCTTTCTTTTAATTACCAGTTGTGTCTATCAATCTCAAAGATGGGCTTGTCCCCAAATTTCTTGAAATCTGGAAGATTTATATAGGGAGATGTGAATCTTCAGATAGCCTTACTTTCCAAAAGAGGTAAACAAACCAGAACTTGTTTGCTTCTCATCACATACAAACTCTAGATCCTGGTTTGTTGCTCCTAAACAAGCCAGGATTTATTAAATTGTTTGAAATTTGGAAGACTTATCCTGGGAGGTGTGAATCTTCAGATAGCCTTACTTTCCAAAAAAGGTAAACAAACCAGAACTTGTTTGCTTCTCATCACATACAAACTCTAGATCCTGGTTTGTTGCTCCTAAACAAGCCAGGATTTATTAAATTGTTTTGAAATTTGGAAGACTTATCCTGGGAGATGTGAATCTTCAGATAGCCTTACTTTCCAAAAGAGGTAAACAAACCAGAACTTGTTTGCTTCTCATCACATACAAACTCTAGATCCTGGTTTGTTGCTCCTAAACAAACCAGGATTTGTTAAAGCAAAAAAAAAAATCCTGGCCTATTCCTGGCTAGTTTGGGAGCAACCACTGAGATCGGTGTGTTCAAATGTCATAATCAGCTCTCCATTTCTGGTTTGTTATGCTTTGCTTCGTCTTACGAAAAGAGTTGCAAACTCTCTCTTGGATTACTCAAAAGGCCACTCGTCCTGAGGGCAAACACACACCATCCTCACCTCCCATTAAGAGAAAAGAACAATAGACATACAAAGAACATGTATTTACTGAAAAAAACTGCCCATCTACAGATATTTGGGGTATATAGTAGGTATCTGTGGTGGGTCGGTTCAAGTCCCCTCCCAGACATCGAAAAACATAGAAGTACCAAACATTATACATTGCATAATCTCTGGCTACCTCTGGTAAATACACCCTGGAAATGCATATAAATACACTTATTTCTGGGGGGTTTTATTTTGTATTTTCAGGCAGTGGATCAGTGGATCCGTGGGCACCGATCTCACAAACGGGGGGGGGGGGGGGGAGGGGTCCTGCTGTATTCACAGAAGAGCATTTCAGGTGGATGGAGAAACATCCCTAAGAGCTAAATTGGATTTCCATTCCTTCTTTTTCATCGTAAAGGGTAAACTTACCAAATAGTTTCTAATTTTAGTCCAAAGGACATTGAATTCCACCAGTCCAAGCTTTCCATTTCCATCCCTCTGATCACGGAAGGAACCATTAAGGAGACATTCCTGCTGAAGATTGACAGTTTCTCCCTTTTCATCATCCCACTGCAAAGCCATGCATTTCCCTGAATATCTAGTTGGAGGATGACGTGCGCGTGTGTGTGTTCTGTGCCGTCAAGTCAGACTTATAGCGCCCCTAATCGGGTGTTTAAGGGAAGTGAGATATTTAAGGAGTGGTTTTCCATAGCTGAGCGGGGATTTGAACCCTGTTCTCCAGAGCCCTAGTCTATCACTCAACCCACTACACAACACTGGGATCTAGTTTGATAGGTTTAGCTGTAATATTCACAGGTTGTGGGGGTGGGTGGAATCCGTTTCCCCAGCAACAATACCCTGCTGCAAACTCCCCCTCTTGAAATGCCAGGTGTTTGGGGCGGGCTTGATCTTGAACACAGAACCATCAAGTTTAAAGAACAGGGGAATCACAGACTGGTAGCAATATTTTGTCCCTACAGAGCAACAGAGCGGTTTCCATTTTTGGCCCCTCCTCTGGACCCGGCTGGGCACCCTGCCATGAGGAACTCCTGCGCTGATCGTGAAATTCACTGCACACGAGGGGGTCTAACGAGCTGGGATTCGGCATTTAAACCCAGGCCGAAATCCATTGGTGCAGCATCAGTGAAAAGTGTGGCAGGACCAACGTGGGATTCGCAAAGCACTTCTGCACAAGGAGAGCCACATAATTGAATGCACCATCTAATTATGCCACGCTGGTTGCCTCGTGCGACGCCCAGCACACTTACGCTGGCACAGCTTTATATTACACTGGAAATGTGCAGGATTTGAGCCAGTTTTCCATAAAATGCAGACAAGACTGTCCTGCAGTTTGTTTTGCACTCTCTGTCTGTCTGTCTGTCTGTCTGTCTCTCTCTATCTATCTATCTATCTATCTGAGATAAGGTGGCTTATCTATCTATCTATCTATCTATCTATCTATCTATCTATCTATCTATCTATCTATCTATCTATCTATCTATCTATCTATCTATCTAAGAGATAAGGTGGCTTATCTATCTATCTATCTATCTATCTATCTATCTATCTATCTATCTATCTATCTATCTAAGAGATAAAGGTGGCTTATCTATCTATCTATCTATCTATCTATCTATCTATCTATCTATCTATCTATCTATCTATCTATCTATCTATCTATCTATCTATCTATCTATCTATCTATTACTGGGATATGAGTTATGAATAGCATGCATATAAATAGACATAAATATAGAGATATAAATGTATAGAGAGATATATGTTTGTGTGATATGACTACCCTTTAAAGGGCCTTCTTTCCTCTTTCTCTGCAAGATGACACATACATTTTCAAATAATCAAAAATGGCAGTCTGGCCATAAGGGAAGCTGTTATCTTCAATGAATATACTGTAAGACCCCCGTATCTGTGGGGGATAGGTTCCAAGTGCCCCCAGTGGATGCGTGAAACTGCGGATAGCAGCAAACTCATTAAAGAGACCACACGGAGGGCTGGGTTGCGGCAGTGGCAACCACAGGCAGCTGAAACAGCGGACAACGGCTCCACGATAGGGAGATCCTAACTGCACAAAACCGGGGAAAACATAACATTTCTCAGCTCAGTTATCTTACCAGTTTGTCATAAAGCTTGCTGGAAAAGGCGTGGCTGTGACAGGAATTGACTTGCACAAGACGGCAAGACTTGTGGAGGGCAGAGAGCAAGGATTAGATCTAATAGGTGTCATTTCCAGGAGGAAGAGAACCGCATGACTGGATGGGTACGTCAACGGTATACAAATGGCTCAAGGGTGGCTGGGCTCTCCCACCGGAGCAGGGAAGGCCTCTGGTACCCTAACCTCTGGACATCCTGAACCAAGCCCAGGATGGATCAGATGACCTCCAAAGACTCTTCAATGTCACAGTCCTCTAATTGCAGTAAAGGTATTTATGAGTCACATTTCTATCCATTCTTTCCTCCACCGGATTCATGCCCCCCCCCCCGCCCCCTTTCCCACTTCATCTGCAGAGTAACCCTGTGAGATAGATCTGGCTAAGAGAGAGAGGGTCGCTCCGTGAGCTTCATGGCTGAGACTGGAACACGGGGCTCTCAAACTTTCGAGCACTACACCGTACCGGCTTTCGTTACACACGGTATATAGAAACCTCTCAAAAAGCCTGAAAATAGGATTATAATGATCACAGGCACTTTTGCCATCAGTAACCAAAAAAGTCCTGGCCCCAGGTTGCCCAAAGAGGATACATCCATGAGGTTCACCATGCTCCGGCAGGACTCCAGACTGAAGCCTTTGGTGCGAAGATCTTTATCTGTGGTTTAAAACAGAGAGAGTGGAAAGTTCAGAGCAAGGGGGTATGTGGAACGCCTTTTAGCTGGACAAAATCCACCACCGGTGTCAGAGCGTTCACCACCTCCTGTGGCCATGGCTTCCATGGTCATACTGCTCTAACAGTTAAGAAGTTTTTCCTGAGATTCAGCCAAAATCTGGCTAACTTGAGCCCATTATTACAAGAAAGGGGGGGGCATGGGCTGAAATTCAAGAGGACTAAACAGTAGTGGTGGTGGTGGAGGTTTTTGTCTCAAGACCCGAGGTTTCCTGTTGCTCTTTTCTGTGTGTGTGTGTGTCTTCCATGCCATCAAGGTGGTCGCCTTTCCACAGGTACAGAAGCTCACGGAGGCAGCATTTGCTGCACACGCAGAAGGTCCTAAATCCATCTCCAGCCTCTCCCCTTAGAAGGATCAGGAAGCTGAGAGGTGGTGAACTCTGGAGCACCATGACTGGTTTGTGCAGACAATACTAAATGGGATGTAAGGTCTTGCGGAGAAACAAGGCTGTTTTCAGCCTTCTTAGGCCAGAGGAGCAATGAACGTCAGAGGGAAATTCTGCAAATGGCAGTCCATGAAAATAACGTTTCTGAGCTCCTTCCCTGATACAAGGGACCCCGACTCTCATACACGATGCTGCACAGGCAAGCAAATAAGTGTGTGAAACATGTCTGCCCTCTTGAGGTATATTTGGGTTCACCCCCACCTCCTTCTGCATGCCTCATTGGAAGACAGAGAGTTTTAAAAAGCAGGACAAATGTTCTCTCCAGACTTACGTTTTCCTATGATTCTGTTGAGAATCGTCTGCAATTCACGAACGCTGATTTCCATGTCCTGGAAGGAAATGCAATTCTATAAAGATTAGAAAGCCAACTCGACATGTTTTGAAAGCCCAGTTCTTGGCAGCTGGTCTAGCTATCCCATTGGATCTTAAAAGAGAGCCAACCCCTTGCAGGACCTCAGTGTAACAGCCATTCTCAACTTTTGTTTTGGCCATGAATGGCCGTGAACACAATATGAAAGAGAGGCTGAAACAGCACAGTATAAGTCGCATGACAAACCTTATAAGGTGGCAGGTGAAGAACAGTTTCCAGTCTGGCATCCCCTTCAAATGTGCCAGGGGACCCCAGAGGGCCATCTGCCCCTGTCAGGAATGGCTAACCTAAATACTACTCCAAAACAGGCTGGTTCACACCTAGCCCTCCAGATGTGGTCAAACTGCAGCTCCTACCATTCCCAACCACGGGACATGGGAGGTACGGATAAGGAGAGCTGCAAACCAGCAACATTTGGAAAAACACAAATCTCCCCTGTTTACTCAGCCAGAAGACAACTCATCTCCCCCCCCCCCCCCAAGCATGCCCAGCTTACAGGAGAACGTTTGACAACGATGTGTGCTAAAACAAATTTGGGAAGTCCAGATGTGTAATATTTCCTGCAGGAAGCGGTCAACATGTGGTCCTCTGCACACAGTGGAAATGCAATGCTTGGTATCTTTTACTGTTCTGGTCAGACAGATGGGAGTTACAGTCCAGCCACATCTGGAGAGGGCCGTAAGTTCCTCTTGGTTAAATAATTTCCCCCAGGAAAGGGTGCTGCCTTCCCGACAAGCGTTTGTCCCTTAGTGCGGCTCAAGTTAATTCAAGTCGTTCTCATCCTCCCTCGCCTTCTTGTCGACGGGACGGCCCACTCGCCCACTTCTGGGTTTTTGCCAGTGAAGGGACACTTCTCCAGTCAAACTTTGCCTCCCCCCAAAGAAAAGAAGGCCCTGCTTGCACTCACCGCGCCAGCCAACTGCTTAAAGAGCTGCTTGAAGCTGTCGTCAATTTCGCCCTCTGAAAGCACTTTCTAGGGGTGGAAAAGAGAGAAGGATGGGTGTGATCAGGCAGAGGAGTTGGCCTCAGGGGAGAAGACCACACAGAAAAACACAACACTTGGTTTCTGCCTTTGGAGTTGGCCGGTGCCAACTGTCCCTGGTCGCTCACACAGCGGCTTCATTTTATCAGATATTTCTGTGACCACTGTGGCCATGCCAGCTGAAGGCTTCTGGGAGATGCAGTTAAAAAGAAGTAACTTTGCCAAAGTCTAGACTCCCTGCAAAGGGGTGAAATGTCGCTGCCAGAAAGTTCCTACCTCATCTGGGAGCTTAGCCTGGATTTCATCGTCCATTTCCCTGCAAAAATACATGCAAACAGATGGATTTGTCAAGAGAAACACAAACACAGTGCAATCCAATCGTGAGTGAAGATGATGGAAAACACATCATAAAGCGAGCAGGAGGAATAAGGATTTTAAAAAGCAAAACAAGAACACCTCGGACACGTTTTTAGCCTTCAAACCGATCCACCCTTTGGGGACCTTGGTTTTTAAAGCCTGGAGCACAAGCGGCAAAACACTGCTATTGAAACACCACTAATCCCAAATAGAAGGGAGGGAGGTCTCCAAAGGTCTCAGGTTCAAATCCTGCCCTCTGTGATTAAAAAGAGACGCAGCTTAAAAGGCAGTCTTTTAAGAGCCTGTTTCTTTCTCTGGGGTGGTGGTCAAAAAATGTCTGCCCCCTGCAGTATTTTAAAGCTTCCCCCATTCAGCTCTACAGTTATAAAACTGGGGGGGGGGGGGAATGATGTTCCCCAAAAAAAGAACTCAGTTCTATTGTTTGGATGATTAGGGGACTGGAAATCAAGTCCTAGGAGGAAAGACTGAAAGAACTGGGTAGGTTTAGCATTGAGAAAAGAAGACGGAGGGGAGACAGGAGAGCATCCTTCAATCCTTGAAAGGCTGTCCTACAGAGGAGGGGCAGGATCTGTTCTCGATCATCCCAGAGGGCAGGACTCGTAATCATGGGCTCAAGTGACAGGAAGCTAGATTTCAGCTGAGTATCAGGAAAAACTTCTTAACTGTTAGAGCGGTAGGACAGTGGAACCAACGACCTCAGGAGTTGCTGAGTGATCCAGCCCTGGAAGCACTGAAGAGAATATTGGACAACCCTCTTGTCAGATCTGTTTTGACTCTGATTCCTGCATTGAGCAGGAGGTTAGACTTGATGGCCTTAGAGGCCCCTTCCAATTCCGTTATTCAATTATTCTGTAACAAGTTCTGCTTCTCTGAGCTGTCTCTGATGAAGAGTTGCCGGATACGTTAAGTGCAAACAAGGGAAAGCGCGGCGGGGGGGGGGCACCTTAGACAAAGTCAAACTACTTTTCTTTAGCTCCTTGCAAACATTCCCTCTTCTTTTTCGAAATGAGTGGTGAGAGCACTCCTGAGCATGTGCAAAGTATTTGTCTAATTTCAGAGAACAGCCACGCTTGATCCTCGCTGAACTGCTGCCAGTCAGTTCCCACAGGACTGGGCTTGATGGTTAAACTGAATGCATCACGACCTTTGTATCTGCAGGGGATTACTTCCAAGCCCCCCCCCCCTGTGAATGCTGAAAACCGCAGATAATAGCAAAAAAAAAAAAAAATTGTAAAAGAAAATTTCAGATATAGTATTTTCAGCATGTATTACCAGAACTGGCCACTCGAAGGCGGCAGAGACCATGCTATGTATTCTTCAACAACATAGCATGCTTTCTGGCTCCCTCTAGTGGCCAGTTCTGGTAAATACCTCATGAAAATATGCATTTCTAGTTTTTTTCTTTTAATATTTTTAATATTTTCAGACCGCGGATAAGTGAAACCACCGGTACTGCTCCAACATATACAAAGGACCTAGTGAATAAACCAGCTCCTTATGTTCTGATTACAGACGTTTTAAGGGTTGTTCCCTCATCTCCCCACCTCAACACAGCCCTGGCCGTGAATGACTTACACTGTCCCAGCTTTGTTCTCTGAAAAGACACGGAGCACGAAATCCCCTTCCTTGTTAGGATCGAAAGTGGAAGGCACCACAATGTACTCTCCCGGAGGCAGCCGGAACCGGGTGCTGACCTCGCGCAGGTTAATGAACTGCTCCGAGCGGGCCCGCGAGGCATTCGACAGGAAGAATTCGCGCTTCAGGTGGACCGAAGTCTGCCCCACATACTGCCAGGGAGAAAAGGGCAGAGATTGAGGTAGGGCTTTGCCTCACAGGAACTTTAGAGAGGACGTAGGTTTGATTCCGGCCACTTCCAGATGAGGAAGAGAAGAAAACCATCTGAAACCCTAGCGTGCAGCTGCCGGGCAGAGTCGGGTGTACTCAAACAAGACGGACCGACAGACCAGTTGAGGATCAGGCTTTCTTTTGCTCTTCTGTGTAAACCGGTCCTTTGTGCATGACGGTGAGGACTTGAATCTTACTTTTACTGTCATCAACTCCCCACCAGAAAAGATGGGTCTTACGCTTTACCGAAAAAGAGCATCCAACTGGCCTGAGGTCACCCAGTGAGCTCCGTGGATGAGGTGGGATTTGAACCCAGCTCTCCTGAGTCCTCGTCTACGGCTCCAACCACTACCACACACTGGCTCTCCCGTAGAAGCCAGCCTCTCTAAACCGACTGCCATCCAGATGTGTCACAAGCTACAACTCCTGTGCATGACGGTCAGAATATTTAATACTGAACTTAAATGGATCAAACATTTGACTCTGCATCAGAGATGGGCAGGTTCGCGGTTCTGGGGTGCAAGCTGTAGTACCCAAACCGCACATCTGCACACCTCTGTTCAGCAGAAGGCAGACTCAGTACTTCCCATACTCCTCAATGACCAGCGTCATTGGCGTTACTTACTCGGGAATGCTGGGCTTTGGACACCTACCTCAGGCGGCACCTGAGGAAAGACAGAAAAGGAGGCAAGTCAGTGAATTGGCCAAAGCCGGAGGCCCGGGATCCATCCAGGCCACCAGGACTCTGCAGGCAAGCCAGAAGGGCGACTCCGTGGCCCGCCGCAGTTACCTCATAGACTGCAAAGCCGATGGTCTCCATGTCCTTGCCAAACCGCCGTTCCCGGCGCCGGTGCTTCTGCATCAGGGCCAAAAGGAAGCTGCAGCCGGGTTCTCTCCTCCCGTCCTCCTCATCGTGGTCCATCTCTTCGAGGCGGATTTTAAACTGGGGGTTGATCCAGAACGTTGCTGAAGGAGGCAAAAAACAGGGCGGAAAAGACTCGCAACAGGACAGAGCAAAAGGAACAGACCCATTTCTAATCTGTTGCTACAGCCGAAAGGAACGTTCATACCTTAGTTTCACAATACTTGGAAGGAAATTTAATCTATTTATCTTAACTTATCCCCTTTCTGCTCTAGGCCCCATTGATTTTATGACATCTAATCATTTCCTACTCTACCTTTTGCCAGATCTCTGCTTTAATATTCAATTTCACCTTCAATTTTTTTACCTTTAACTCTTCTTCTACCCACTATTCTTCTCCATGTTATTTTATATCCTTATTTCCCCCCTGTTCTTGTCTTCTTTTCTTTCCTCTCCTATATCTTACCCACTTTAGCTTGTACTTCCCTAAATTCTCAATTCTTTCTCTTCTTACTGGGTCTCACCTATCTAAATAATATTTTCTATTACGCCTGATGTTTTTACCAGAACGTCCCTACTAGGATCTTTATAATTAATGTTTATTTTTCGTATTTTTGTTATCGTCAAGGTGGATTTTAAACTGGGGGTTGATCCAGAACCTAGTTGAAGGAGGCAAGAAACAGGGTGAAAAAGACTCACAACAAGAAAGCGCAAATGGAATGGGCCAAGAACAGGTTCTACTCCCCCTGTTCGTTGCTTCCTGCTCCGAGCATTCGAACAGCGACAAGTCCTGACTCAGTGGAAGGCAGCTGCCGACCTTCCTAAGTACCTGGGAAGTTTCGACAGCCACCCGCCGTACTTCCTCTCCTCCAGGTGCCATCGTACAGGTTGGTGTTCCATTTCCGGATTGTGCGCGACTTCAGTGCATCCGGGGTGAGGTTGCAGATCTCAAGGCGGTTAAACTCTCGAAGGAAGTCTTGGAAGGACATCCTGCAGCCGAGGGTGGAGGGGGAAGAAGAGGGTGGTGAGCTGAGAAGTCACGCGGCTTTATTTCTGAGGGCGTATCGCCAACAGAAAACCACCTCCGTCCCGTTTTTAAGAACCCCCCTTCCTCTCAGAAAGCGTCCCATGGCTAAGAAAAACCCTGCCAGGAGAGAAAGGTCTTTGTCTGCCAGCGGAAAGAGAGGGGCCAGCTTGGTCTCCAGTGGGAGGGAGTTCCACAGCCCAGGAGCAGGGATACAGAAAAGACCGCTCTGGGTGGGGGGGGTGGGACTGAGAGAAAGGCCTCTGTTGAGGATTTTAAAACCCGTGCAGTGTTTTTAAAGGGAGCAATGGCCTTTCAAGTCACTTGGGGCCAAGTCGATGAGGGATTTAGAGGTCAAGACCAGCATTTTGAAACCAGACCATCAGCCAAGGGACACCCCACCCCACCCCAGTTAACCATCTGGCAGCACCATTTTGGACCTGCCGAAGTTTTGCAACAGTTTCCCAAAAGCAGCTCCCTGTACAACCTAAGATTATAGAATAATCCAGCTGGGACGTAACTAAGGCATACATCACCCCAGCCAGGTCTGACATCCCCAGGGCGCCAGCTGATGCACCGGTTTTAACTGTGCAAATACACTCCTGATTGAGCCATCGTATTTGGTCGTTTCTGTTAGAATTGTGATTATTATTAGGTGTTTCGTTTCTCTTATTTTACAGTTCTATTTGCACTCATTTTAGTAGTCACAGATTTAATTTCAGTTTTAGCAGGCGGCCACATGAATAAATTTACTTACTGCCTGACTTGTCGCCAATTTATTTTTAAAAGTAACTTGATGAGGGGTGCTTCCTGTTTGTCGTCTCTTTTTTTGTTTGTTTTCATTGACTGAAAACAGAAAGGAACATACGTAGGTGCTCACCGTGAGATGCTCATTTTAGGTAGCAGAAGGAGGACATCCTCAAGAGATGGGATTTATGAAAGCCTAATATCCTAGGGGACGTGGTGGCGCTGCGGGTTAAACCGCAGAAGCCTCTGTGCTGCAAGGTCAGAAGACCAGCAGTCGTAAGATCGAATCCACGCGACGGAGTGAGCTCCCATCGCTTGTCCCAGCTCCTGCCAACCTAGCCGTTCGAAAGCATGTAAAAATGCAAGTAGATAAATAGGTACCACCACGGTGGGAAGGTCACGGCGTTCCGTGTCTAGTCGCGCTGGCCACGTGACCACGGAAACTGTCTTCAGACAAACGCTGGCTCTACGGCTTGGAAACGGGGATGAGCACTGCGCCCTAGAGTCGGACACGACTGGACTAAATGTCAAGGGGAACCTTTACCTTTAATATCCGAGGGGTGGGACCGAGGAGAAGTCCACCGATCTCCGACGGGTATAAAAACCATTCAAATTGGACTTTGTGGAGAGGTGGAGGGCTCTCCTCCCAATGCCACCTCAGCCGAGGTAAGCAGGTCATGCGGTAATCTGACAACGGAAGGGTGCACCTTCCGAGTGGCCACCTGGCACACTTCCTCCAGCGAAAAGCTGGTACGAAATGTGGTTGATGCGGCCACGTTTCTAAGAGAGTGAGCTGCCTCGAACCAGAACACTGATAGCCCAAAGGTGATCAGCCCCCCTAAACAGAGAAGATTTTGAAAATCTTGTTTTCCCATGGTGGAAGTTGGAAGGGACTCAACAAGGCATGGGTTTACCTGAACGGTCTAGACCGTCTGAGCATCTCTTCTGCGTATGTGTCCTCCTTACAGCCATTTATGCCAAATCTTTTCAAGAGGCGAACAGAAGACAAGGCTGGTGCAAAAACTAAAACCGGTTCAGCCAGAGTTGGACCCTCTTTCTTAAGGGAGGCCTCTTATTTGGTTGATCCGTTCCGCCTGTGGAAGCAAGTAGAAAGGACCACCCTTCTCTTGAGGATGTCCTCTTCTGCTACAGGAAAACAGCATCAACCAAACTTCCTGTCAAAATGACGTGAGGCGGGGAAGGGGGGGGGGGGACGACCAAAAATGATGTTAATCATGAACTAGAAAACATCAGGCATTGCACCAATTAACATTCCCCCCCCCCCCCCCCCCCCGGTTATGTTTGAAACGAAACTTCACTAGGCCTCTTTGTTGCCAAGAAAAAGGAAAGGGGAAAAGGAAAAGTATAACGTGTAACGAGAAAGAGAGAGAGAGAATGAGAAAGTTTAATCAAGCAAGCCTTAAGCAAATGAAAACAACTCCTACCAAAAATTCACCATCTTCCATTTTAATTCTCAGCTGTTGTCCGATCGCTGGATCCACCACATTCCATTCGCCAGAACTGCAAGATAGGAAGAAACATGGAGAGAGAGAGAAAAAAAAACCCAGGAAATTGAGAATTTTATTTCAGGTCAAAGATCCCCCTTCTTGTGTTTTGTGAGCCGCCCAGAGTAGACTATGTCTAGATGGGCGGCATACAAGTTCAATAAATAAATAAATAAAATAAATTCTCATTCTGCTTAGAAGTGAAAACAAAGGGGAATTCTTCAGAATGGCTGAAAATCCAGTAATAAGTGGCAACTAGAGTAGAGTTTGAAAGCTGGACAGTTAAGAAAGCGGACAGAAAAAATATTGATTTGTTTGAAAGGTAGCGCTGGACGGGAGCTTTCTGGATACCCTGGACTGCCAGAGAGAGAAGCAAGTGGGTCCTAAATCAAATCAAGCCTGAACTCTCTTGGGAGGCAGAAATGGGGAAACAGAAGCTGTCCTACTTTGGCCACCTCATGAGAAGGCGGGATTCTCTGGAAAAGACAATAAGGCTGGGAAAGGTGGAAGGCAGCAGGAAAAGAGGAAGACCCAATATGAGATGGCTCAACTGCCTAAAGGAAGCCACGGGCTTGAGTTTGCAAGGAGAGGGACATTTTGGGGATCCCTCTTTCAGGGGACTGCCGTACGTTGGAGGACCACTTGTGGCACATAACAACAAGAGCAGGCCCCTTGAATCAGTGGATTTTATGTAGCATTGACTCACCAAAGCCAGGCTGGTTCAATGGGCTGACTCTATTTGCAACTTACTACTGGATTTTTGAAGGGACGCATTCTCAGTGAAAACCCATCTGTTTTTCCTGCTTTATTTTTCATGTGTTTTGACCGGGATGAGAAACAAGTTTGGAAGAGGCTGTAGGAGTCACGAAAGGGAGGCGTGGAGTGAAATAGGGAGGGATGGGACAGGGGAACGATGATCTGGAGAGCGTGGCGGGTCCCTGTCTGAAAACTGGAAGGTCTGATCTATAAAGGGGGTAGACGGAGGTCCGAAAGTTTCGTGTTGTTTGGACAGGAAATACCGAAGTCGTAAGCAGCACGAGGGTAACTGGAGACTCCTGCAGAAAAAGCGGACGGGAATTGCTCTCCAACCAGATGTGGCCCCCCTCCCCAGAACACGGAGGGGGCCACACGTTTCTGTTCCCCGAGGTACCCCAAACCTTAACCTTTGTGTTCACAGAATACAGTGACAGACAAACGGGTAAGCAGCGCTTCTGACTCCCACTGTGTAACAGGGTAAGACTGGATGCAGAATCCACATACTTGGAGCCCCACAGAACCCAGTCAAGTACACGTACACACATACACACAGCTCGGGTATGTAAAAAGCGTGCTGCTTATATATCGCCCCCACAGTGCTTAAAGCACTCTCTGGATGGTTTACAGTTGGATTATGAAGGCTAGACATTTCCCCCACCACCACCCATATGAGCTGGGTACTCATTTTACCAACCGTGGAAGGATGGAAGGCTGAGTGAACCTCAAGCTGGCTACCTGAGGCCATCGGGATTGGAACTCAGGTCGTGAGCAGAGTTTTGGCCGCAGTACTGCAGTTTAACCACTGCACCACGGGGCTCTTCAGTAATCTCTGCTATGCCAAGTGGAACGACGTCCCCCACCCCCGGATGCTTCAGCAACATTTGTGCAAAATTCCTCACAATGGCTCAGCCCTTACTTGTCACTCCACGCTCCGGTCCATTCCACCTCTCCCCAGGGGTTTCGTATCCGTATCAGATGAACCCTCTGTCCTCGATAGTTGACCTGAGGGAAGACAGCGACAAGAAGAGAGGCCGGTTACGAGGAAAATCCACTACCAAGGAAGGGGGGTGACGAGTTGGCGCTGGATTTTTACAGGGAGTCAAGGTAATTTTCTTAAGACTTTCCAACTGGAACAGAAGTTTCCCAGTGGCCAGGGGTTGGAGAAGTCAGTTATGAGGGATGGATGGATGGAGGGATGGAGGGAGGGAGGGAGGGAGGGAGGGAGGAAGGAAGGAAGGAAGGAAGGAAGGAAGGAAGGAAGGAAGGAAGGGCGAGCGAAAGAAAGAAAGAAAGAAAGAGAGGGAGGGAGGGAGGGAGGAAGGAAAGAAAGAAAGAAAGAAAAGAATAAGGAAGGAAGGAAGGAAGGAAGGAAGGAAGGAAGGAAGGAAGGAAGGAAGGAAGGAAGAAAGAAAGAAAGAAAGAAAGAAAGAAAGAAAGAAAGAAAGAAAGAAAGAAAGAAAGGGAGGGAGGGAGGGAGGGAGGGAGGGAGGGAGGGAGGAAGAGCGAGCGAATAAAAGAGAGAAAAAGAAAGAAAGAAAGAAAGAAAGAAAGAAAGAAAGAAAGAAAGAAAGAAAGAAAGAAAGAAAGAAAGGGAAGGGAAGGGAGAGGGAAGGGAAGGGAAGGGAAGGGAAGGGAAAAATACAGGGCAATCTCTTTATGAAAAAAAAGCAAACCGTAAAACTTTTCCACAATGCCTTTCATGCATGATCAAGTTGATAAGTTTGGGTTTTCAAGCAGTACTTTCTGCTTATCTCTTGGGGACATACTTAAGCTTCCCTTTGACAGAACAGAAATTTATCTTTACTGGCCATCAGGTTGAAAGCCCGGTTCCTTCCTCATCACGCTGTCTCTCACATCCAGTATCAACAAGGACATGACTACTGAACTTTATTCTAGGTTATTCAGAAGAGGAAGAAACATACAGCCGGAGGGGGGAACCCACCCTGATGCTGAGGAGCTCCTCCTCCCATCATGCCTTTCCATGGGCAGGGTGGGGCAGATGGGAACTGGAGTTCATCCACCACTGGAGGACTACAGGTGGTTCCCCAGGCCTGATCCATGGGATTGAAGAGTGCTACAGCTGCTGCAGGGGTAGGCAACTCGGGGGGGGGGGGGCAGGACTTGGGCCACATCTTGACCCCTGGCAAATCCCGGAGGGCCATACCAGGCCTGGAAACAGCACCCCCCCAAAAAAGAATCAAAACAAAACTAACTGGATGTCTATTTACACTTTCATGGGGAGTTTTTTGGTTGGTTGGTTGGTTGGTTTTTTGGGTTGGGGAAGAATTCTAGGGTTGGGTGGCCCCCTGCTCTATCCCTTCCATACAGAAAACTACAGCTCCTGAATTTCTCATGTTTCCTCCCCTTTTTGAGAGGGTGGCCCCAGAAATTGGATGACTAATGAATTAGTTAATTGTATTGTACATGCCGCCCATCTAATGGCAAGCTGGGAGGTTTGCAACAATAAACTGAACTGTTGTGCCATGGGGGGAGCTCAGAAGATTAGAGAGCAGAAGGGGAAGTCTGGAGCCGGCAGGCAGGGGAGGAAAGAGTTAAAGAAAGCAACAAAAGCTAACAAAACTAATAATGAAAGTGAAAGGGTGTATTGGAAATCTTGCAACTTGCATATAATGCCTTTTAAGGACCTTGGAAAGACTTTTCTGGACTGGGGTGAATGTCAGTCAATTCAGGAGCAGTCAATTTTTTCTCAGATTATATATATATATATGAAAAACTGTAAGTAAAATGAAGCCTTTTATTCTGTCTCATTACTGGTGTCTCTAAGTGAATGTAAAAGGTAAAGGTTCCCCTTGACATTTAGTCCAGTCGTGTCTGACTCTAGGGCGCGGTGCTCATCCCCCGTCTCCAAGCCGTAGAGCCAGCGTTTTCTCCGTAGACAGTTTCCGTTGTCACGTGGCCAGCGCGACTAGACACGGAACGCCGTTACCTTCCCACCGAGGTGGTACCTATTTATCGACTCGCATTTTTACATGCTTTCGAACGGCTAGGTTGGCAGGAGCTGGGACAAGCGACGGGAGCTCACTCCGTCGCGTGGATTCAATCTTACGACGGCGGGTCTTCTGACCTTGCAGCACAGAGGCTTCTGCGGTTTAACCCGCAGCGCCATCATGTCCCCTTAAGTGAATGTACTGAGACAGTAAGTACCAGTTGAAGTAAACTAACCAAAGAAGGGGTAGTCTACTGAGAGAAGACTTGTGGTTCAATCTGTACTGCTGGTCCCTGAACTTTCATGTACTGTGTAATTAGAGAAAGTATTTTTAAAGCACACTCAATTCTGCACTTTGCCTGCCCTTCAACTACTGGAAGACATCAGCCATACAGATGGGGCAGCGCCCTTTTCTGGAACTGCCCAGTTACTTTCAGTGCAACTTTTTGTAACTCTTAATCATCAGTTGTAAAGGTTTCATGCTATATCTGCTTTGTGGCCTGTTTTCTTCTATATTAGTTCCGGAATGGCTCAAGAGCAGCTGTATTTTACCTTATGGGGATCATTTTGGTTCTACTGCCCACTAAACTGGAACTGTCTGATTAAAAGCAAAAAAAGTGAATGACGGGAAGGTCACCTGTTCAGCTCCAGTGACAGAATAAGCGTGGCCTTTGACCAGTTTCTTGAATGTAACCGCCTCCATGTCAAATGCACTGGTTATCTGAAGAGCAGGAATAAGGGTTGGGGAGAGTGGAGGAAGAAACGGAGTTACGGTCCAAAACATATAATTACAGAATCATAGAATAACTTGAGTTGGAAGGGACCCAACCCCCTGCTCGATGCAGGAATACAAATCAAAGCCGATCTGACAGAGGGCCATCCAATTTGCCCTTAAATGCATAGAAGCGCTCACCACCTCTCAGTCGGTTCCATTGTCGTACTGCTCTAACAGTTAGGAAGTTTTTCCTGATATTCAGCCTAAATCTGCCGTCCTGTAACTTCAGCCCATTATGACATGTCCTGCACTCTGGGATGATCAAGAACAGATCCTGCCCCTCCTCTTTATGACAGCCTTTCAAGTCTTTGAAAAGGGCTCTCCTTTCTCCCCTCCGTCTTCTTTTCTCAAGGCTAAACCTGCCCAGTTCTTTTGGTCTTTCCCCCAGGGCCTGGTTTCCAGTCCCCGGATCATCCTTGTCGCTCTCCTCTGAATTCACTCCAGGATGCTGCAGCAACAACATCCATAGGAATGTAAGACATTATTATGGGAAACGAACAAAGCACCTGATGCACACCTGGCCCCGAGAAGGTGGAAGATGGTCTAAACCACTGGTGCAGTTGAACAAAGGCTCCCACGGGGTTGAGGTGCTGAGTTTTCCCCCCCTTTCCAAGAAGGATGACTAGTTAACCCAGCGGAATAAGAGCGGTGCAAGAGGTGAGCTGCACAACTCACTCAAAAGGCAACTTCTATGCCTTTAAGGCGAACTGAACTGGTGGATTTACAGAGCCACATTAACGGCAGGAAGGAGATTTTATTAACATTTTCCATGTCAGCCACCAAACTACCTTGCAGGTAAGGTGCAAAGGCATCAGGACTCAGAAGGACTCAAAGCTTTGAGACTTTCTGTCTAGCAGAGATGAGAAGATCATTTACGCCACCCCCCCAGCCCCCCAGGGTTCCTCATTGCCTCTGAGCTTAAGTGTTATCCACATAGTAACAGCTGGGGGAATGGGTCTCCATGATGAGCACTTGGCCACTTCCCATTATCCCACGGCAGGCCATCATCCTCTACTGAGGTGCATGACCAGAAGGGGCCCTCACCAAGTCAGCACCCATCTGTCTAGGCCTCCTTCATATTACAAGTGCAGCCCACCGGAGACCACAAAGTCAGGAGGCTGCTGACATACTCACATCAATGGAGCAGCCCATGAGGGACCCCCTCTCCAGGGCTTTCAAGATGATGTGGAAGAGGTCGCTGGGGGGCTTCCGGAGGTCATACCACTCAGTCACACCGCCCGTGAAGTCTTCAAACCCTTCGGAGGTGCTGCCTCCAGAGAGAGCCTCATAGCAGCCATTCAGCCTACGGCAGGAAGAAGAACGTGTCGGCACTCAAGTCTATGAAACCCCCTCAGGAAGGCGTTGCTTCTGTTTCACAGATGGGGAAATGGGAGCCTGAAAGGGAAGGGACTGGCCAGCGTCACCTGGGTAGGGGTGGGAGAAACCCAAGTCTTCGTACAACCAATGCCGGCCATTTAATACACACCGCCAAGGGAAGGGGTGCTTACTTGGCGTATGCCTTCTCCAGCAGAGCACTCCAAAATTCGTTGCCTTCTGCAGAATGCACAAACACCAGCTTGCCATCTTTGGTTGGGAGCAGGTCATCCACCACCACGTCTATCCACTCACCAAACTGCCAGATCTGCATCAGGGGGGGGGGGACGACAAGACAGACACATTGAAAAAAGTCAACACGGGCACGGTGTGAACATCGTTGTCATGTTATGCAGGACCACAGACTTCAGAGTCAAGCCAGATCTAGCGTGCTCTCCTGATTCCCATTGGCTCAACACCCACTGAAGACATAATACCTGAACCACGATTATTAGTGCCAGGCCACGGTTTCCCATCTTGGTCTACAACGAATGCTCATGCCTAGTTCATGGGTTCAGACATCACTCTTAACCATGACCGAAAAAGAACACCATGATTAGGTGTTTTTTGTCTGCACTGGGACATGGTTACAGGCAAAGCGATTTCTAGGAAATGGTGTACTGGAGGACCCCTGTATCCGCGGGATCATTATCCGCTGATTCACTGAACCATGGTCTAAAAATATCAACAATATTAAAAGAAAAACCCAAGAAATATGTATTTCTAGTGCTGCCATTACTAGAACAGGCCACTAGAGAGAACCAGAGACTATGCCATAGTGTTCACTCTTTTAATAGGAATAATAACTATGTATGGTAGGTCAAGCTGAGAGACAGGGAGAGAGACTGGCTCAAGGCTGCCCAGTGAGTTTCAAGGGTCACTGAGAATCTGAATTTTCCAAGTCCAACCCTCTAAGCGCTCTTATAGAATCACAGAATCTAAAAATTTCATTTTATAGAAACAGGACTTTCCTTTTAATATTTTTAATATTTTCAGATCATGGATAAGCGAATCCGTGGATACGGATCCCGCGGATAAGGGGGTCCTACTGTATTCGTTTATCGACATGGAACAACCTGGCTAATAAGTCTTTTCTGGACTCTTACTAGGCGGGGGGGGGGGGGAGCCTATGGGAACTGTCACAATGAGGGTTTGAGCTTCGGCGTTTCCTGCCACTCACCTGCTTTCTTTATTTGTATCAGGGTGTGGCACACTTTAAAATTATGCACATAAATTAAATATAAAGTTCAATCACATTTAAAACGTTAATAGGATCAGATTCTTTTTGGACCAGAAGCAGGCTACTTCGATGGCGTTATCTCTGTGAATTACGAGCTCCACTTTGCAGCCGGCTAATCCTTCCTGTCCAGGAGCGTTGCACTGCAAACCCACCGGCCGAAAGACGCTCTTTCTGGCTTGCCAACGCATGCCGAGGGCACTCTGCACATGCTCGGAGGTTGACCCCCTAGCTCGTATATGTGTTGGGCCTCTCGGTCCCCGTTCCCCCCCCCTCCCCAGCCCAGCTACCGTGCCAGGGGCAACGACCCAGGGGAGGGAGGCATCGGCTTTGGAGAAGACACCTCCCAGCCTGGAGGGACCATGGTTTTCATCTCTGCCACTGACTGCCCTGGGCAGGGAAGGGCTGCCCCACCCCTTAGCCATCCCAAGGAGCAGGGCTGAAATGCCAAGGTTGGCTCCCCACCTGCGAGGGCAGATTCCAGAGATGGGAGGGCCCTCGGGTGCGGCGGCTTAAAATAACCCCCGGCGCCACGTCACGGCTTGCCAGAGGCAGCAAGGTGTTGTGCAGGGTAGGGGGTGGGGTGGGGCTCGACAATGTGCGAACGGGTGTTTCTGCCCTTCGTGAGCAGGGTTTGGCGTGGAAGGAGAGAAAGAGGTGTTGGCAGGAGGCAAGAAACGGTGAAAGAAAGCAACGGCGCATGTTGGAAACATTGCAACCTGCATAGGATGCCTTTTAAGAGGTTTTTAGCTGGGAGGAACCCTTCCTGGACTTGGGTGAATGTCAATCAATTCCCCTTTCTCCCTCAGATTCATTTTCCCTGTCTTTTTTTCTTTTCCTTTTCCCCCAGTCAGAGTTCAGTTGAAGTCTGTTAGTCACGGAGTAAGTATGAAGACGGTTAGAGGGAAGTGTTCTGTCAGCTGTGTAACCCAGTCAGTTAGTCAACATGTAGCTAGTTAACCAGTTCAGCTCAGCTACGTAACCAGTTAATATTCTCTCCACAATATATGTTTTTATACACACACACACACACACCCCTATATATATACACCCATATATATACAACACACATATATATACACCACACTGGTGTGTCATTTAGACACAAATGACTAAAGGTTTCATTTTACTGACAGTTCTTCATATATATATGAAGAATTGTATATGAAGTGTATATGAAGAATTCATATACATATATATCAGATATGTATGTGTTCATATATATCTATATCTATCTATCTATCTATCTATATATCTATATATATCTATATATATCTATATCTATCTATCTATATATATATTCTTTGTGTGTGTATGTATATATATGTGTGTATATGTACAGTATATGTATATGAACACATACATATCTGATATATATGTACTGTATATGAATTCTTCATATGCACTTCATATACATATACGTATATATGAACACATACACACACGAAGAACATCGTAAGTAAAATGAAATCTTTCATTCTTTCTTATTACCGGTGTCTCTGCATGAATGTATTGAGACAATATGTGCCAGTTGAGGTAAACTAACCAAATAAGGGGTTGTTCGACTGAGAGGAGACTTGTAGCTCAATCTGTTCTGTAGGTCTCTGAATTTTGGTCCACTGCATAATTAGAGGACGCCTTTTTAAGCCACACTCAATTAATTCCTCATATTCACCTGCCCAATCATACCCACCCAGCCATGAAGAAACAGAGCGTAGAGCTAACCAGAGGTGGGGGCCCATGTGCCTCACCCAGGATCTGTGTCAAAAAAAATCATCTCTACAGATGTCTCTTTTGCCAAAAATGGCTGCAAAAATTCCGGCGAGCCTGCTGGGGAGCCAGCCACGTGGGGAGCCTCTGCCTCGTTTCCTGGATGAACTGTGTTTGCCGCGGGTTGGCAGGAGCGCATTCTGCTGGGGAAACCAGGTGCGCAGTCCCGACACCTGGGCCGGTGGCTCTCCGCTACAGCAATAATGCCCCGCCAGGTAGTGGCTCACCTCGAAGTGGAAGATCCCAGCGTAGCCATTCTGGAAACTCTGCCCATGGGGGACGACGCGGTGAAGAAGCGGATCGTTTAGGGTGAGCGAGGCGATGGCCGCCAGAAGCCAGCAATCCCCTGGAGAGCGAGAAAGAGACAAAGGAAGGATCAGGCAGGGAAAGCCAAACCGTGGCAAAGCTGCTCTAGTCTAGAGGGTTATGAGTTGACTTTCTTGCCAAGGTTTCGATCACGACGCAAAGCTTGTGTTTCATATTCTGGGCTCCTGCCGGAGATCAGAATGCCCCACTTCCAAGCTTTTATTTATTAGTGACACGGAGGCTCTTTTTCTTTCCTTAGAAGCCTAAGGCAGCAGACATGGTTCATCTCCTCCTCCTCCTCCTCCCCCTTGATCTTCACAACAGCCCTGAAAGGTAGGTGAGGCTCAGAAAAACAGAACTGATGCAAAGCCACTCCTTGATTTCTCATGGGTCAGTGACGAACATGCTCGAGTCTCACTAGAGCGCTCTAAGCCCTGTACGGCTTGGATCCGGGCTACCTGAAGAACCGTATCTCCCCATATCAGCCTTCCTGGTGTTTCAGATCATCAGAGGAGGCCCTCCTCCTCTCGGTCCCATTGCCAGTGCAGGCAGGGCGAATGGGGACACAAGACGGGGGCCTTCTTGGTGGTGGCTCCCAGGTTATGGAATGATCTCCCTCGGGAGATCAGGCTGGCGGCCGAACTTCCTTTTTTATCCTTCCGCCGACAGCTGAAGACCCATCTTTTCAGGCAGACTTTTAACAATCCTTATGGAGTCCCCAAATGCTTTTTAAAAGCTAAGACAGTTTTTCATGCCTATTTGCTTTTAATGATTCAATTGTATTTTAATTCGCATCGAGTTTAAGTGTTTCTTAATGTTTAACTTACTCTGTTTTTAATTCTGATCTTTTTAATATTGTGAGCCACCTTGAGAAAAGTGGCCTATAAATAAAACAAATGAAATAAACCATTACTCCAGGCTGCTCCCCTTTCTAATAATTAACCATCACACACACCCAGAAAAACCACCCGGCCATCTGCTTCCTTATCCACCTTCTTACTCCGAACAAATCTGACGCTCTCTGATTTCAGAAACTAAGCAGTATCGAGCGTTATTTGATTTGTAGCATTTTTATATTTCCTTTTTCTTCTTTTAAAAAAAGGCTTCCATTCAGATGATGAAATGTCTAGGCCTATGTTTTTACTGCTTTTATTGTTTTAGCCTCATTATGCCCAGGGAACACCTGGTTTAATGGCCCAGAAACGTCTGTGGAGCATGCATGCGAATCCCTGATTTGAAATGTTCTTGATAATTTGACATGTAACTTGGGTCCACCCACACTCCCCCAGAAGCAATTTGTTACAGGTGACTGTGTTATAATTAGAGAGGGGGGGTATTCGTATTTGTCTACGAATACGAATATCCCCCCCGCATAGGTGGCGTTAACGAGGGTCCAGCCCCCTGGGGCCGGACGATCCACTCACCGATCCGCCGCGGACACGGACGGTGCAATTTTACCCATGGCTCCGCAGCGCGCGATCCACTCGCCACTCTTCGACCTTGCAACGAGGCTTGTCCTTCTGCCAGGAGTGGCAAGCGGATTGCGTGCTGCGGAGCCACGGGTAGAATCGCGCCGTCTCCTTCGGCGGCGGCTCGGTGAGTGGACCGTCTGGCCCCATGGGGCTGGACCCTCGTGAATGCCACCTGTGTGGGGATATTCGTATTCATAGACGAATAAGAATACCCCCATCTCTAGTTACAATCACAATTCCCATCATCCCCATGCTACATGGAGATGGTGGGTGCTGTAGTCAAATGCGCACGGAGGGCTCTCCGGATGGGGAGGCTGTCACAGAGAACTCTTCAACCTCAACGGAGTGAGAGCTGTTTTCTGGGTTCCTGTTGTGTTACACAAGGTCCATGTCATCCCCACCCGCAGACATTCCCGGCAAACGCCAGCTGCTGTGATCCCTGCAGACACCCACCCGTAGCTTCGTCTGCGCTGGCGCTCTGGCACTCTGGCCCATGTGCACCACCATGCACGGGGCCACCCACAACGTTGTGCCTGGGGGACTCTGATCAGATCATGGGCGTGGGAAAGAGAAAGGGGAAGAGCGAAGGGAGGGTGGAGTGTTTCCTACAGCTGTCGGGGCGTTTCTCTCGGTCGGATCTGCCAAGGCTGCCCGGGAGGAAGGGCAGGAGGGCAAGAGAAGAGTGGGCAGGTCGCTGGTTTGGCCCTGAAGCAAACTCCAACATCCTTCCCGGGGCAACAAAGGGCCACTGTACAAGCCACCGACAAGCGTGCAAGCTTTTGAGAACACTGATCTCCTCCTCAGTCGAAATGTTATCACATTTCCGGGGACCTTGAAGAGCTGGACGGATGCCCATCACGGTCTTAATGCCTCCCACTCAATGCCTCCCACCCTCCTTTTGACCCACGAAGGGCCTCTAAGGGGCATGGTTGGCTTTCTCACCCCATTGCTTTATTTTTTCCCCCCTCTAGAAACCAACTCCCATCATTCCTGGCCATGCTGACTGGGGGCTAATGGGAACTGTAGTCCAATAACATAGGCGAGGTGGTTCCTTGCCTTTCTGGTCTACGCTTCTGAAGGGGGGAGGGGGCTGTTGCCCCCCTCAAAAAAAACCACAGATTATTTATTTAATTTCCATGTTTTATACACTGCCCAATCGGCAATGTGCACAAATCAGTTTGTGTGTGTATGCGTTTGTGTGTTTGTATAAAACTAGGACAGTCAATAAAGTCACATATTTTACCAAAAAAAGCAAGTCAAACAGCCCAAATTGAAACAAGATATTAAAATACTGAAGTGTTAAGCTATTTAATATGTTATGTAAAAAAAACAGCAATAAAACAAAAAAGTAGCCCCAGAAAGAAAAGAAAATCAAGGATTGTATGGAGGTTTCTCTCTCTGTCTGTCTCTCTGTCTAAAACAAGGACAGTCAATAAAATCACACATTTTACCCAAAAAAAAGCAAGTAAAACAGCTGAAATTGAGTCAAGACATTAACATATTGAAGTGTTACACTATTTAATATATTTTAAAACCCAGCAACAAAACGAAAAATTAGCTCCAGAGATAAAATCAAGGATTGTATGAAGCCAGAAAAGGAAAGGGTCTTAAGACTAGCATCAAAATAAGGGGCAGGGGACGTTCAGGGAGGTTCAGACGGCCATTCTTCAGGTCTGGCACATCCTCCCACAGAGGATAAAGGCCTTTGGTGCTCTATTGTACACTGACTGAGGTACCCAGACCAAAATCAGGGGGTAGCCCCACATATAGTGCATTGTAACAATTACGACAATTGGGATGTCAAGATGCCCCCAAAGGTTAGCTGGACAAGAAGGGGGGGAACCTCTTTGAAATCTGAGCTCAGGGACCAAAGACAAGGTCAGCTGACTTATCAAAGATTGCATTAAAAGAATTAATACATTTACAGAGACAACTAGCCATGGGCGTATAAATCTGGCTTGTGGTAGCGTGTTGTTAATCTTTTTCTTCTCACATACCATGATTTGTTAGACAGCCCCAAAGCACAACCTAAAGCCACGGTTCAGTACAGGCTTATGAACTCTAGCTTGCTTAAGCCATAGCTTGTTGTGACATCTAAACCTATAACTATGGCTTGTTGGTAAACAGGGGCAGGATAGAAACAAATAAGAAATTAGGGAAAGACGTTTTTGGGTGTTTGGCCAGCTACTGAACAATTCCTAGCTTCAACAGACCAATTCAAACTGAGGAAATGTGCTTCTTTCTTAAGCGTTTTAAGCAGTTTTGAAACTGTCATGATGGGGGGGAAAAGTACAATTAAAAAAAAATGAACTGTGAGAAGCTGTTTTGAAAAAATAAACCTCAACATCTATGATTGTCCCATTTATTCATAAAACGAGGAAATCTTTGGGAATCCAAACCCAGGAAGGTGGACGAGACAGATTGGCAGAGACCTGTAATATTTAAGGAAACGAAACAATGTGAACTATGCCATCTTTTCACAACAATGACCCTCTGCACTCTACATAGGACGAACAGGGCGAACGCTACATAAAAGGATCAAGGATCAACGGACACAAATCAGACATCAGAAACCACAATACACAGAAACCTGTCTCCAACCATTTCAATCTACCAGGACACTCGGCAGAAGATACGAAAGTTGCTCTTTTGGAAAAGAAGCACTACAGATCAAGAATACAGAGGGAAACAGATGAGATAAAATGTATATGCATGATGGACACCTATAAAAATGGACTGAATATAAGCCTAGGTTTCTTAAGTCATTACCAAATGTAATACTTCTGCTGTTGTTATCTATCGTTATTTGCCTTCACAACTACAAAAAAGTCATCTCTCCTTGCAAGGTTCAAAAGATTCAAAAACAGTTAATATTCCCTATAGCAACACACCTGGTTCCTCTGATATCTTCTTTTACTTGTATTTTCTGTATTTTCTTCTACTACTTCTGATACCATCAACCCTCCTTCCTCCCGGTTTCGTTCCGGCCTTGTTACCTGCTTTCTGTCTCCAGTGGGAATGTTTACAATAGAGCTTAACACCAAACACGTGAGATGTAACCACACACCCAGGATGCTTAAAGCCAATGAATGTTTTACTCGTGATTTCTGTATTTCACACACACACACACACACCCATTATGTCTGAAGAAGCGGACATGATCTACAAAAGCTCACATTAAAATATAATAGTCTTTAAGGTGCCACATGGTTTTTATCTTTTCTTGTTTTGTTTTGTTTCTTTGGATTTTTGCCTGATATGCCGGCACAGACTAACACGGCTACCGCTTCTAAAACTATAATATTTAGTTATTTCGCATTCACCTTGCATTTCCCCAGGAGCTCAAGACAGTGCAGATGCTTTCCCTCACTCTCATTTTTATTGCCCCAGTAACCCTGCACGAGAAGAGTCAGACTTTAAGACAGTTCACCCCCTGCGTTGGAGGAAACACCCTTACCCAATGCTCCTTGGCAAACATCTGTGCGGGTGGCCCCGTCGACAATGAAGAGTGGGTTACGGCACAGTTCCTGAAACACACAGCAGAGTGGGGCACATTATTCTTATAGTCTGTGGCTGCTGGATCAAGTTTTAGCATCCCCTGCCTGAAACCTTAAAGGTGAGATGGATCACTGGCCCAAACTCAGTAGTTTCCTATGTTCCCAATTAAATCAGCCATTTATTCAAAACTAGGAGAGATGGGCTCTTAGTTTATTTCCCAAAGGTCTCATGTTCTACCTTTAGGCAAGTCTGGGTGGCTAGCACTGGTGAGAACAGGAGTTCAACATCTGACCTTAAAAGAGTAGAGAACCGGTCAAAACAAATCAAGCGAGCTTCAACAGGGAGGAAATGTAAAGTTCTCTATTTAGGCAGGGGGGAAAAACAGAAGCACAAATATAGGAAGGGACACAATTGGCTTGACAGTAGTACATGTGAAAAGAATGGAGGGATTGCAGCCGATCAGAAGTTAAGAATGAGTCAGCAGGGTGACGCAGCAGCAAAAAAGGCTAATGTGATATTCAGCTGCATTGACAGACTCATTTAAGAGCACTATGGGGGGGGAGGGGGAACCAAGCTAGCAGTAGAAAAGGAAGACCAGCTGGAAGTCACCAAAGGATAGGGAGAACGGCCAGCACACAGTGCAGCTCTGTAGTCCATGATGTTACAACGGAGAACGTCAACAATATCATGGAACTGTGATCAACCCCCTGATACAGTAAATCCAGAGATGGACCATCCCAAACAGATAGTGCCCTTCCTCTGCTTCCAGAAAGACCTGCTGAGAGGAGAAACCCACTCACCCCTTTTGTAACCAATCCCATTGCCAGGGTGCTCATGCAGTAAAGACGTTTCACCGAATGTTCCACTGTAATCTGCTCTCCTGCAACTGAAGCCCATGAGATCCAGGGCCGCCATTTTGATCAGCAGCAGATCACAAATCTGGACTACCTTCCACGCGACAACCATTCATCTATTTGAAGAGCCATCATGAGAACATCCATTTTCACCAGGCTAATCTAGTCAACTTCTTAAAGAAGTTGTCGGCCTCGTTTTGTGGTCCTCTGAAACGCCACCCTTATCACCACCCCAAAAGTGGTAGATGGAGCAAATAGATAGCCAGCCAGCCAACTAACTAGATCAGTGGTCCCCCATCTTGGGTCCCCAGATGTTCTTGGACTAAAACTCATAGAAGCCTTCAATACTAGCTGTGCTGGCCAGGATTTCTGGGAGTTGCCATCCAAAAACATCTGGGGACCCAAGGTGGGGAGCCACTGAACCAGATAAATAAACAGGCAAGCGAATCCCTTGTAAAACAAGGTGCATGATCCCGGTGTGCCTTGTTTCAGGGGAACAGGGGATGACGAAGGGGAAGCTGAAACACGAAGTAGACTTCCAGTCCCGTGAGAGAGACCTAAGCTACTGAGTTATCCAGCAGTCCACAACAACAGCGTCAGTCCTCCTGAGTCAAAACCACCAACGAGAACGACCAAAAAGGACGATAAGAACCCAACACAGCTTGCACCTCACCGTGGGTCTTTTCCACTTGACTCCGTAGGTTTTGGAGGAATTTGGCCCCAGCTCTTTGAAACCCAGGGAAGAGGCCGAAGCCGGGAAGGTTTCGTCCCTGAAAAGAGTTCCATTCTGCAAACATTCGTTCCGAAGTCTCTCAAAATCCTGTCCCAGGTACTTCACGGCGTTCTCATGTTTCCCCAACCCCAAATCCTTGGCTCGCTGTTTTTGGACCTGGGCTGAGACCCCAGTGCAGTAGACCGGCACAATTATTTCTTCGGACATCTTGGCCTTCGGGAAACTTTCCTGAAATAGAGAGACAGGAGTCAAAACTAGAGACCGGAAGACCAGTTTTACTTTTTCCCCCGCGCAGGTATATTAAATCCCACATTCTCCCTTCCCCTTTTAACATGAAGACATTTCCAAATGGTCTTAAAAAACAAAGACCTATAAAATTCTTTGCCCTGTAGCAAATCCAATAAGGGCAAGTGTTCTCAAGCCCACATTACTGTAAAAGTTGAGGAGCCCTTTAAAATAAATGGCCCAACCATAGCTCATAGGAATGTTAAGCCAGACCTTGAAAACTTTCGCACTCAAAGTTCTGGATTTGGATGAGCAAAGCTGTAAGCGTCAGCTTTCTCCCACATCCAAAGGACTAAAAATCTCAAGTTCTTTCTGTCCCAAATTAGGAAGAAGTTTGCAAATTCTTACCGAAAACAAAGTGAAACAAAACGTTTGCACATCCGTATTTAAAAAAAGTAGTGGGATCCTTGGACGGAGTGAGTATAAGGCAACGGTCATAAAACAAACGAATTAAATAGTAGCAACCTACAGCAGCGATGTGATGCGCCTTCACCACTACAGATCTACTCCAGACGTAAGTTTTCTAACCCTTGGGGTTGATGGGCAACGGGACAGCCTGCAGAAATTTTCAAAACTAAACGGGCTGTCCCTGCCGAGTTTGGAAGTAAAGATTTACAAGTAATGCAGTTAACTTCTTACGTTTTTGGCTAACAAGGGTATAACGAAGTTCCCGTTTCAAAAGCAGAACACTTCAGGGTAACAAGCAGGAGGAAAGTCCTTTTACTGCTCTAAGAAGCAAACACTTTCTAGTGCTATTCAAGAATTACTTTTAAAGGCATTTTAAGGAAGTTTTAGAAGTGTTTCAAAGCATGTTTTCAACTTGTATACGATTTTTTTATCCATGTGGACTGCACTGTTTTTTTTTTTCTTCCCCACAATAAAAAATAGCAGACAATAACAGAAAAGCAAAACAAGTGACATCAAGGCTAAACTCCAGTAGTAAGTCATAGAATCATACAATCATGGAGTGGGAAGGGGCCCTATAAGGTCATCGAGTCTGACCCCCCGCTCAAGGCAGGAGTCCACATCAAAGCAAATCTGACAGAGGGTGGTGCAGTTTTCTCTCGAATGCCTCCAGCATTAGAGCACTCACCACCTCCCGAGGTCACGGGCCCACGCTAGTTGCAACTAGCACAGGCCCATGGAATCAATGGGACTGACTCACTAAATTCCCACTGATTCAATGAGTTTACTCTCGTTGTGGCTTACTACTAGATTTCAGCCATTGTGTTAGTTTTTTTCCAATACTATACTGAGTGACGGCTATGGGTTACTTTTCGGACAAGGAATGGGGAAATAGTTGGAAAAAAGTCATGCTCCACATCTGACACGGGCATAAAACCATGGCCCTACCTACGTTGGAACCCCTTTTAATATCAGCATACTCTGCTGCCATTTCTCTCTCCGCCACAAGCCCACGACAGGCTGGCTGAAATCCTCTTGCGCAGCTCTGCTTGCCCAGCGGGAATGCCGTCACCGACTAAAGGCTGCCTTTTGTGAATTCAGGGTGCCTCCAACTTTATCTAGGTAAAGCTTCCCCTTGACATTTAGTCCAGTCGTGTCCGACTCTAGGGCACGGTGCTCATCCCCGTCTCCGAGTCATAGAGCCAGCGTTTGTCCGAAGACCGTTTCCGTGGTCACGTGGCCAGCGCGACTAGACACGGAACGCCGTGACTCGCATTTTTACATGCTTTCGAATGGCTAGGTTGGCAGGAGCTGGGACAAGCGACGGGAGCTCACTCCGTTGCGTGGATTCGATCTTACGACGGCTGGTCTTCTGACCTTGCAGCCCAGAGGCTTCTGTGGTTTAACCCGCAGCGCCATCACGTCCCAACTTTATCTACACAGCCCCAAAATGTCAAAGGGAGCCCTTAATCAGCAGCCATCTGCCACCGCCAACAAGGCCACTCCCCTTGCACAAGCAGAGCTGGGCAACAGAAGGGCAGGCACTCCGGACCGTGGCAGCAGCTGTTAGAAATACTTCAGCTTGCCCTATGGAAGGCGCATAACTCTGTGGCAGAAAACCCCTGCCTGGAACACTGAAAGCATCATGTTCAGTTTCAACAGCACCACGAAGTACTCGGAATGGCTATTTGACACCCGGGAGAGCCACTGCCAGCCAATGGGGACCCTAAGCAGCTATTCGTTATTATTTATTTCAACTATTTTTTACCATCCTTTCTCCTTAAAAAGGACCCTAGGTGGCTTAAAACAATATTTTTTTAAAAAAGCCCAGTGTTTAAGATTAGTAGCAACAAGTATACAATACTAAAAGGGTCATATTTATATACAATCCTCAAAACACATAAGCCACACCACAGCACAGTCAATGCAGTAAGGTGCAACAATCCATGTTTAAAAACCTACTCCGTAGCCATTCACTCAGGGAAAGCTTGCCTGAAGAGAAAGGTCTCTGCCTGCTTGCGGAAGGACAGCCAAGATGGGGCCCGCTTGGCCTCCAGTGGCAGGGAGTTCCAAAGTCTGGGAGTAGCCACAGAGAAGGCCCCTCTCCCGTGTCCCCACCAAACGCTCCTCTGAAGGTGGTGGGACCAAGAGAAAAGCCTCTCTCCTGGTGATCTCAACACTCGAGCAAGCTCATAAAGGGAGATCCCGTCCATGAGATCACACGGACCCAAACTATTTAGGGCTTTAGAGGTGAAAACCAGTACTTTGAATTCCAGCCGGAAAAAGGACTGGCAGCTACAACTCCAGTGTTTCTACTGAAGCTGGCTTTTTATTCAGAATAAGGACAACCCAAACTTGACTTCCTTTTCACAGGAAGACTGTGGTAGCTCAGTATTACAGCTAATACTTTGTATTTGATTCCTGCCATCTCCCTGTACTACCGCAAAAGTTCTTTTTGCAGGAAAGCCCGGACAGCGGCTGTGAGTCAGTTGTTATAGAGCACATGTATCATTCACATGCGCTGTTGGCCGTCTCTACCACCGTGAGATGTTCTTCCTGGCTCCCTCCTGCCCGCCTCCAGTCATCTGGGAATGAGTAGGAGCTACAGGAATGTAGAAAAACATGCAGAATGGGATAGTGGGATCAGATGTGAACTTCTCACCAACCTCCACTTGCTAGCTTGCTTTCCAGCTCTCTTTCCCTTCTGTCTTTCTTACTCACAAAGCATGTTTTTCTCAACCCGCGTGGCTGTGAAGTATCTGGACGACACCGGGTAGTAATCCCAGGAGATCAGAGATAGGAACAGGGTGGGAGAGTTTGAAATCATGCAAATCAAGGGGAATTCTGTGGTTTTAGAAGTTGTAATTTGTATAGAAGCAGTAGATTACCCGAGTCTTTTTAAACAATTAAAACTGGGGACACTGACAGCCCATGCTGAAATCCTGGAGCAAGTTGCCACCAGAGGAAGCTCAGTGAATGAATGGAATTTACAAGGGAGCTGACTCACAAAATCACCACCGATTCAGTGGCCTACTCTAGTTTATGATTTACTAACGGATTTCAGCCACTGAATTGAACCACGGCAGACCACCTTCTTTTTTTCCCATTCAGCCAAACATTAATCTCTTTATGAAAATGCCAAATATCATGTAGTATTTGGAGATATTTATTCATATCGCAGACAGGCACCACAATTCCAGACAATGCATTCTAGACACTCTTCTTAGATGTGCTTAGAATATTCTCCATCTTAATCCCAAATATATCACAGCCAGCTGCTGCGTATACGTCAGCACGAGGATAACACAGTTCCCAATACTTCACCCTTGCAAAAGTACATCAGTATCTTCTGATCCTCCTTCACAGAAAGCAGGGTGGCTAAAAATCAATGATTTTTTTCCCCAAATCAAACTGATTTAAATCACAATTTAAATTTTAAAAATTGTTTTTAAAAAATTGACATCGTCAAAAACCCAGAATTTTGAAATTTAAATTTAAATCAACTTAATTTAACTTGATTCAAGTTGTTAACTTGCTCCAAGT
Source organism: Intellagama lesueurii (assembly GCA_037013535.1). Taxonomy (NCBI): domain Eukaryota; kingdom Metazoa; phylum Chordata; class Lepidosauria; order Squamata; family Agamidae; genus Intellagama; species Intellagama lesueurii. The sequence continues at coordinate 1,347,313 of JBAJHW010000021.1, forward strand.
TTTAACTTGTTCAACTCGATTTAAATCCCATTCACCCAGAGAGAAAGCAATTAAGCCAAGCCTGCCCCAGGTAACTGATAAGAGGGGTACTGTTAAAGAGTGGCAAGTATTCATTAAAAAAAAAAGTTACGCCTCTACTTCTTATAATTACTAGAAGAAAATTTTGTAATGTAGTTGCCACACCAGCTACATTCTCCTGCGTGATAGAAATGATTGTGACATTTTTATTCCTGGGCAGGGAGACTATGTGGAAAGATGACAAACAGGATTCTTCCAGATGCATGGGGCTATCTGTGAGTAGAGAAGAAGGACTGAATCTTGGTGCAGCTTAGGTCCACTCAGGAAAAACATCTGTCTCTTGTCCGGAGAGGTCAGACTGGCAGAACAGTCATAGAGTGTTTAACTGGAATTAACTCAGGAGAGGCAGGTTCTTAAGTCATCCTGCAAGGCCTGCCATGGATAGAGTGGGAGAAGAGAAACTGGAAGGAGAACAGTCTGAAATAACAAAAGTGGCTCGTTTTCAGCCTGTCTGGGAAAACCTGCTTGTCGTTTGAAGAAAAATCAGCTAATGCTGATCTGATCTGGTAAGGCACCAGTACAGAGGGCGGAAAAACAGACTACCCAAGCAAATTGAATCTAGGGCTCTGCACCACCAAGCCAGCCAGAATAATTTATTTTATTTAAAATATTCCCCCCCCCCCTTCTTTCTCCTTAAAAAGGACCCAAAGCAGCTTACATCATTAAAAGACAACATTCACGCTAACCACAGTGAGTATACAAATACTGAAAAGGATCAAACAAACACCATACTAAAACACAGAAGCGACCCAAAAACACATTCCATGCAGTAAGGTACAAAAATCCATTTAAAAAAAAAACTCTTGTTAGCTTGCCTGGTGACTCTCTGAACTTCCATTTAGTGTTCTTCAACTTACCCTAACGTTTGATATTAACGAATCATGGTCTGATTCTGACAGAGAAAATACAACTTCTCCTTTTGTTGCTTCCAGTTGTGTGTCATTGGCCTTCTAGTGAGGGCCACGTGAACAGGCATCAGTTGCCTGAAGCAAGTTCGTACAATAAACAAAATTCGGCCTTTGCAGAATTCTATGAGTCACTTTTCTGCTGACGCCGAGGCCAAATTCTCAATCAGAGTTTGGTGACAATTTATCTCTTACCTTTGTGTTTCAGTCAACGCTTATGATCATCATCACATCCCAGTTTGGTATCTGATGTATTTCATCTTCACCACTGACATAAAAGCTTTCTACGTTTTTCCAGCATCAGAGGTTGAAGTGTACAGTTAAATGATGGTTATCTTGACAAGTTTTCCAAGACATCTGACTGATATTAGTCCATCAGAATTTACATTAGAGCCCCTCACTCTTTGTGCTATGCCTAACCCCATTCATTTGTCCTATTCCTGTCCACTTTAATTCGCTCACAAGTAGTGCAATGTTCAAATGTTCTATTTCTCGCTTTACAGTTTGTACCTTGATTCATACTTCTGACATTGCATGTTCTAATTGTATTTGTCATGCAACACTGGGTTTTCCTTCTGCTCTCTGCAAAGAAACAACTAAACATCCCTTTGGCTCGAACTCAGTTGCTTCATTAGCAACAGTGCTGTTCATACTTGTCCATGCTCTTTCTTCCCCTAACAGCTAATTGAGTGCCTTCTGACCTAGGAGTCCTCTCTTCCAGCACTATCTCTTGCTTCATTTTGGACTGTCTCATCATCATAGGGTTTACAAGGTATAGAATATCCAGAAGTGGCTTACTCTTGCCATCTTCTGCACAGTACTAACAAGAGTTAGCTCGAAAGTCACTGCTCTTGTGAAAAATCTTCCACCGGTGTCACCTGCCACAACCGTGGATGCCCAGTTGTTGCCTTTTGTGAGTTTCTCCACCTCCTCTTGCCATTGAAACAACGTACAGCCTGCATAACAAACTTGCAAACTGCCCAGATGTTGCTTTAAGCCCTATGGGGCAGTATATAAGCAGCATGCTTTGAAACAATAAATTCTCTTTCGCTGATGTGACTCTTAATTCCCAAAGAGGGTGTTTTTAACATAGCATCTATAAAGTTCACCAAAACTCTATTTAAGAGATGCAAACAGCAGTAATGAAGTGCTGAGGCAGCAAAAACAAACAAACCCAAAGACCTATCAATAACAATAAGAGCACCCTGTCCTCCTACTTCTGCTGGCTCTATAAGCCTTGAAAAACATTTTAGGGGAAACTTCCAGGCAGGACGTTCACAGATGAGTCATCCTCACCCACGGTTCTAACTGCATTGGAACAAATCCGATGAGCTGTATTGGAGGCCACACCCTAGCTGGGTGCAAATGTGTTCAGACCTGCTCAGGCGTTATCAGGGAAAAAAGGTGAAGATGTCAGAAGACTTGAAACTGAATGACAATTTGAGGATGGAGGACAGACACAAATTTGAGGACGAAGGCCAGCGAAAGTTTCTAGAGCGTCTCTCATTCTGGGTTGAGGGACTCCGGAAGTCTAAGTTTCTGGTACTCCACAGAACCACGAAACTCACTTGAGTTTGGAGCAGGCATCCTCTCCCCCCGATCCACCCCAGAGGCGTTTCAGAAGGACAGACGTGGTGAAGAGCCACGTACCCCACCTTGACCTCATTCAAGGAAAGGCCGGATAGAACTGTAACAAATAAATAAATATGTAATCGGAACCATCCACGCTCTTTCGTCAAACGGATGTCTTACAAATAGGTGGGGTGCCCCACTGCCATCCTTCCTAGGGGTGGGCGTGATGGGGGTTTGAGAGTCCAGCGTCTATGAAAGGCAGTGGCTTTGGGAAAACTGCATGAAGTGACTCTTTCTCCAACTTCATTCTCAATAAATTTACAATTCCCAATAAATTTACGCTACCTATAAATTTAGCTTTAAAATTGTCTTTCAATAATATAATAATATAAGTGGTGGCTTGCAGGGCCAACTTTATTGCAACCGGCAGGGTGATAAAGGGAACCAGAGGCTGCACCGTGGTTGAGTCTGCCTGACAAAGTGCTCTGTGCCACTCAGAACCTTGCCACATTGTAAAACCACAGGCTGTTCCAGGAAAAGATGCTATCTCCATAATTTGCCTGCAAGGGTAGAAAAATGAGGAAGAGACTCATGTCTTGGTGCCAAACCCAGGTTCCTTGCCTGGCTGAATATTCAAACCTGGAATGGCACGATGCTTTTTCTGTGCCTGCATGTCAAAACTCTTCTCTATTAATGCATCCATCCACATTTCTATCTCCTAAGCTTTCAGACCCTCCCTCGGCAGCAACATTTATGAATATAAAATAACTTACTTATGAATATCAAGTAATTTTGTCAGTTGTTCCTGGCTCCGTGGGGAACCAAACCAGCATTTCCCCAAGTACCTTTCCACTCTGCTAACTACTTCTGCCGTTTGAGTCTCCTTTTCCCAGAAACGGACAGAACTTGCACATAATTCTCCAAACGTACGATGACAAGACTGTCGAGAATTGTTTTATGCCAGAGTTGGTGGATGCTGGTTCGCCAACTCTCCGGCAGAGTTTTCTGCCCAAGACCTACCAACTAATCCTATTAAATAATAATAAAAATTAGAGGTGGGCACCAACGGCTGGTTCAGAGGATGATGCCAATTTGGTTCTTGGCCAAGCAGGTATTTGAGGCTTCCCGGCCCCGCCTCCTCCAGGCGCTGCCTCTGAGTGGCCGCCTGCCAAAAGAGGAGGGGCTGGGAAGCGCCAAACACCTGTCGGGCTGAGAAACATACTGGCACGAACCACCGAACCAATGGTTTGTGCCCATCTCTGATTATAAGGTGTGTGTTTTTGGGAGGAGAGAAAAGAAACCCATACTCCTCAAATTTGGCCACAAGGGGAAAGGAAAAGAACAAGAAACACTACTTTATTACAGAATTTATCACAAAATTGTGATGTCAAGTCACCCCTAACGTATGGTGATCCTATGACACATCCTTACGCCTGATGATCTTTTCTCATTCCTTCATGGCTGCCCTTCCATATATCTCAGTCTTCTGATTTCTTGGCTGAAGTTTCCATTTCGACTGGTGACTGGCGGTTAAAATGTTGTCCTCTGGATATTATTGGGCTGCAACCCCAGCACAGTCATCAACGAGGAATTCAAATAGAACGGGCAGTGTCTGGAAGGCTGCGCTTTGCTCGCCCTGCAAGTCGAATTGCTCTTTTCCATGTCTCCCAACCTAGTTATTCCAGGAATCAAGGGATAAAAAAAATGCTACGGAAGACTTCAAAGGATGTGGGGTTAACACCTAATCCTTAGTGAAACCTCAAACCAGGAAGCAGGTATATTGGCCAAGAAACACAACTGAATAGTGGGTGTAAATTTGCATTTCAGGGAAAGCCAAGAAAGGAGGTGGAAAGAGCACCATATTTAGGACAAAGGACAACAGAAAAGGAAATGTAGCAGCATAGATAGCAAAACCACAGCAATGGGAGAGCTTCCTCCATGGGAAATGGTGCTCCAGCATATATAGGCCAGTCTGGACTATGAAATTTGGTGTGATCCAGCAGGTGCTTAAAAAGTCCTTAATCTTCAGTGCAATCGATTTTTTACTCAAGTACCAGCCCGATTTTAACTCAAGTACCAGCCCGGGAAGGCAGAACAAAGAGCTGGTTTGCATAGCCATGAATCATCCCCAAAAGACTGCATGCCAGAGCAGTGTGCCACAAAGACGCAGGCCAGCTCTTAAAGGGGAAGGACAGGTCATTTTAAGTAGAAACACAAGTAGACGAGGCCTTTTTTTCCATACCAAACCGTGCTATCAGGGAGCCGCACACCGTAACTACCACGGCTGCACCAGGCTGGCAAAACTGTCTTCAGGGTAACAAGTCTCCGTTTCTCAGTGTCTGAGGTTGTGTGCCACAACTAGTTCCTGATCGTATTCAACGAATATTGTTCCTTGCAGAATTCTTTTTGCTTTGTATTTTGGCCGTGTGTCTTATAGGTCCGCCTACGATCCAAAGTTAAGACCTAGGTGTTTATTTGGGGGCAAAACCACGATCAGACTGGCTTCCCTTTTAGGCAACCAGAAGTTGACGAGAGGCCTGCTCACTTCTAGGATAAAAGGCACACATCTGAGTTTTAGCAGGGGTTTAAGTCCATGTCTATCATAATATGAGCCAAATTCCTCTAATGCATCTATGAAAATATTTTCTATCTTTTGAAAGCGATGCGACTGGGAAACAAAGGCAAGATCGTCAGCATAAATGAAACCGTTGATGCCTCCAGGAAGTGGGTGGTCCTTGGTGTGTAGATATTAAACAAAACAGGAGCCTGGACACTGCCCTAGCGTAGACCATTATTTTGCATCGGTTGCGTTGTCCTTGAAAGAGCTGTGCTTTTGCAAAAGGGTTGCTATTACTTGAATTAGCTTACCGTCCTCGGTGGGTGCATCCGCAGCCAGAGGCCTCACTCAATGAGCTATCCAGCCAGCCCTACCAGCAGCAAAGAGCACAAGGTTACCTTGATCATCTTCCTCATTCAAAGCCATCCTCAACATGTTACATTAAATGTAGGACTGGCGCTCTACCGTCCTTCTCATGTCCAAAGCTACCCGGTGGAGGGAGGACCAGTGAGTTCCACTACAGTTAAGGATTCTGTGCAAACAGTTTTAAAAAATGATGATGATTCATTTCGGTGGCTATTTCCAATAGTGGGCCTTGGAGGTAGTTAGCTCTGCCTCCTCTGGGTACAGACAGGTGGGATGATCGTTTCACTGCCTTGACAAATTGGTCACGGGCCCCCGGGACTGGACTGATGTTTGTACCGTACTTCTGCTAACCAGCTTCTTAAGAAATCATCTCTCCTGCAGAATGGCGCGCTCTTGATCCTGTCACCCTGCTGGCATGAGCTGGCACGCCATGGGCCGGTGCTGGTATTTGGCATTGGGGTACAGACTGAATTCACACACCGTCGGATTACAGGCTCAGTAACAAATAGGTTATAGGTCTGCGGCCATCTCCTGCCATTGAAAGATGGGGAACATTTGCTTTCATACATCAAGGCTACTTGGAAGGTCCCCCCACCCTTTGTTTTAGCACAGCTTCTCCATGGTTGCACGTGCTGAGACACTGCTTAAGAGAACTGTCTGGGGTTTTAAAGATTGCATTGGGCGGTTTATAAATACAGGATACCGTGCAATTACTTAGCTCCACTGTTATTATCTCTATACCATCCTGTTGAGTGCAATCTTTGCGTTGACCATTTGTGTTTCATCTTTCTTCTATAATCTGAGCAACGGCTTTAAAAAGTTGTGCAGCCGATGTGTCGGAGATGCTGTGAGGCCGGCCTGCCCGCCGCCCACGGCCCGGGCAGAACCAGCGGCCTTGGGATCTCCTGCCAATTACTCCTTCAGCTCCAGGTTGCTGGTAAGGTATTCTTTAGGCGGCCGTCTCCTTTCGACAATGGTTGCCTATCTCACCCTCTCACACCCCAGGGGACCCGGTTTCTGGCACTCGTCCCCTAGAAACGGTCCATTCTGTCCTGTCCTCATGCTAAACAGGACCAGGCCCGGAGCCGTTTAACAACAATCAGTAGAGGTGTCTGGTGGCCAGCGTTGATCTCTCTCCTTGCTTTTCCCAAACGGGTACATTTTGGAGAACAAACATCTCACTTGGAAGCCCCCGTCATAAACAGAGCTCAAATGCCACACCAATGCATGTCAAAAACTGTTCAAGCCACCTTTTCTAGGAGGAGTAATAGACAGATACACAGCCAGGTGGGATTGGGTGTCCTCTGCCCATATGTCTTTTCTAGATTTACAGGTAGATTGGTAGGCTTCCTTCCTACTCCTTCTTCTGAGGTCAGCTCACTCTTCCCCAGGGTACAATGAAGCAATATCATATGGCTTTTCCATAATAGCTACCAGCAAATCTTAGAAGCACAAAAGCCAGTTCTAGAGTTTCTGTAAAGTAACTCAGGGATACCCCTGCTCCCTAATTTGGCTCTCCCCAAATGGCTCCAATAGCCACAGACTCAGCAGCAGACCTCTGTTACTCTACCACTATAAATACCAAGTGATTCTAACTCTGTGAGGCAAAGAGCAGAGCCAGCCATTTGCTGCCTGAGGCAAAGGAGAAAACAGTGACCTGCCTTAATTTTATGTACAGAAACCAACTGTTCTGACAAATTGAACTCGACATGGCTATGGGGTGGGATCCCTCACCACACCTGAGGCTAGGAGGCTGTGACTGCCATCCCACAATATCTGAGGAGTCCCTTCACTCTGTGTAACTGGATGGCTAGCTATTGTTTACTTGATGTAGGAAGAAGGGTTCTTTATTATGAGTCAAGACCACACCTCCCACATGAGCTTCTCCAGGTTCCAGAGGTACCGTTCTTTCAGATCCACTGCTTTAAAGGCAAGATCGGAGAGCACAGGACTGTGGAACTCCCATCCACTGGAACCCAGGTGGGGCCTCCCTGCTGTCCTTCCACCTTTAGACAAGTTTTTTGGGGAACTGGAGAGGCTAGCACGGGATAAACTTTCTTTTAAAATGTCACCTTATATCCCCTACATGGCAGGAAAGAGAGACACGCAATTTATAATAAATAAATAAATTTGTCTGCATGCCACCACTCTTAACCCCACACAACACGCATGGTGAACACCATCCACCCGCCCGTAACGGTAATTTGCCTTAGATCCAAATCAACTTCCTTATTTTTTTATGTCTTCAGCAGGGTTTTGTTGTTGTTTAGTCGTTAAGTCGTGTCCGACCCTTCGTGACCCCATGGACCAGAGCACGCCAGGCCCTCCTGTCTTCCACTGCCTCCCGGAGTTGGGTCAAATTCATGTTGGTCGCTTCGGTGACCCTGTCCAACCATCTCGTCCTCTGTCGTCCCCTTCTCCTCTTGCCTTCACACTTTCCCAACATCACGGTCTTTTCCAGGGAGTCTTCTCTTCTCCCTCATTCAGCACGGTAGAATATCCAATTGAGAGCCAGGCAGTTCACAGTTCAAGATGATAGACATTTCAATATTTATCTTTGGATGGAGTTTGTATGACATGGATGGGAAAAAGTTACTTTTTAAGACTCCAGCTTCCAGAAACCACATTTGTGATCCCCAGTGGGGTGATCCAAAAATTACTTTTCTAATGATTTGATGGCTCTGGTGAGTCACAAGGTGTGTGTGCTGAACCTTGAGCATTCTCCCTACTTCTTATCTTGGCTGATCTGGTGTGACTGCCAGAGCAACGGCTGCAAAACCAACACCAGAAATTTATGAAGCCTGAGCAGTCACAGAATGGACAAATGGTTCTCACAAAAGGAAAGGCTGGTCCAAGTATTAGACAAAGTGATGCCTCCACCCGAGGTGACAGGTGCTAGAGATGCATTGGAGAGGGATGGCATGATGTTGGACCACAAGATCATATGGACTACATGCTCTCCTTCTGTCACCTATAAAAAGCCTGCAGCTCCTCAACACTTTTATTAATGACTTGGATGAGAGAGTGCACGGAACATCTATCAAATTTGCGGATGATACAAAATAAGGTGGAATAGCTAATACCCTGGAAGACAGGAACACAATTCAAGGCTTGAGCACTGGGCTGAAAACCCCAGAATGAATTTTAACAGGGATAAATGCAAAGTTCTAGGCCTAGGGGGGAAGAAACCAAATGCACAGTTACAAGATGGGAGATACTTGGCTCAGTAATACTAAAAGTAAGAAGGATCTTGGAATTGATGTAGATCAAAAGCTGGAAAGCCAAAAGTGTGATGTGGCTGCAAAAAAAGCAAATGCTATTTTAGGCTGTATTAACAGAAGTATAGTCTCCAAATCCCATGAAGTATTAGTTCCTCTATTTGTCACTGGTTAAGCCTCATCGTCAGTACTGTGTCTTGTTCTGGACACTACCATTCAAGAAGGATGACAACAAACTCGAACAAGTTCAGAGGAGGGCAACAAGGAGGATCAGGGGACTGGAAACCAAGCCCTAGGAGGAAAGGCTGAAAGAACTGGGCATGTTTAGCCTTGAGAAAAGAAGACTGAGGGGAGAGCGGACAGCACTTTTCAGATCCTTTAAAGGTTGTCATACAGTCAGAGGAGAAGCAGGATCTGTTCTCAGTCATCCTAGAGTGCACGACAAGCCATAATGGGCTCAAGCTACAGGAAGCCAGATTTAGGCTGAATGCCAGGAAAAACTTCTTAACTATTAGATCAGTACGACAGTGGAACTGAGGACCTCGGGAGATGGCGAGTGCTCCAGCGCTGGAGGCATTCAAGGGGAAATTGGACAACCGTCCGTCAAATCTGCTTTGATTTCGATTCCTGCCTTGAGCAGGGGGTTGACTTGATGGCCTCTGAGGCCCCCTCTTCCAACTTCCTTGTTCTATGATTCTGTGACCTCAGTATGACACTTTGCCTGTGTTTAGAGCTTGGAAAAGTAAGCCAACAGACGTGCATGGGTGTACCATTTGCAGGATCTACGAAACCGTAGATGAAAAAGAGTCACTTTTCCAGACATATGGGAAAGGGGCGGGGGAAGAAACTGCAAAATGCAATCTACCTCTCACACAAAATGGAGTTGGGGGGAAATCTTGTCTTTTGCCTCAAGAGAGACACAGTTCGAAGCTTGCAACTAAATTGCTCCCAGGCCCAGCGATACACCTAGTACTACTAGAAACAAAGCAGCCCATTCACCTCTTTTTGCCTAACATGCAAATTTCCAAGTAACTACTCGTTTACATAACAATATACTAAACTGCTTCTTCAGAACACTTACTCTCTAAGCTCTCTGCCACATCAACATAAAAAAAAAAAGGTTGCAACACACACAACACATATGGTGGAAATTAAGGGGAAAAAGGGGGGGAAACAACCATGTAGTTCAACAAAACCACCACAACACATTTTCAGCCTTTTTTTTGCTTTTTTTCCTCAGAGGAATGAGTGGACTGCACTTTGAGGCAAGGAACAGGGCAGAGCTTTATAGTTAATAGTTCAGAAGTTATACATTTTTAATAATAATAATTTGTGTGTGTGTGTGTGTGCGTTAACAGGGACGTGGTGGCGCTGCGGGTTAAACCGCAGAAGCCTCTGTGCTGCAAGGTCGGAAGACCAGCCGTCGTAAGATTGAATCCACGCCACGGAATGAGCTCCCGTCGCTTGTCCCAGCTCCTGCCAACCTAGCCGTTCGAAAGCATGCAAGTGCAAGTAGATAAATAGGTACCACCACAGTGGGAAGGTCACAGCGTTCCGTGTCTAGTTGCGCTGGCCACGTGACCACGGAAACGGTCTTCGGGCAAACGCTGGCTCTACGGCTTGGAGACGGGGATGAGCACCGCGCCCTAGAGTCGGACACGACTGGACTCAATGTCAAGGGAACCTATGTGTGTGTTATCAAAGGACAGCTCCCATCATCCCTAATCAACATAGTTAATGGTGTGCCCTAGAGTCGGACACGACTGGACTAAATGTCAAGGGGAACCTTAATGGTGTGGTGGGGGGATTGTGGGAATTGCAGGCTCCATCCACACACACACAGAAGTCACATGAAAGACATTAACAGGGTTTTCCTCACTTTGCTGTGCTTTTCACAGTACTCCCATGAATGTATTCATTTCAGCTTTACATAGAACCAGCCCAGTTCTGAATGGTGGCCAAGGTTCAATTTTTTTTCACGGCCTCCTCTTCCTCCTCCTCTCTTTACACCAGGCATACTTATCCAAGTGCAGGATGCTTCATCGGCACCAGGCTTGGGGTAGACAGAAGGTAGCTTCAGATCTGCTGGGAGATTCATTGTGCAGCCTAGAAATGAGTGCCTGAGATCCTGTTTGGTTTATTTTTATTTATTTTATTTTATTTTATTGGATTTCTACCCCGCCCATCTAGACCAAAGGTCTACTTAGACCCCGTCCTGCTGTTACTGTGAAACTGTCTTTAGTGCCATTTGGTTTTCATGCTGTTCGTATTTTTAACCTTCTGTCTCTTGATCATGTAAAATATATTTTCACTCGTCGAAGCGCCCAGAATAGTGCTTTTGCACTAAGGAGGCGGTATATAAATTTTTTAAAATAGCTAAATAATAACTTCTTGCTCACTCTGGGTGAGAGTTAGTTTTTCAACTTGGCACTTCCCCTGCATGCAGAAACAAGTGAGGTTCAGGCTGGGTTTTGGGGGAAAGCGTCCCGGTGGGCACTGCGAAGAGCCGCAACTGACCCGCCTGGACAACAAAGTGGACATTATTACATGGATGAACCGTCTTCATACAAGATAGCTTTTTCCAGCTTCTAAGGACAGACCTCAAACTGGAGAGCTTCCAGAGTTCAAAATGACCTTGTTAAGAGCACCCGAGTGGGCTGCTGAACCAGCTTTCCAGCAACTGCAATATTTCATCATCATCATCATCATCTTAGAACTGCAGTTCCCTTTGGACCATCAAGTCCAGCCCCTATCAGACAAGCCAGTTCTTGTTCGTGGTAGACCATGTCTCCATAAGCATCAGCGCCGCCCTGCTGGATTAGGCCAATATGACTGGTAGCCCAAAATCTTGTCTCAAAACCCTGGTCTGTAAGATAATTGGCTCACAAGCCCAGGCCAAGAATGCATAACCACATTCCCTTGCTATTTCCCCAGGTTGGTCTTCAAAGGGATAGACTGCCCCTGAACCATGAGGTTCCACTAAATTGACAAAAACAGGGTTTGTTTGGTTTTTACAACCAACCGGGCTCACAGCCATTCCAATCTTCCCCTCGCAAGTTCCAGACATCAGTTATAAACGGTGTCAGAAAACGGCTTCCTTTCCTCGCTGCTGCCTATGAATTCTTTTGGAGAGACCCCATGGTTTCAACATGTTAGACAAACGCAACAGAAACACCGTCTTGACTGAGGGAATCCCCGCTTCTCAGGTTTACCTTTCCTTTGCACAAGGGATATTACGAAAGAGACAAGGAAGTCGATTTTCGCCACAACAAACACCGTGTGTCGAACTGCACGCAATGGCAACGCTTCTCAGGAAAGACCGTACTGCTTGAGCCTGTCTCTCTCTTCACGGGGGGGGGGGGCGTCCCTCCGTGGCCATCCCTAAGTGGTACTGGGGTGAGCAGGCAGGCTGAGGATCCTTTCCGGGGAACCCACATTTTGGCAAAACTCCTCAGCAGGAACAGAAGTAGAAACCAAGGCGTGTGAGGTCTCAGAGTGGCTGGCTTCCCAAACAGTTCAGAGGAAACTGTTTGACGGGTGCCAGTTCCAGAGCCGAGGCCTGAGCGACCATGGTCCTGGGGTGAGGAGCCCAGCATTGCAGCAGAGAGAGAGAGAGAGAGGACTTAAGCCTGAGTTAAGTGAGTTTTTATTATTTTGTTGTTTAGTCGTTAAGTCGTGTCCGACTCTTCATGACCCCATGGACCAGAGCACGCCAGGCCCTCCTGCCTTCCACTGCCTCCCAGAGTTGGGTCAAATTCATGTTGGTAGCTTATTTTTTTATTAAAGGCATGGTTCCCTAATCGATTCAAAGTCAGACCAGGGATGAACCAGTCCAAGCACTGCAAATGGTGGCAATCCAGCAACCCTGCAGGGTTGTGCTGAGTCTCTGAGGTTGACTTGGTCTTGACCAGGCAAGTCAGAACCGTTAGCTTTACAGAAGATCTGCCCCTGGCAAGAGTGGCAACCGCTGGAAGCGGTGTGTGGACGGGTCTCAACCCAGCTGCTGCCTGCCTGTAAGGGACTCTCTCTCTCCTTGGGGGCCCGGTACTGGGAGCGCCCTGCAGAAGAGCACACAGGAAGCCGCTTGGCTCTGGACACCCTGAACACAAGACTCCCCCCCCCCCAGTCCTCGATCCTTCTCTCCTTTTCTCCAGAAACGAAAGTCACTCACACACTCACTCAACTCACACACAAAACACCCCACCCCAAAGAAACACGATCGGCTATAAACGGAGTAGATCAAGAGCAACGGAATCCGTGGTTCGAGCCAACTTCGCCGCCAGGAAAAGAGGGCGGCGGGGGTTGTGTAACCGGGCAGGCACCACAGAAGCGTCAGGCCCTTTCCTTGCCCACCCCCCTCCTCCTGCAGCTCAGCTCAACCCAGGAGCCCTTCTCAAACGTCCCGAGCCGATCTCCCCCAAACCGCTTAGTCTCTTCCCCCCCCCCCCAAATTGCCCACCTCCCGGGAAGGCTCACCTGTCACCCAAGGACGTCTCCAACGGGCCGGGGGCGCCAAGGGTCCGGGCGATCTGCTTCGCCGAAGGGGGCGAGAGAGCAGGGGGGGGGGAAGCCCTGGCCGACTCGCGTGTAGCTCCGATCCCCCCCGCCTCTTGTGCAGCTGCAGCTGCTGCGAGTCCGCGGAAGAGCGGCTCCTCCCTGCCAGACTCCTCCCCGCCGGCGCCCTTGCCAAACCGGGGAATGGAGAGGCGAGGCGGGCTGGGGAAAAACCCCCCGGGGGGGGGTTGGATCGGGGTTGAAGGCGGGGAAAGTCGCCCCGCTTGCTCGCCCCTGCCCCGGGGGAAAGGGAGAGCGGGCTGCCCGGCCCCGGCCGCCCCTCTCCGCATTGCAACGGGGGCAGATGCGCCCTAGGGGCGCACGGACTTGGCGCACGACGGCTGGTGCGCTCTCCGATCGTGGCGCACGGGCGCACGGACGGGGGGAGGGCCGAGGGGGGGCAGCAAGGCTTTCTTTCCTCAACGCGTCGCCCCCTGCATTTTGGGGGAGCCACTCCACCCCAAAAGCAGCCCTTGGCCGCTGGAGGAGGACCCCAAGCCTGCGGGTTGCGTTGCCTTGAAAAACTCCACCCAGTGAAGCCGGAGCCAGAGGGGTGGAAGAGCGGTGGTTCTCAAACATCTCAACTTAATAAGAGTAACCTTAGCACTGCAGAGCGGGAAGGGACCCTGTGGATCATCCAGACCAACCCCTGTCCCGGAAGCGCGAGGGTGGGGATTCGAACTCCCCAACCTCGGAGACCGAAACCACGGAGCTATCCGGCTCCCCGCTGGTGTGCATTCACGGAGACCACAAAGAAGAAACGATGGTTCTCGTGTAGGCGGGGCAAATTGGGTTGTGAATATCTGCTGTGCACTAAGAAGCGTTGATCTCTACTGAGTCTCCCTGAGATGTGCTGGAACTTGTTCAACCAGCCAGTTTCTGCCTCTCCATTCTCCCTGTTTTCTCAAGATCCTTGCTTCCCCCCCCCCCCCCCCCCAGCAATACACATCCTTTTTGATACCTCAGGAACATCCATGTCTCTTTACCTCTCTAACCCCAGAGCTTCAGATTGCAGCCAAAATTATCTGGCAAACCAGGAAATCGCCTTTTTTAAAAACAAAACCAAACTATTTGGAAATAACTCTCAAACACCTCATTTTCTGCTTCTTTTAAAGGAGCCATCCAGCCGTTTCCTGCTGGATTTTGTTCTTTTGTTAACGGTCGGCCCATACAAAACTGCAAGGTAATGGATGTGGGTCCTAAACCCACCAAATACTGTCAAAGGCTGTTGACATTATCCTACTTGAACATCAAGAAGTTATGCTTTGATATGTTCTGCTATGTATTAGCAGTATGGTCTCTGCGACCTCTCCCTTTTCGGAATCCAGCCTGAACATAAGGTATTTCTCACTCCATGTTGCAACATCGTGAGCATTGCGCTGTGCTTTGCATGGAAAATTAATGCAATGGTCTTCTAGCTCCTGCACTCTTTGACATGACCTTGGATGGGAATATATATTGAATGTTTCCCATCTGCAGGCCATTGTTTGGCTTTCCATATTGGCCACTGTATTCTTCTTAGGATTTTGATACTCTGTTCTCTGGAGTAACATAGGTGTGCAGTTTGAGGGTGCCTCTGGATACATCTCTCAGTCTGGATTGCCCAGGTTTCAGTGGTGGCTAGGAGAGCCTTTGCACAATTAAAAGTAGTGTGCGAGCTGTGCCTCATCCTGGAGATGTCTGATCTGACACATGCCTGAGTTACATCCCGACTGGATTACTGTAATACTTTCTATGTGGGGTTGCCTCTTGAAAGTGTTCAGAAACTTCAATGGGTCCAAAATGCAGCAGCCAGCATGCTGATAGGGCGGGTCACAGGGATCACATCATTTCCCTGTTTACAGCAGCTCCACTGGCTGCCAATCTGTTTCCAGGCACAATTCAAAGTGCTGGTTCTGGCCTACAAAGCCCTCAATGGCCTGGGTCCAAGCTATCTCAAAGACCATGTCTCCCATAGTGAGCTGGTTCAGGTGTTAAGATCATGAAGGGAGGCCTTTTGCTCAGTCCCGTCACCTTCACAGTTGCATTTGGTGGAGACTAAGGAGGGGGCCTTCTCTGTTGCTGCTCCCAGACTCTGGAACTCCCTCCCACTGGAGGCCAGGCTGGCCCCATCGTTGCTGTCCTTCCACAAGCAGGCAAAGACCTTTCTGTTCAGGCAAGCTTTTCCTGAGTGACTGGCTGACTGAGTGGGTTTGTTAAATGTATTGCTGTATTATACCATTTTTAACGTGTTTTGGTGTTTTTGTTTACCATTTTTAGTGTGACGTTTGTTTGATCCTTTCAGTATTGTGTAATCACTGTTGTTAGGTTAACATACTGTCTTTTAATGATGTAAGCCACTGTGGCACCTTTCTAAGGAGAAAGGCATGGTAAAAATATTTTAAATAAATAATAATCCTATTGGTATCCCAACTATTCCTGGTGATTTATTTTTTTCCAAATGCTTTTAGAGCAGCTTTCACTGCACTTTCTAAAACTGTAGGTTCTTTATCACATGGTTCTTCTTCAAAGGAATTTGGCATCCTTGCATAGCTTCTGTATAGTTCTTCAGCAGACTATTTCGATATTTTTTCTATTTTATCTTGGTTAGATAATATGTTCCCTGTTGATCTTTAAGCACCTCTATTCCAGAGTTAAATTTCCCTTTAATTTATTGGATGTTTATGGAAGGCCTCTCATTTCCTCCCTCTTGTTCTCTTCTGTTTCTTTACACTGATTAGTGCAATAGATCTCTTTGTCTCTACATGACAATTACTGGAATATTACTTTTAGGATTCTGATCCTGTCACCTTTTATGTTTGCTTCTCACTTGTCATTAACAATTTTAAGAGTTTCATCTGTTTAGGCTTTTATTTTCTTAGTCCAAATTATCTTTTTGCATTATTCTGTGTTAGTAGTTCTGGTTTCAACCCACAGTTCTTCTGGTTCACAGTCAGCTGAGTTTAGTAATGCAGTCATGTTCTTTATATGACTTTTAAATTGATCAGATACGGATGCTATTTACAACAATATTTTGGCACTCTGATTCTTTTAGTCTTTCTCCAGCTTAACTCTAATTTTTGATATTAAACAATGCATGCTCAATGCCAGTCTGCTCCTACTCTCATTTTGGCAAATGGGATATATTTCTCCATCTACTACTTCCAATTATGTAGTCCGTATTGACCATCTGGTGAGGCCCATGTTTACAACCACCTGTTTAGTTGCCTAAAGCAGGTATGTGCTATAAATCCCTCGCGCATTAAGCCATGCATCCAAGAGAGAGTTCTAGCACTAGGCTTGCCAATTTATATACAGTCATGTGAAAAAGAAAGTACACCCTCTTTGAATTCTATGGTTTTACGGATCAGGACATAATAAAAATCATCTGGTCCTTAGCAGGTCTGAAGATCAGGTAAAAATAACCTCAGAGGAACAACACATGACATATTACACCGTGCCATGATATATTTTATAAAAATAAAGTCAAAATGGAGAAGCCATGTGTGAAAAACTAAGTACACCCTTACTGCTGCCATAATTAAGAGGCTAAGCAGTAGCTAGGTGCTGCTAACCAAATGCCCTTGAGTAACTGATCACCAGCAAGTGTGACCACCTCTATAAAAGCCAGTTTTAGCAGTTTGCTGGTCTACAGCATTCAGGTGTGTGTTAACAAAATGCTAAGGAGGAAACACATCAGCAATGATAGTAGAGAAGCAATTGTTGCTGCCCATCAATCAGAGAAGGGTTATAAGGCCATTTCCAAACAATTTAAAGTCCATCATTTTACAGTGAGGAAGATTATTCACAAATGGAAAACATAAAAGACAGTTGACAGGCAAATTCACCCCAAGGTCAGACCATGCAACGCTCAGAGAAATTGTGAAAAACCCAAGAGTAACATCTCAGATTCTACAGGCCTCAGTTAGCAAGTTAAATATCCAAGTTAACAATAGTACAATTAGAAAAAGATGGAACAAGTATGGTTTGTTTGGAAGGCTTGCCAGGAGAAAACCTCTTCTCTCTAAAAAGAAAATGACAGCAAGGCTTAGGTTTGCAAAGTTGCATCTGGACAAACCACGAGACTTCTGGAACAACGTCCTTTGGACAGAGGAGACCAAAGTGGAGATGTTTGGCCATAATGCACAGTGCCGCATTTGGTGAAAACCAAACACACCATATTGGCACAAACACTTCATGCCAACTGTCAAGAACGGTGGTGGAAGGGTTAATGATTTGGGCTTGTTTTCCAGCCACAGGACCTGGGCCTACCTTGCAGTCATTGAGCCGACCATGAACTCCTCTGTATACCAAAGTATTCTAGAGTCAAATGTGAGGCCATCAGTCCGACAGTTAAAGCTTGGCCGAAACTGGGTGATGCAACAGGACAATGATCCCAAGCACACCAGACAATCTACAAAACAATGGCTCAAAAATATAAGAATCAAGGTGTTGCAATGGCCCAGTCAAAGTCAATCAACCCGATTGAAATGCTGTGGCCAGGCCTTAAGAGAGTTGTGCATAAACAAATGCCTGCAAACCTCAATGAACCGACGCAACATTGTAAAGAAGAGTGGGCCAAAATTCTTCCACAACAATGTGAGAGGCTGATCAAGTCATACAGAAAACGATTATTTTGAGTTATTGCTGCTGAAGGTGGTTCTACAAGCTATTGAATCATAAGGTGTACTTAGTTTTCCACACATGGCTTCTCCATGTTGGCTTTATTTTTGTAAAATGAATAATTACACAGTGCAATATATGTTGTTCATCTGAGGTTGTATTTACCTGATCTTCAGACCTGCTAAGGACCAGATGATTTTCATTATGTCCTGATACGTAAAACCATAGAATTCAAAGAGAACGTACTTTCTTTTTCACATGACTGTATATAATATGATTGACCCACAATAGAAGATTTAATTGTATTAATGTGATTGCCCTCCCCCCCCCCCCCACAGGGTAATTTTTGCAGCCTTTGGGTCTCAAGAACCTGGGTGTAAAAATCCCAAACCTTGCTAGAGAGAGCGAGCAGAGGCCCAGCCTCATCATCTCAATCCCAGATATGTAACATTCCGTTCTGGACCATTTTTCTGCACCATCCATGAAAGGGGTATGCTTAGAGCCTGAGGAAGTGGATTTCATCCCTGAAAGTTTGCTAAAGACATCTCCATGTTCCTCTGGCAGCAAAGCCAGACAGGGTTTTTTTTTCCCTTTGAGATGACAAGTCGGTTTGCTGAAACAGTTTTTTTTTTAAATCCATGCTATTGATTTCCTATATCCATGTATTGATTTTGCTATTCATGAATTAGCTTTCACATTTATGCTGTAATTCTGAAGCGATCATTTTGAGCACCATTTCCAAGGGAAGTGCAACTTTATATGTAAATATCATTTAACTTTAAATGTAACAATATTGTAATATTGTTACAATATAACAGGTAAAGGTAACAATATAACAATAAATACATTTTAAAAGGCAAGAGCATTAGATGTTCCAGGAAAAAAAAAAGGATGCAAACCTATTCTCCACTAAGAGACCGTCTTGGTTTGGCTTTTCTTTGCCCTCCTGTGTTTCCAAGCAGTGGCCATTCCATGTTTTCACCCCAAGTGACCATTACAAGGGCTGTAACTTTAAGAAGTAGCACCCCCTAAACAAATCAGACCTCCTCCCTCATTCCCTTTTCTCTTCTGAAATGTAAACCTGGCAGCAGGGAAATATTTTTTTGGAAAAGATAAACGGGCTTTGGAATGTCTCTGGCCGAAAAACAGCATTAAAAATGCACCATGAATAAATGAATGACCGCTGGTGAATCAGAATCAGACATCATTAAATGTTCTCAACGTTAGCCTGTTCTCCTAGATATTTTTATTAGGAGTCTGTCCAGCCAGTGTATTTGGCATTGTACGAGTCGTACTGAATAGCCCGTGTTTGTTAGGGTTTTTTTAAATACATACAAATACAACATTGTGTGTTCTCTCTATGAACGGGAAGATAAAGTGCATAATAAGTAGATCACTGCAGATGGAGATGAAAAATAGGAACATCCAATGAGAACCACTCCGAGGACGGAAATAATGTCTGTGAGGAGAAGAGCCTTGACCACTGGACGCTAGCCCAGGAATTGGCCGTCCTTGCCTGTTCCCTCCGTCTCCATATCAGATTCCTGCAGGACTGCCAGCCAAAAGATTTAAGGTGAAACCATACCTTGCAGAGAGTTTAGAAGCTACACATTTGATGAAAAAAAATAACCACACCATTACATTATGATCGGTTATTATCTTGAACACAGAAGTGTTCCGACTAGCCATGGGGTAACTGCTGAGTCAATGGAATACCCATATTAAAAACAGTTCAGAGAAGTAAGTTGCAGACCGCCATCAACAAACCATCAATTCTGACATCTGGCAAAAAACGGTACACCCCTCCTTCTGGCAGCTGTGGGGGGGGGGCAGGGAGGCGGCGGCTGTGTCAAGGTCCCGATTGCTTTGCTGACACACGGTAGAAAACCCCCCGCCCCACTGCTGCAGCAGGCACAGGTTCCGATTTAGAGAAATCCCCTACCCATCCCTTTGGACTGGGACAATTATGGGACAATATTCTAGAAGCTTGAAAAAATTACTTATATTAACAAAAAAATGTTTCCCTATCTCATGTAAGCAGAAATCTTGCTAAACACATGGATTATTAGAACTTGTGTATTCTGTGCTGTCAACTCGGAACTGACATAGCGACCCTAATAGGCCTTTCGAGGTAAGTGAGATACCTTAAGGAGTGGTTTGACCAGTTCTACTCCACCACCACCTCCCCGGTGAGCTTCCGTGGCTGAGCAGGAATTGGAACCCTGTTTGCCAGAGCCCTAGTTCATCCCTCTATCCAATATATCACACTAGGAAATTCACTAAACTGACCATCTGCCATTTCAGCATTTAAATTGTGCCTGTCCTCACCCCAGAGAACAACCCAGTTTAGATTTAAGGTGCAAACCCCACAAGGTAGTCATTCCCCTCTGTTTACGCCCTCCTCTTGAGTACTGTGTCCAGTTCTGGACACCACACTTTAAGAAGGATGCTCACAAATTGGAACAAGTTCAGAGGAGAGCAACAAGGATGATCACAAGACTGAAAACCATGCCCTTGGAGGAAAGAATTGGGCATGTTTAGCCTGCAGAAAACAAGACGGAGAGGAGATAGGATAGTACTTATCAAATGCTTGAAATACAGAGGAGGAGCAGGATCTGTTCTTGATCATCCCAGGGGGCAGGACACATAATAATGACTCAAGCTACAGGAAGCCAGATTTCCGCTGAGTATCAGGAAAAAGTTCTTAACTGTTAGAAGAGCACGACAACGGAACCAATGACCTCGGGAGGTGGTGAGGGCTCCAACACTGGAGGCATTCAAGAGAAAATTGGACAACCCTCTGTCAGCTCTGCTTTGATTTGGATTCCTTCCTTAAGCAGGGGGTTGGACTGGATGGCCTTATAGGTCCCTTCCAACTTCATGAGTTTATGATTTTCAGTGAGAACGTACATTAAGTAAAAAGGCATTATTAGTACTTACTCAGCACACTATAATCCGTTTCCAGATCTACCATCAGAAGAGGAAAGCTGTTCAAATCCTGGGTCAATGGTGTGGAAGGAGTACTGCTGCCAGAGGGAGTTATTTCCGTATCTTCTTCTACCAGATCGCATGCACAGAGAAGGCAGACTGGGGGCGTTACACCCGGCCCCCTAGGAAACAAGTCATCTTCCGTTTTCAAGTAGCTCCTCAGCGCCCCACTGTGGTGGACAGCTCGTTCGCGGGACCATGCCCAGTGAGAAGGCTTCCTCAACATGATCTAGATAACAAGGAGCTTAGCCGTTACAAAAAGATAAATTCAGAGCACCAAATACACAGAATACTTTGGCAAAAAACAGTGTAAATAGTTCTAGCTTGGTGTTCTGAAAACTTCACTGGGACCCTCTGGTTTGGTGGTGTGCAAAATGTCTCACAGTGACTCTCCAGGCCTGAATCTGTTCTGTTTTCAAAAGACATGCTCTTATGTACAGTTCCTCTGTAAAATGAAACAATCATGCACTGGAAGACAGAGGGGAGATAGGATAGCACTTTTCAAATACCTGAAAGGTAGTCCTACAGAGGAGGGGCAGAATCTGTTCTTGATCATCCCAGAGTGCAGGACACATCATAATGAGTTCAAGCTACAGGAAGTTAGATTTTGTCTGACTATCACGAAAAACTTCTTAACTGTTAGGGCAGTAGGACAATGGAACCAATGAACTCGAGAGGTGGTGAACACTCCAACGTTGGCGGCATTAAAGAGAAAACTGGACAACCATCTCCAGATCTGCTTTGCTTTGGATTCCTGCCCTGAGCAGGGGGGGTTGGACTTGATGGCCTTCGAGGCCCCTTCCAACTCCATGATTCTAGGATTCTAGCTTCTCTCACTCCTCTTATTCAACACCTGGTGCCCCTGAAGACAATTCTTGCCGGTCCCCCACAGGGCCTTCCGTTCTCTACTGCTAAGCAGAGCGAAGAAACTGGTTCAGGAAGCAGATGCTGGGGAGGGGCAAACAAGAATGGTCAGTTGTTGGAGGACAGAGTTACGTACACCATACCACCTGCTTTGCACCCTTCGGCAGCCCACAAATTGCTTTGACGAGTTCCTTCATTGCAGTGCTAAGGTTCTTTAATGTTATACATGAAACCACTGGTGGAGATCATTCATAACGTTGGAGTTGGGTGTCATCTCCAGTTATCTGCTGATAACACCCAGTTATACCTGTTGTTAACCAAGCAGCCAAATGGCTGTAACAATCCTTATTTGTTGTCTTGAGGCCTGGGCGAAGTGGCTGTGGGTTAACAAACTGGAGCTGAATCCAGAAAAGACAGAGGTGAGGCTGGTCATTCACCAATCAACAAATCCAGCTGTCATCTCTGTAACGGCTGATGGATGGAAGATTCCCTTGTAAACCAAGGTAAGGTGCTTGAGTGTTTTATTAGATCCAATGTTCTTCCTAGAGAAACAGGTGGGAGCCATGGCCAGCTCATCATTTTACCATCTGTCCCTGGTCTGGAAAACTTTTGTCCCTGGTCTGGAAGACATGGTCCTGCTGACCAATACTTCTGTAACCTCAAGACTAGACTACTACACTTATCTCTAGGTGGGCCTACCCTTGAAGGCAAGACTACTAGACTACTGACAAATGCCTCTGGTCACAACCATATGACACCCATTCTGCACTAATGACACTGACCGCCCCTGTTTTTTCCAAGCTTCACTTCAAGATGTTGGTTATTGCTACCTTAAAACCCATTAAAGGCTTAGGACCCACAACCCCCTGGGACAGCAGAGATGGTCTGGGGTTCCCCTTTTCCAGATGTCAACTCTTCAAGTTGTTTGGCTTGAAAATAACGGGAAAATGTATTTTCTTATCACTCCCTCCAGTGCTCTGGAACTTCTTTCCCGAGTCCCGACAATATCTGATGTCCTTCCAGGAGCGGAAGCCAAGTCAAATTATTTCAGCCAGCCTTGGGATGTTCAAAATTTTTCTTTTAAAAAGTCATTTTTAAAAATCTGTGTTTTCACTGCTAACGTGAAAATATTTGTGCTGTTTTGGATTGTTATGTTTGCTATATATTTAGATGTTTTGTTTAACTTTAATGTATTATGTCATTCTTCTCCAACAAAACTGTATATAAAAGAAAATAATAAATAAGTAATAAACTAGACTGTTGCCCCACCACCACTGAAATAAAATTTAACGGGTAGCCCCATCAACTTCTATATTAGAATAAAAAGGCGCTCTCTTTGGCGTTTGGCCCTCATCTGCAAAATGCCATAGCTTTCAAGGAGCGGTAAAAATATATTAAATAAATAAATAAAGTAAATAAATATGAAGAGACATAATTCTACTCCTCTGATCACCCCTTCCCAGCTCAGACCAGGGTCAAGACCAGGCGAACAAAAAGTAGCGACGCCAGCTAACCTCATCACAGCATCGCCGGCTAACAAATGCTCTATACTTCATTTTAGCCCAAAAGCCATCTCGCATTTTCAGAAATTCCGGGATCAGCTTCCTCCAATTGTCACCAAGGGCCCAGGGGAAGATCTCATATTTGTAATCTTCTGCGTCTTCTTCCATGTCATTTGCTAGGTATCTGTAATTAGGACAAGGTAGTAATGGGGGACATGTGAATGCCTCTAGTATTCCTTTACAGGCAAATACTGGCTGATTTCCCAAGTAGCAAAAAAAGGGCGGCTGGAGACACAGAACAGGTTCAAGAGGCCCTTCCTGCAACCTTTTCCGAGCAAGTTCCAATTAAGGATCCTTCCATTTTACCAAAGCATTACAAGACACTTACAGAGCAACGAAGAGATTAATCCGTGTGTATTCTCTCATATGTAGGCCAGCACGTTTGAAGTACATCATAGCCATAGCGATAAGATACTGAAAGAGAGGATTAGTCTTACTAAATTCCATTCTGGACCACAATCATAACTTAAGGGGTGGAATGGGGAAAAGAAAGCAGGCAGAAATGCCACCTGTAAGAAACAAAGACTCAGAGATCTCATGCCGGCTAAAATCCTACTGCATAGTTACACCTGTAAAAGGTGAGCAGCATAACATATTTTTTTGTACACCATATATTTACAAAAATAAATGAAAATTACTAAAAATGGCCACCACCTCAAAAGTACTCTCCAAAAGTTAATTAATTGGAATAATGCAAAAGACTGGTTATTATTCAGTCCATTAATGCCGATGGCATTTAACAGTTTCAGTCACTACTTTTAAAATACATAGTCACTAACTTTTTTTATCAAATTAGGTATAACACATTGATTTTAATAGCTTATTTCCCAGCTCTGGGAACATATAATGCTATGACACAGAATTTGGTTTCCAATGATCTTTTGAAACGACCATGATGCTGTAACAGTAATTTTAGGTTAAGCACGTGACGGAAAACTCACCTTATCTGAGATTCTGTAACATGTGTCCATTGATAGGAAATCTTGTATTAAACCATCCTCTGACAAAAGAGAAAGCAATTTTCTACCATTTTTCATTAACAAAGGCTGAGATTCATGCCCATCCCGAAACAGTCTGACCCCATCTCAGCTGTCCTTCTGCAAGCAGGCAAAGACCTTTCTCTTCCGGTGACACTAAGCTGACTGGTTTTACGGATTGCTGTGCTCTTTTGCTTTTAATGGTGTTTTTAGAATTGGATTTTAATTCCTGGTTTTTTATTATAATACTTGTTTAATTCTTTTAAAATATTTGTCTGCTTGCTGCTTTTAAATATAGTCTTTTTAACGATCTCAGCTGCCTTGGGCACTTTTAAGGAGAAAGAGGGGGTAAAAATATTTTAAATAAATAAACATTTTGCTACTTAAAATAGGCAGCAAATGGTACTTTCCACTCCTCCAAGAGAAGGTGCATACCGCCCCAAACCGGCCCAGCTGTTTTAGCATAAAAGGCAGGCAATCTCCACACACGTCAAAGTTTTCAGTAAATATACAAAAGCAATTGTTTAAATAAATAGTGCTGTAGCATGATACCCCGAAATCTGTTGCCTGGAATAATTGTCTGATGGAAGGGCTTATCCCACCTCCCCACCGCTCAGCCAGCCGTGGAGGAAAAGTTCTGAAACAACCATCCAACTCTCTGACGGTTATGGAGTTTTTAACAATGGTGACCAGCATGTAGGCATAGAGCAGGCCCCCTCCTTCCATTTGAGAAGCTCCCCTTCTACGCATGGGAAGCAGCAACGGAAAGAGAAGCCAGCACCAGCACACGCAGATTTGCACAGAGCCTGGTTCCCAGCCCATGCATTGAAATGATGGAAAACCCTGATGTCAGCCTTTGGTTCCACACCCACATGAGCTGTCAAAACAGAAGGTTGTCCCTCTAGATCAGTGGTCCCCAACCTTGGGCCTCCAGATGTTCTTGGACTACAACTCCCAGAAGCCTTCACCACCACCTCTGCTGGCCAGGATTTCTGGGAGTTGAAGTCCAAGAACATTTGGAGGCCCAAGGTTGGGGACCACTGCTCTAGATGATCTCACCCAGCAGGCTGAAGAAGGCTTCTTGCTCTTCTCTACATAGAAGGAAGAACGGCAGCTGTGAAATGCTCAGGGCTGCGAGGGAAGGCTCTCTCTCAGGTCCTGGCGCACCACTGCCGGGTCTCTTGACCTCCTGCCTGCTGCAACACCGCTGCCTGATGCTCTCTGGCTTCACCCCTCTGGTGACCGCAGGAAGGATGCAAGCCATTTGCTTGTCTTTCATCTTCTTTTCACAGGGTAACAGCAGAGGCTCAAAAACGACCTCTAGGAAGGAAGAGATATACACACCAAGCTTCAGATCAGCCAAGAACTGTTCAGAGGAGAGCGACTTTCCTACCGCCCTTACACTGCACCGGTCACACTGGTCCTCCATCCCTATCAAGTCCAGGCAGCACAGCTAAAGCTGGGGAGACCCCCAGGTTCACACTCCTCTTGAACTAAGCCAGGCCACTGGCGCCTCTAACCCATGACAGTCTTCCGAGGCACCGGCTGGCAAGGATTCCAGGCAGGAATTTCAACACCATCCAGAGATGCCCTTCCTTTGAAGAATCTGCGTTGGGTGGCCAGCCATTAGGACTGAATGGTCTCAGCCGGGATGGCAGGTCCTCCTTCCCACTAAGTAAACATTGACCCAAGCAGACTCTTCTCGAAAGCTTGCGTATAGGTTAGAACGGCTGAAGGGCACATATTCCAATCGGGGCTGTGTTGCCAATGCGTCTGTGAATCACACGGGCAAGTGTTCCGCTCCCAGTATGAATGGTTAAATCATGGGGGATAGATCGGAGATTCAGGAAAGACCAAAACCACAGAAGATGGGGGGCACTGCTTGTAGCAAACACCCCCTGCTTTCCACTTCCTCATTTGGTAGCTTCTGGCTATGGGTCTGGATAAAGGAACAGCCAAAACGTAGTCACTGGACCACAGAGAGAGAGGTGGCCACCACTCACTCCTGTCTCCGTGGCCAGACAGCCAGTGTGATCTTTTGGTTAGAATATGGGATTACTAGGGCCTGGAAGAGCAGGATTTTAGTCCCCATTAAACCACAGGTACCCAGTGTGGTGTGGTGTAGTGGACAGAGTGAACCCTGGACTCTGGAGACCAGGGTTCGAATCCCCGCTCAGCCATAGAAATTCACTGGCTGATTGCACTCTATTTGAGAGCAGTTCAGACGAGGCGTTGATCACCTCATTGCTCTGCTCCATTCACTGAATTTTTACAGTGAATGTACGGCTGCCCACTGTGGTCTTCCATTCCTCTAATAGTCTTTGAAAAAGACAGAAAAGCTGCAAAGAATATTCAAAAGTTTAGCGGAATAAGAGTCTTTCTCTGAAACCGTGCTTAGACCAAATGGGAAGCACCAAATACTGTATCCAAACTCTCTAATATACCTTAGTCTATTATATTACTGTTAGAGACATTCCTGAATGTGAGAAAAACCGATCACAATACTGCATGCTGGGGCACAAGTATTCAAAGATGCAACCATGCCTGGCTGAGTGGTAGAACTTATTTGCAGGATAAGTACAGTTTCCCAGCTATCAGAAACACCATATGTTCAGATACAATCCCTCTATCACCACAAATTTGTAGAAGGCAAATTCCAGATCTATAAATCAATTGAAAACAAGTCATAGCCATACATAAAGTCTCAGAAGTGTTTCATTAAGTCTTCATATATCTTGTTTGAATACCGTGTCATAAACCTATTATTTATCATTGTCAAAGAACATATTCCACATTCCATATTTTTTTCCAATTTTTCCAGAATAAAAAAAACAGCTTTGGAAAAAAAACACGTTTTTCCTCCAATTTTTCTGATTCCCCCCCCCCCCCCGCCCAGGTCTTCCCATCTCCAGTCCTAGGTTTAGTTTCTGACCACACCAAGCCTTTTAGCATTCCCTAAAAGTACCACAGTACACTAGCACCCCGTTATCTGCAGGATCAGTATCCACGGATTCACTTATCCATGGTCTGAAAATATTGAAAATATTAAAAGAAAAATCCTAGAAATATATATCGCTAAAGATAAAGTTACCCGAACTTGCTCTTAGAGCTAGCCAGAGACCAGGCTATGTATAGACTTAGCTAGTATTATAGTGTTTGCTATAATCAGCGTTTTTCAGTATCCACGGGGGGGGGGAGCTTGGAACTAATATCCCACGGACAGAGGGTCCTACTGTAATTCGTATTACACCCCTGAAGCACATATCAAAATGCTCTGCAGCACTGTTTTTATACAAAACAATGTCTTCCTTTGCAACCACAGCTTCAAGGGCCAAGAGAAGTTATTTTTGCAGCATATAATTGGCTTGGTTCTGCCTGAACTTGTATTAAACGCATTCCCCCAGAATTAAGACACATTTGCTAAAAAAAAAAATTAAAAGGGGGGAGACTATTACTAACAGGGAGTTGGGTTGGTTGTAAGGGAAATGACCCCCAAAAGAAAATGGAAGCCCCCCCACTTTCCTTCCCCCCTCCCTTTCCCCCCTCCCGCACCTGAGCAGAGCAAAAAAAAAAAAACACCTCCCAGCAAACCGCAGCTGCTGGTAGGCGGAGCCTCTGGCGACCACACGGAACACGCCCAGTTTTTCCCAGATCTGCTTTTTATAGGCTCAGAGGCGCTCCCGCTCAACCAATCACGGCTAGGGAGGGCAGGGAAGGCAGGAAGGAGGGCTAAAGGTATGGTCAGGCGCCCGGGCCCATTTGGTGACATGCGCAGTCGGTTGCTTGAAATTTGCTCACCTGACGCGCAAGGAGGCGTTCGGGTGGCAGGTTTTTGTTACGTGCTGTCAAGTCACGTCGGACTCATAGCGAACCTCTGCAAAACGACCCGTCCTCAACAGCCCTGCTCAGCAATTGCAAAAGTTGTGGATTCCTTTAGGGAGTCAGTCCATCTCACATTTGCACTTCCTCTTTTCCTGCTGCCTTCCAGCTTTCCCAGCATTATGCTCTTTTGCCAGGGAATCTTCTCATGATGTCCCCAAAGTAGGACAGCCTCGGTTTCAACATAGGAGTAAAGCTGGTTGCATGAATAGGCCATGTTTTTGCACTCTGCCTGTTCCAGTACTGGCTGTCCCATGGATTACAGTTAATAAAAATATGATTGAATGTAGAGCTTCCTTTGAACATAGAGAAGATACTGCACTGCAAGCGCGCATGACTTTGGAAACAAAGTGCAATCATCCTTCCTGCAAGGAAGAAAGGTGTGTATATATAATAAAAGGTGCATAAAAGTTGTGTGTGTATGCAGTAATTATAATAAACCCAATAAAGAGACAAACTTTATCTGTAAGTTATACCAAAATCAGTGGGACTGCCTTTTATTTAGATACTCATCATATTTTTATCCCACCTTTTCCTCTAGGAACTCAATGTAGTTTTTATAAAACTTCTGTTTTCACCCACACAATTCTATTCCGGGTTTTGAACTGGATTCAAATTCCACCCCAGGCATGGAAACTCACTGGGGGAGTGGAACTGGTAAAATCACTTCTTAAATGTCACACTGAAAGCCCTGTGAGGATCGCTAGAAATCGGTTCCGACTAGACATCACAGAATAAACAGGCAGAGAGGTATGTTAGCTTCTTGCAGCAAAAGCAACAGAGTCCTGTGGCACCCTTAAGACTGAAAAGTTTTATTTGGCATAAGCTTTTGCAGACTTTAGCCCACTTCCTCAGATGCTTCAGGCAGTCGATATGTTCTTCTGTAGAAGCAAAAATCACAAAACAGAAAAGACCAGTCGCTTCTAATCAGGCAGGTTCCGGTCCACTGCAAATTGAATAACATTTATTGCCCTTTAAATTGGAACCAGACGCTTCCAACCTGAAGCCTCCACCTTCCAAGTTCTCCCCTCGGTTAGCAACGCCTCTTCCAGCCCAACTCGGCAACAATTTTTGGATTGGACAACTCTCCAGACTTTAGACCAATCAGGAGGAGCCACGGGACCCTCTTTTTTTTTTTCCTGTCGGGCGTTGGAAGACAACACGAAGCAGAGCTGTTTGGACCGTACCATGTCGTCCCTCGAAGGGGGGGAATAGTAGAAAAAAGAGAGAGGCGGAGGAAACGGGACCCAAGCATTGAGAACGCCTTTATTTTTAAAAAGCTTTTGAAGAGAACAAGTAAGCCTCTGTTTGGGTGAGGAGGCAAAGAAAAAAAAAGCCCAGGAACAGACTCTTGGTACTTCCCAACAGGAAGTGAGGTGTCTCTTGAGCGTCGGGACTTCCGGTCGAGGGGGAGAAGAGACGACTTAGTGGAGGCGGAGGAGGGGAAGGGGTTTTCCGGGGCCAGCGGGTCAAAGTGTGGGGTGGCTCTCCGTGGGGAGGAGAGGGTTGGCTGGCCCCTTGGTGGCTGCCCTAGGGATGGGAGGGGGCACAGCTGGGTCCCTTCCCCTCTGCGAGGTTTCCGACCAGAAACGTGTCTAAAACCCGGGACAGGGGTGCACGCATTCACACGTGCACATGGGATGCAAGCCTAGCGGTCTGCCCACACGGGCTGGAAGTAGGAGCCTGTGGGTCTGTGGCAGCTGAACGGTTGCCACGAAGTGGGGAGGGCGACCCACGTGAACGTCGCCATCATAATCCTCCTCTTTATTATTTTATTTATTTATTATTTGACTTTTACCCCGCCCCTCTAGACAAAGTCTACTCTTAAGATAGTTCTAAGATATCCCAGCTTTCTGTCCCTTTCTTGTCCCTTCCGGCAACTCCTTTGTTCTTTTAGTTGACTTTTGTCACTCGTGATCCTTTGGGCAGAGATTTATTTACTATTTATTTATTTAAAGTATTTATATTCCACCTTTCTCCTAAAAAAAGGTCCCAAGGATATTTGCTTTATTCTTACCGCTGCCCAGTACCAAGTGCTTCCATTAATGAAAGGAAAATAAATGAATCCAGAGTGCAGAACTGAAATTTTTTTTTTTGTACAAAATTCAGATCATCTTCATGCAGGTTTTTCTTTCTTTCTCCACTTCCTTCATGCATCTCCCTTTTAGTCCCATGAATGCTTAAAAGGAACCCCGAAACTTTACAAATGCGGGAACAGTTGATACCTTTATTGGACCACCAAAAAAAAAAAAAAAAAAAACCACAAAAAAAGAAACACAGCCCCACTGAAAACAAACAAACATCAAGCTTTCGATAAGTCATCTTCTTCGGCTGTGCACCAAGTTCTTATGGGTAGTTCCAAAATTATATACTTTGATTAAAGTCCCAAAGTCTCACACCCATTCTAGGGGCCAAGTTTAGCTTCTTAGATGGAAACAGCTGCAGGGTATGGTTACAAACCCCTCTGACATGTTTGAATGCATGATGATAGCTAGGCCGTATATTGGCACATGGAGGAGAAAGGGAAAAGGAAACGTAGTATTATAGTTTATTTTTATTTTTTTATTTTTTAAAGCGCCATTTGAGGCATGGCAGTTCTTTCAGATAGAGAGCCAAATGTTTTATGTTTCAATGTTTTTACAGCTCTGATATGTTTGCTCTAAGGGGGTTAACTTATTTCCTACAGGACTCTCTTTGGCTGAGAAAAATAGGTCTGATATGACAGAGGGATGGGATGGGGTCTCCATGGCTGAAGATGGATAGATCTCACTGCGGCAGAGCTACAAGGATCCTGGTAAAGGGGATCGGGGCCAGTCTTGTGGCACAGATACCCAACTAGCTGTGCTTATTTTGTTTTCTTTTACAGTCACCCCTCCTCCTCCTCTGCTGTAAAATCTCTGGCTGCTTCGGCCACCTGAATAAACCTGTAACTTTAACTGGAAGAGGACACTTTGCGCCGCTCAGTTCTTCTTGGTCTTGGGGGTGTCGTACTTCCTTTTGCTTGAATACCACAAAAGCAACGGGATGCCAATGGAGGGAAGCGTCATGACCCCAAAGGCTGCCCAGTCCAGCTTGACAAAAAGAAAAAAACAAAAGGAAAGAAGGAATTAGTTGGAAAGGGATCCGTGTCAGAGGACTGCTCTGCCCACTTTTGGGGCCATCAAACACACTCCGTGGCTCTTGGAGAAGAGGCCTTCCTAGGATTTTTATAACTGGAGATTTCGGCTACAGACTGAAAGAGGAACTTTTAGCAGGAATGGCGGGTGCTACCACCCCCCCCAACACACACACACACTTTGAGCCAGAGTGCTTGCCCTATGACCCAAGTGAAGCTGGTGAGAAAGAAGTCAGACAGTTCATCCATCCAGCCCAGTTGTCCACCCCGGGCAGGGTTGCTGACAGAAATCTCTCCCTTGTCACCTGCTACCTAATGCTTCTTTGAACTGAAGATGGCAGAGACTGAACCTGACAACTTCCACGTGCCAAGGAAGTGTTTTGCCCACAGAGCTAGGATCCCTTCCACTTACACACAGGAGGACATTGCATTGGCTGCCCGTTCGTTTCCGCATTGATTTCAAAGTGATTTGATTTCAAAGCCCTAAACGGTTTAGGACCTTGATATCTAGCGGAACGCCTCCTCCCACCTAGATCTACCCAAATCACTCGTTCTAGCCAAGAAGGGCGGCTGAGGGGCCTAATGCCGAGGGAGCCCCGGAGAGAAAGAACAAGAAACCGGGCCTTCTCGGCAGTGGCCCCTCGCCTCTGGAACCGTCTGCCCGCAGAGATCTGCCTGGCTTCCTCGCTGGGTGTTTTTAAGAGCAAACTTAAGACCTGGCTCTTTAGGCAGGCTTTCCCTCCTGTCATCATCTGATTATTTTTCCCGTCTTGAACTATATTATTACTGCTGTTTTTGTTTTATTATATTGTTTTTATTTTTATCTATTATTGTTAGCCGCCCAGAGTAGACTTCGGTCTAGATGGGCGGGGTATACATTTAATAAATAAATAAATAAAAAATAAGATATAATAAGATAATAAAAACTAAGAGTGTATCTCCAGTGTTCAAGATAGAACAAGATTCTTCGCTTCATCTGCTCCCTGCTGTTCTCTAAAACACGGTCAGACAACATGTAGCCAGTGGGGTCCATACAGCCATCAAGGGCATTTTTATGGCCCCAAAGCCTCCAGTACCAAACACCAGGAAACAATGGTTTCAGGCAGAGTTATATATATATATTTTTAATAAGAGGCTCAGGCACTGACCAAAGCCCCTTCAGGTGTATGGTATCTAGATTGTTCTAGGGCTCCCCCTCCTCCGTTGTGTTTACTACTAGAACCTAAAGGGCTGCAAACCAGAGAAAAGTGCAGAACCATGACCGAGTGTGCAGATTTAGATGCAAAAATTAGAATGCAAAGGCAAATACCTAACCCAGCCGCAACCAAACCTACATGTGCAGTTGGGTGACCTAGATTTAGAATGCATCCTCTCAGACTAGACAGGGAGAAGAACAGCATTGAGGCCTGACCAAAGATAACCAACGGCTCCTCAGATTTTAAAGATGAGACTCAAAGAGAAGTGTCAGGGGCAGGGCCAGCCACTGCAGATTATGGTGGGGGAGCAGCCTGCGATTTTTAAACTACTGGAAGTTAAAACCCCTGGCCATCTATTTCAAATCATTCTGAAATCTACCAGTATATTCTAATCTACCATCTACCCATTCCATTGAAAGGAACCGTTCCAGGATCATAGACGGCCACTACAAAAGATCTATTTAGGGATCCCTGAGGAAACTTAGCATGGGGCGAGTCTAACTATGAGGGTGTTTGGTTGGCAGCAGAGGTGAGCAATTTGTACCCCTCCAGATGTTGCTGAACCACAATTCCCATGATCCCTTACCACTGGTTGCATAATGTAAGGCTGATGGCAACTGCAACTCAACAGAGCATCTGGAGTACCATAAGTTCCCTATCTCTAGCCGACAAGGTCAGGATTAATGGAGAGGGAGGCCAGCTCTCTTATATTTACTTACAAAGTGTGGTGAAAACCTCCTATCAAATTCTCGCTGGGCCAGGATACCTCCTTGTCCTGGGGCACTGGTGAAGCCAACCTGGAAAGAAGCACGAGGGACAAGAATTATTTTTTCTTTAATGAGGCCATATCACCAGCCGATGACTTCAAAGCTCTACACAAAAACTGCTTCTGATCTCCTAAAGCACTTGGCCACAAGGAAGAGTTCCCCCATCCCCTAAGCAGGAATCAGAAGATGCAATCCAGCCCACAATTCCCTTCAAACTTTAGTTCATCAGATAAAATATTATCTCACATAAGACAGGGGATGGGGAATCTGGTCCTCCAAAATGTTTTGGACTTCATATCAGCTCCACCTAACATGGCCAGAAATTACAGGAATGAAGTTCAACACATAAGAGGGGAAACATCTGAAGGGAGATAGGATACCACCTTTTAAACACAGTAGGGCCCCCATATCCATGGGGGATTGGTTCCAAGCCCTTCCCAGGATCGGGAAGGGCAGGGCCAGAGGAAAAGGGGAGGAAAGGGAGTTGAAAAAGTTTGGGAACCACGGTGGTAAAAGGAAAAAAAAATATCCACAAGAGAACAAGAATTAATAGCAATGTCTCTGGCTGCCTCTAGTGGCCAGTTCCACTAAAATATGTGAAAATGTTATTTCTTGGATTTCTTTCTTTTAATATCATTAATTCAGTAGAGGATTTTCAGAACGTGGATAAGTGAATCAGTGGATATTGATCCAGCTGATATGGGGGTCCTACTGTACTTGTCATACAGGGGCAGGATCTGTACTTGATCATCCCAGACTGCAAGATTCGTAATAACAGGTTAAAGTTACAGGAAGCCAGATTTAGGCTGAATCAGGAAAAACCTTTTAACTGTTAAAAGTAGAATGACCATGGAACCAATGACCATGGGTAGTGGTGAGCACTTCAGCACTGGAGGCCTACCAGAGAAAATTGGACAGCTGCCTGTCAGATCTGCTTCAATTTTGATTCCTGCCTGGAGCAGGGGGTTGGACCGGAAGCCTTATAGGCCCCTTCAGCTCCACTATTCTGTGATTCTATGATCTTTTCACCCTTTGACTTCACTAGAACTCCAAATCACATAACTGCTGATCACTGGGTATAGTGGCTGGAGCTCATGGAACTGAACAGTCACAACATATGGTTGGCTAGAGGGTTCCCTGGTCCTACATAAGACTATCCTCCCTACCTTGGGGCAAAAGACTTATCACAGCCAAGGAAGGATGAGCAGACTGCAGTTAGTTTGGTCTCTTAGTCCTCAAGGGTAGAAGGAAAATCTGCGTATCTCCACCGGTGTGTGTACAGAGGAGGGCAAGCAGGATGTGGTAAAGTAGAACTTGGAAACAAAGTTCTATGGGGAACAGCTGAAAGCTTTGGTCTACAGAGAAGAAGCTCCAAGGAATGATGGGGTCGTCTTCAAATTCAGGAAAAGCTGACTGAGAAGACTTGATCTCTGTAACTCCACGGGGCAAGACCTGAACGAATGGGTAGAAACTGTAGAGAAGTCTACTTCAGCTAAACATCTGTAGACATGTCATCAAAGTGGAAACCCACTGGAAAACAAACAGCCTGCTTTGGGAGGCAGTTCTTAGGGATTTATGGAGAGGATGACTGGCCGTCTATCAGGGACACTCTGTTTGCACCCTACATTGTAGATCCTAAATTGAGCTGGGGTGGATTAGATGACTCCTACGGTCAATTTCAGGATGACCTGGACCAAGGGCAAGTATAAATAATGCACTGGAGTCCAACCAGTCAATTTGAGATCAGTGGGCTTCTCCTGCATTCAAGACTTGGCACTGGGACCAGGGTCACTTACCACCACTTGACCTCCCTCCTGAGCCAGGTAGGTGATCGTAGCAGAGGTGAAGTTGAAGTAGCCGGCTTTCAGAGGTCTCAGGACCACCGTATGGGACACATTGCTGGCGCTGAGGAGACAGAAACTAAGGAAGCCAATTGCACACGGCAGAAGCAGCAAAGGGAAAGAGGGACGAATTGGGTACGGTTACTAAAGTATTGGTTTTAAGTATTGCCCAGGCTTTCCCTGAGCATTAGGTTTTCGAGATCTCGCCCTCTCTTTTACCAGCCTTTTTTTGCCATCCTTTTCATCATCCTTTTTACCACCTTCATTGCCATCTGTTTTAATTTATCCTGCTGGCTATTATATTTGTTGAATGCATGTATTATTTTATTTTTACCTCGTGTTTTGATATTGTGCTGTTTATTTTGTTGTTAGCCGCCCAGAGTGGCCTGGTTGCCAGATGGTGCGGGGTATAAATTCAATAAATAAATAATAAATAAATAAATAAATACTATTCCCTGCCCCCGCCTCCAGTATGTTTCCATGACCAAGCTGGGAGTCAATCCCAGGTTTCCTGAGCTCCAGTCCAAAACTCTATTTATTCATTTATTTAAAATACTTTTACTCCGCCTTTCTCCTTAAAATGACTTTTCCTGAATCTGAATGACCCAAGACAGTTTACATAACTAAAAAGACAACTTTTAAAAAGCAAAAACAAAAAGTAAACAAATATTTTAAAAAGAATTAAACAAGTACTATATTTAAAAAGGTAAACAAAATCCATACTAAAAAGGCATCAAAAAGCCACAGAGCACTACAATCCATTTAGAGAGAAAGAATAATTAATGTGCAATGCTTAATCCATGCTTCAAAGGAAAATTAAAGCAAATCTAAAATTCTTGGGAAAGGGTTAAAATCTAAGCAATCTGGGCTGAAAGGGAAGACAGAAGAAAAAATCAAAATTCTGAGGTTTTAAACGAAAAGCATAAAATACTGCCTGTTATTTTGTTGTGGGGTTTTCTTTTTTTGACTTTTTTTTTTTAAAGAATAAGCACTTAGGGAGGGAGAACATACAAGAAAAGGTGGGGCTTCCTCATAAACATGACCAGAAACTTAGCTTCGCTACTTAACTTGATCGTGGGCAAGCAGATCAATTTTGTTAGTCTTGCAGGAGCCACGTGGTGTGCTTTTTTGTTTTTAAGCACAGCTGCCTCTTTGAAACATAATTCGAACTCTCTACATTCTAACAAGAACAACGTCCACAGAAGGATACGGTGCGATTCGATCCCATTTGACGTTGAGCATCCCCGAAACAATGCCAAAGTCTTCTGGAGGAAAGGAATCGTCCGACAGCTCCACTTCTAAGGCAGCACTACATCATGGAGCAGAAAAGGAGGTCACAATGACGACATTGAGAACAAGCCATCACTTCAGGATTTGTGGAGGAAGCGGCCCTAAGACGGCTTCGAACCTGGGTTCTGCCCTGGCTTCTAAGACTGGAACTGCCCTGATCACCCTGATTGAGACCTCTAGAGAATAGGAGGAGAGATCGATCTCCCTGTAGCTTTCAAATACCACACTGACCAGCCTTCCTCCAACCCAGCAATCCCTGGAGAGATCAGACAACCATCCCCCTCACCTCCAACAACAACAACGTTATTTCTGGGTTTTTTTCTTTTTTAACATATTCAGCCTGCAGATAAGTGAAACTGCAGATACCGATTCCGTGAATATGGGGGTCCTACTGCAATAATAAGGGACGTGGTGGCGCTGCGGGTTAAACCGCAGAAGCCTCTGGGCTGCAAGGTCGGAAGACCCGCCGTCGTAAGATCGAATCCACGCGACGGAGTGAGCTCCCGTCGCTTGTCCCAGCTCCTGCCAACCTAGCCGTTCGAAAGCATGTAAAAATGCGAGTAGATCAATAGGTACCACCTCGGTGGGAAGGTAACGGCGTTCCGTGTCTAGTCGCGCTGGCCACGTGACCACGGAAACTGTCTACAGACAAAACACTGGCTCTACGGCTTGGAAACGGGGATGAGCACCGCGCCCTAGAGTCGGACACGACTGGACTAAATGTCAAGGGGAACCTTTACCTTACTGCAATAATAATCTTAGAACTGCAGAGCTGGAAGGGACTTGACAGATCAACAAGCCGTGTCAAGTATGTACAGTGGGGAACTGAACTCCTAGCCTCTCCTTAAACCACTGAGCTATCCAGATGTTCATCCAACATATCAAATCTTATATGGATGTGAAAGTCACTGTTTGAGCAACTGTGGGAAAAGAGATGCATCCCAACAACCTGATTTTCAATTGTTTGCCACTATAACAAGTGTAGTTTACTTGAGGGTAAAAGCCCCACTCCCTAGGGAAA
Source organism: Intellagama lesueurii (assembly GCA_037013535.1). Classification (NCBI taxonomy): domain Eukaryota; kingdom Metazoa; phylum Chordata; class Lepidosauria; order Squamata; family Agamidae; genus Intellagama; species Intellagama lesueurii. The sequence continues at coordinate 1,384,665 of JBAJHW010000021.1, forward strand.
GAGAAATGTGTGGCCATGTGTTCGTTCAGCCAGACAGCCCACTGGAGGTATCTGTTTCCAGAATTGCACGGAGCTCTACTATAACAAACTCCACATTCGCTCCTCCCCACCCCAAATTTACCTGGAGCCGACATTATAGATGTTGTACTGCAGAGTGAGATCCCGGCCCTCAACAGCATATCTGTTCAGCAGCGATTTGGAGGCCAGAAGTCTGGCGCCTTCTTCACACCGGGCACCAGAAAATAGCAACAGCACAGCAATAACTATCAGCTTCATCTGGAAAGGACAAGAAGATGCCGAGGGAGGCACTGGTGACCCAACAAGAAAGGCCCAGGAAGGATGGGGTGGGGAGGGGGAAGAGTATTTAAGACAGAAACAGCAAACTCTAGTCTAGAACGGCCATTTTTGATAACTAAATTGGGAAGAAGGCACCAGAAGGCTACAGAAAAAAAGAAAATTTCAGGTTAGATTTGCGCCCGTACTTGGTTGGGTCTGCATTCCCACGGAAAGATTTGACTAGGTATAGTCCTTGATCTGTTACTCCTTCTGGATGTGCAGTTGCTGCTAGAAGCTCTTTCCTAACTCCACCTGTCTTGCAAACTACAACCATTCTTAAACATTCCTTGCCATGCCATTCTTTGGTCCGCACCTTCTAAATTAGACTACAGCAATGTGTGCTACTTGGGGCTACCCTTCGAAGACATCTGGAAACTGCAGTTAGTTCAAAATGGGGCAGTTCCAGCTTGCTTTAATATTGTAAGCAGCCTTGAGCCCTCTGTTATGTGTCAAAATTGTGTCATGATGCTGACAACAGTACACTCCTCTATAGTGGAGTTGATACAGACCTGTGACATGTAGGCAGCTTCAATATAAACCAGCCCGTCTGTGGTTTATTCCCCGTGGGACCCTTTATAAGTATCTGTTCAGGGCAGAGAGCTACCTATTTAAGAAAATCTGGGAAAAGTTATTCTGTGGTAACACAATGGAAAGCATCTCGGTCAATCTCTACATACAGTGGGATATTACTAGGAGAAACCCGGTATGAACCCCAAGAAAGCCAATGACTGGACCTTCTGCATGAAAAGTAGCCACCCTAAGTCCCAAGCTGTGAGCCCCTCTACGGCACATCCAAAAAGTCCCTCTTCTTTTCATCATCAGGATATCACCCCCTTCCTGTACCTTACATTTTCTCTTTTAAGGATATTTAACCCTAGCAGCCTCCTCGGTTTCTCTGTCAACACCTCTCCCCATTCCCCAACTTTTTAAAACTGTTGACAGAACAATTCTGCCCTTTTCCTTTAGCAACGCAACCTTTGCAAAATAGATGGAGACCCACATATATTCTATTTTGGAAAAAAAAAAAAAAGACATCCTAACAGAGAAAATGAGGCAAAGGCTGAAGAATCCTGATTTTTTTTGGGGGGGGGGGGAGAGTTGGTGGCCAGGCAAAATAGTCTTTATCAGTCGTTCCCAACCTTGGGTGTTCTGCAACTCCCAGAAACCTCAGCCAGCACAGATACTGGTGAAGTCTTCTGGGAGTTGCAGTCCAAGAACACCTGGGTTACCTAAGGTTGGGAGCCACTGGTTTATAATGGTGAGCTGTCTTGGCAGATGGAGATGCAGACATCCACTCCATCAGGAAACCGGCTGAGGAACCCGAGGCCATGCGTTGCTATCAAGAGAAGGAGAAGCGTACAAGGTGTCTGGCATTTATGGGAAGAAAAACAGAGGGAAGAAAGAAATATGGGGCAAGGGCGTGGGAGATCCGGGTTCGAGTCCCGGCTGAAGCTCGAGCGCAGTGAACCCCATAAGGCAGGGGTGGTCACCCCCCAACTCAACCTTGGGCCTCCAGATGTGCTTGGAGACTTCCAACGCCCAGAAATCCTGGGTGGTGAAGGCTTCTGGGCTTTGTAGTCCAAGAACATCTGGACGCCCAAGGTTTGGGGGGGGGGAGAGACCCCTGAACTAAGGGACCGACCCCAGGCTAAATCTCTCTTTCCCTCCACCCGACCTACCTCGCAGGGTGGCTGTTCCCACGGACGCCCTCACCGCCACCCACCCTCGGCGGTTCTTCCCTTCTCGGCGCCTGCCACCACGACGGAAGAGAGCGTCAGCACCGAGAGGACCGCTCCGCACGCTGCCGGAACCCCGCCCTCTGAGAGAGGGCACGTGACTTCCCCTCAGGCTGTTGCTTGTCGGGAAATGTAGGCCGGGAGGCCTCCGTCCACGGGGGGCGGGGCCACGCGGGTAAAAAAGCGGGGGACTTGGATGGCTCACCTAGGATTCCTCCCTAAAACCCCTACAAACACGTTTTTTTTTGGGCCTTCGAGCCGTGTGGCTGTGCTTCTTTTTTTTTTTTTAGCCACAGGGAAAAAACGGGATTCGTCCTTTGAATCGTATAATGATTTTTTAGATTGACATCCGACTACAACTTGTACAGCAGTGGTTCTTAACCTTGGGTTACTCAGGTATTTTTGAACTGCAACTCCCAGAAACCCCAGCCAGCACAGCTGGTGGTGAAGGCTTCTGGGAGTTGCAGTCCAAAAAACCTGAGTAACCCAAGGTTTAGAACCACTGCTTCTACAGCAGTGGTTCCATCAACCGTGGGCCTCCAGATGGTCTTGGACTACAACTCCCAGAAGCCTTCACCGCCCCCTCTGCTGGGCAGGATTTCTGGGAGTTGAAGTCCAAGAACAGCTGGAGGCCCAAGGTTGGGGGGGACCCCTGCTCTACAGAGTATATAGGGTTCAAGGCGGCTTACAAGAAAAGCCATAAACCCGTAAAAACATACACACATGAAAAGTCAAACTTAAGTTTCATGATTATATATTTTTTAAAAAATTTGTAATGCCGCCCAGAGTAGACCTTTGGTCTAGATGCGCGGGGTAGAAGTCTAATAAATAAATAAATAAGTGATTTATAACTGGGGTAGAAGTCTAATAAATAAATAAATAAATAAATAAGTGATTTATAACTGGGGTAGAAGTCTAATAAATAAATAAATAAATAAGTGAGTTATAACGGGTAGAAGTCAAATAAATAAATAAGTGATTTATAACTGGGGTAGAAGTCTAATAAATAAATAAATAAATAAGTGATTTATAACTGGGGTAGAAGTCTAATAAATAAGTGATTTATAACTGGGGTAGAAGTCTAATAAATAAGTGATTTATAATGGGTAGAAGTCTAATAAATAAATAAATAAGTGATTTCTAACTGGGTAGAAGTCTAATAAATAAATAAATAAATAAATAAGTGATTTATAACTGGGGTAGAAGTCTAATAAATAAATAAGTGATTTATAACGGGTAAAAGTCTAATAAATAAATAAATAAATAAATAAGTGATTTATAACTGGAAGAAGACTGGGACGAGGAAGACCAGCAAGAAAGGAACTAGAAAAGAGCATCAACTAAATCCGATTATCTATTCATCATGTGCACAGAACATAAGGAAAGGCGGTCTAGATTCAGATGAAGGAGGAGTGTTGGTATAATAATTTAGGATAGGCGGAGGACACGTTCTTAACTCCTGGCAGAAAGCAGCAAAGACTTGAAATGACTTTTAGTGGACGTGAAAGAAGAAAGTGCCAAAGCAGAATTGCAGTTGAACATTAAGAAGACAAACATCATCATGACTACAGAAGTACTACACAGATTTAATGGTAACCATGGAGAAATTGAAATAGTTAAAAGATTCTGTACACTGTGGTTCAGTCGTCAGTCTAAACGGAGACTGCAGCCAAGAAATCAGAAGAAGACTGAGACTCTGAAGGAGAGCAATGAAGGAACTGGAGAAGATCAAGTCTAAGGATGTGTCACTGGTGGCCAAGAAGACCAAGAGGATCCACACTGTTGTATTTCTAAACAACATGTATGGGTGTGAAAGCTGTGGACAGTTAAGAAAGCTAACGGGGGGAATGATTCTTTTTTCTTCTTCTTCAATGGGCTGGAGGAGAGCTTGGTGGATTCCCTGGATTGTCAGAACCACAAACAAGGGGGGGTCCTAGCTCAAATCGAGCTGGCACGCTCTCTGGAGGCAAAAATGTTGAAACTGAGGCTGGTCCCGCTTTGGACACGTGTCGAGAAGCCAGGATTCTTTGGAAAGGACAGCAATGCTGGGAATAAGAAACATCCCAACAAATATATATTTCTTATTTTAATATTTTCAAGCCGCGGATAAGTGAATCAGCAGATACTGATCCTGCAGATAAGAGGTCCCTACTGTACTTACTTTTAAGCCAATCTATGCCTTTAGAGCAGGGGTTCCCAACCTGGGGTCCCCAGATGTTCTTGGACTACAACTCCCAGAAGCCTTCAAGCTGTACCAGCCAGGATTTATGGGATTTATCAAGCAGCCGTACAGGCTTTGTGTCAAGAACGGAGCCATTAAAAAACCCGTGAAATATACCAAATAAAAACCATTAGGAGCCCCACCCATCCTGTATCTATTTTCTACCTGCGGCATCTGGGTATTAAATATGCTTAGTAGATGCAGCTGGTGCCCACTTTGGTTGGTGGTGTGGTCGGTGGTGCTGGGGTGAACGTGGTGGTCCGGACAGACAAGCAAGGATTCACACATTGAGCAGGAGGGGGAACAAGGGTGGAGCCATGATGGCCAGAAGCAGGACGCTCCCAATTTCATGGTGGTGGTGGGAATGGTGAATCCGCTCCGGGTTTAGTCTGAACGCTGTAGCCGACAGCTTTTTTGGTTTGCTCCGTCGGGACTGCCTTAAAGCGAGCTTCATAGGACGTCCAACGTAAGTGAGGTATTTAAGGAGTCGTTTCTCCCAGTTTCGTTCTCCTGTGTTTTTCTGTAGCAGAGCAGGGATTCGAACCCAGATCTCCTGGGTCCAAATCCTTCACTCCATCTGCTACACCACACTGCAGTGGGCTTATACTCTTTGTAAAAACAACAACAAACGGACAAGGGGAAGACAACGGAGAAGAGGCAGGGGTGAAAAAAGAAGGTGAAAAGGAACTGTCCAAGATTCTGGATCTGCTTAGGGGCAAATTCAGCACCATGGAGAACTCCTCTCTAATGTTCACACCAAAAGCAGCCCTCGATTTAACTACCTCTGTGAAATCGGAGTCCTCGGGCTTCGCTGACCTTGACTTTCCTTGCCTGGGACGGAAGCCGGCAGGAATGGGCTGGTTAAGGAAGCTCTGAGACTCAGATGGGGTGTCACCTGCTTTGTCCTATGGAACAACCCTCCTCAAGATGCAGAGGTACGATCGTTTTCCTTGCAAAGAACCATAAGCTGGATCCTTTCCAGAGGCCACCAGTACCATGCCTGACTACTAGGACGGACTCGCCTGCGAAGAATCTAGGGCCCTCTGAAATCCTGGCCTGGATTCAGGAGGTCCTCGCCTGCCCATCGTCCGACCCATGGTTTGCTTTGCAACACGGGCAGGGAATGGAGGACCGGCACTGAGATTCACAAGACGTCTCGTGGCACAGAGTCCAGCCTTGCTGCTCCATCTCTGCCACATGATCAGTAGAAATGAGGTGTTTGGATTTTCTGGACTACAAATCCCATAATTCTCCATTCTGGGAGTTCTGCCTGACCGATGCGCACCTTAGAGACCCCTAAATGTGGCTCGCCTGGGAGAAAGGCTTCAGCAGGAAGGCTTTGAGGCCTAGCTCCGCTCAAGCTTCCTGTTCAGAAAGAAAACTCCCAGCTAGCAGTGGGGCAGGAACAGGAAGCTTGGCCTAGCCAGGCCTCAAAGCCAGTTAAGGCCTTTCTCCCAGGCGAGCCACATTTAGGGGTCTGTCAGGTAGAACTCTGGGAATGGAGAATTGTGGGATTTGTAGTCTAGAACATTAAAATAAACCCCATCCTTAATCATAAGAGCCCACATTTGCGATATCACAATTCTTCCTCCACTGAGTCTCCAGTTTTGACCCAGAAATCTCAGAGAAGTAAATGCTACTGACATGGCACCTATATTCATCACAGCCCAGATTCACTACCAAAGCCCATGCTGCCTCATGGTAGGGCCGGCCCATGAGCGGATCAATATTTCAGGAAGCTGAGAAATGAATTGAGAGTGGACAGTTGCCAGGAGAAAATGTATTGAATGTTTTGGCTCTTCCCCTTTTGGAGTCTGGGTATAAAACTAGGTGACAGTACCTCTGAGCAAGTGCAGAGAGCACCCGTGTCACCCAAGACACTGTAGCTAATGCCCACGTGTCAGAAATCCCGGAGAACCAGGGGTTCCTGCTTAAGGGGTCGGTGCCTGTTTTCAAACAAAAATTAATCTCACACCTGTGTTCTTCTCAGAGCTTCGGAGCAACAAGTTACGGCAAACAAAATAACTAGTAATATAAATAAATATCCCAGTAACTAGTTACTCGAGGGTAATGAGAGTGTGATGTAGTTACATTTCAGAAGTTAGAGAACACGAAAGGTGGTGACATCAAGAGCAAAAGAGCACTAGTAAAGTAACAATAATTTGCGTGGTGTAGAACAACGAGAAGTTACTTTTCAAATAACGGATGAGGAATGGGTTCGAATTACTTCCTAAAATCAGGTTTCCAAGCTCTGTTTTTTTCTTTTCTGGAAATGCAGGATTGGGTGGGGTGACGGGACAGGCGACCAGGAATCCGCTTTTCCGAGCGCGCCTACCTGTCTTTAGGGGCTGCGCAAAAAGCTTTCTTGGCTTGCTCTCTCTACCGTCACCTGCCCGGCAGTTTCCCTAAGGTGCCGGGTTGTGTGCATGTTTTTGTGTGTTTGTGTCAGGGAAGGGAGAAAGCCAGGGGGGCTCTGAGGTTAGACCAGTTGGGGTTTCGCCAGCTCTGGCTGCCTGCACTTAGCGTGGGGTGGGGAAGAGGAAGAGAGCCGAGTAGCAGCCGCTGGCAGAGGAAACACTTCCATTAGCTGCCCTGGAAAGCCTCCGGGGAGCCATTTTGACAGCGAGAAAGAGAGGAGGAGGAGGAGGGGAGAGCGGCTAATAGCTCGAATCCGCTCGTTGCTCTTCTCTTTATGGCCAGGCCTCTTGATGGATCAGACCAGGTCTTCCTGATCTTCTGCTCTCAGGGGTGAAAGATGGCTGCCTTTTGTCAGCTGGACCGGCCCTACCAGAAGGCAAAAGGGGGGCTGTTTGCCTCAGGCGGCTGATAGTGGTGGGCAGCAAATTGTCAGAAGAGGGGAAACTGGGTGCAAAGCACCCTGGAGCCTGGCTCGGGCCTCTAAAAACTGGCTGGAGGATCTAATGGGTAGCGGAGGGTGATTTCCTACTGCTGTCATTGGAGAAAATTCGATTCGGTCTGATCGCTTTGATTTATGTGTAACAGGAAAAGACCATAATGTGCTTTTTCCCCTCCCACATGTGGAGATATTTTCTAAACAGGCCCTGGATTAGGGTGCTGAGGTCTATGGCACTGCATTATGGCAAAAGGTGCCATGGAAATCTATCATTTCCTATGGGCTGCCACGGCACAGCAGTCACAGAATTTGCTTGGGACTTAATAGATAAAGCTTCTAGTCCTCATGGTGTCATGAAACTGATTCCATGGCCCTGAGCCAGGCACTCCTTCCACACTGGGTTTTAGCCTGAACTTCAGACAAGGTGACAGAGCTTATCCCTCCCCCCAATAAGGTTCAGCACAATGGATAGTTTTTTTTTTTAAATTTCGGACAAAAACCTGGAGTGGGTGGTGGATCACTGTGGTGGATCGGCTAGTGTTGCACTAAACCCGGGGAGAATCGGGTTCAACTGCCCATCAAATACCTCTCTGCTCTTTATTAAGAAATCGGCAACATGCAGACAGAGGGTCTGCATGCAGGTCCTCCCGGGGAATCAAATGTGCCCCCCCAAAACTGCTACTTCCTTCTTAAGGTAAAGGTTCCCTTTGACATTTAGTCCAGTCGTGTCCGACTCTAGGGCGCGGTGCTCATCCCCGTCTCCAAGCCGTAGAGCCAGCGTTTGTCCAAAGACCGTTTCTGTGGTCACGTGGCCAGCGCGACTAGACACGGAATGCCGTGACCTTCCCACCGTGGTGGTACCTATTTATCTACTCGCATTTACATGCTTTCGAACGGCTAGGTTGGCAGGAGCTGGGACAAGCAACGGGAGCTCACTCCGTCGCGTGGATTCGATCTTATGACGGCTGGTCTTCTGACCTTGCAGCACAGAGGCTTCTGCGGTTTAACCCCCAGCGCCACCACGTCCCCACTTCCTTCTTACTCCATATCTTTTCCTTCTAACTCCGGAATGCCTGTCTGCCTTTCCCCAGACACAAGCATTCTGTGCATGCTCAGAAGCATTTCCCCCGATTATTCATTCCACCCTACTGGCTGCAGAGCCAGTTGTTGGAAGTTCGAGTCTCCATTGGGCCTCCCAGGAGAAAAAGCAGCCTTGGGCCAACTACACAATCCCAGGGCACCTCCTCCAGAAGGGAATGGGAAGCCACTTCTGAATCTTCTCTCCCTGGAAAACCCCGGAAAGGGGCACTATAAGTCAGAATTGACTTGACAGCACATGATGATGATGATGATCTAGAAGGCAAGGATTGGCAAAGAAAGAAAGAAATAATGAAATAAACCCTGCTGGATAGCTCAGTGATTTAGGTCTCTGGCTGTGGATCCAGAGGTTGGGAGTTCGAATCCCCACTGGGCCTCCTTGACAGGGGCTGGACTTGATGATCTATAGATAGCGGCTACTGCCTTTGAGAAAGGCTGGGTGGCTTTAAATGCAATGCACGTTTTCAGAAGCAGCTACCATCTTCATCTAACGCAGAATGCAAAAAACACTTGCGGAACAGGGTGGTTTGCAAATATAGTAGGACTCCTTATCCGCGGGACCAGTATCCACTGATTCAATTATCCACGGTCTGAAAACATTAAAAGCGAAATCTTAGAAACAAATATTTCTGAAGATGAAGTTATCAGAGCTAGCATTCTCTGTTAAAAGAGTCTTAACCATAATCCACATTTTTTGCAAAGGCAAAGCAGAAGAACCGATGAACGGTACATTTAAAAACATGTCCATAAGCAGAAGCAATCACTTGCTTTCAACCCTTAGCCAGATCAGATGTTTGAAGGCCCGTGAGAAGCGGGGAGAAAACCGTGCCCTGTCAGTTCAAGCACATGCTGACTGGAGATAATAGGGGTTGTAGTCCAAAAATAAAAGGTTGCTAAGCTATGGCCCAGTCTCCACTAGCAGGGAGTTCCTGAGACTTAATTATACTTCATCTCAACACTGTTTTTTTCAATTTTAAGAAATACCTTAAGAGGATTTTTAATATGGATAAGATACTTGGTTTGCCTCTGCTGCTTATCATATCGTGGTTCTCTTATTCGGGGGTGGTGTATAGGTACATATATGTGATATCCCGTGTGGGGCAGCGGGTAAATTAATGACTGAGACTCCAGAGACCTGGGTTCGAATCCCTGCTCAGCCATTAAAACTCACGGGGTGTATGGAACTGGTAAAACCACTCTTTAAATAGCCCTGTTAGGATCACCGTAAGTCTATGGCCCATAACAACAAGTGTATACATGCCTTCTGCACTGGAAAAAATTGAGATTTTTAGAAACTTTAAGGACCATTTTAATGAAAAAAAAAAAAAAACAGGACGTACAAGATGGTAGTAGAGCTGGCTGGAGAGCTCAGTGCTTTAAGTCTCTGAGCGTTGCAATATTAGGGTGCCCGTCTGAAAACACAAATAGAACATGGAGAATGCAGGAAAAGAATGAAGCAACTTAGCCATCATCATCTTAGAATTGTTGAGCTGGAAGGGACCCTATGCCAGCCATCATTCTAGACAGCTGCCATGGGTGCCGTCAAAATTCAGGCTGCCCTCTGCTAGGTAAAGCTTGGCATCCTTTCTCCTGCTGGCAACGTGGGCACCCTATTGTGCCGCCATTTCGGGCTCTTTCCTGGCTTTTTGAATCATGAACACAGACGTTCCATACCCCACATTCATAAACCAGTGATTGTTTGTTTTTTGGAAGAACTGAATATTATCTTTTAAGGATGTTCAGCTGCCTTGGCTCCTTTTTAAAGGTGGGGTAACCATCTTTTAATAAAAGATAGATAAATCTATCTATACAAATAAGCCTATTTTGTGCTTGTGCTTAACCACGGCTTGTCGTCAGCGGTATCAGAGATCCGGAGAAGGGAGATATTCATTTTTCATGCATCTATGAATAGAGAGGTCACTAACATACAAGGTTAGCCCTTTTCCTTTGGTCAGCCTACTTGGCCAGCTCAGGTTGGCAGCGTTCTGTGACCTCACAAACCTTGGCCAGGCCATGTCCTGAAAACAGTGTTACACGGAGGAGGGAGACCAAGGTCACTCTGTTGAGAGACAGCCAGTGTGAAGGAATAATAGAGTCGATCCTCGGATTGTTCCCTGTTTTTCCATCAAAAAATGCTGTCCCTCACCGTGTTAATCGCGCACGTACTCAAGAAATGGACAAGACGACCCAATCCTAATCTGGACGATCTTCCTCAGGAGGAAGAGAAAGGTGAGTCCAGGCGGGGGGAAAAAAGGCAGGAAACCCACCAAAATCTACCCGTATCACTCGATCTAGTCAGGAGGTGAGGTTGAGGAGCCTAACGCCGAGGGAGGCTCGGAAGGAAAAAACAAGAAACCGGGCCTTCTCGGCAGTGGCTCCTCGCCTTTGGAATAAACTCCCCAAGCAGCATATCCCCCCTCTCCACATCGCTGAAAGAGTCCAATGGAAAGGCAAGAGCCAATACAACTGGTTCCAGCGACGTGGCAGGAGTTGCCAGAACGACACGAACTGCCTCCGGGACTCCGGCTCCGGATTTTGCCTCGAGGTTAACTCCTGAAGCCTTTCCCATCAGTGGATGTAGCCACAAGGCAGTGGAGGTTTGGAATTGGAGTTTTCCTTCTCCTAGATGGGCTGCCTTCCCAGGCTGATGAGCCCCACCTACCCGGGGTTATCAGCTGCACCAGTTATTCACATCCAGATCTTACCAAAAGCCTGCTTCATGCACATTTACTCTCTAGTTTTCCTCACTAAGAAAGATAACAGTTTTCCTGCAATGTGCCAAATTCATGCTAGAATCCACTGAACTCTTCAGTACAGATCTAGTATGCCTATATGCCGGAAGAATCTATCATCCATCAAAAAAATGGAACTATATATTAATAGTTGCCATTGATAGATAAAGAAGGTGGTAGCAAAAGGGAATCAGGGTGAAGCCTCAGGAGGTGGAACTTTTTGACAGCTTCCCATCTGTAGTCTATTGACTAGATGGAGTAGTCTATTGACTAGATAGACTAATAGAGTAGTCTATTGACTAGATGGGTGGGATATAAATTCAATAAATAAATAAATAAATAAATCTGTCCTTAAAGCTGGCAGAAGCTGTATATTTTCTAACTTTATGCTTGTACTGCACTGTATAATTGTATCCTTTAATTTGAAAAAGTATCATGTGCAAGGTTGGGCAAAATCAAATACTAAATATGGACAATTGCAGGAAATCTTTCATAGATTGAATAGGGCAAAAGTGCCAGATCTCTCTCCCGATCTCTCTCTGTTAATACCCTCTGTTTTCAAGCCGGCTGTGGAGAAATTCTCTCCTCCATGATGAGCACAGAGATGAAGGCTAAGCACACAAGATCTTCTGTTCACATAAAGAAGCTAAGAGCCTGTAAAAACTCCCAAATAGTATCTTCATTAAGATTCGGAACTCAGTGTGAACAAACAGGCATCTTTTACCACTTAAGAAAGACCCACTACAAAGGAATTTAATTTATTTAAAAAGAAATTACTTTGAATATAGTAATAAGAATTCAAAGTTACTAGCTAAAGCGTCTTCTATAAAAAAGAATAAAAGTAATATAGGTGTAATACAAGATATGAATGGAAAAAGATGTAATAAAATGAAGGAGAAATTGGAAGCTTTTCAAACATTTTATAAAACCTTATATATACTAGTAAAAATCCTTCTATAATAAAAATTGAAGAGTATTTAAAAAATAATTTTAATAAGAAAGTGTCAGATAATGATAAAAACAAAATGGAACAGTTGATTACGGATAAAGAAATAGAGGATATTATAAATAATTTAAAGGCAGGAAAGACCCCTGGAACAGATGGATTAGGTCCAGAGTATTATAAGGTGTTTAAAAAGATTCTTATACCAAAATTAAAAGAGTTATTTAATAAGATATTAATGGGAGAAGAAATCCCACAATCATGGAGAGAATCACTCATTGTTTTAATATTGAAACCAGATAAAAATCCTACAAATATGGAAGCATATAGACCCATATCACTGATAAATCAAGATGCTAAGATATTCACGGCAATAATGGTAAAGAGATTGAATAGCTTTATGGGGAAATATATTGAAAAAGATCAAAATGGATTCATATCAGGTAGGCAAATGTCAGATTTAATGAGAAGAGTACTTAACTTAATGCACATAGCTAAAGAAACAAATTCTAAAGCTGGAGTAATATCGTTAGATATATTTAAAGCATTTGATTCAGTGGAATGGAATTCGTTAAAGATATTAATTAATCATTTGGGGTTTGGACCAATTTTTAGGCAGATAATCCACCAACTTTACTCACAGAATATAGCCAGAGTTATAGTTAATGATGGTATAACTGAAACAATATACTTAGGCCGAGGTACAAGACAAGGTTGCCCCTTATCTCCAGTATTATTTACAATGATAATTGAATTATTGGCACAGATAATTAGAGATGATAAACAGATTAGAGGGATAGATAACAAAGAAAATGGTAAAATAAATTTGTTTGCTGATGATACATTATTAATAGTTAAAAATCCAGTAGAAACAATTGAAAGGCTTAAACCACATTTGAAGGAATTTGAGAGTATAACGGGGTTAAGGGTAAATTGGGGAAAGTCAGAATGTTTATTGTTAAATCACTCAGACGAAGAGAAAAGAAAAATGAAAATAATATTTGAAGGTAAAATTGGTAATGTCATGAAATATTTAGGGATAAGTATCACTTGGAATTTACAAGAAATAATTAAAATAAACTTGGATAGACTAAAAATAGAAATAAATGGAAGGTTAAAAGAATATCAGAAATTAAAGATTTCATGGTTTGGTAGAGTGGCATTATGTAAAATGAAAATAATTCCAAAATTGAATTTTATATTTTGGATGCTTCCTATAAAGATTTCAGAAAAACAACTGAAAGAGTGGCAGATAATGATAAATTGTTATTGTAATGGAAATAAACGAGTGAGGATTAATAAAAAATTATGGTATGTTATACAAAAAAAGGGAGGTCTTGGATTACCTAACATAGAATTATATTATATAGCAAATCAGCTTAGACATATCCGAGACATAATTAAGGGTAATAAAAATTTAATCTGGACAGAAATAGAAATGGAGGGTAAAGAAGAAAGAGTGGAGGATATATTGTTTAAAGAAAAAATTGGAGAAGAGGTAAAAAGATTAATAATCCTTTCCTTAAAAATATGTTAGAAAATTGGAAAAAATTTAGAGGTTTATTGAGTCCACCGATTTCCCCTTTATCTCAGGTGGTGGAGTTAAGGAATTTTCCGGAAAATCTAAAAAAATTTAAGAATGTATTAAAAAGTAAAGGGATAAATAGACTAAAAGATTGGAGAGAGAAGATAAGAGATAAAGAAGACATAAAAAGGGTATTAGGAGGAGAGGGGATCTCATGGTTAAATATAATTCAATTAGAAAGGTGGACAAGTGAATGGCATACTAAAGAAGGGAAAGGTAGAAAAATGACAAAATTTGAAGAGATTATAGAAAAAAGATTGAAAGCAGAGGAAAAGATAGAAAGAAAAGGAACTGTAAGCCAAATATATAAACTATTAATGCAAGATGAACAGGGCACACAAGGATTAAAAATGCAATGGCAATATGATTTGGATAAAGAAGTAATAGGTGAAGAATGGGATAAAATATGGGATCAAAGAATTATGAAAAACATGTCAGTAAGGATAAAAGAAAATGGTTATAAAGTAATATGGAGGTGGTATCTAACGCCGGTTAAAATGAATATAATAGATAAAAGTGTGTCAACATTATGTTGGAGGTGTAAAAAAGAGAAGGGGACGTATTTACATATGTGGTGGCTATGTGAAATAAGAAAGAAAGAATGGAATTTAATTTTAAAGAAATATCTGAAATAACCGGATTGAATATTCAAATGTCTCCGTTAACTGCTTTATTGAATATGATTAAGAAGGATCAATTGTTGAAAGAAAATAAGGATTTAATAGTAATAATGATTACGGCTGCAAGATTAATTTTCGCAAGAAACTGGAGAAATGATAATAAATTTAGTTTTGAGGAATGGTACAGAGAAGTATGGGACATGGCAATTAATGATAAACTGACATGTGATATGAAAATAAGAAGAGGCCAATTGAAAAATAATGATTTTAAGAAAACATGGAATGTATTTTTGGAATATGTATTTCGGAGAGGGAAGGGGGTATATACCGAGGGAAGAAACAATGAAATTTTGGAGAGAAAATGGATTGAATGAAGTTTAATGCTAGTCCTGAGGTGATGGGGGCACGTGTGAAATTGTATCTTATTGTTTGTTATTGGTTTTGTAATGTTTTTTTTTTATTATAGTTTTATTTGTGTGGTAGGAGGTTTATGTTTAAAAATTAAAAAAAAATAAAAAAAAAAGCTGGCAGAAGCTGTATATTTTCTTACTTTATGCTTGTACTGCACTGTATAATCGTATCCTTTAATTTGAGAAAGTATCATGTGCAAGGTTGGGCAAAATCAAATACTAAATATGGACAATTGCAGGAAATCTTTCATAGATTGAATAGGGCAAAAGTGCCAGATCTCTCTCTCGATCTCTCTCTGTTAATACCCTCTGTTTTCAAGCCAACTGTGGAGAAATTCTCTCCTCCATGATGAGCACAGAGATGAAGGCTAAGCACACAAGATCTTCTGTTCACATAAAGAAGCTAAGAGCCTGTAAAACCTCCCGCATAGTAACTTCATTAAGATTCGGAACTCAGTGAGAACAAACAGACATCTTTTACCACTTAAGAAAGACCCACTTCTAAATCAGACATGAGAAACCACAATACAGTGGTGCCTCGCTAGACGATGTTAATCCGTTCCGCGAAGATCGCTGTCTTGCGAAAACATCGTCTAGCGAAGCACCTTTCCCCATTGGAATGCATTGAAATCTCTTCAATGCGTTCCAACGGAAAAGTCGTCGTCTTGCGAAGATCGTCCATAGGGAAACATCGTCTAGCGAGTGCGGGTCCCCATTGGAATGCACTGACAGCTATTGACCGCTAGTCAATGCATTCCAATGGGGAAACCACGTCGTCTAGCGAAAATCGCCCATAGGACACCATCGTTTTGCGAAGCGCATTAGCGATCGCAAAAAGCCATCGTTTAGCGAATTCCTCGTCCTGCGAGGCAATCGTCTAGCGAGGCACCACTGTACACAGAAATCTGTCTCCAACCATTTCAATCTACCAGGGCACTCTTCAAAAAATAAGAAATTTGCTATTCTGGAAAAGAAACACTACACAACAAGAATACAGAGGGAAACAGCAGAGATAAAATGTATATGCATTATGGACACCCATATAAATGGATTAAATATCAGTCAAGGTTTCTTAAGTCATTACCAAATATAATACCTATGCTGTTAGTTTCCTTCACAACTATCAGACCCATCTTTCAATACAAGGTTCAAAGGTAAAAACTGTTAATATTCTCTATACTAACACGCACTGTTACTCTGCTGTCTCCTTTAGCCATGTTATTGCTCACAGTTGGTCTTTACAGTACCACCCCAAAAAAACACCTTCTCCATCTTTTTTGCTCTTGCTTTGTTTTCTATCTCTTGTAGGAATATTTATAAAACCAGACTTCAAAAGAACTGAATATCAAACATAGGTCATAAATTGCCACATGTGTGAGAGGCAACCATACACCACTGACTCTTAAAGCTGGCATGAATGTTTTACTTGTGAACTCTGTACTTTACTCCATATGTCTGAAGAACTGGACTTGTTCACAAAAGCTCACATTAAAATATAACAGTTAGCCTTTAAGATGCCATGAGGCTTTTTGTCTTTTTAATTTTTCTTTGTGTTCTGCCTGATATGGTGCTAACAATATAATCCAGTTTGAATTCAGCAATTTATTAAAATAATAGCATTCATGAAGTGAGCTGGTAAGTGAAGGGTGAAGCGATCTAATTTAAGATGCTAAGCAGAGCCAAGCTTGGTCACTTGGATAAGAGATCACCAGGTAAAAGGAAGGATCTCTAATTTGGAAAGAATCTTGCCTGGAATGGTGGAGAATTGCTGATACTTGATATTAGGTTAGATAGAACAACAGTCTGACTCAGTATAAAGCAACTTCAAGTGTTGCTGTGTTGAATCCATTCCATCTCCATCAGTGCACATACTTGCCTGAATAGAATTCCTCATCACTTAGGGAAGCCAGGATTACTACTAAAAAGAAAGCTGAATGAACCCCTCCTGATATGGGAATTGTATAAGACTAGCTGTATTGTCTGTAGTTTTGGAGAACTGAAGTCTGAAAAACCACTTATGGTGTGCAAATAACATTAATAATTTTACTATCAGGGCTGGGATGATATCATTAATAAACATCAAGAGTAAGCCACTCCTATTTAAGGGTATATAAATAGAATAAATAAATAAATAAATAAATAAATAGGAAAGGACCGCAGTCCCTTGAACCTCGTTTTCTCAGGAAGCCACCTCTCCCCCCCCCCCCCCGTAACAAGGTGTTTCTTTTTTCCCCCTCCAAGTGATCAGATGTGGAGGATGTCGCACAATTACTGACTATGACGATTTTACCAAGGAGGAAGAAAAAGGTGAGTCCAGGTGGAGAAAAGAAGGCAGGGAAGGACTGAAGTCCCCTTGAACTTCGTTTTCTAAGGAAGCCACCTCTCCCCCCCCCCCCCCGACTTCTAACAAGGTGTTTCTTTATTTTCCTCCAAGTTATCGGACGTGATGCTGAATCGGAGGATCGTGGCCTGGGGGCTAAGGCCGATGGGGATATCAGCTTCCAGGACCAGCTGCCCCCGCTGTGAGTATATGAAGACGCGGGAGTAAAGCGGAGCAGAAGGGGAGGGCCTTTCTCTCTCCCTCCTTTTTGAATTTGCCGGACAGTGGGTTTCTGCTCAGGACCCTGTCGGAGGATTTTCCCTCTAAGCTTCTTTGTCCTCTGGCTTCCTTTTCCAGGACGAAGGAGCAGGAACTGGAACAGGAGCGGTGGTTCCCATTCCTGGAGCAAGAGCTGCAAGAAATCAGGGAGACATTAGGTCAGGAGGGATACTTTGTCATTTTCTAGCCTTCAGTGTTTCTTCCGCCACAGCGCACAGCAGGATAAGAGACCCTTTCCTTTTGTAACTCTTCTCTGCGGCAGAGTATGGGAGGCTGCTTCACTTTTCTAGCCGTGCCACAAAACGACAGGGATTTACAGAGCAGAATAGCTTCACGTTTCCCAAAGTAGGCCACTCCTTTCTCTCACTAAGTGGCACCTGCAATCTCAACAACTCTCCCTCAGACATTAGCTGGAGAAAGAATAAAAGGTTTCATTACTTACCTTTGAATAGCAAACTGACAGTTTTCAAAACAAAACACAATACTTCTTTGCTTCTTTGACGGTTCTCTTCAGTTTCACAAAAGCCCACCCCTCCGCAGACAGGGAAGCGGGAGGAATCTTAGCCAAGCAAACTGAAATCAGCACCAAGCCCGAAAGCGGTGGGAATAGTGGGAAATTCGCTCATTCGTAACCATCCATATTTTCTTTCTTTTGCCTTTCTTCCCATTTCTGCCTCCCAAAGGCGCAGAGGGGCTCCACATTCAGCTTCAGCAGCCGCAAGAGCAGCTCCCCCAGAAATCGCCCAATCAGAGAGAAAGATCAGAGAGAAATCCCACAATTCTACATCATGACACTAGTGATTTTAACAAGGAGGAACAGAAAGGTGAGTCCAGGTGGAGAAAAGAAGGCAGGGGAGGACTGAAGTCCCCTTGAACTTCGTTTTCTCAGGAAGCCACCTCCCCCCCCCCCCCCGTCTTCTAATACGGTGGTTCTTTATTTTCCTCCAAGTTATCGGACGTGATGCTGAATCGGAGGATCGTGGCCTGGGGGCTAAGGCCGATGGGGATATCAGCTTCCAGGACCAGCTGCCCCCGCTGTGAGTATATGAAGACGCGGGAGTAAAGCGGAGCAGAAGGGGAGGGCCTTTCTCTCTCCCTCCTTTTTGAATTTGCCGGACAGTGGGTTTCTGCTCAGGACCCTGTCGGAGGATTTTCCCTCTAAGCTTCTTTGTCCTCTGGCTTCCTTTTCCAGGACGAAGGAGCAGGAACTGGAACAGGAGCGGTGGTTCCCATTCCTGGAGCAAGAGCTGCAAGAAATCAGGGAGACATTAGGTCAGGAGGGATACTTTGTCATTTTCTAGCCTTCAGTGTTTCTTCCGCCACAGCGCACAGCAGGATAAGAGACCCTTTCCTTTTGTAACTCTTCTCTGCGGCAGAGTATGGGAGGCTGCTTCACTTTTCTAGCCGTGCCACAAAACGACAGGGATTTACAGAGCAGAATAGCTTCACGTTTCCCAAAGTAGGCCACTCCTTTCTCTCACTAAGTGGCACCTGCAATCTCAACAACTCTCCCTCAGACATTAGCTGGAGAAAGAATAAAAGGTTTCATTACTTACCTTTGAATAGCAAACTGACAGTTTTCAAAACAAAACACAATACTTCTTTGCTTCTTTGACGGTTCTCTTCAGTTTCACAAAAGCCCACCCCTCCGCAGACAGGGAAGCGGGAGGAATCTTAGCCAAGCAAACTGAAATCAGCACCAAGCCCGAAAGCGGTGGGAATAGTGGGAAATTCGCTCATTCGTAACCATCCATATTTTCTTTCTTTTGCCTTTCTTCCCATTTCTGCCTCCCAATGGTGCAGAGGGGCTCCACATTCAGCTTCAGCAGCCGCAAGAGCAGCTCCCCCAGAAATCGCCCAATCAGAGAGAAAGATCAGAGAGAAATCCCACAATTCTACATCATGACACTAGTGATTTTAACAAGGAGGAACAGAAAGGTGAGTCCAGGTGGAGAAAAGAAGGCAGGGGAGGACTGAAGTCCCCTTGAACTTCGTTTTCTCAGGAAGCCACCTCCCCCCCCCCCCCCCGTCTTCTAATACGGTGGTTCTTTATTTTCCTCCAAGTTATCGGACGTGATGCTGAATCGGAGGATCGTGGCCTGGGGGCTAAGGCCGATGGGGATATCAGCTTCCAGGACCAGCTGCCCCCGCTGTGAGTATATGAAGACGCGGGAGTAAAGCGGAGCAGAAGGGGAGGGCCTTTCTCTCTCCCTCCTTTTTGAATTTGCCGGACAGTGGGTTTCTGCTCAGGACCCTGTCGGAGGATTTTCCCTCTAAGCTTCTTTGTCCTCTGGCTTCCTTTTCCAGGACGAAGGAGCAGGAACTGGAACAGGAGCGGTGGTTCCCATTCCTGGAGCAAGAGCTGCAAGAAATCAGGGAGACATTAGGTCAGGAGGGATACTTTGTCATTTTCTAGCCTTCAGTGTTTCTTCCGCCACAGCGCACAGCAGGATAAGAGACCCTTTCCTTTTGTAACTCTTCTCTGCGGCAGAGTATGGGAGGCTGCTTCACTTTTCTAGCCGTGCCACAAAAGGGCAGGGATTTACAGAGCAGAATAGCTTCACGTTTCCCAAAGTGGGCCACTCCTTTCTCTCACTAAGTGGCACCTGCAATCTCAACAACTCTCCCTCAGACATTAGCTGGAGAAAGAATAAAAGGTTTCATTACTTACCTTTGAATAGCAAACTGACAGTTTTCAAAACAAAACACAATACTTCTTTGCTTCTTTGACGGTTCTCTTCAGTTTCACAAAAGCCCACCCCTCCGCAGACAGGGAAGCGGGAGGAATCTTAGCCAAGCAAACTGAAATCAGCACCAAGCCCGAAAGCGGTGGGAATAGTGGGAAATTCGCTCATTCGTAACCATCCATATTTTCTTTCTTTTGCCTTTCTTCCCATTTCTGCCTCCCAATGGTGCAGAGGGGCTCCACATTCAGCTTCAGCAGCCGCAAGAGCAGCTCCCCCAGAAATCGCCCAATCAGAGAGAAAGATCAGAGAGAAATCCCACAATTCTACATCATGACACTAGTGATTTTAACAAGGAGGAACAGAAAGGTGAGTCCAGGTGGAGAAAAGAAGGCAGGGGAGGACTGAAGTCCCCTTGAACTTCGTTTTCTCAGGAAGCCACCTCCCCCCCCCCCCCGTCTTCTAATACGGTGTTTCTTTATTTTCCTCCAAGTTATCGGACGTGATGCTGAATCGGAGGATCGTGGCCTGGGGGCTAAGGCCGATGGGGATATCAGCTTCCAGGACCAGCTGCCCCCGCTGTGAGTATATGAAGACGCGGGAGTAAAGCGGAGCAGAAGGGGAGGGCCTTTCTCTCTCCCTCCTTTTTGAATTTGCCGGACAGTGGGTTTCTGCTCAGGACCCTGTCGGAGGATTTTCCCTCTAAGCTTCTTTGTCCTCTGGCTTCCTTTTCCAGGACGAAGGAGCAGGAACTGGAACAGGAGCGGTGGTTCCCATTCCTGGAGCAAGAGCTGCAAGAAATCAGGGAGACATTAGGTCAGGAGGGATACTTTGTCATTTTCTAGCCTTCAGTGTTTCTTCCGCCACAGCGCACAGCAGGATAAGAGACCCTTTCCTTTTGTAACTCTTCTCTGCGGCAGAGTATGGGAGGCTGCTTCACTTTTCTAGCCGTGCCACAAAACGACAGGGATTTACAGAGCAGAATAGCTTCACGTTTCCCAAAGTAGGCCACTCCTTTCTCTCACTAAGTGGCACCTGCAATCTCAACAACTCTCCCTCAGACATTAGCTGGAGAAAGAATAAAAGGTTTCATTACTTACCTTTGAATAGCAAACTGACAGTTTTCAAAACAAAACACAATACTTCTTTGCTTCTTTGACGGTTCTCTTCAGTTTCACAAAAGCCCACCCCTCCGCAGACAGGGAAGCGGGAGGAATCTTAGCCAAGCAAACTGAAATCAACACCAAGCCCGAAAGCGGTGGGAATAGTGGGAAATTCGCTCATTCGTAACCATCCATATTTTCTTTCTTTTGCCTTTCTTCCCATTTCTGCCTCCCAAAGGCGCAGAGGGGCTCCACATTCAGCTTCAGCAGCCGCAAGAGCAGCTCCCCCAGAAATCGCCCAATCAGAGAGAAAGATCAGAGAGAAATCCCACAATTCTACATCATGACACTAGTGATTTTAACAAGGAGGAACAGAAAGGTGAGTCCAGGTGGAGAAAAGAAGGCAGGGAAGGACTGAAGTCCCCTTGAACTTCGTTTTCTCAGGAAGCCACCTCCCCCCCCCCCCCGTCTTCTAATACGGTGTTTCTTTATTTTCCTCCAAGTTATCGGACGTGATGCTGAATCGGAGGATCGTGGCCTGGGGGCTAAGGCCGATGGGGATATCAGCTTCCAGGACCAGCTGCCCCCGCTGTGAGTATATGAAGACGCGGGAGTAAAGCGGAGCAGAAGGGGAGGGCCTTTCTCTCTCCCTCCTTTTTGAATTTGCCGGACAGTGGGTTTCTGCTCAGGACCCTGTCGGAGGATTTTCCCTCTAAGCTTCTTTGTCCTCTGGCTTCCTTTTCCAGGACGAAGGAGCAGGAACTGGAACAGGAGCGGTGGTTCCCATTCCTGGAGCAAGAGCTGCAAGAAATCAGGGAGACATTAGGTCAGGAGGGATACTTTGTCATTTTCTAGCCTTCAGTGTTTCTTCCGCCACAGCGCACAGCAGGATAAGAGACCCTTTCCTTTTGTAACTCTTCTCTGCGGCAGAGTATGGGAGGCTGCTTCACTTTTCTAGCCGTGCCACAAAACGACAGGGATTTACAGAGCAGAATAGCTTCACGTTTCCCAAAGTAGGCCACTCCTTTCTCTCACTAAGTGGCACCTGCAATCTCAACAACTCTCCCTCAGACATTAGCTGGAGAAAGAATAAAAGGTTTCATTACTTACCTTTGAATAGCAAACTGACAGTTTTCAAAACAAAACACAATACTTCTTTGCTTCTTTGACGGTTCTCTTCAGTTTCACAAAAGCCCACCCCTCCGCAGACAGGGAAGCGGGAGGAATCTTAGCCAAGCAAACTGAAATCAGCACCAAGCCCGAAAGCGGTGGGAATAGTGGGAAATTCGCTCATTCGTAACCATCCATATTTTCTTTCTTTTGCCTTTCTTCCCATTTCTGCCTCCCAAAGGCGCAGAGGGGCTCCACATTCAGCTTCAGCAGCCGCAAGAGCAGCTCCCCCAGAAATCGCCCAATCAGAGAGAAAGATCAGAGAGAAATCCCACAATTCTACATCATGACACTAGTGATTTTAACAAGGAGGAACAGAAAGGTGAGTCCAGGTGGAGAAAAGAAGGCAGGGGAGGACTGAAGTCCCCTTGAACTTCGTTTTCTCAGGAAGCCACCTCCCCCCCCCCCCGTCTTCTAATACGGTGGTTCTTTATTTTCCTCCAAGTTATCGGACGTGATGCTGAATCGGAGGATCGTGGCCTGGGGGCTAAGGCCGATGGGGATATCAGCTTCCAGGACCAGCTGCCCCCGCTGTGAGTATATGAAGACGCGGGAGTAAAGCGGAGCAGAAGGGGAGGGCCTTTCTCTCTCCCTCCTTTTTGAATTTGCCGGACAGTGGGTTTCTGCTCAGGACCCTGTCGGAGGATTTTCCCTCTAAGCTTCTTTGTCCTCTGGCTTCCTTTTCCAGGACGAAGGAGCAGGAACTGGAACAGGAGCGGTGGTTCCCATTCCTGGAGCAAGAGCTGCAAGAAATCAGGGAGACATTAGGTCAGGAGGGATACTTTGTCATTTTCTAGCCTTCAGTGTTTCTTCCGCCACAGCGCACAGCAGGATAAGAGACCCTTTCCTTTTGTAACTCTTCTCTGCGGCAGAGTATGGGAGGCTGCTTCACTTTTCTAGCCGTGCCACAAAACGACAGGGATTTACAGAGCAGAATAGCTTCACGTTTCCCAAAGTAGGCCACTCCTTTCTCTCACTAAGTGGCACCTGCAATCTCAACAACTCTCCCTCAGACATTAGCTGGAGAAAGAATAAAAGGTTTCATTACTTACCTTTGAATAGCAAACTGACAGTTTTCAAAACAAAACACAATACTTCTTTGCTTCTTTGACGGTTCTCTTCAGTTTCACAAAAGCCCACCCCTCCGCAGACAGGGAAGCGGGAGGAATCTTAGCCAAGCAAACTGAAATCAGCACCAAGCCCGAAAGCGGTGGGAATAGTGGGAAATTCGCTCATTCGTAACCATCCATATTTTCTTTCTTTTGCCTTTCTTCCCATTTCTGCCTCCCAAAGGCGCAGAGGGGCTCCACATTCAGCTTCAGCAGCCGCAAGAGCAGCTCCCCCAGAAATCGCCCAATCAGAGAGAAAGATCAGAGAGAAATCCCACAATTCTACATCATGACACTAGTGATTTTAACAAGGAGGAACAGAAAGGTGAGTCCAGGTGGAGAAAAGAAGGCAGGGGAGGACTGAAGTCCCCTTGAACTTCGTTTTCTCAGGAAGCCACCTCCCCCCCCCCCCGTCTTCTAATACGGTGGTTCTTTATTTTCCTCCAAGTTATCGGACGTGATGCTGAATCGGAGGATCGTGGCCTGGGGGCTAAGGCCGATGGGGATATCAGCTTCCAGGACCAGCTGCCCCCGCTGTGAGTATATGAAGACGCGGGAGTAAAGCGGAGCAGAAGGGGAGGGCCTTTCTCTCTCCCTCCTTTTTGAATTTGCCGGACAGTGGGTTTCTGCTCAGGACCCTGTCGGAGGATTTTCCCTCTAAGCTTCTTTGTCCTCTGGCTTCCTTTTCCAGGACGAAGGAGCAGGAACTGGAACAGGAGCGGTGGTTCCCATTCCTGGAGCAAGAGCTGCAAGAAATCAGGGAGACATTAGGTCAGGAGGGATACTTTGTCATTTTCTAGCCTTCAGTGTTTCTTCCGCCACAGCGCACAGCAGGATAAGAGACCCTTTCCTTTTGTAACTCTTCTCTGCGGCAGAGTATGGGAGGCTGCTTCACTTTTCTAGCCGTGCCACAAAACGACAGGGATTTACAGAGCAGAATAGCTTCACGTTTCCCAAAGTAGGCCACTCCTTTCTCTCACTAAGTGGCACCTGCAATCTCAACAACTCTCCCTCAGACATTAGCTGGAGAAAGAATAAAAGGTTTCATTACTTACCTTTGAATAGCAAACTGACAGTTTTCAAAACAAAACACAATACTTCTTTGCTTCTTTGACGGTTCTCTTCAGTTTCACAAAAGCCCACCCCTCCGCAGACAGGGAAGCGGGAGGAATCTTAGCCAAGCAAACTGAAATCAGCACCAAGCCCGAAAGCGGTGGGAATAGTGGGAAATTCGCTCATTCGTAACCATCCATATTTTCTTTCTTTTGCCTTTCTTCCCATTTCTGCCTCCCAATGGTGCAGAGGGGCTCCACATTCAGCTTCAGCAGCCGCAAGAGCAGCTCCCCCAGAAATCGCCCAATCAGAGAGAAAGATCAGAGAGAAATCCCACAATTCTACATCATGACACTAGTGATTTTAACAAGGAGGAACAGAAAGGTGAGTCCAGGTGGAGAAAAGAAGGCAGGGGAGGACTGAAGTCCCCTTGAACTTCGTTTTCTCAGGAAGCCACCTCCCCCCCCCCCCCCCGTCTTCTAATACGGTGTTTCTTTATTTTCCTCCAAGTTATCGGACGTGATGCTGAATCGGAGGATCGTGGCCTGGGGGCTAAGGCCGATGGGGATATCAGCTTCCAGGACCAGCTGCCCCCGCTGTGAGTATATGAAGACGCGGGAGTAAAGCGGAGCAGAAGGGGAGGGCCTTTCTCTCTCCCTCCTTTTTGAATTTGCCGGACAGTGGGTTTCTGCTCAGGACCCTGTCGGAGGATTTTCCCTCTAAGCTTCTTTGTCCTCTGGCTTCCTTTTCCAGGACGAAGGAGCAGGAACTGGAACAGGAGCGGTGGTTCCCATTCCTGGAGCAAGAGCTGCAAGAAATCAGGGAGACATTAGGTCAGGAGGGATACTTTGTCATTTTCTAGCCTTCAGTGTTTCTTCCGCCACAGCGCACAGCAGGATAAGAGACCCTTTCCTTTTGTAACTCTTCTCTGCGGCAGAGTATGGGAGGCTGCTTCACTTTTCTAGCCGTGCCACAAAACGACAGGGATTTACAGAGCAGAATAGCTTCACGTTTCCCAAAGTAGGCCACTCCTTTCTCTCACTAAGTGGCACCTGCAATCTCAACAACTCTCCCTCAGACATTAGCTGGAGAAAGAATAAAAGGTTTCATTACTTACCTTTGAATAGCAAACTGACAGTTTTCAAAACAAAACACAATACTTCTTTGCTTCTTTGACGGTTCTCTTCAGTTTCACAAAAGCCCACCCCTCCGCAGACAGGGAAGCGGGAGGAATCTTAGCCAAGCAAACTGAAATCAGCACCAAGCCCGAAAGCGGTGGGAATAGTGGGAAATTCGCTCATTCGTAACCATCCATATTTTCTTTCTTTTGCCTTTCTTCCCATTTCTGCCTCCCAATGGTGCAGAGGGGCTCCACATTCAGCTTCAGCAGCCGCAAGAGCAGCTCCCCCAGAAATCGCCCAATCAGAGAGAAAGATCAGAGAGAAATCCCACAATTCTACATCATGACACTAGTGATTTTAACAAGGAGGAACAGAAAGGTGAGTCCAGGTGGAGAAAAGAAGGCAGGGGAGGACTGAAGTCCCCTTGAACTTCGTTTTCTCAGGAAGCCACCTCCCCCCCCCCCCCCGTCTTCTAATACGGTGGTTCTTTATTTTCCTCCAAGTTATCGGACGTGATGCTGAATCGGAGGATCGTGGCCTGGGGGCTAAGGCCGATGGGGATATCAGCTTCCAGGACCAGCTGCCCCCGCTGTGAGTATATGAAGACGCGGGAGTAAAGCGGAGCAGAAGGGGAGGGCCTTTCTCTCTCCCTCCTTTTTGAATTTGCCGGACAGTGGGTTTCTGCTCAGGACCCTGTCGGAGGATTTTCCCTCTAAGCTTCTTTGTCCTCTGGCTTCCTTTTCCAGGACGAAGGAGCAGGAACTGGAACAGGAGCGGTGGTTCCCATTCCTGGAGCAAGAGCTGCAAGAAATCAGGGAGACATTAGGTCAGGAGGGATACTTTGTCATTTTCTAGCCTTCAGTGTTTCTTCCGCCACAGCGCACAGCAGGATAAGAGACCCTTTCCTTTTGTAACTCTTCTCTGCGGCAGAGTATGGGAGGCTGCTTCACTTTTCTAGCCGTGCCACAAAAGGGCAGGGATTTACAGAGCAGAATAGCTTCACGTTTCCCAAAGTGGGCCACTCCTTTCTCTCACTAAGTGGCACCTGCAATCTCAACAACTCTCTCTCAGACATTAGCTGGAGAAAGAATAAAAGGTTTCATTACTTACCTTTGAATAGCAAACTGACAGTTTTCAAAACAAAACACAATACTTCTTTGCTTCTTTGACGGTTCTCTTCAGTTTCACAAAAGCCCACCCCTCCGCAGACAGGGAAGCGGGAGGAATCTTAGCCAAGCAAACTGAAATCAGCACCAAGCCCGAAAGCGGTGGGAATAGTGGGAAATTCGCTCATTCGTAACCATCCATATTTTCTTTCTTTTGCCTTTCTTCCCATTTCTGCCTCCCAATGGTGCAGAGGGGCTCCACATTCAGCTTCAGCAGCCGCAAGAGCAGCTCCCCCAGAAATCGCCCAATCAGAGAGAAAGATCAGAGAGAAATCCCACAATTCTACATCATGACACTAGTGATTTTAACAAGGAGGAACAGAAAGGTGAGTCCAGGTGGAGAAAAGAAGGCAGGGGAGGACTGAAGTCCCCTTGAACTTCGTTTTCTCAGGAAGCCACCTCCCCCCCCCCCCCCCGTCTTCTAATACGGTGTTTCTTTATTTTCCTCCAAGTTATCGGACGTGATGCTGAATCGGAGGATCGTGGCCTGGGGGCTAAGGCCGATGGGGATATCAGCTTCCAGGACCAGCTGCCCCCGCTGTGAGTATATGAAGACGCGGGAGTAAAGCGGAGCAGAAGGGGAGGGCCTTTCTCTCTCCCTCCTTTTTGAATTTGCCGGACAGTGGGTTTCTGCTCAGGACCCTGTCGGAGGATTTTCCCTCTAAGCTTCTTTGTCCTCTGGCTTCCTTTTCCAGGACGAAGGAGCAGGAACTGGAACAGGAGCGGTGGTTCCCATTCCTGGAGCAAGAGCTGCAAGAAATCAGGGAGACATTAGGTCAGGAGGGATACTTTGTCATTTTCTAGCCTTCAGTGTTTCTTCCGCCACAGCGCACAGCAGGATAAGAGACCCTTTCCTTTTGTAACTCTTCTCTGCGGCAGAGTATGGGAGGCTGCTTCACTTTTCTAGCCGTGCCACAAAACGACAGGGATTTACAGAGCAGAATAGCTTCACGTTTCCCAAAGTAGGCCACTCCTTTCTCTCACTAAGTGGCACCTGCAATCTCAACAACTCTCCCTCAGACATTAGCTGGAGAAAGAATAAAAGGTTTCATTACTTACCTTTGAATAGCAAACTGACAGTTTTCAAAACAAAACACAATACTTCTTTGCTTCTTTGACGGTTCTCTTCAGTTTCACAAAAGCCCACCCCTCCGCAGACAGGGAAGCGGGAGGAATCTTAGCCAAGCAAACTGAAATCAGCACCAAGCCCGAAAGCGGTGGGAATAGTGGGAAATTCGCTCATTCGTAACCATCCATATTTTCTTTCTTTTGCCTTTCTTCCCATTTCTGCCTCCCAATGGTGCAGAGGGGCTCCACATTCAGCTTCAGCAGCCGCAAGAGCAGCTCCCCCAGAAATCGCCCAATCAGAGAGAAAGATCAGAGAGAAATCCCACAATTCTACATCATGACACTAGTGATTTTAACAAGGAGGAACAGAAAGGTGAGTCCAGGTGGAGAAAAGAAGGCAGGGGAGGACTGAAGTCCCCTTGAACTTCGTTTTCTCAGGAAGCCACCTCCCCCCCCCCCCCCGTCTTCTAATACGGTGTTTCTTTATTTTCCTCCAAGTTATCGGACGTGATGCTGAATCGGAGGATCGTGGCCTGGGGGCTAAGGCCGATGGGGATATCAGCTTCCAGGACCAGCTGCCCCCGCTGTGAGTATATGAAGACGCGGGAGTAAAGCGGAGCAGAAGGGGAGGGCCTTTCTCTCTCCCTCCTTTTTGAATTTGCCGGACAGTGGGTTTCTGCTCAGGACCCTGTCGGAGGATTTTCCCTCTAAGCTTCTTTGTCCTCTGGCTTCCTTTTCCAGGACGAAGGAGCAGGAACTGGAACAGGAGCGGTGGTTCCCATTCCTGGAGCAAGAGCTGCAAGAAATCAGGGAGACATTAGGTCAGGAGGGATACTTTGTCATTTTCTAGCCTTCAGTGTTTCTTCCGCCACAGCGCACAGCAGGATAAGAGACCCTTTCCTTTTGTAACTCTTCTCTGCGGCAGAGTATGGGAGGCTGCTTCACTTTTCTAGCCGTGCCACAAAACGACAGGGATTTACAGAGCAGAATAGCTTCACGTTTCCCAAAGTAGGCCACTCCTTTCTCTCACTAAGTGGCACCTGCAATCTCAACAACTCTCCCTCAGACATTAGCTGGAGAAAGAATAAAAGGTTTCATTACTTACCTTTGAATAGCAAACTGACAGTTTTCAAAACAAAACACAATACTTCTTTGCTTCTTTGACGGTTCTCTTCAGTTTCACAAAAGCCCACCCCTCCGCAGACAGGGAAGCGGGAGGAATCTTAGCCAAGCAAACTGAAATCAGCACCAAGCCCGAAAGCGGTGGGAATAGTGGGGAAATTCGCTCATTCGTAACCATCCATATTTTCTTTCTTTTGCCTTTCTTCCCATTTCTGCCTCCCAAAGGCGCAGAGGGGCTCCACATTCAGCTTCAGCAGCCGCAAGAGCAGCTCCCCCAGAAATCGCCCAATCAGAGAGAAAGATCAGAGAGAAATCCCACAATTCTACATCATGACACTAGTGATTTTAACAAGGAGGAACAGAAAGGTGAGTCCAGGTGGAGAAAAGAAGGCAGGGGAGGACTGAAGTCCCCTTGAACTTCGTTTTCTCAGGAAGCCACCTCCCCCCCCCCCCCCCGTCTTCTAATACGGTGGTTCTTTATTTTCCTCCAAGTTATCGGACGTGATGCTGAATCGGAGGATCGTGGCCTGGGGGCTAAGGCCGATGGGGATATCAGCTTCCAGGACCAGCTGCCCCCGCTGTGAGTATATGAAGACGCGGGAGTAAAGCGGAGCAGAAGGGGAGGGCCTTTCTCTCTCCCTCCTTTTTGAATTTGCCGGACAGTGGGTTTCTGCTCAGGACCCTGTCGGAGGATTTTCCCTCTAAGCTTCTTTGTCCTCTGGCTTCCTTTTCCAGGACGAAGGAGCAGGAACTGGAACAGGAGCGGTGGTTCCCATTCCTGGAGCAAGAGCTGCAAGAAATCAGGGAGACATTAGGTCAGGAGGGATACTTTGTCATTTTCTAGCCTTCAGTGTTTCTTCCGCCACAGCGCACAGCAGGATAAGAGACCCTTTCCTTTTGTAACTCTTCTCTGCGGCAGAGTATGGGAGGCTGCTTCACTTTTCTAGCCGTGCCACAAAACGACAGGGATTTACAGAGCAGAATAGCTTCACGTTTCCCAAAGTAGGCCACTCCTTTCTCTCACTAAGTGGCACCTGCAATCTCAACAACTCTCCCTCAGACATTAGCTGGAGAAAGAATAAAAGGTTTCATTACTTACCTTTGAATAGCAAACTGACAGTTTTCAAAACAAAACACAATACTTCTTTGCTTCTTTGACGGTTCTCGCTTCAGTTTCACAAAAGCCCACCCCTCCGCAGACAGGGAAGCGGAGGAATCTTAGCCAAGCAAACTGAAATCAGCACCAAGCCCGAAAGCGGTGGGAATAGTGGGAAATCGCTCATTCCGTAACCATCCATATTTTCTTTCTTTTGCCTTTCTTCCCATTTCTGCCTCCCAAAGGCGCAGAGGGGCTCCACATTCAGCTTCAGCAGCCGCAAGAGCAGCTCCCCCAGAAATCGCCCAATCAGAGAGAAAGATCAGAGAGAAATCCCACAATTCTACATCATGACACTAGTGATTTTAACAAGGAGGAACAGAAAGGTGAGTCCAGGTGGAGAAAGAGAAGGCAGGGGAGGACTGAAGTCCCCTTGTGAACTTCGTTTTCTCAGGAAGCCACCTCCCCCCCCCCCCCCCGTCTTCTAATACGGTGTTTCTTTATTTTCCTCCAAGTTATCGGACGTGATGCTGAATCGGAGGATCGTGGCCTGGGGGGCTAAGGCCGATGGGGGATATCAGCTTCCAGGACCAGCTGCCCCCGCTGTGAGTATATGAAGACGCGGGAGTAAAGCGGAGCAGAAGGGGAGGGCCTTTCTCTCTCCCTCCTTTTTGAATTTGCCGGACAGTGGGTTTCTGCTCAGGACCCTGTCGGAGGATTTTCCCTCTAAGCTTCTTTGTCCTCTGGCTTCCTTTTCCAGGACGAAGGAGCAGGAACTGGAACAGGAGCGGTGGTTCCCATTCCTGGAGCAAGAGCTGCCAGAAATCAGGGAGACTTTTAGGTCAGGAGGGATACTTTGTCATTTTCTAGCCTTCAGTGTTTCTTCCGCCACAGCGCACAGCAGGATAAGAGACCCTTTCCTTTTGTAACTCTTCTCTGCTGCAGAGTTTGGGATGCGGGTTAACTCTTCTAGCTGTGCCACAAAAGGGCAGGGATTTACAAAGCAGAATAGCTTCACGTTTCCCAAAGTAGGCCACTCCTTTTTCTCACTAAGTGGCACCTGCAATCTCAACAACTCTCTCTCCGACATTAGCTGGAGAAAGAATAAAAGGTTTCATTACTTACCTTTGAATAGCAAACTGACAGTTTTCAAAACAAAACACAATACTTCTTTGCTTCTTTGACGGTTCTCTTCAGTTTCACAAAAGCCCACCCCTCCGCAGACAGGGAAGCGGGAGGAATCTTAGCCAAGCAAACTGAAATCAGCACCAAGCCCGAAAGCGGTGGGAATAGTGGGAAATTCGCTCATTCGTAACCATCCATATTTTCTTTCTTTTGCCTTTCTTCCCATTTCTGCCTCCCAACGGCGCAGAGGGGCTCCACATTCAGCTTCAGCAACCGCAAGAGCAGCTCCCCCCAGAAATCGCCCGATCCGAAGAATGAGTTGGCGGAAGATCTGGACCGCGAAGTGACGCAGTGAGTATTCCTGTTCCCGGTTGACGGGCAAAAGAGGGAGCCAACTAGGGGTGGGTGGGTTTATGGGCAAGAGGGGAAAAAAACCCCGTTTCCTGTCCCATCTCCCAGGAACCGGGGTTTGAGATCAGCGGTTTCTCCCATTTGTGGACACCCTCTCTGCCATCTCAGACAGTAACCCCTGAGCTTAGGTGGACCCACGGGGCCTTTGGTGTCAGGCAGTATCCTCTACTGCCATTTCAAACGGCCTTTTATTGACTATCTTGAGGACTAGAATCTCCAGTTTGTTCCACTTGCGGGGCAGTGCGGTGCTCTCTATTTCCCGGCTGTCACATGACAGACAGGGAAATGCGCTCCAGCCTGACCCGGATTCGTGGCCAAACTGGATCTTTTTGGTCCGATTATTAGGCTATTACTTTTTTTCGGGGGGTGTGTGTGTGGTGGTGTTTCGCGCCGAAACAGATGGAAGGATCGCTTTAAGGGATATGGCTTTGGTAAATGCAAGAAGAGGTTAACCCTGCTTTGTTTTGGGTTTTTTTTGGGGGGGGGGATCTCCAATCTTTAATGCTTTTCCTCATCCCCTGTTTCTTCCGACTTACTCCTGAATCTGACAGGGCTGCAGAAGTGGGTCCCTGTCCTGGAATTGGGCGGCTACTGAGGAGGTGGAAAGGCAGGAAGAAGAAAAGGTGTTCCATCTGTTGAGAGGGTCCGAGGTGGCCCAGAGGGACGCGTAGAGATCATCCAGTCCGTCCCTCTTCAGGAGAAGATCTGCCGATAATCCACTGCATCATCCCCCGTCTCAGCAGCCGCTCAGTTGTTTCTGCTTTCTCCACCCCCTTTCCTTCCCGCCCCCTCCAGGGTCCCCTCCCCCTCCCCAACCCCTTTCCTTCCCGCCCCCTCCAGGGTCCCCTCCCCTCCCCAACCCCTTTCCTTCCCGCCCCCTCCAGGGTCCCCTCCCCTCCCCAACCCCTTTCCTTCCCGCCCCCTCCAGGCTCCCCTCCCCTCCCCAACCCCTTTCCTTCCCGCCCCCTCCAGGCTCCCCTCCCCTCCCCAACCCCTTTCCTTCCCGCCCCCTCCAGGCTCCCCTCCCCTCCCCAACCCCTTTCCTTCCCGCCCCCTCCAGGTTCCCCTCCCCTCCCCAACCCCTTTCCTTCCCGCCCCCTCCAGGCTCCCCTCCCCTCCCCAACCCCCTTTCCTTCCCGCCCCCTCCAGGCCTCCCCTCCCCTCCCCAACCCCTTTCCTTCCCGCCCCCTCCAGGCTCCCCTCCCCTCCCCAACCCCTTTCCTTCCCGCCCCCTCCAGGGTCCCCTCCCCTCCCCAACCCCTTTCCTTCCCGCCCCCTCCAGGGTCCCCTCCCCTCCCCAACCCCTTTCCTTCCCGCCCCCTCCAGGCTCCCCTCCCCTCCCCAACCCCTTTCCTTCCCGCCCCCTCCAGGCTCCCCCTCCCCTCCCCAACCCCTTTCCTTCCCGCCCCCCTCCAGGCTCCCCTCCCCCTCCCCAACCCCTTTCCTTCCCGCCCCCTCCAGGTTCCCCTCCCCTCCCCAACCCCTTTCCTTCCCGCCCCCTCCAGGCTCCCCTCCCCCTCCCCAACCCCTTTCCTTCCCGCCCCCTCCAGGCTCCCCTCCCCTCCCCAACCCCTTTCCTTCCCGCCCCCTCCAGGCTCCCCTCCCCTCCCCAACCCCTTTCCTTCCCGCCCCCTCCAGGCTCCCCTCCCCTCCCCAACCCCTTTCCTTCCCGCCCCCTCCAGGCTCCCCTCCCCTCCCCAACCCCCTTTCCTTCCCGCCCCCTCCAGGTTCCCCTCCCCTCCCCAACCCCTTTCCTTCCTGCCCCCTCCAGGGTCCCCTCCACTCCCCTCCCCACCCCCTTTCCTTCCCGCCCCCTCCAGGTTCCCCTCCCCTCCCCAACCCCTTTCCTTCCCGCCCCCTCCAGGCTCCCCTCCCCTCCCCAACCCCTTTCCTTCCCGCCCCCCTCCAGGTTCCCCTCCCCTCCCCAACCCCTTTCCTTCCCGCCCCCTCCAGGTTCCCCTCCCCTCCCCCAACCCCTTTCCTTCCCGCCCCCCTCCAGGTTCCCCTCCCCCTCCCCAACCCCTTTCCTTCCCCGCCCCCCTCCAGGGTCCCCTCCCCCTCCCCACCCCCTCCCCCTTTCCTTCCCACCCCCTCCATGGTCCCCTCCCCTCCCCACCCCCCTTTCCTTCCCGCTCCCTCCAGGGTCCCCTCCCCTCCCCTTCCCTTCCCTTCCCGCCCCCCTCCAGGGTCCCCTCCCCTCCCCTTCCCTTCCCTTCCCGCCCCCCTCCAGGGTCCCCTCCCCTTCCCTTCCCTTCCCCGCCCCCTCCAGGGTCCCCTCCCCTTCCCTTCCCTTCCCGCCCCCTCCAGGGTCCCCTCCCCCTCCCCTTCCCTTCCCGCCCCCTCCAGGGTCCCCTCCCCTCCCCTTCCCTTCTCTTCCTGCCCCCTCCAGGGTCCCCTCCCCTCCCCCTTCCCTTCCTGCCCCCCTCCAGGGTCCCTTCCCCTTCCCTTCCCACCCCCTCCAGGGTCCCCTCCCCTCCCCTTCCCTTCCCTTTCCTTCCCAGCCCCTCCAGGGTCCCCTCCCCTTCCCTTCATTTCCCGCCCCCCTCCAGGGTCCCCTCCCCCTCCCCTTCGCTTCCCGCCCCCTCCAGGGTCCCCTCCCCTCCCCTTCCCTACCCTTCCCCGTCCCCTCCAGGGTCCCCTCCCCTTCCCTTCCCTTCCCTTCCCGCCCCCTCCAGGGTCCCCTCCCCTTCCTTCCCCTTCCCTTCCCCGCCCCCTCCAGGGTTCCCTCCCCTCCCCTTCCCTTCCCTTCCCGCCCCCTCCAGGGTCCCCTCCCCTTCCCTTCCCTTCCCTTCCTGCCCCCCTCCAGGGTCCCTTCCCCTTCCCTTCCCTTCCCCTCCAGGGTCCCCTCCCCTCCCCTTCCCTTCCCTTCCCGCCCCCCTCCAGGGTCCCCTCCCCTTCCCTTCCCCCTTCCCTTCCCACCCCCTCCAGGGGTCACCTCCCCTTCCCTTCCCTTCCCGCCCCCTCCAGGGTCCCCCCCTCCCCTCCCCTTCCCTTCCCGCCCCCTCCAGGGTCCCCTCCCCTCCCCTTCCCTTCCCGCCCCCTCCAGGGTCCCCTCCCCTTCCCTTCCCTTCCCTTCCTGCCCCCTCCAGGGTCCCCTCCCCTCCCCTTCCCTTCCCTTCCCGCCCCCTCCAGGCTCCCCTCCCCTCCCCCTCCCCTTCGCTTCCCGCCCCCTCCAGGGTCCCTTCCCCTCCCCACCCCCTTTCTTTCCTGCCCCCTCCAGGGTCCCTTCCCTCTCCCCACCCCCCTTTCCTTCCCGCCCCCTCCAGGGTCCCCCTCCCCTCCCCTTCCCTTCCCTTCCCGCCCCCCTCCAGGGTCCCTTCCCCTCCCCCACCCCCCTTCCCTTCCCGCCCCCTCCAGGGTCCCTTCCCCCTCCCCACCCCCCTTCCCTTCCCCGCTCCCTCCAGGGTCCCTTCCCCTCCCCACCCCCCTTTCCTTCCCGCCCCCTCCAGGGTCCCCTCCCCTCCCCTCCCCCTTCCCTTCCCGCCCCCTCCAGGGTCCCTTCCCCTCCCCACCCCCCCTTTCCTTCCCGCCCCCTCCAGGGTCCCTTCCCCTTCCCTTCCCTTCCCGCCCCCTCCAGGGTCCCTTCCCCTTCCCTTCCCGCCCCCTCCAGGGTCCCCTCCCCTCCCCTTCCTTTCCCTTCCCTTCCCGCCCCCTCCAGGGTCCCCTCCCCTCCCCTTCCCTTTCCTTCCCGCCCCCTCCCAGGTCCCCTCCCCTCCCCTTCGCTTCCTGCCCCCTCCAGGGTCCCTTCCCCCTCCCCACCCCCTTTCCTTCCCGCCCCCTCCATGGTCCCCTCCCCTCCCCCTTTCCTTCCCGCCCCCTCCAGGGTCCCCTCCCCTCCCCACGCCCTTTCCCTCCCATCCCGTCCCCTCCCCCTTTCCTCCCCTCCCCACACCCTTTCCCTCCCGTCCCCCTCCCCCCTCCCCCACCCCCCTTTCCTTCCCGACCCCTCCAGTGTCCTCTCCCCTCCCCCCTTTCCTTCCCGCCCCCTCCAGGGTCCCCTCCCCTCCCCACGCCCTTTCCCTCCCATCTCGTCCCCTCCCCCCTTTCCTCCCCTCCCCACACCCTTTCCCTCCCGTCCCCTCCCCTCCCCACCCCCCTTTCCTTCCCGACCCCTCCAGTGTCCTCTCCACCCCCTTTCCTTTCCACGCCTAAATGTGTTGGTGTTTGATTTAGAACAATTTACCCATCTGGATAACCAACACATTTCTACTGTGGAATAACGATCCAGGGTAACACCCACTGCCTCGTCATGAAGAACATCAGCCGCGGGGATTGTATTTGCACAATACTGGAAAAATGAGGAAATACCTACAGATCAAGAAATAATTTAAAAGGATATTGGACTGCGCTCAAATGGATAGACTGATGCTGAAAATCAAAATGAAAGGAAGATGCAGAATATTGTCAAACATGGAACTTGTTTTGTTAATGGTTGGAAGCACGTTGTATAGATTAAGAGCTTAATATGTATTGTAGTTGTATTGACAAATGATTATAAGCTGAACCCAGGTGACACGATGTTAAATAAGCATGGATGGATTTTATAAATAATAATAATAATAATAATAATAATAATAAAAATTTTAAAAAAAGAGAACATCTTCTCTTGATTCGAGGCCCGTCGTAACATTAGGGAGAGCCCAGAGCAACAGGAAAAGACAGCAAAGTTACCACCATCCTACATTGCTACGGTGTTTTTACTGGCAGGTGCCTCGGGAATATTTTGCTTTATGGGTCCAAATCACCGTTGGCGCCGAATGACCTGTTTTGAGGCCTGTTCCTTTTTGTTGCTGTTGTCTTTTATTTTTAAGTAAAGTTGGTTCGGCCCCCGAACGCAGTTCAGATTTTTCCTGTGGCCCCCTATAGAAATTAATTGCCCACCCCTGATCTATAGGGTACCTTCCAGGTCTGCAGTTCTAAGATGATGATAAAATTCAGCGGTGTTCTCCCCCTAAAACTATGTGGCACCTAAACGCTTTCCATTAAACTTTGTCCTTCTTTTAAGGGCTGTTCTGGCGAGCTCTCTCCCTCGGTTTCTGTCCCCTGGATGCTAAAGGCGCTCGAAGCAAAAAAAAAAAAAAAAAACAGCTTTGATGACCCATGGCTGGGAAACTGCATCTCCCAAGATGCAACAGGGCTGGGTGTGGCCTTCCTCCCCGCAGCATCAGCACCAGCTGGTAGCATCCTCCAGAGAGAGAGAGGGAGGGAGGGATGCAGGTGCCCACTGAAGAGCAGCTGTTCCTGGAATATCTCCCGCCAGCCCAGAAAATCTGCCCTGCAGCCGGCCAAAGCAGTTTCTCCCAGCTCCGGTGAGCCTGCAGCTGCTTCTCACTACTTTTGGGGGCAGCTCAGAGGAAGGAAAAAGGGGAGGGAGGCGGAGAACGGGGGGGGGGGCTTTCTGCTGAGCGATGGTGGAGAGATCTCAGGGTCCTGGGGTCCCCCAAAAGAGAAAAAAAAGTTGGGGTTCTCCTGCTCGTCTTTTGAGGAAAGGAGCAAGCCGAGCCAAACTTTTGTGGGTTTTTTTTTGGACGACCAGTGCCATAATTCCCCATTCTGGGAGCTCTATGTACCTTACAGGTGTGGCTCACCTGGGAGAAAGGCCTAAACTCAACTAGGCTTAGCTCTGCCTAAATTTCCTGTTCCTTCCTCAATGCTTGGTGGGAGTTTTCCTTCTGAGCAGGAAGCTTAGGAGCATCAGTATGGTGTCAGGAGAGGGAGATGAATATAAGGAAAGATGTGTTGTTGTTTTTACTTCTGGAAGGTTTTTTTTTAAGGGGTGGAGAGAAGGTTTCCTCTTATACAAGACTAGTATTCTTTGAGCTACCTAAGGACCGGCCTTCATACCAATGGAATTAGGAGAATCATTTTAACACCAACATTCCCAGATCATGGAAGAGCGAGAATAAACCATTCATGATACGGTTGTGAAATAACAGAAACCCCCTGGACCAGCTTCTTCTCCTCATAGTTTGAACAATTTTGTGGCACCTTCTTGACAATCTCTTGATCAGGGGAGGTCATTTTTGATGGCCAAAGGTGTGGTTGCGGGAGGGCAAGGTCCATGGTCTTCTGAAAAATATTTCCGGAATGCTCTTCCTCCTTTTTGTTAAAAAAAATAATAATCTGTTTTTTGTTTAATGTTCCTCCTTTTTACCCCACTACCTTTCCAGACCATCTGAAAGGGAAATCAATTTGCTGATCTCATTGGGCAGTGAATTTGCAGGGAGTAAATCCAACTCGACTTGATCGGCATTTATTTATTTTGTTTTGCACGGATGTGTCAATTAAAAGAAAGGTGCAACTCAGGGGAAGAAAATTAGAAAAATAATAATTTAGCCCGTTCTGCATGGCTCTTCTGCTTTGCAGCCAGAGACCTAAACCACTGAGCTCTCCAGCCGTTCCTCATCGGGTTAGAGGTGTCACT
The DNA here is from genome assembly GCA_037013535.1 of Intellagama lesueurii. Taxonomy (NCBI): domain Eukaryota; kingdom Metazoa; phylum Chordata; class Lepidosauria; order Squamata; family Agamidae; genus Intellagama; species Intellagama lesueurii. The sequence continues at coordinate 1,422,451 of JBAJHW010000021.1, forward strand.
GATTCAGCTTTCTCCCGTGCAGATGGCATGCTCAGCTGTTGAGCTCTTTTCCTTTAGAAATGAAAAGCGAGGCGCTAGTCCTCATTGTTCTGAAGAAAGGGGCTGAGGCGAAATGGAAACCGCAGGTCAGATCTTTGAGATGTGGTCTGTGGAGTACAATGGGATCATTGCTCCCAGCTCTGCCTCGAGAAAGCTAGCAGTTCAGCAGCTGATCGGGCGCTTTGGCTGATCGGTGGTGACCTGCCTCGTTCTCTACCCCCCTCCCGCCCGAAGAGAGGGGTAGCTCCCTTTTTCTCCTGGTTGTAAACTTGCGTCTGCTGTCCGAAGTGGGCTTCGGGGTGAGGCGAGCCCTCGGAGGGCTCTGATCCGGCAAAGCGGGCCTCGTTGCCTTCATGCGGACTAGTCGCTTGATTAAAGGGAGATCTTGTTTTCTCTTTCAAGCTCCTTTGGGAGAGAAGTCTCCGAAGGGGTGTATTTTGTAACTGAAAAGCAAATAAATGATGACTTAGCTCAGCCTGGCTTCCTGTGAGCGTGATGGGGAGGGGAGCAGTTGACCAGCCCGCTTGGCAGACTCTCCGCACCACTTCCTCTTCCCTCAGGACCCTGCTGTCATCCAGCACAGGCCGACTTCCGAATATGCAACTTTGGACATCTACAATCCGTTCGACAAGTCGGGGGTAAGAGAGACATTGTGTATTCCACCGCCACCGCCCCCCCGGGCCCCAGAACTGGGTGTGGACATACAGTGGTGCCTCACTAGACGATTGCCTCGCAGGACGAGGAAATCGCTAGACGATGGCTTTTAGCGATCGCTAATGCGATTGCAAAACGATGGTCTCCTATGGGCGATTTTCGCTAGACGACGAGTTTTCCCCATTGGAATGCATTGACTAGCGGTCAATAGCTGTCAGTGCATTCCGACGGGGACCCGCGCTCGCTAGATGAGGTTTCCCTATGGACGATCTTCGCAAGACGACGACTTTTCCGTTGGAACGCATTGAAGAGATTTCAATGCATTCCAATGGGGAAAGGTGCTTCGCTAGACGATGTTTTCGCAAGACAGCGATTTCCGCGGAACGGATTAACATCGTCTAGCGAGGCACCACTGTATGTGAGTGAGCAAGACAGCTCATCCCCGTTTCCAAGCCGTAGAGCCAGCGTCTGCCCGTAGACCGTTTCCATGGTCACGTGGCCAGCGCGACTAGACACGGAACGCCGTGACCTTCCCACCGAGGTGGTACCTATTTATCGACTCGCATTTTTACATGCTTTCGAACGAGCGACGTTGCGTGGATTCGATCTTACGACGGCTGGTCTCCCGACCTTGCAGCCCAGAGGCTTCTGCGGTTTAACCCACAGCGCCACCACATCCCCTATATTTAGGATAATAGGGGGCAGATTTATTGAATCTCTGCTAACAGGAGGAAAAAAGGGAAAGTCCCAAACCAGGAATCAATGATGCAGTTCTGCAGAAGAGGACAGAATAAAGGAAGGAGAAGAAGAAAGACAAAGGAAGAAGAGGAGGATTGCAAGAGGTCCCGACTAGGGTGGCGGGGAACACCATGGATGATTTGGGTGTATGTATTTTATGTTGTCGTTTTTATAAACTTTAAAAAAAAAAAAAGCAGGAAAACTCTTGAGCTCAGGAGGATCCGTGTCCGGTGTCAGGAGGACGCCACCTAGCGGCGGGTGGGGGGTGGTGTCCGGCCAGGCAGTCGGACAGAAGGGGAAGTCAGGAGGCTGCCTTGGAGGGAGGGGCTGGAGAGGCCAGGGAGCGTCTCCAAACGGCCACCCCTCCCTGAAGCGCACTGAATGGAATGCTCCTAGGAGAGGCGTCTCCGGGACATAGCGAGAGGTGAAAACGGGCCGGTTCCAAGTGCGGGGCGGGGGGGGGTGGTGGAAGGAGGGGAGAGAAAAATTGGCCCCGGTGGACCGGGGGGGGGGGGTTTGGCTAGGGCTCGGGGGTGGGGTGGGGGTCCGTCCGGAGAAAGAAGTGGCCTTGTTGTGCCTTGCAAATCACCAGGCAGCTCCCCCCCCCCCAGAAAGGACTGCGAAAAAGGGGGGGCGCCTTTCCCTCCCCGGGGATTTATTTGAATGGACAGAGGGGTCTGCCATTCCAGAATGGAGAAATTATTATTTTCATTGAATTAAAATGAATGACATTAAGTAAAATAGGATCTAACATGTCATGCAATCTAATATGATCAAGTATCATCGGGGGAAAAATGATTGATCGATTGATCCCCCCCAACTAAGGGATCCACAAATTACAATCATACAAAGTACACAACAAATGCTTTGTTTCCATACTTGCCCTGGGAAAGAGGCGCCCTCCTCCTCCTCCCGTGGGTCAAATCCTGCTCCCTCTCTTCTTTTTAAAACCCTTCAACCTCGTCTGTGCTGGGTTTTTACAGGAGTGTTAAAAAAAGCAGTGAGTTTTGCAAAGGTCTGGACCAATAGCAAAGCAAGAAGTAGAATAATTCAATCCTTTATCATCCTCCGGAGGCGAAAGAAATCTGAGACACAAGGTATATACCGCGTTTCCCCGAAAATAAGACAGGGTCTTCTATTAATTTTTGCTCCAAAAATCAAGATAACTTTTCAAGGTGAGATAGTAAACACTTCCCATTTCTCAGAAGTAACTAGAATCGATATTTTGAGCTACTAATAAAAAATAGTGGACTCTTCTTCATTCAGTGGGATCAGGCCTTACCTAAGCCATTACTACCTTGAAATGTGTGAGATTCTTACAGAAGTGAAGCCACAAATTTCTAACTACAAAATTAACTGAAAAGTTTAAGTGAACACTACAAAAAAGCAATGGTGTTATGTTTTGTTAAGCTGTAATCCCAATGGGTCTTATATTTATTTTTTGCTCCAGAAAACGCATTAGGGCTTATTTTCAGGGGATGTTTTATTTTTTTCATGTACGACAATCTACATTTATTCAAATACAGTCCTGTCCTCTTCTTCTGGTTGCCGCACAAGGGTGGAAGACGGGGGTTTCACTAAACTGGGGCTTATTTTCGGGGTAGGGCTTATATGACGAGCATCCTGAAAAATCCTACTAGGGCTTATTTTCAGGTTAGGTCTTATTTTCGGGGAAACAGGGTAGGAGTGAGTGTTTCTTGCAGAAAGAAAAGAAGTCCTAAGAAATGGTCGAGAATTAATTAAATTAAATCTCCTTCCCTCTCAAAAGCCTTATTTTCGGGTAAGGATCCAGAGGACAATGAGAGAGTTCCAGAAGTAATTTTTTAAAATTTATTTTTAAAACCAAAGTCAATAAAAATAGAAAAGAAAATACCAGTAACAGCTACAAAAATAACTACGTATTGTCGTTAGTACAATGGCAAGCAATACCCCTTACACACTTATCTTTATTGCTAACATTCAGTGCTATCCCCCACTGGGACCTTTTAGGAGATACCTATTTTAATATTCATTCAAAACCTCTTGTTTCTTCCAGAATGGCCACGTTTCTTGCGCTGGTACTTGGCCTTTCCCGTTCACAAAAATAAATTCTATTAAAAAAACTCCATATATTATTAAATCTAGTCATTTTTAACAAATCCTTTTGTATTTTAATCTCACATGTCAGCTTATCATGGATAACTAAACTAAAGCTTTATACCAGTTACATATTTAAAAGTTATATTTAATTTTCCAATATTTTTTTCTATCATTAGTCTTGCTGCCACAACTAAATTTTTCATTAGTTCCCCCCCCTTTTTTTTTTTTCAACCATCTTCTAGGGTTAATGTGCCGTCTGCAAATAAACTCATTTTGATTTTCTCTTGCTATCCTATTCCCTTGATTGATTCATTTTCGCTAATTCCATTCACCCACAATTCAATACAATCAAATCAAATGGAATTAAAGACAAGGGGCATCCTTGTCGAGTTCCAAAGGTAAATTTTAAGGACCTTAAGTGACGTTAAAAAAAAAAAAGGTTAAAATACATAATATCAATAGAAGCATTTGCCCTTCCTGCACATATGTTATTCTGTTACTTAGTCATGAAGAGGAGGGCCTAATTCTTCCTCCTCTCTGCATCTCTCCCTTTCAGAACTGAAATTTGATCATCACAGCTGCTTCCTAAAGGCTTATCCTGCCTTTCCCCCCTCTCTTCTTAGCCTTGTGGACTGTCTAGCATTTGAGTAAATAATGCCTCTAGCTTTTGAAAAATAAGCGTTTGGAGAATAAGACCCACTTGTGGAGTAGGAGAATGAAGTGATCCATCAGTATTTATATTTATATACTGTCCTATTACGGCAGTGCACTATTTTGAGTGGTTTACAACAGAAATAAAATATGTACGAATGGCCTGTTTGCTTTAGTGCCTCTTGTTGGCTTGGGTACATCACTCCATTTAATACTTGCAAAGAAAATAACCAGAGATCTCTCTGGCCCCTCCCTTCCTCTCTTGGCATAGCTCTCGTCCTGTGTCTCGTTTTGTTTTTTTAAACCAGACATTGTCTTCTCATTGCAGCCGCTTTTATTTGAGGGCTGCTTAATCCCAGCCGATACCTGCGGCCAGTATGGAGGGATGGGCCTGGCAATGCTATGATTCCATAATCCTCTGGAGCTTTTACAGTCAGATCTGGGGAGGTAACGCACACCTGCAACCCTAAAAGGAGTGGTATGTGGCCAAAACAGGGTTGGCATCAGCAGACAATAGAGTTTTGAGACAAAACCAGTGCAGAGGGCCGTCTGTCGGGGAAAGGAGAAGTCTTCGGCATTCCACATCCAACCCTCTTGCTTTTCTCCGTGTGTCTTCTTACAGGGTTCATGGCATCTGCTGTACCACCAAATTTCTCCTGGGTAGTACCAGGCCAGTTGGCAGGGTTGGCCATGCCCCGCCTACCTGCGCACTACCAGTATATGTATGAGAATGGGATCCGGCATCTGGTCTCTCTCACCGAGCGCAGCCCTCCGTACCACGACACCTGCCCGGGCATCCAGGTGCACCGTCTTCGCATTGCGGACTTCTGCCCGCCTTCTTCGGAGCAGATCCAGCGCTTTCTGCAGATTGTGGAGGATGCCAATTCCAAAGGAGAGGTAATTTCCATTCTAGATTGAACGTGCTGTGTAATAAAAGAAGGATATCTAGAACAGTAGGTATTAACTACTCTGAGGGGCAGAGATAGTCCTTTCACTAGGGATCAAGGGTTGAAAATTCAACCTTCCGCAGACACAGCAGGTTCTCTGCCATTCAGGTATATTGTTGTTGTTTAGTCGTTAAGTCGTGTCTGACTCTTCGTGACCCCATGGACCAGAGCACGCCAGGCCCTCCTGTTTTCCACTGCCTCCCGGAGTTGGGTCAAATTCATCTTGGTAGCTTCGGTGACACTGTCCAACCATCTTGTCCTCTGTCGTCCCCTTCTCCTCTTGCCTTCACACTTTCCCACTCAATAGTGTTGTTATGACAGATCAACCGCAACTCTCCATGGCAAAGAGATGTCTTTCCTAGGGCTGTCTGTGAGTTTTAAAGGAGCTGAAATTCTACAGACAAATACTTCACTTTTTAAAAATTGAATTATTATTATTATTTATTATATATATATATAAAATAATAAAATTATTATTATTATTTATTTTATATCTATTAATTTGTCCTTGGTAGGACCCCCATATCCTCAGGGGATTGGCTTCAACACACCCACCCCCGGCAATTGCTAGAAAACGCAGATTATAGTGAATGCTATTATAATAGTGAACATTATGCATAGCATGGTCTCTGGATCCCTTTAGCGGCCAGTTCTGTTGATGACATTGTGAAAATACATATTTCTAAGAATTGCTCTTTTAATATATATTTTTTATTTTCACACCATGGATAAGTGAATCAGTGGATATGGATCCCGCAGATCTGGGCGACTTGTGTTTTTGGTTCCTGCTTAGCCAGTTTGTTTGAAACAATGAATCTTTGGTCTGATCCAGAAGTTCTCTTCTGACGCTCTCTGTGAAGGTCATTTGAAAGAAAAAAAGGAACCTGGTGGGAGTTACATCTATCCTAATACCTTGTTGAAATTTTCTCCCCCTCCCTCAGGCAGCTGCTGTGCATTGTTTGCTGGGATTTGGTCGAACTGGAACCATGCTGGCCTGTTACTTGGCCAAAACCCAGAAGATCACTGGAGTGGATGCCATCCATGAAATCCGGAAGCTGCGCCCCGGTTCCATAGAGACATATGACCAGGAAAAAGCTGTGGTCCAGTTCCACCATCGTATCAAATAGCTAAAGGAAGGGCCAAAAAGGGGAAATAAGACCCTGGGGCTGTATTGATCCATATCTGGAAAGCAACCAGGGAGCGTTTTTATCAGCTGCCCCTCCTCTGGCGGCCAAGCATCAAGCAGCATATTTTGACTTTGGAGAGCTGTTTTGGGTTCTTTAATGCGGACTTGAAAGTGGGACACAGCAGGGCCGATGCCAATTGCAGGTGGAAATGGGGATTACACCAGAGGGGCAAGACGGGTCACTCTGAAGGATTGCACACAAGTGTCCTCGTGGGTTTCCTTTCTGTTCTGTGCTAAGGTGAGGGACAGGTGCCATTTTACAGCCTCCGTCTTCAGTGTGAAATTGGAGAAAGGGGGCTCCTGTTTTTCGTTCTAAGTTAGCATGTTCTTTCTATCAGTTTATCAAAATGTCATGTTATTCGCAATCCAGGAATAAAATTCTCACTGCATTAAGGATGTGCTCATTTACATCGTTTCCACCTGTGGTTTTGTCTCTTTGCCACCATGGTTTTGGATCTTATATCTTTTTTTTTTTTTTTTGGCCATCCATTTTGAGGGATGTGGGTGACTTTTTAAAGTCCTTTTTTTCAACCTTTCACTCAATTTTATTTATTTATTTAATTAATTAATTGGTATACCACCTGACTTAAGTGGCGACCCACTACTCTGGGCAGTGTATCATCTTCCCCTTCATTTATGCATTTTTAAAAATCGTACACATTGATGACATGCACTGGGTAACGTTTGTTCGGAATATTTTGTGCCTCTTGGAAATATACGCCATTTTTCAGATTTGCACATTTTGGGATACTCACTTGCACTTTCCCATCAAGATGCATGTTCTGGAATGCATAAAGAGTCTGGTTACATTTTTAGGAAGTGAGGACTAGATGAATGTGTATGCCAGCTCAGCCGGCCCTCCGCCCTGTCCCTCCTGGTGATGAATGCCAGGTCTGCCGATAACAAATTCCATCTGATGATCTCATTGAAGAAGAGAAGGCAGACCTGCCTGTCATGTGTTATGGAGACTTGGGTGAGGTTGCCCTCTCCCAGATGTGTCCCCTGGGTTATGCCGTACATCATCGGGGCAGATCAGAGGGGCAGGGTGGAGGGGTTGCCCCAGTTTACAGAGATTCCATTCGTGTCAGCAGGACCGCCTCACTTTCGAGCCCAGGCCTGGAGTGTCTGCACCTGATGGTGGGGTTGAGGGACAGATTCAGGACCGTGTTGGTTTACCGCTGTCCCTGCAATCCAGCACTTTCCCTGCCAACGTTGAGGTCTCCCAGACTATTTATAGCTTCAACATCTATGCCTGGAGCTCATGAAAGCCATGACAGCCATGAACCGATCTCAACATATCACCTGCCCCACACATTCAGCTGGCCACACTCTAGATCTGGTTTTCTCGGCTGCACAGGTGGAGAGTGATCTGAGGGTGTGGAGTGTGAGTTCCCGCCCTCTGTCATGGACAGACTACTTCCGGCTGAGATTGAACCTATCTATGGCAAACCCCTGGAGAGTCCCCTGGACTGCAAGGAGATCAAACCTATCCATTCTGAAGGAAATCAACCCTGAGTGCTCACTGGAAGGACAGATCCTGAAGCTGAGGCTCCAATACTTTGGCCATCTCATGAGAAGAGAAGACTCCCTGGAAAAGACCCTGATGTTGGGAAAGTGTGAAGGCAAGAGGAGAAGGGGACGACAGAGGACGAGATGGCTGGACAGGGTCACCGAAGCGACCAACATGAATTTGACCAAACTCCGGGAGGCAGTGGAAGACAGGAGGGCCTGGCATGCTCTGGTCCATGGGGTCACGAAGAGTCGGACACGACTTAACGACTAAACCGCAAGAAATCCTCCCTCCATGCATTAAAGAAACCATTGTACAACCCATCATCAAACGCTCCCAGAGGGCTTCGGACCATCTTGATAATTTCTGTCTGATCACCAATATACCATCCCTGGGCAAGGGGATCAAGAGGGGGGTGGCACCAGGGGGAAGTGAAACCAATGTGGAGGATATATCAGGGGTCTCCTACCAACTTTCCTCAGACTGAAGAAACTACTTAGATGAGTAGCGAAACGTTTCAACCTAATAAGAAAGAAGTCCAGTTGCCATGACTCAACTTCCAGATAAATGGAGCCATATAGTGGTAGGATGATTCAAAGGCAAGGACAGGTGATACCTTTATTGGACCACTACAAAACTGAGCAAACAGCTGATATACTGATGATTCTAGTTACTGGCAAAAAGCAGTTGACAATAAAGAAATGGAAGTACTTAAGAGATTTTCTGTACCTTGGTCCAGTCGTAAGCTCCAACGGAGACTGCAGCCAAGAACTCAGAGGTCCAGGAAAGGCAGCTATGAAGAAACTATAAAAGATAATAAGGATGTGTCACCAGAAAAAAAGACCAAAGCGGTATTACCATGTACAGATAGGAAAGCTGGACAGTGAAGAAATCTGGCGGGGAGAAAATACAGTTTCACTGAAAATGGGTTATTGGAGGGGAGCTGATAGACAGACTGATAGAAAGGCAACTAAGTGAACACCAGATCAAACGGAGTCTGAATTCTCTCTAGAAGTGGAAATGACTAAACTGAATGTTACGTATTTTGACTATATCATGAAAAGACTCACTAGGAAAACAACAGTAATTCTAGAAAAGTGGAAGAGAGCAGAAAAAGGGAAAGGCTGAATATTTATTTATTTATTTATTTCTTACATTTTTATCCCGCCCATCTAGTCGTTTTGACTACTCTATAAAATGGATTAACTTAATAACTGAAACCATGGCTTTTAGTTTATGAATCTTAAGCAAGGCTGAGTTGGAACTGACTTATAGCGACCCTAACAGAGTTTTCAAGTAAGTGAGATATTTAAGGAGTGGTTTAACCAGTTCCACTCCCCCTGTCAGTTTCCATGGCTCAGCAGAGATTTGAACCCTCTTCCAGAGGGTTCAAATTGTCCATCACTCTGTCCAGTACATCACACTAGGAATCCAGTGTAGGTCATTACCTTGGCGGTCATTCATTCATAGGGTCACCAAAATATAGAAGTGAGTTTCTGGTACAAAACTAGCAGCGTGACTGTTGTTTCAATAAAAGTAAGGGGATAAGGGTGTGGGGTTTATGGATTTCATTGAAGTGGGCAATGTTCCCCTCCATCATTCAAGGAACAGTTCTCAGCTGCCATGACCTCCACGGGGTAATTTAGGCCATTGTTTCTTTGCCTTTTGAAGGGGAAATGTAGGAAGCATCTCAGGCAAAAACAAAATAAAAATAAAAAATAAGACCAAAATGTGGCACCTTAAAGACGAACTGCTGTATTTTAAAATGAGCTTTCATGGACAGGTCCACTTCTTCAGAAGCAGCAACACTGAACGATTCTCCATCTTCTTTAGTGGAATGAGATTATGGGGGACTACATAACTGAATTGGAAGGGGCCTATAAGATCATTGAGTCCATTGTTCAGTACAGGAATCCAAATCAAAGTAACTCTCAGAGATGGTTGTCCAATTTTCTCTCGAATGCCTCCAAGCACTGGAGCGCTCACCACCTCCCGAGGTCATTGGTCCCATTGTTGTACTGCTCTAACTGTTAAGACGTTTTTCCTGATATTCAGCCTAAATCTAGCTTCCTATTCTTGAGCCTGTTATTGAGCCGATCATTACGTGTCCTGCACTCTGGGATGATCAAGAACAGATCGTGCCCCTCCTCTGTAGGACTACCTTTCAAGTATTTGAAAAGTGTTATAATATCTCCCCTCAGTCTTCTTTTCTCAAGGCTAAACATGCCCAGGTCTTTCTATCTTTCCTCACAGGGCTTGGTTTCCAGTCCCCTGGTTATCCTTCTTCAAGTGTGATGTCCAGAACTGGACGCGTTAAGCCTAACCAGTGCAGAATAGAGAGGGACTAATACCTCATGGGATTTGTATACTTCAGTTAGGTAAATGTTCCCCTTGACATTTAGTCCAGTCGTGTCCGACTCTAGGGTGCGATGCTTATCCCCGTTTCCAAGCCATAGAGCCAGCGTTTTGTCCGAAGACAGTTTCCGCGGTCACGTGGCCAGCACGACTAGACACGGAACGCCGTGACCTTCCCACCGAGGTGGTACCTATTTATCTACTTGCATTTGCATGCTTTCGAACAGCTAGGTTGGCAGGAGCTGGGACAAGCAACGGGAGCTCACTCCGTCGCGTGGATTCGATCTTACAACTGCTGGTCTTCTGACCCTGCAGCACAGAGGCTTCTGCGGTTTAACCCACAGCACCACCACGTCCCTGTGTACTTCAGTTAATGCATCCCAAAATCACATTTGTCTTTTTTGCAGCCACATCACACTGTTGGCTCACATTCAGCTTGTGATCCACAATTCCAAAATCCTTCTTGCATGCAGTATTCCTGAACCAAGTATCCTCCATCTCGTAACTCTGCTTTCGATTCCCCCCCCAGGTGTAGAACTTTGCACTTCTCCCTGTTAAAATTCATTCTGTTCTTTTCAGCCCAGTGCTCAAGCCTATCAAGATCTTTTTTTGAATGTTCCTGTCTTCCAAGATATTAGGCATTCCACTGAGCCACGAGAGCCACCTTGGGCCAGTCCCTTTTTCTTCTCCTGACTTATCTCACAGGACTGTTGTGATCCCCATGCACCGACTTGAGGTCATTTAGAAAAGGGTGCAAATAAATGTACACTTCTTCCTTGAATTGCACAGGTCTGAGCAGCACTCTTTTGCTTAAACACAGATATTTTTTTCCCAATAAATAAACATTTCAATAAGTAAATAAATATTCAATGAATAAATCAATAAATAATGTGCCCCCGGCCACCCAGAACCAGGGTCGTGAGTTCAACACTCAAGGGGTCAAAGTGGTCTACTTGCCCCCCCCCCAAAAAAAGAACATCTTTAATTCATCCTTTAGATCAGGGGGTCTTAAGGACCTTTAAGGCTCATCGCACTCTATGGAAAAGACTGCCAACGCTATGGAAGAGAACCCCGATAGAGAGACTTGTTCTGTACGTCTGTGTATGTGAGTGTTAACTGTTTATGTTTTGTAGTTATGTTTTCTGGGGCAATAACCCTAAGAGTTGGACACAGATTTTGAACTACACGGGGGTCCGGTGCCCCTAACCCCGGCATTGTTGAAGGCAGAAGTGGAAATCATAGTGGCATTGATGGCTAGAAGATCGAAAGAAACGCTCGGCTGTGAAGGCGCAGCAGAAAAGGAAGGAGCAAGAGACTCCAGCCGTGAAATTCCTTTGACAAAGAGAACGGGCATTTGATTGACGTCGTTGTTGTGGGATACAAGAAAGCAGCTTAGCTCACTCCCCTATTATTTACTCTTAACTCTTCTTACTTTAGCTGTGTCCTCAGCCAGCTCTGAGCTGAGAGGGCACCTGGCACAGGCTGTGTGACGTCCAGAGGCCAGGACTGGCCTGGCTTTTCCACCCACTTGCAAAGGTTACAGGGGGCAGAATGCTGTGCGTTACGCTTCCATGGCTGGCCTTCACAACAAGGTCACTCAGTGCTTGATGGACTGAGAAGGCCTCTAAATCTCACTTTAGAGAACTGAACTGGCAGGTCCTGTAGGAAGTTAGCTATTAGTTACTAGTTATCTGTTACAATTATATAACACCAGTTTCTCCAAGGAGCTCAAAACATATATAAATCTCCTTCTCAGAAAAACCCTTTTTAGGTTGGCCGGGCTAAAAGAGAGAGACTGGTCCAAGCTCATTCAGTGAGTTTCATGGCTTACTCCATTCTCCCAACGGCTGCACTGCGTTGGCTCTCTTGAGTCATGCCGAAAAATTAGCCAGGCCAGGATAGTTAGTGGTTAATATGTTCGTCTTGGACTCAAGGAACCTGGGTTCAAATCCTCACTCGGCCATGGATTTTACCAGATGAGTGACACTTTCCGTCTGACCTTCCTAACAGGTGGTTAGGTTTTCAAAGGTAGAAGACAGCCATCCAACCTGCTTTGAGATCCCTAGAAGAAAGACAGAAGATAAATGCAGTCCATAAATATATAACAGTGACTTCAGCCACATTACCGTCAGCGAGAAAACACAGCAACGTCACTCATACAGTCTAAATATAACCCAATATATAAAATTATTTGTAAAACTCTTTAACATAACCAACTGTTAGCACAGGTAAGAAGTTGTCAACAACAACAATAATAAATAAGCCTGTGCCATCAAGTCAATTCTGATTTACGATGCCCTTTTTAGGGTTTTCCAGATAGAAAATACTCAGAAGTGGTTGACCCTTCCCTTTTTCTTGGGGCACTCTGGGACTTTTGCAGCTTGCCCAAGGCGACCCAGGCTGGCTCTACTCTCAAGAAGCACAGTGGGGAAGCAAACTCCCAACCTCTGGCTCTGCAGCCAGATGCCTAACTCACTGAGTTACTCAGCCAGCTAGTCAACAAAAAACAGATGCTAATGAAAACATTCAAACAGGAGAATGATAAAGTCTGATTTTTGTCTGTGTTATGGTTTTAAACTTTGGGCACACACACACACACACACACACACACAGGCATTCATATCTGGTGCAGAAGTGTTTTATGTATGTTGACATGCCAAAAAGTCACCAGAGTGGGGTGGGTATGGTTTCCATGTTTGTCAGGTTTTTGCCCTGAGACGCTTGCAAGAAAAGGCTGCTGCTTACCTGGCAGCCCTAGATTTTGGAGTCTATTTTTATTGCTTCAGAACATGTGATTTGTACACGCTCAGAAGCTCCCTTGTCTTTTCTAACATACTGCATGCGGCAGAACTGCAGCTGTTGGGGCATTCCCATGTTGGCCTTAAAATTCATTGCTGGGACTTTATATCCTCTGTCTGACATACACACGTATGCATGCATGAACACACCCACAGATACCCTTTTGCAACCGCTGCTGATGGTTTTGTGGCTTGTGCTCTCTTGTGATGAAAAGAGGCTATTCCCTGTGACAGCACAAGGACCTGTGTCGGGGTCTCTGGCTTTGGCTTAAGAATGCGATGCTGCAGATCTGGCAAATCCATGCGAGAGCCAGTGGAGGTGAGCCTTTGGCCCTGCACATGACCTTCTGTATGAGGCAAGGAAAAGGTGCCAGCTTTGCCACTTATGAGCCTTCTCTGAATCTTATAATCTTACACCGAGCTCTTTCTTTCTTTCTTTCTTTCTTTCTTTCTTTCTTTCTTTCTTTCTTTCTTTCTTTCTTTCTTTCTTTCTTTCTTTCTTTCTTTTTCTTCCTTCCTTCCTTCCTTCCGATATTTCTCTTTCTTTCTTTCTTTCTTCTGATATTTCTTTCTTTCTTTCCTTCCTTCCTTCCTTTGTTCCAATATTTCTTTCTTTCTATGTTCCGATATTTTTCTTTCTTTCTTTCCTTCCTTCCTTTGTTCCGATATTTCTTTCTTTCTTTCTATGTTCCGATATTTTTCTTTCTTTCTTTTTCTTTCTTTCTTTCTCTTTCCTTCCTTCCTTCCTTCCTTCCTTCCTTCCTTCCTTCCTTCCTTCCTTCCTTCCTTCCATCCTTCCTTCCTTCCTTCCTTCCTTCCTTCCTAACTGTACAGTATCCTCTACTTTTACCCTCTGCTTTTCTTTTCTTATGAGACTCTTGTTCCAAGGACAAGCTTCCTTGGAGGGAAAGAATAAAACTGGAATCTAGAAATGAAAGAGCATAAAATTGGGCACTTGTTTTGGCATGCCTATTTGGGCTGGAAAGTTATGAAAAATAAATAAATAGGGATCCGTGAGTTGTGACTTAAGCCCCCCTCCCCACCTCTTGAGCCTGCAGAAAAGTCTAATCTTGAACTTTATGAGTCCCTTTAGATTCTTTTGTCTGGGGTAGCCGTTGGGGTCAAAGCAGATACCAAAGGATATAGGCTCTGAAGCAGCCAGCCATCAATCCTCTAGTTAAGCCCTTTAATGGGGGACACCTCCTACTAGAATCTCCCACAAACATGGCGTGTCATCCCTCCTTCTTAAAGGCAGGGAGGGTGGAGTGATTTGATTCCTGCCACAGAGCATCCACCTCCAGGGAACAAAAGAACGCTTTGTGAAGAGAAGGTGGGAGGCTTGGTTATTTTCAAGCCCAGACAGGTATTTCTAGCTCAGCCACCGCAGCATGTGATCAAATGTCTCCCATGCCCATACCTGGATTAGATGAAAGGGAACTTCAAACAACATCTCTTCATTCAACCCCTTCAAGGTAGTGATTAGAAAGAGAGAGAAAGAATCCATCTGTCGGGCACCTGCTGACAGATCCACCCTCTCAGGCAAGCAGCCAAAGGGCAGGAGGCGAGCCTGGAGCCTGGAGGGGAAGAATGGGAGTCAGGTTTGAGTGATCAGGGGCCATGATGGAAAACTCTTTAACTCACTCCACAATATGTGTTTAAATTCATCCCCTGTGAAGACTACATCAGCAAGGCTTGGAGTTCTCCAGGCAAATCCTTGCTTTCACAAGAGTCCTTTTAAGTAACATCTCCAGTCATAATTTTATTTCAAAGTCAAAGAAGTCTCCCACCGTCAAACCACCTAGTTGTTCTGAAATTATCTTTTTCTTCTTTTCTTTATAGGCTGTTTTTCTCTCCGATGACACCCAGAACAGCATATAGCACAATTCAATAACCTTCACACATATAAGAAAACACAACGCTCTAATGGCAAAATACCTCACAACTAGAGTTAAGAGCAACTACAAACCCACTAAACAGTTTCAGTTGAGAGACAGCACCGTTTAAGTCCTCCAAAAACCCTTATTCTCCTAGATTTGAATAAGACGGCAAACTTTACAGTAGAATATGCAATAGCTTCAGACAGCAGATGGTAGAGTGGCCAAATTGTAATCTTTGTGAAAAGATTACGTATATAAGTCAGTGTGACTCACTGGATGTTAGTGCAGGGGAAGGGTTATATGAAAAAAAAAATACATGGAATGCACTTTCCCCCAAGTTTTTAAAAGAAGATATTTAACAATGCAATAATAAATTGGGGGTGGGGGGAGAGAGATAGTCTTGGAGCACCTTACAGCCCTAGTAGACATTTGTTACAGCATAAATCATCCATTCTTTTTCATCCATCTTTTTTTTTAAATGGTGATTTGCTAATTGTTTTTTGTGTGTGTGTGTGTGTGTGTGTGTTTATTTTTATTTTTGGTTCTGCATTATACTTTTCGTAATCTGCCCCAGAGCAGTGCCTCAGCACTAACGGGGGCGGTATATAAACAATGAAGAAATAATAATAAAAAAATTGAAGAAACAATCCCATTAACACATTTCACATTCCTGAAAAATGATGTCACACAGTGTAAGCATCCTTCAGTCTCGAGAGACTATGGTAATGTGCTCTGAACTAGAATAGAGGGGATGCCACACAGTCCGCAAACATTAATGCCATATAAGCCACATTTTTGTCTTTAAAGTCCCACAAGACTGGGTTTGCAGCAACAGACCAGCAATGTCTGCCATTCAGCAAAGGAGAAAGACATACTCTGTGCACGTTTGAGGAATCCCAGTCATTGGCAATTTCTCTCCATGTGAAGATGAGCACTTAGATTCAACAGGTATTTCACTCCATCTGTCTGAAGAAGTGGGCTTGTCCACGAAAGCTCACATGAAAATAAAACAGTTAATCCTTAAGGGGTGTTGTTGTCTTTTATTTATTTATTTATTTATTCCTTGGGGTTTTTGCTTGATATGCTTGCGCAGACTAACACAGCTACCTCTTCTAAAACTACAATTCGTGCGATGCTCCAGATGTGACTGCCTATAAGCCCAAAGAGCCAGTCATCACGGATGACTGGAACTGTAGCGTACCTTTTTGAGGAACAGACGTTCCTCATTCTTCATATGAATGATGGGCCCAAGTTGTTTGAAGGCCTCAAGTCACTTCCATCTTATGGTTACAGGGATCACACAATCCCCCTGTTACAACAGCTGCACTGGCTGCCGATCTGCTTCCAGGCACTATTCAAAGTGCTGTTTTTAACCCATGAAGCCCTAAACGGCTTGGCTCCAAACTAGCGAAAAGACTACAACTCCCTCTACGAGTTTGCCTGGGCATAAAGATCATCAGGGAGGTCTTTCTCTCAGTCCCACCACCCTCACAGGCGTTCTTGGCGAGGACACGGGAGAGGATCTTCTCTGTGGCTGCTCCCAGAGACTTTGGAACTCCCTGCCACTGGAGGCTAGCCTGGCCCCCATCTTGGCTGTCCTTCCACAAGCAGACCAAGACCTTCCTCTTCAGGCAGGCTTTCTCTTAGTGACTGGTCTATCTGGGGGAGGCGGGCGGTTGAATGGATGCTTGTGCTCTGTTGTTTTTAAATGTGTTTTTTAGTATTGATATTATGGCCCATTCACATTGGATTCCTTGAAAAACATTGCTAGGCTGACCGTTCTTAGCTTTTAAATATTGCCTTTCAAGGGTTGTAAGCCACCTTGGGCCCTTTTAAGGAGAAAGGCGGGGTAAAAAAAATATATATTTTAAATCAATGAAATAAGTGAGGACGACCCTGTGAACGAGCCAGGGTCGTGGCCGTGGATTCCGGGGCTAGGCGCCCACCCCGTCCACTAGGAGGCTCCTCGGGTCACCGGAGAATACCGTCGGCCTCGTTGGGGGAAACTACATCTCCCAGGAAGCTCCGCCGACCGAAGTGACACCTGTCCATCCAACCCCCTTGGCTTTAAAGCTCCCCCAGCCCAGCCTCGGGGGTTGACGGCGATTGGTGAGTTTGGAAGCTGCCAAAGGCGCTTCTGGGCGTCCCATTGGCTGTCCCTGTGGCAACAAAGAGGCTTGGGGAGGAGGGGGGGGAACTCAGGGGAACTCCCCCCCCCATTGTGTAAGCGCGCAAGTTCTGGCCGCCGAAAGCTCGGCTGGGCGCGGAGCGCGTCCCGCTTGATCCCGTGCGCGCGATCCCGTGCGCAAGGAGTGATCCAGAGCGCAGAAGGGGCGGGCGCTCTGAGAGAGAGGATCCGGGGGGATCCACGGGGATCCTGCCACTCGTGTGTCGCCCCTTGGGTCGGCGCCCGCCGCCGGAGAAGGAGAGTTGGGGGGGGGGGGGGAAGGCGAGAGGAGTGTTGGATGGCGCCGGCGGCTGGACGTGGGAGGCTGGCCGGCGGAGAGGAGCCCTCGGTGGCCGCGGGCAGGGCCGAGCGGAGGCGGCGGAGGCGGCGGCAGCAGCAAGGGGAGCGGGCGAGCGCAGGTAGGGCACGGCGCGCCCTCCGGCTCGGATGCCTGGGTTCCTCCCCTCCAGGAGCCCCCGAGGACGGGAGGGGGGGAGAGAGGGAGGGCTAGGGGCCGCATCCTGAACCGGGGGCTGGTTCCCTGTCTCCCCCCAGCTCGGAGGCACGGCGGGGGGGGGGGGTTTGGATCGCCCAGGGATAGGAAATCGCAGGGGATCGGGGGTTGGATGCGTCGCCGTGGGGGGGACCCCGGTCCCAGCGGGAAAGTAGGACACGCCGGCTCCCTTCGGGAGGGGGGGAGATAAGAGGGAGGGGGGGGAGATAAGAGTGGGGGGGGGGGGGGCTCGGACGCCTGAGTCCCTTTGCTGGGCGGATCGGGGAAAAGGAAGCGGAGTGAAAGGCGCGCTTCTTGGCGCGCGTCTCTTGCGCTCCGACGCCGCCGCAGCAACAGCTCGTTGGGCGCGAGAGGAGGAATGAATGAATGAATGAATGAATGAATGAGGAGGACTGGTGGCCAGATCCCCGTCCGGAGGGAGAGGTGGAAAGGGCGCATCCTGACACCCCTGAGTGGGGGCGCGGAGGGGGGGCTCCCTTCCTTGGGGCGCCTCGAGAGTCGGAAGGCTTGCTAGCGAGGGTTTCTGGTGGAGGAATCGGGGGCAGGCCGGACACCTGGGTTCCCCTCCTCCCTGCCACGAGGAGTGCACGGCCGATGGGTTTTTCCCGGGTGTGTGCATGTGTGAACACCAAAACCTGGGTTCTCATCCCCCAGCTTCGGTGGCTGAGTTCTTCACTCTCTCTCTCTTTTTTTTTTTTAATTGTTTTGATAACTTGGGTTAGGGTATGGGATGCAGAAGGTAAGAGGGAAAAAAAAGGATTGGGGTTAGGGGGGGGGAGGAGAAACAAAAATACACTAACATCCATTCTATTCATATTGCAATATCAAGATTCAAACTCCGCTATTCGAGTTCTTCACTCTTTTAAGAAGGGAGAGAGGTGGTGGAGGGCGATCCATCTCCTGGTGGTGAAACTGCCCAGGTTTGGAGAAACTTCAATAGATAGATCTACAGTAGATCTGCTTTAGGATCTTCAGATTGAACTCAACTATTTCGGGACAAGAGCACCTTTTTAGTCGATCCTTTATTTGTTTATTATTTGTATTCTCGGAGGCTTTTCACGGCCGGGATCTGATGGTTGTTGTAGGTTCTTCGGGCTGTTTGGCCGGGTTCTGAACACAGCCAAACAGTCCGAAAAGCCTACAACCACCATATTTATTATTTATTTTAAATGTTTTTTTTAACCCGCCTTTCTCCTTAAAAAAGTACCCAGGGCAGTGCTTACAACAGTGAAAAGACAGTGTTGAAGTTAGTAACAATGAGTATGCAATACTAAAAGGATCAATGAATGCCAAAAAAACACAAAAAACCCAAAACCCAGAAGCAACACCAAAACACATTCAAAGCAGTAAGGTGCAACAATCCATTGGGGAAAAAAAAAAAACCACTTGGCAGCCATTCACTCAGGGAAAGCTTGCCTGGAGAGAAAGGCAAACAGACGGTAAAGATGGGTCCAGCCTGGCGTCCAGTGGGAGGGAATCAGGTCTGGGGCTCAGTGTTCTTACCTGACTTTGCAGTTTGGTCTGTGGGACACCTCCAGCCTCCAAGCTTTGTTCTGTTTCCCATGAAAGGGATTTGAAATCTCCAGGTATCACAGGTGGTTGTCTGCTGGATAACTTTAATTTCGATAGAAGCTTCTTTCAGATAGAGCAGGCTCTGAGACTCTCCCTCTCTCTCTGCTTGGTACCCTCAGGTGTGTTGGATGACAGTCCCATCATCCACAATACTGTGCTGCCTGGAATTTCTGAAATTTGTTGTCCTTAGTTGAGGGAGGCTGAGTTAGAATTTTTAAAATAGGGTTCAAATCGCCAAAAAGCTCGTGGGATGCTCCTGAGCTAGTCACTGGTCTATTTTTATTTATTTATTATATTTTTATACCACACCATCTAGTGGCCTTGCCACTACTCTGGGCGCTTTCCAGCAATAAAATAAACATACAAAGAAAAGCCAAATCTCACCCAAACCAAATATATAAAATAAGATATATCTCTATAACAAAACAACAATCCTACAGCACAGGGTTATTTTGAATGAAATAGAGAGTAGCCATAATATCTCTTAGCTGAGCTCCTTTATTGACGGATGGGTGATAAATACACTGAATTAGATCAATAATAAATGATACATAAATGCTTACAAAATTTGCAGACTGCAAGCAGTTTGTTAGGAGATGTATGTTTTAAAACAAAATGTGCCTATGCCACTCAGTTTTTGCATTTTAATACTACTTTATGGAATACTGGACATGTAGTTTGGTGGCAGTAGAGAATTCCTGTCCTGAACAGCAGGAAAAAACAGTTACCTGTAACGACAAGGGAGAATACCACACTGTTTCCCTGAAAATAAGACCTAACCTGAAAATAAGCCCTAGTATGATTTTTCAGGATGCTCATAATATAAGCCCTACCCCAAAAATAAGGCATAGTTAATTGAAACCCCGCCCTCCACCCTTGTGCAGCAACCAGAAGAAGATGACATGACTGTATTTGAATCAATGTAGATTGTTGTACATGAAAAAAATAAAACATCCCCTGAAAATAAGCCCTAATGCGTTTTTTGGAGCAAAAATTAATATAAGACCCTGTCTTATTTTCGGGGAAACACGGGTAAGTATGTCACCGAACTACATAGGATTCCATAGGACTGAGCCACAGAAGTTAATGTGGGATCAAACTATAGATAATATGATATAGATGCTCTAAAAGTAAGAAGAGCATCTCTTTTGAGATCTTCCATGAAACACGTGTCCATCATTTGAAAGCAAAGTGCACTTCTCCCGGAAACACTTTTGCTGATGCGGATTTGGCTAATTCTTCAACTGACCAGCCTCTCCAGTTAAGAGGGCCAAGCAGTTTACAAATGGGAAATCCTTTTCCGTCCAATTTTCTAGAGTAGGGGTGGACAGTATTCCAGCAGTGGGCAATATCCTATATATCAATTTTTAAAAAAGTAATTTTTGGCTTAGAAACACCCCTGGCGGGGGAGAATTGGGCCATATCTTAAGGACCTCCTATAATCCCTCCCCCCCCCCTTTTTTTTAAAGTTGGCCCATAGAACTTGGAAAGGGCTTTTTCAGTTCTCTACTTTTAGGAGAAAAACAAGTGGATGGGAATCGTAGCACCAAGGATGTCCCTCCAAAGTCTAGGGATGGGCATTTGTGGCCCCCAGACCTTTTGGGGTTTGCTCATCCCAGCTAAGAGTTGTTGCCATTCCAACCTTTATATATATATATATTTACCATGGTCCTTTTAGGAGCGCTTCTCAGGTTCCAGGACCCCTTGTCAAACAAGGATACGACACAGATGAACAGAAAAATAGAACATTTTTCAGTCTGGGGCCCCCTTCAAATGTGCCAAACCCAACCCACCCCCTCTTATATGACTCCCATTGAGAATGGCTTGTCTAGGTTAGCATGGTTTGCCAATGATGGTTGAGGTCTCCCATGTGCCCTTCCAGCACTCTACCACTCAACCAACACTGGCCCAACACAGTCATCTTGTCCGAGTCCAAGCAGGGTCCCCCCGCAGCCATGAAATTCATAGGATGATCTGAAGCCTGTCATTCCTTCCTAGCTTGTAGAGGAGGAGGAGAGCAACGTACATCCCCTTGAGCTTATTGGAGAAAGACAGGATAGAATATTTCACATACCGTGACTGTAAACATATGATAACCTCTCTTTCACACACCCACAGATACACACAGCAGGCCAGATCTAGGGTAGCAAATGGTCTCTCCTCCCCTCCCCCTTAGCACCCAAAGCTAGCAGGATTATTTTGGCACCAGAGTCAGAAAAATCTGTCAAGCACCTCTCCCCATCTTTAGCAGCGAAATATAATGATAACATATGAAATACCTACTCCTTTGTCACCCTTTTTTGACAACCCCCACAACTGTACAGCTTACTATCCCCAATTATAAAGCTGACCCTGCAGCTACCGTATTTTTCCGTGTATAAGACGCCCCCATGTATGAGACGCCCCCCACTTTTCTAATCCAAAATTAAGAAATCTAAGTGGGGCTTAGCAAGGGTGGGGGGAAAGGGATCAAAGCGCTGCAGGATAGCTTTGATCCCTGCTTTCCCCTCCACTTGTTTTTGTTCTCTCCTCAGCTTACTTCCATGTATAAGACGACCCTCAATTTTTAGTTTAAAGATTTTAGACAAAAGTATAGTCTTATACACGGAAAAATACGGTATTTCATTCCGTCAACTAGAGTCATGGCCATTTAATGTCTTTCTGACTTGGTTTAGCCTAGTGGTTCCCAACATTTTTGGTATTTTTTGATTTTGGAGAAATTCTTGAAGCTTCCTGCTCATCCTTTACCATTATCGCTTTAAATAAAAATAAATTATTATTTGAAAATAAAATTTACACAAAAACTTAATTAAAAGCTACCGTAATATTTCTGGAGAAATCTTGTGTTGTTGTAATTATATGTTGTTTAAAGTGATTTAAAAAAAAAAACAAGTAAGAAATACCAGAGTCTTGAGCTGTCCTTCGAATTTCTCCATTTCTTGGTTTGGGAACCAATGCCCCAGGGACCAAATGTAGACTCCTAATTTTTTTAAAATTGGGAAACAAACTCAATTCGTTGTTGTTGTTAATAATTCTGGAGGCATTCAAGAGAAAGTTGGACAACCCTCTGTGAGATCTCCTTTGATTTGGATTCCTGCACTGAGCAAGGGGTTGGACCCGATGGCCTTATTCCAACTCCATTATTCTACGACTATGATTCTATTATCCTGTGATGTAGGACTTTTCTTCTGGGCTTGCCTTTTTTTGGTCCATTTTCGGTACATGTCCAGTTCTTTCACTTATTTCACCTGAATTGACTTGCTTCCCTTTGATTCAAAACCAACAGGGTTTTTTTTTAGGGCAGGGGGAGAGGGAACATTAAAATAAAACCTACTTTCCCCAGAGCCCATCTGTCGGTTGAGTTTTACATACATCATATCAGAAAGTGTGAAGTAGGGGAAAATTGTGCTGCTATTCAGAGGTGCTGGAAGGCTGAAGGAGTTTGCTTCCACGTTAAGCACCTGATTTTTAATTTACCCAACTTGAAAAAATTGGATCTGACAAGGGAAACGATGGAAAAGCAAAGGGCAGAGATTCTGGGAAGTGGGAGAGGTGTGTTCTCGCTCTCTCTCCCTCCCTCCCTCTGTTGTCTCTCTTTCCCTTACCCTTTCTGCAGCTTTGTGGATAATAAACAGAGGGAGATTTTATATGCAGGGAAAGTACAGTGGACTATGAACCTGCTTATAGCTACTGTACAGATGGCAGGCTAGAACAGGAGGAAAGAGGTATTGACCGAGAGAAATGAGGTTGAAAGGAAGGGAAGAGAAAAGCGAAGGAGGGGAAGATTTGGAAAAACATCAGAAGAGGAAGGTATGGATAAACGTCATCTTAGAACTACAGAGCTGGAAGGGAGCCTTTGAACCGTCAAGTCTAGCTCCTATACCGAGAAGACTCGGTGGTGGAATTGAACTCCCAATCTCTGGCTCTGCAGCCAAATACCTAAACCACTGACTGAGCTATCTGGCTGTTCTAACACTGGCTTTCCTGCTGTTGGGAAAAAGAGACAGCTGCATGTGTGTTGTTGTTGTTTAGTCGTTAAGTCGTGTCCGACTCTTCGTGACCCCATGGACCAGAGCACGCCAGGCCCTCCTGTCTTCCACTTGGGTCAAATTCATGTTGGTCGCTTCGATGACACTGTCCAGCCATCTCGTCCTCTGTCGTCCCCTTCTCCTCTTGCCTTCACACTTTCCCAACATCAGGGTCTTTTCCAGGGAGTCTTCTCTTCTCATGAGATGGCCAAAGTATTGGAGCCTCAACTTCAGGATCTGTCCTTCCAGTGAGCACTCCGGGTTGATTTCCTTCAAAATGGATAGGTTTGTTCTCTTTGCAGTCCAGGGGACTCTCAAGAATCCTCAAGAAGAGGAAATTGAAGCATGACTCGAGAGAAGGCCTTTTCAGTGGCTTCTCCCAGGCTGTGGAACTCTTAATTCCCAGGGGCTGGGCTCTTCCCTGCTACCTTTCTTCCAGCAGACAATGCCCTTTCTCCTTAGGTAAACTTTGGCCACTGATAGAGCTACAAAAATTTTTTTAACTTATTTTTTTCTTCTTTAATTTTCTTGGTGTGCAGGTTTTTCCCCTCCACTGGTCCACCCCCTTGTTTTAAGTTCAGCAGAGTTTTGAAATGATGATGTGTTTCATAAAATCTTAAATATCTTAATTGATCTATGTTTCACTGTCTTCCCCCACAATTTTCTAAGTCACCTGGGATCCCTGAATTGCAAGAAAGGCGAAATATAATCTTATCTCTGATAATCTCAGAGACTCAAAAGACAATGTTTTGAGTCATTGGAGGAGGGGATTTATTGCCATACCAGCCCCAGAGGGAGACCACAGCTGCGATACAAGGAGATCTGCAAGCGGGATCTGAAGGCCTTAGGAATGGACCTCCACAGATGGGAAACCTTGACCTCTGAGCGTTCAGCCTGGAGGCAGGCGGTGCATCATGACCTCTCCCAATTTGAAGAGACGCTTGTCCAGCAGGCCGAGGCCAAGAGGCAGTCCCGAAACCAGCCGAAATCAGGGAGCTGATCAGGGGACAGATTGTATTTGTCTTCAGTGTGGAAGGGATGGTCACTCTCGAATTGGCCTTCTCAGCCACACTAGACACTGTTCCAAGTCCTCCATACAGAGCATGTTACCATAGTCTCTTGAGACTGAAGGATGCCTAATCTAATCTAAGACTGAATATACTTGTTTTGGAAGCTTAAGCAGGATTGGAGCTGGTTAGTGTTTGGATAGGAGATGAGGGAATACCAGGGGCCTCTGAGGGGAACAAGGAAAACATTTTGCCTGATACCTTCAAGAACTGCTTCCAGTCCAAATGGACAATCCTGCAGTGGAAGGACTGAGTCATTATAAGACCATTTTGAGGCAACCAGGTGGTAGAGCTCCTTGTCAAGGCACTTATTGCCATTTCTGTTCAGGTCAGACAAAAGGGAAGTGTTTCTTCATCCTATGTGTAATTTAATTTTTAATTCCTGAATTTGTAAAAGGTACAAAGATGCGTTAATTACTGCTGTGGTTAAATGGACAAAGGACCTGGTGACACATTAAAGACTAACTCATTTGCCTCGAGCTCTTGTGGACTGCAATTTCTTCATCAACTTCATGGAGTGTTAATCTTTAAGATGTCATGAGACTGAATGGTCTTTCCAGCAACACACTAACAACTACTTCTTTGGAAATGGAGCTTCCATGCAAAGAGGCACTCTGTCCCTGAATATCCAGCAGTTTATTGTTGCCTTCATGTATTTGCTTGGAAATGTCTCAGAAGTGTCTGCTTGGCCATTGTGGGGAAGAGACTAGTAGATTTCCCTCAACACTGGAGACTTCCAATGGTGATGCTAGTTCAGAGTACAGTAGTACCTTGGTTTACGAACACCTCGGTTAACGTAATTTTCGGTTTACGAATAGAAATCGATTGAAAATAATGCTTTGGTTTACGAATTTTTTTCGCAGTACGAAGGAAGTTTCCCCAGGATGCATTGTGCCTGGAGGTTTATAGCGCCACCCTCGTTCCTATGGGAAACCGCATTTCAGTTTACGAATTTTTCGCATTACGTAACGTCCGGGAGAACGCATTAAATTCGTAAACCGAGGTACTACTGCAATGGGCGTTCTAGTTGGGCACTCAGTAGTTGTTGGGAAAACTGAAGAGATGTTTGGTCTGATAATCCAGCAGGATGACTCCTATATTCAACTCAATATCCCCCAAGTTTTCTTGGTTATGGTCAAAAATCAGCTTTCCGAAATTAATTTTGAACCTTACTGGAATTTTGCTCTGACAGGTGTTGGTTTATGCTGAGGAATAGTTTGGAGGGACATTTCCATACTTGGTCTCTTTGGCTTCGAAGATTGCCTTCTCACCCAAAGACCAGAGGTCAATGCTACTGAGAGAGACTCTGCGGGGATGAGAATCCAAGCCTGTCCTCAGAATTGTCCGGTGGCGTCCCCTGAACAGCAGCTCTTCTGACACACAAGGGCAGCCTGAGGAGTTTTTTCATTCCCCCACCTCTTTCCTCTTGACAACACACCGCTGGTCATCTTGGCAGCTTGACGTTTTGGCAAGAAGGCCGTTCTGGCGGTGCTGCAGGGCATCTGGCATCTGTGCTATGAATTGGTGTTTATCGATTGCCTGTATCATCCTGGTCTGCAGCAGCTTCGCTGACGGTAAGGAGCTAGTCTTTTTTCTCTCGGGGTGGGCAGATTTTGGGGGGGGGGATTCCCAATGTGGATAAAGTGACGGAGGAGGGCTTTGGAGAACATGGTTTGAATTCCTACTTGGCCATGGAAGCCTCACTTGGGGGAGTGGAACCAGTAAAAGCACTCCTTAAATACCCCACTCACCTTGAAAGCCCTATTAGGGCTGCTATAAGTCGATTCCAATTTGATGGCACAGAACACACGCACACCGGTTTTTGGAGAGAATGGTAGGGTGATGCCTTCTCCTCTGTCAAAAAAACAACATAAATACATCTGGTTCTTCCGGAGGGGTAGAGCGATATACGGTTTCATGTTTGTTTGTTTGTATTTGCCGCCTTTCTCCCCATAGGGGGACCCAAGGTGGCTCACAACAATTAAAGCGCTGCAACAATAATTTAAAACACCACGCAATAGACTATATACCAAAAAACCAATTAAACCTTGAGCAAGACTGAAACCGTTTTAAAATGGCATCAGTGAGGATCGTTTCTGACAGGGTCTTGTACATCACGTTGTTTCCTGGTCGTTCAGTGATGAAATATTTCCCACATTGCACATGGCGCAGTATACAGCTGTGTATGGTTCTGAAGCCACACGGTGGTTCAGTTATCTCTGGGTAACTGTAGGACTGTACCTCTAGTATTGTAGAAGTGGGGAACATCTGGCCCCTCAGATGCTGTTGGACTGCAGATCCCATGAGCCCCAGCCACAACAGCATGTGTTAGGGGACAATGAGAGTTGTAGTCCAATAACACCCAGAGAGCTGCAGGTTCCTCAATTCTGACCTACATACATTTCACCACACAGTTACCGGAATATCTTAAATGTTCTCGTCATGGACAGCCAGCATGGTGGGCCCTGGGTCAAATCCCTACTTAACCACAAAGCTCACAGGATGACTTTAGGTCTACCTCTTTGTCTCGCTCTCTCACTGCTCATGGGCTTATTGTGAAGATCAAAAGAGGGGGAGGACACTGTGTTTGAGTTCTTTCCTTGGAGAAAATACAGGATTTTAATGTAAGCAACAGATCTTTGCCTCCCTATTTTTGGTCTTCATTTTGAAACACACAATCATTAAATTGTATACTGGATCAAGCACCGTTTTGATCTGCAACCCTGAGCATTTTTGAATTTTTGGTACATGCTAGGAGTTTTGAAAAAGCTGACCAAATCGGCTATCAACAGGTGTGTTATTGGCGCCATTTTTTAACACTGTGCCATTTAACTTGCTCTCAGTTGCTCAGTGGAGGGACCTTCCCGCTGGAACGTTCTACAAAGGTGATACAAGTGGGTGACTCTCCTATTCTTCACTGGGATTGCTGTAACTTCTAACTTTCTGAGGTGTTTCTTGGCACAGTTAACAAGAAGCTGTTTTGCACCCAACTTCCTTTAACACAGCAGTTAATGCAGCTTGCCTACCTCTCCCCTTTCGTTGTCTTGCCACCCTCACCCCGGTCGGGTTGCTTGCGCTTTTAACAACCAGGTAACTGGCAGACCTTCAGCGACACAAGCGTTTCCTCCTCTGCTGCTGGCCACAACTTTGCCAGGCCAATTTCTGCATCTTCAAAGGTTCAAAAGTCCTGCCGAGAAGTCTTCGGGTTGCCTGTAACTGAGAATGTGACTTCTAGCATAAGAAGGCAGAGTTGCAAAGGATGGTGGGAGAGCCAGAGCAGTCTCCGTGGCATAACCAGGTCTGAAGCCAGATTGAAATGGATCTAGATTGTCCGTCTCATCCAGGAACCCCTGGAGCTGAGAAGTTACAACCCACTCCAACACCTTGCCCAAGAATGGGATATTGCAGACTGGCCGGTAATTGTTCAGTATTGTGGGATCCAAGGAGGGCTTTTTCAGCAATGGTCTCATTATTACCTCCTTTAAGCATGTTGGGATTCTACCCTGTTGGAAGGAGGCATTCGCCACTCCGCCTACCCACTCGATCAGTTCCTTTCTGGCAGCCATTATAAGTTTATTCACCATCAGCTGCCCGGTACATTAGGGTCTCCTTTGACTCTACTTCGTGGGAGGGGATGCTTAGGAGCGATTGAGTCAATAGCCAAGGCCAGTTCCTCATTCCAGAGAACAACCAGGGCTCCAACAGAACCAACAACCAGGGTTCCAACAGAACCAACCACATGTACAACCACGGAAGGAGAATAATGCAAATCTCCATATGCATTTGAAAGTGGCACAGTTCAAACACAGGGCTAGCCACCTCAATGGGAACTAACTTCTCGAGATGTCCATATTTAACGTGAATTTCCAAAATCCACAGCAAAGCAAAAGCTTGATTCGGTCAGTTGAAAGGTCTAACAATGTTATCAGCTTGGCCTTTGCGGGGACCAAAATGTTGACAGTTTTTGAGGAGTATATGCAGAAAAATGTCTGGGTTCTGTGTCGTTTATCATACTTTCTAAACATTCCCCACCAGCAGGTGACCGTGAAGAACCGCCCCGCGCTGTGATTGGCCGAATAGGAGAGAGTGCCATTTTGGGCTGCGACTTACTCAAGCCAGCTGACGCAAGTCCCCCCCTTTACGTCATCGAGTGGGTTCGTTTTGGTTTCCTCCTGCCCATCTTCATCAAATTTGGCCTTTATTCCCCCCGTGTGGATCCAGAATATGTAGGTAAGTCAGTGTGGCAGCCTTGCTTTGCGTTCCTGTACATGCCTACCGACTGGGGGGATAGATAAATCAGCCAACAAGAGAAACCTGTTACGGAGGGTGTGATTTTTATTGATTGATTGATTTTGATTCAGAAGATACAATCTTTACCCATCCGTCCTGCCTCTACGGTGGGAATCGAGAAAGGTGCTCATGTGGTCCTTTTGAGGCGACAGCTCTGTTTCATCCCTCTGGGCTTTACCGGGCAAATTGTGCCTCCATCAAGGTTTCGAGGGTGCTCTTTGGGGAAGATAATGAAGATTAGTGTGGGAACATAGTGTGGTGTGAAGGTGAGGAAGTTGAACCGGGACCTGGGAGATCAAAATTCGAATTGGCATCGAGCCAGGAAGCTCCGCATTGAAGCTGATGCTCTCTTTTTTTAGCTAGACTAAACACACAGGGTTGTTGTGAGGATGAAAAGGGGAGCTATATAGGCTCCTGTGAGCTTATTGAAAAAAAAAGGGGTGAAATATAAATAATAAGTAAATAAATAGATTCTTGTCACAGGGAGCTTACAGTTTAACACTTTTCTGAAGAGAGAAGGAAGATGGAGGGGGGAGCGGTTGAAAGTAGAGAGGGGGACCTGATTGTCTATGTATTCCTAAGAGTGCAGTACAATCTAGAGGTGTATACATTCAGAATTAAGTCTCATTGTGTTTGATGGGTCTCAGGGGAATGTGCATAAGACCCATGTCTTGTTTTCTGTAAAGCAGCCTTCTTCTGACTGGTGCCCTCTGGATAGTCTGAATTATACATCCCATCATCCCCAGGCAGCTTGTTGGTTGGGAATATAAGCTGTCTGAATAATGAGGGATATAGTCAACTCCATTTCAGGGCACTGGGTTGAAAAAAAGGCAGTTTAAGGGGATGAGAATGAAAGGAAACCCCACTGGGGTTGGGGATGCTGCATCTTATGGATATTTGGCATTTAAAGTCCTGAATCACAAAAGCTATAAAAAGGCTCAAGGAACTCTTGTGTTGCCTTCCTTAATGAGAGCCACAGGTGCGTTTGCTGAATCACCTGGCCAGCAATCCGGCCAGGTCAAAAGATGGTGAACCAACACGTTGCGACCCAGGCATGGGTGATTCTGAATCACTCAGATGTTAGAAGCTTGGTGTGGGGCATTCTTCCCAGCTGACGTGTCTTCCCACTGTACTGTCACAGGTGCTCCAAGAAATTTCACACTCCTGAGCTACCTTTAGCCTTATTCCATGCTGAAACTTGGTGACTCTTGATGCGTTACCACCCATCTCAGTGTGGGTGGGTCCTCTGGCACAAGGCAGGTCTGATGGCTCCTGCTTCTTGGACTGGGAGGTGGATCCTGCCTGGATCAGATTTACTCTGCCTGCCCTGTCTGATCTGATCGAAGAGAGAGGATGCGCAGGCATCTCCCGATGCTCCAGGGCATGGAAAGAGCAGTAGTAATGAGTGTGCAGTGGGGGTGGAGCAGAGGCACCAGCAGCCTTTTGGAAAAGAGATGTTGAATGCATCAGTGGACATCCACTCAATCAGGAGAGGAAGTGCCCCAAGCACAGTGATTTGTCCCCACCACTGCCACACACTCAAACCCTTGATGAGCTGGTGGTAGCAGTGGCTGGTGAGAAGAGGGAGGTCAACAGGACAATCCTTCACTACCCACACATGTCAGACAGTGTTCACTACCCACTGCATGTCAGACAGAAAATGTACACTCAGTCAGAGCAGTACATTTCATGCACTTGTTGGTTTTACCTTATGCACTTTGTTACATCTTTTTGACAGACTTTGGCTGAGACAAATAATTGTGCTAAGTCTTGTCCTAGTCTGGTTTTGCCTTCCTTCCAGACTAGACATGATTGTGGCAAACCATCAGGTTCCATTTTCTTGGCCAGGGTTGGGGTGAAATCTATTTTATTGTCTCTCTGGTCACTTTCCATTAGAGAGTTTACACAGAAGTCAACTTAATGCATAGTCTTTCTGTGCCAGCATAACTTCCTCCAATCTTCCGTTTCCCAGTTAGCATCACTAATGGCCATGTTGGTTAAGGATAGTATTTTTGGTTGTTGTAGGTTTTTCGGGCTGTTTGGTCGTGTTCTGGAGGTTGTTCTTTCTAACGTTTCGCCAGTCTCTGTGGCCGGCATCTTCAGAGGACAGGAGTCAGAACTCTGTCTGTGTTCTGGTGTAGTGTGTGGATAGTTGAATATTTGTAGCTGTGGGATCAGCTTTTTGTCCTTTTCAGGAGATTGGGTGATTATGGTGATCAGGGTGTTTTCTGTTATGGGTGTTTTGTTGTGATAAGGGGGAGATGGTCCATCACTGTGATTGATGGGTGTTGTTAGCTAGTCTATTGTGTGCAGTGATCACCGGTCCTTGTGGCTGGGTAGTTTTCTTTTCACATAGGACATGTACCTGGTTGATCAAAATTATTTCAGCTGATCCCTGTGTTTACAGGGTAATATTTAGAACCAAACAAAATTACTTTAAGGAAGAACATTTAATTGCCAGTACAGAATATTCTTTTGGAAGGCTAAAAAGAGCTGCTGTTCCTCCCAAATGTCCTAAGAAATCTACTGACTTCTGTTGAGTTTTGTTTCGTTGTTTGTTTTTCTGTCTCAGCCCATGAAAGTGTTTGAATAACAAATATTACAAGAGGGGTTTTGTGCAAAAATGGATTCAAGGAAGCAGAGTTCCATCTCTCGTGTTTCTACCAAGCTGAATTGAATTAAGATATCCCACTCTTCCATGATACAGTGGCATTTGGGTTAAGGTTATAAGCTCATTGGTGGGGATTTTTGAAAAAGGGTTGAATTTCATGAGCAAGGATTGAGGTTCATTTCAATCACACAGCGGTTGGTGAGTTCTTAACACTGACCCAGCCAGTTAACAACCCTTAAGGAGGTCCTGTAAATGCCGGACACTCACAGGTTCCCGTATCTTTTGGCACTTCTTCTTCTAGAGCTTTCATTGGGTTCAGGGTGAGGCCTAAGTACTCAGCTGGTTTGCATCCCCAAAGCCTCAGCCAGGACAACCAGTAATCAGGAATGATGGGAATTCTGATGTAAAATATCTAGAAGGCATTATTGGCAGAATTTAATGTTGGCTTTCCACACTCCAGTACATAGTACTTGAGGAGGGGATGGCATTCTTGCCCGACAGGTAAAACACTGGTTGATTAGCATCTAGGCTCCCCATGTGTGGCCCTGTGTGTGTGTGTATGTGTGTGTTGTGTGTGTACATTTGTAAATGTCTCTGTGCATGTGGATGATAATCAAATAGTTTGCATGTTTTGTTCCTGGTCACTCTGTGGTGTGTATGTGGGTCACTAATTTCATTTGTTCTTTCCTAGGTTTTTGCAAGCGGCAGCTGTGGTCCTTCACATGCTTTTGAACTTTAGCTGCCATCTACCAGTATAGCCAATAATAAGAGATTATGGGTGTTGCAGTTCAAAAGTATCTGGAGAGTCCCAGTTGCCTAACACCCCCATCCAAAAGCATGGGGAATGATGATCTGTAGGCAGAAATATGGTGGCAGTGAGTTCTTATGGCACAAGACGTCCCTGCAGAATAGCTAAAACATAAATACAGGTAGCCTAATGTGTTTATAATCATTTTAATTGTATTACTTCTAACTGAGCAATCGGGTAGATTGTAGCTTGCACGCTTCTTCTTTCTCTGCAACTGAGTGAACTGGAGTTTTTCTCTCCGAATTTGTGCACAATATTTTGGGGAATGGCGGTGTGTTTGGGAGAGATTTTTAAAACCGGACGTTGATCCTTCCTTTCTAAAGGGAGACCATGGCTTAGAGGTAGGGCACCTGCTTTGCATCTGAAGATCCCAGGTTCAAGCCCTGTTGGCTGCAGTTAAAAGAGGATCTGATCAGGGTGACCGGGAAAGACCAACCCGGAAAGATTTTGCTGCTGAGAACATTGGTCTTAGATTAGAAAGAGGGAATGTCTGCCTAGGGGGGCCCCCCATTTGGCTGGTGGATGTTTCCAGCCCAGCCCACAGACTTCTTCTTCTGCAACCTCTGCATAATGATTGGAAATGAAAGGTCAGAGGTTATTTAAACCCCGGGGCAGCTGCGGTAGAGGCATAGATAACTTCGTTTTCAGTCCAGGGAGCTGCCCCATAGATGTCAGCTCTGATTTATCCTGGGACTCATTCCTGAATAGATGCTTTACTAGATAGACAAATTGTCTGGCATCAAAAACAGCCGCTTCCTTATCTCACAGCCAGTTATTATATGATCTAGTAACGCTGCCTGGCACTCCACCGTGATTTCCCATAATGGGAAAATGCAGGTCAAGAGGCCCAAGATGGAGAGCTGAAAGAAGCCGCCCCTTTGCTGCCAGAAGGAAGAGGCTGAGCTATAGCTGGGTCCAGCACAAAAGACCTTTTTCTTGGCAGGAGCAGAGGCTGGGACTGATGGTGTCTGGAGGCCCTTTGTTTCTAATCCACTAATCCCGCCTTGAAGCTTGGGCTTCTTAGCAGCTCCTGCTGGGTGGGGAAGTGTGGGAGGGGTCTCCAGAGAGAGGCGAAACCGAAAACCTGAACGAGAGCTACGTAGAACCAATTCTTTGCTTTGTGGCCGGCCGGCCGACCGGGAGATATTTGCTGGAAGCAGCCACAAGAGATTTTGCACTTGCAAGATTGGTTTTTGCCCAAAAACGACTGAACTACAATAGCTGCTGCCTTGTCATGGGGATTTAAAAATGAGAATCACCCGATGCGGTGTTTTTTCCTTTTTGAGCAACCAGCCCATCTTTTTGTGGTCGCTGCGCATGTATGTGTGCTTAGCTTCATAAAAGGAAGAAGCATGATCGTAATGCAGGGTGTTTGAGGGTGAAATGACTATTAAGGCCTATTAGCTTCACCAAACACCCACGCCTGGTAGAGATGAAAACTATTAGAACTGGTTTGTTGATGTAGCTCACCAAGCCTACCGGCATCTTTGAGCCCTTCCCCAGGATGAGGCTACTGGGTGTGTGGGGGTGGGATGGTGTGCCAACTCTTCACATTGGTCATTACTGGCACTATGATATATGAAGGACCACAGCTCAATAGTGGGGACGGAGTCTGGAGCGCAAAGTGTGCAAAACAGGTGTTATGATTAGAGATGGGGGAGTATTCGTATACGAATATCCCCCCGCGCAGGTGGCGTTAACGAGGGTCCAGTCCCCTGGGGCTGGACGGTCCACTCACCGATCAACCACAGACGCGGACGGCGCGATTCTGCCCATGGCTCCGCAGCGCGCAATCCGCTCGCCACTCTTCGACCTTGCAGCGAGGCTTCCTCCCGCCTCCTGCCAGGAGTGGCGAGCGGATCGTGCGCTGCGGAGCCATGGGTAGAATTGCGCCGTCCGCGTCCGCAGCGGATCGGTGAGTGGACCCTCGTTAATGCCACCTATGTTCTAGTTCTGATGCTTCGCTGCAGCCTCTTCTGTCTCAGCTGCCAGGATGGTTCATACAGGAGCATCTTCTGTGCTTTCGCCTGCTTCAGTTCAAAGGCTGTGAAAACATATGCTTTCAAAACATCCAACTGCTAGCCCTGAAGATTGGGATGGGCTGGGCTTATACAAAGCAATGTCCAGCCTTAAAAACCTTGATCTTGGTCATCTCTTGATTTGAGTTTCTGTGCTTCAGTTTCGATGAAGTAACAACTGTGAGTTTCCTCCAGTCGGACTCCCGTCACATTGTACTGCAATGAACCGTGCTCTCCTTCAAAAGCTCATTAAAAAAAAACACTCCATTTCCTCAGTATATTGTTTAAAACACTTTTAAAAGACATCTTGAAAGCTTGTAACTCGCTTTGCCGAAAACATAACTCTCCCCAGCTTTTTCCAAGAGTCAGTGCTTGTATTGTTCTCTGTATGCAACATTGCTATGGCTTTCTTGCCTTTGTGTTAGGTTTATTTGGTTTGCGTTGTAATGGCTGACCAGTGATCGTAACAATAAATGATGATGATGATGATGATGAGAGTGCAATACCATAGACTTTGAAAGCTCGGCGCTACACAGAGCCTGGACTGTTTTTAATGTGTATTCTGTCTTTCGATATGGTTCTGAGTTCAGCCTCCATGCTGGTGGGTCATTTCAAGGTTGTTCTCTGGGAAGGGATTTTGAGTCCAGCTCTTGAGTTGGTGGCCCTGGGGATTTAGAGATGGGACTCAGTGCAGGAGCAGTCTCTCCAGCGTAGGAGGGGATGTTCTCTGATTGGCTATTCAAAGTGGGCCACTGGCCTTAACCAAAGTGATGGCGTGGGCAGAGGATCTTCTCTGTTTTAATTAGAAGATGGGAGACATGTCTCAGACGGATGGAGGGTGTGCATGTAGTATCTTCTTGTTGTTGTTTAGTCGATGGTCGTTTGCAGGTTCCCATCGCCCCCCCACTCCCCAGAGATTGGGTGGAGGACAGCCGGGGCAGAAGGAGAAACACAGATCTGTTATTCGGCAACGGTATAGTACTAAGTTCATGGGCAGATCCTCTGCCTGTAATAGCAGCCCTTCTCCCTCCCAGTTTTCCCCTTTCACTGTCAGGTCAGCAGAAAGGAAAAGTGTTGCCATGGTCCCCGGGAGAGGTATTTTTCAAAGGCATCCTTGCTAGCAGGAGACGTCCAGGGAGGCCCTAGCAAGACCCCCCCCAAGACCAAAACTTAAAATTGCATGCATAAGAAAGATCCAACCCTGGACCCTGCCTTCAGCCCCAGGATACAGGCCTGTTTTGACACGAGGTGAGATGCTGGAATCTGTCTCTTGAGTCTATCTTGGTATGAACTTACTTGACCGTCTCTCCCATTTTCTGTTCCACGTTGAGATACAAACATGTATGCGCGAAAGGGACCTTCCGAAATGTTTTTCAGCGCGGTGCCCAGGAAGTGGTCGCGAAGGAGCGCTTCTCGGCACGTAGAGAGTGCTTTCAATTTAAGTTTGGGGCAAAAACAACCACCATCCGTCCTTTTGTCTTGAATTGAAGAAAGTATGGCTGAGAAAGATTTCCATGTAAAAAGTCACGCTCAGAATAGACCGCTTCATAAATTAAAGTACAAATTCAGCACTCCTTTATGTTACATGCTGTGATCTTTCTCTGTCCACCACTACCTACCACCAAATATTTATTTAATTTTATTTATTTTAATCCTTTTAATTATATATTATATTTTTTGGTCTGGCCTTTCTCTCAAAGAGTCCCAAGTATTTTGGTCTTCAGCAGGGCTCATACATATACATACACATGTATGAAATGTGAATTATTTCTTGTTTTAGCCACGTTTTATGCTCCTCCCACATGCACCTCCAACATGTATCTGTTCTGCAAGTGAGGAAAACCTAGAACAGTTCTGTGTAGAAGGTGGTTTGTTGTTGCTGAGACAATGCAACAATATGGGAAGATTTCAATTTAACATTTTCATCCTTCTCAAAACTCACTAGGCAGTCCTAGACAAAGCCCCATTTTCTCACTCATAGCCTTGTCTCTCTGTTGGGAGTTACTGCACCTTACTTTCCAGGATTTTTCATAAGGACTACAAGGAGTTTTTGTAGTAGCATATGTATATGTGATATTTCACACCCTGAAGGACCTTACAGTCAAAACAGAGGTGCAATAGGAACTGCAGGAGACATGGAGGGGAAATGGAAGTATGAGTATGCAAAATCCGAGTATCTGGTTCAGAGCAAAACAGATACTTGTTGGGGGTACATATGGGAAAAGGAGTATAAGAACGGAGACTTCAGAAATTACAGCTCTAGCATTTTTTCACTTTGTTGTTGTTTAGTCGTTAAGTCGTGTCCGACTCTTCGTGACCCCATGGACCAGAGCACGCCAGGCCCTCCTGTCTTCCACTGCCTCCCGGAGTTGGGTCAAAGTCATGTTGGTCGCTTCAATGGCACTGTCCAACCATCTCGTCCTCTGTCGTCCCCTTCTCCTCTTGCCCTCACACTTTCCCAACATCAGGGTCTTTTCCAGGGAGTCTTCTCTTCTCATGAGATGGCCAAAGTATTGGAGCCTCAGCTTCAGGATCTGTCCTTCCAGTTTTTCCACTACCAAGACACAAAGCTTTGTGAGTGATCTTGGGTCAGTCATTACCTTGCAGTGTGATCTACCTCAGTTGTTGTGAAGATAGGGAGGAGAGGAGAAGAACCAGATACGTTGTCTTGGTTTTGTTTTAGGAAAGGTGGGATATAATAATAATTGTGTGCCATCAAGTCAATTCTGACCTATGGAGACCCTTGCCAGTCTTTTCTAAGTAGAGAATACTCAGAAGCAGTTTACAATTCCCTTCTTCTGGGACTTGTGCAGCTTGTCCATGACTGCACAGGCTGGTTCTACTCGCAGGAGGTATAGTGGAGAGTAACTCCCAACCTCTGGCATCCCTAAACAACTGAGCTATCTCGTTAGCTCAGGTGGGATATAAAGGTAACTAATAAGCACCACAGGGAGTACTGTACATGCGCTGCGGGTTAAACCGCAGAAGCCTCTGTGTTGCAAGGTCAGAAGACCAGCATTCGTAAGATCGAATCGACGTGATGGAGCTCCCGTCGCTTGTCCCAGTTCCTGCCAACCTAGCCGTTCGAAAGCATGCAAAAATGCAAGTAGATAAACAGGTACCACCTTGGTGGGAAGGTCACGGCGTTCCGTGTCTAGTCGTGCTAGCTATGTGACCACGGAAACTGTCTTCGGACAAACGCTGGCTCTGTGGCTTGGAAACGGGGATGAGCACCGTGCCCTAGAGTCGGACACGACTGGACTAAATGTCAAGGGGAACCTTTACCTAATAAGCAATTGTGTCTGCATGTGTGTAGGCTTAATTGGAGTGGGACGGCTAGGTTAGGGACTTGTGCCATGGAATAGGTGGACTTTTAGAAGAGAGACATGGAGTAACACAGAGGTGTTCTTGGGGGGGAAAGTAATAAGCAGCAAGGGAAAAAAGTTAACATGCATGCAAAGTTATTGAACAAAGTACTGTAGAACGGCTGATAGTATTGCAAAGTGTTGTGGGAACAGGGTTTGAGGGGCACTGAACCCTCTTGTCCTTGAAAGGGAAAAGGTCTGTGAATATGGGGCACACACACTCTTACAATAGCTTTGAACATCTGGGGTTTCCAGATGGCAAAGAGGCACAGAAAGATTCAACTGAGCTGCCTCCTGTGGTTGCCCCTTTTCCAGAGCCTCTCCTCTGTAGCAGACCTTTAAATGGTTTCTCTCTCTCTCTGGTGATTTACATTATTATTCTGAAGTGGGAATTGCTGGTGTAGCTGTTTTGGAGCCGTATGTTGTTTGCTCAGCTAGTTCCTGAGAGCAGAGTCAGGATTTGTAACAGAGCAGTTCTATGAAGTGTGAACATCAGATTTCCATGCACTTCCTGGTGGATTAAGAAAGGATAGAAATATTAGGGACGCAAGAGATGATCAGATGTTGTGGATGTGGAAAAGCACTGGTGGGAAACTTTTTTCTGTCACAGGTCGCTTTCCCTCGGGGCCCTCCAACATGGTCATGATCTGCCACATCCTTTCTTCCTTCTCTGTCCCACGTTTTATTCCTTTTCACCTTGCTGACCGTTGAGAAGGGACATGTTCCTCTTGCCTGCAAACTTGTCCCGTATTTTCTCTGGCTAGAGGTGAATTGCAATAGCTAATAGAAACTCCATTTTCAGAGTTAAACTGAAATGGAGAGAGAGCCGAAAATTTTTCTAAGAGAAGTACAAAGACTTTTTTTTTTAAACCACTCCTCCTCTGCGCCAAAATTCAGCCAAAAAGCAGCTATGACACTGCAACTACGAAGGAGGTCTCACCTCCAAGAAACTGTTGTAAAATCTTTCCTCCCTGTTTGTTGTTGTTGTTTAGTCGTTTAGTCGTGTCCGACTCTTCGTGACCCCATGGACCAGACCACGCCAGGCCCTCCTGTCTTCCACTGCCTCCTGAAGTTGGGTCAAATTCATGTTGGTAGCTTCGATGACACTGTCCAACCATCTCATCCTCTGTCATCCCCTTCTCCTCTTGCCTTCACACTTTCCCAACATCAGGGTCTTTTCCAGGGAGTCTTCTCTTCTCATGAGATGGCCAAAGTATTGGAGCCTGAGCTTCAGGATCTGTCCTTCCAGTGAGCACTCAGGCTTGATTTCCTTCAAAATGGATAGGTTTGTTCTCCTTGCAGTCCAGGGGACTCTCAAGAGTCTCCTCCAGCACCACAATTCAAAAGCATCAATTCTTCGGCGGTCAGCCTTCTTTATGGTCCAGCTCTCACTTCCATACGTCACTACTGGAAAAACCATCGCTTTGACTATGCGGACCTTTGTCGGCAAGGTGATGTCTCTGCTTTTTAAGATGCTGTCTAGGTTTGTCATCGCTTTCCTCCCAAGAAGCAGGCGTCTTTTAATTTCGTGGCTGCTGTCACCATCTGCAGTGATCGTGGAGCCCAGGAAGGTAAACTCTGTCACTGCCTCCATATCTGTTACAATACATAATACGTTGAAATGGCTCCCCACCACCACAGTTTAAACCCTCCAAATAGGGCAAAGACTTTTGCATAGCCATTTTTGTACATTTCTGAGAGGGAATGCTCAAACACAGAGCTATCTTGACATATTTTGCAAAGAACCAAATTATATCTCCTCCTCCCATGCACCCCCATTGCAAATATAGAGAAGCCACCTGGGCTAGCAATTGAAATTTTTCTTGAATCCTTCGCTTCACCTGGAAGCAGCAGCATAGTTTACACTGGCAGTGGTCCCCAACCTTGGGCCTCCAGCTGTTCTTGGACTTCAACTCCCAGAAATCCTGCCCACCAGAGGTGGTGGTGAAGGCTTCTGGGAGTTGTAGTCCAAGAACATCTGGGGTCCCAAGGTTGGGAACCACTGGTTTACAGGATTCAGAGCAGGCAGTGGATGGGACACGGTTCTGATCATCCAGGAGAGAAGAGTGGCCAGAACCATTGCTGCTCTAGATCATATAGTAGGTTGTTTCTCACTCAGGGCCTTGTGAATGCTTGAGTTATTGGATTTTATTTACAACTTTGTGTGCTGTCTGTAGTTTGAGTAACAGAGAGAGGACTCTTCTGGGCCGGGGTGATTTTCTATCTATCCAGCACTGGCCAATTGTTCTTTCCATTTTTGGGAATAAAAAGAGAGCCCCATCTCTCTGCTGAATCTTCTCTCCTCCTCTTTTGCCAGTTGGTGGCCATGGTTTGTTACTGTTGGTCTGTTTGGTTGGTTGCTAGTATGTATGCAGTAAAGAAAGCGTTATACACAAGTTTGTAATTTCAAGACTTTGTAAGTAAAGAAAGATTTTTACATTCTTTCTCCTACAAATGTCTCAGAGTGAGTTATCGGAACTTTAAGTGCTAGTTAATTAGAAAGGGGTGGCTATCTGAGGAACATGCCACTATTCTCCTCTGTGGACCTCTGTACTTCTGTGCAGGAAAAAAGAACATTTTATGAGAAATTCAAAACTCTGCAACATGAGCTGTTGCTGCCTGCAGCCTGGGATGGCCCTGCCCAGCTCATAGACTTGTTAAATCAGTTCAATTGGAAGGCAGGGGCCAAGGTTCAGTGGGGATGGGCTCTTGCTTTCATGCAAAGCCAACAAATAAAAGGATCTCAACAGCACACCTGCGGAGCCCTACTGGAAAACCTCTGGTGATTGATAGATGCTTATGGTGGTAGAATTTTTCCCATTCAACTAGAGATCTCCGTAGAAGAATTATTGGAGGCCTTGTTGTTGTTGTTTAGTCGTTAAGTCGTGTCCGACTCTTCGTGACCCCATGGACCAAAGCACGCCAGGCCCTCCTGTCTTCCATGGCCTCCCGGAGTTGGGTCAAATTCATGTTGGTCAAATTCATATTGGAGGACCTGCTGAACTAAAGCTCACCTGTCCATCAGGGGAACTGTTTTTACATGTTGGGAGTATTTTAAAAAAGTTATCGCATTACCTGCTGCGGGGAATGGTATAGTAACTTCTGCAGCTTGGCCTCTGCTTGCTTTCACTTTTCATTGAACCCTGAAAGGAGTGGTTGAATCAAAATCTTATCTTCTACACCTTTGAGATCATTAATTATAAACATAGTTCCTTGTAATAAGAGCTACCCTGTTTCCCTGAAAATAAGCCCTAGTATGATTTTTCAAGATGCTCGTCATAGAAGCCCTACCCCAAAAATAAGCCCCAGTGAAGTGAAACCTCACCCTCCACCCTTGTGCAGCAACCAGAAGAAGAGGACAGGACTGTAAAATAAAACTTCCCCTGAAAATAAGCCCTAATGCGTTTTCTGGAGCAAAAAATTAACATAAGACCTATTGGGATTATAGCTTAACAAAACATAACACCATTGCTTTTTTGTGGTGTTCACTTAAACCTTTCAGTTAATTTTCTAGTTAGAAATTTGTGGCTTCACTTATGTAAGAATCTCACACATTTCAAGGTAATGGCTTAGGTAAGGCCTGATCCCACTGAATGAAGAACATTCCAATATTTTTATTAGTAGCTCAAAATATCTATTCTAGTTACTTCTGAGAAATTAGAAGTATTTACTATCTCACCTTCAAAATTGTAGTGCCATGGGTAACTAATTACTACAGGGTCTTAGAAAGATAATTATTGTTACTTGCTTTAGAAAGTAACTTTCCAAGCTCCCTGATAGGGAGTTTTATAGTGGCCCTTTTGCAAAATAAGCTTCTTTAGCACCCATGCACACGTACTCCGACACCCACCCACAACTGGTACAGGTTACTGCTGGTTTTGTTTCCTGGGAGGGGGCGCTTTCTGAAAAACCAAAACTGTCAGTGTAATCTATAGGTGGTGGTGATCTCCAGAACTAGTTTGGGCTCACAGTGATTTTATGAGTGGTGAGAACGTTGACTTTATTTATGTATTTGTTTGTTTATTTCTATACTGCCCCATTAGTGAACAGCACTATTCCGGACGGTGTACATATCAAAAACAGCAGAGACTCAATCCAACGTAAATAAAAAGAGCCACTTAAGTGATGTCTTGGTAAGCCCTGGTTTGGTTTACCACTTCATTTGGTCAACCAAAATCATTTGTTTAGCAGTGAGTGGAGCTACTTATTCTCTCCTCTGCATTTCCCTGGCCGTTCCAGATCTTGATTCGCCTGTGAAAATGTCAAGACTCAGGAGAGAGGGAGGGTTTTCTCTGAGTAGCACCACTGCTTTCTCATCACTGTAGCTTCTACCCCATGCAATTCTCACGCCTTGTGTCAATTAGGGGTGCAGGGGAAGCTTGTTCTGTATACACTTCAATGCAAACATATCCATTTTGCATTTTCGAACCAGCGCACGAGCGAAAGTTCAGTGCTCCTTCAAAATTCACACTTTTCTGAACTTCGCGAGGAGGTGTCCATTATATTTTTAAAAATGTTTATATTAGTTAAAACAGTTTGAATGCAGATGTGGCTTTCTCTGTAGCAGAACTTTGATTGTGTAGATCCCACTCAGGAAGTCAGGGCTTCACTATCATTGTTGAGCTTCTGATGGGAGGACATAACGACCTTATTCATTCCCACCCTTGGTTTTTAAATTCAGTTTTAAAAATAGATTTCAATCTGTTTTAAAATATCATTCAAAAAAATGTTACATCATTTTGTGTGTCCTGATAGGCAGAAAAATCATAAATTTAAAAAAATGCTGTTCAAAAATGCTGTATTTATTTATTTATTATTTATTTACAATATTTTTTAGCCGCACCATTAAGAAGATCCTAGGTTCCATTTACTTTTTTTTAATAAGGAAGAAGTAGCAGAAGATGGGAAAGACCTTTCTTTCCTTCAGACTGGGGAGAGCAGCTGCAAGGCAGAGAGGACCAGGAGAAGGTAACTTGGTCCATTCCAGATTTCTGGATAAGAACTTCCATCATCCCCCATCGCTGGCCATGCTGAGATTGCTGGTAGTTGCTGGTATGAAATGGAGATGGAGACCAGTTGGCTTGCACTCCATGTGTTGCCTGGGGATAATGAATCGTCCAATAACTAACTATATGTAGGCACTATGTATGAGAGGATTAGTCTAACTAAGCAAATCACTTGTCCTGGAATAAGACCCCCTTTTTTACCTTCCAGGGAAGGACTCATAGCTACTGATTCTTTGCATGGAAAAGATCCCAGGTTTAGGCATGTCCAGCTAGAACAATTAGCTAGCAGGCAATGATGATTTATTTGCCTAACACCCTGGGGACCTAAACAGAGTAGACCATACTAGGCTAGATCAAGGATTGGTAAACTTGGGGTGGGACAGGTTCCTGCTCCCAACCCAGCAAGTGTCTCCCCACTCCCCCCGCCAAAAAAAAGTCTTTAGAAACACAGAACAAATTAAATTGAAGGTGGACGAAAGTTTTCTGCTGTTTTTGTCAAAATTGCATTTTTTGGGGGGATGGTTAGAGAAGGTACCCCTTGTTTGCAATCATGGTTCCTGGGGTTTTCAAGAGCATCTGGGTTAAAGTACCAAACTTCCTGCCTTAGCCTGCTGGGCTTCTGTTCACACATTCTTGGGCTGAGTCAAGGCACTGGAAAAGTAACCCTGGACTTGATTAGGGGCCCTCTCTTGAACTGACCTGTGTACAATGCCTTGATGGTGACAAGCCAATGACCCTTTTTCAACTTGAAGATGTCTATGAAGCTGATGGGAGAAGGAAGTTTTGTCTTTCCTGAGGCCTGCTTGAGTGAACTTCTTGGGTGGCTACTGCGACGAATGCGT
This sequence comes from Intellagama lesueurii, assembly GCA_037013535.1. Classification (NCBI taxonomy): domain Eukaryota; kingdom Metazoa; phylum Chordata; class Lepidosauria; order Squamata; family Agamidae; genus Intellagama; species Intellagama lesueurii. The sequence continues at coordinate 1,465,573 of JBAJHW010000021.1, forward strand.
GACCCCCTTTCTTCCTTCCATCCTTTCTTCCTTCCCTCGTCTTTTTTTCCTTTCATTTTCTGGGTCACCAACTTTTAGGAGAAATGTCTCTGCCTGACTTGTCTAGCCACTCTTTTGAACACTTTTCTCACTGAACAGCCAGTTATGGAAATCCTTATTGTTTGTTGCAGCTTCCTGCTGAGAACCTTTGGCTTATTTTGGTTTGGTTTTTGCTGATGCATGTCTATGTTCGGTTTGAAAATACGTTAAGTTGCCTCTACAAGGGAACACTTGTAAACTCTTGTTCAAGAAAACAGATTTACAATTTGCAAGGTAGTTGAAGAGACTTGAGAATCCAGATTAGTGCTTATTGCGAGCCTGTAGCTAGAAATCTTACTTTGCAAATAACCTGTGTGTATTTTTGTTTATTTAATTTTAAACCATCCTTCCTCCAAAATGCATGTACTCCTTTTTGTACTCATGACCGACCTGTGAAGTAAGGTAAACTGATGGAGGGAGGAAGTGAGTGAATAAGTGTGTGGTCGATATAGAAAATTAACTTGTTGGAAGAAAAGGGAGGCTGGATTACCTCAACGTGAGATGCTGATTTTTTTAGAGTTGAGTGTGTCTTTTGTATGTGGTGTTCTTGCTTCTGGCTTTTTTTCTTGCACACATAATTTGATTTTATTACTTGTTTATTATTGAGAAGCCCTGTGTTCAGAGTGTTGCACAAGAACTTCTGAAATGATTTTTGTTCTTGCCAATGAGCCATGGAGCCCATCGATTGACCTCTAACATATCGCTTTTTCTGATTGTTGTGAGTGTAAAGTGATGAGGAGCAGAACCATACGTGCTGCCTTCAGATCATAAGAAGAAAGGCAATTTATAACTGGAACTAGTAAATAAGATCACCCATAATATTTTTGACTGGGTGGGAACTAGAAGCCGGGTAACCTTGCTGCTGTTTAGTCGTTAAGTCGTGTCCGACTCTTCGTGACCCCATGGACCAGAGCACGCCAGGCCCTCCTGTCTTCCACGGCCGCCCGGAGTTGGGTCAAATTCGTGTTGGTCACTTCGATGACCCTGCCCAACCATCTCGTCCTCTGTCGTCCCCTTCTCCTCTTGCCTTCACACTTTCCCAACATCAGGGTCTTTTCCAGGGAGTCTTCTCTTCTCATGAGATGGCCAAAGGATTGGAGCCTCAGCTTCAGGATCTGTCCTTCCAGTGAGCACTCAGGGCTGTCCGGGTAACCTTAGTCCATCCTAAAATCTAAAATGATAATTAAAAAAACACTTTGTCCAAGATGTTACTCAGAGCTTAGAAATAAGGTACAAGTTACAAATAATAAATCAAAACTAATTCATTTTTTTCAGTATCTGAAACATAGCTACTGTAAGGTTGTAAGCATAATATAACAAGATATATCTTCTTTCCTTTAACTATATGCCTGTAACTTTTTCATTCCTTATACACTTTGAAGAGGCGTGTGGCCTCGGTACCTGGGTGCATTTAGAAAGATAAACCATTCTGGTTACTTTTAAATAATGAAAAAAGAAGTCAACCTCCTTGAAAGCAGCAACTGTAATGGCAATTAGGTAATCCCGGAGTACTGGAAAGGAAGAAAAAAGAATTTTTACTAACCTCTGCCTGAAGTACGGTGGCCTCTTTGAGATGTTGCCATTCAAGATGGTGATTGGCCAACTGGGGCATGTATAGAGGTTTTCAAAAGAGGTTCAGGGACCTGGAAACGGCTTCCTCTGTGTGAAGGGTTGAAGGAGTGTTTTTGGCTCTGGAGAACAGATGATTAGGAGGTGATATTACAGCCATCTTCAGATACTTCTCTGTTATCATAAGAACCTAAGAGGAGCTCTGCTGGATCAGGCCAAGGGGCCCATCTCGTCCAGCTTCCTGCCTCTCACGGTGGCCCCTCCAGATGCCTCTGGGAGCACCCGAGATCCCGGTCTCCTGATCCCCCTCCCCTGCATCTGGCATTTGGAGGGGCCTTCCTTCGAAGCCTGGAGATTGTACATCCCCAACATGGCTTGTCACCTGCGATGGACTTTTCCTCCAGAAATCTGCCCCATCCCCTTTTCAAGGCATCTAGGCCAGATGCCATCACCACATCCTGTGGCAAGGAGTTCCACAGACTAACAACACGCTGGGTAAAGAGATATTTTCTTTTGTCTGTTCTCACTCTCCCAACACTCCATTGGGGTGGATGTCCCCTGGTTCTGGTATCGCGTGAGAGGGAAAAGAGCTTCCTTCTATCCACTTTATCCACCCCTTGCATGATTTTAAATGTCTCAATCATGTCCTCCCTCAGGTGCCTTTTCTCTAGACAAAAGAGCCCCAAACGCTGTAGCCTTTCCTCATCAGGGAGGTGCCCCAGCCCAGTCCTCATTTGAGTCGCTGTCTTCTGCACCTTTTCCAGTTCCACGATGTCTTTTTTGTAGTGTGGCGACCAGAACTGTATCCAATACTCCAGGTGTGGCCTTACCAGCGTTTTGTACAATGGCATTATCATGTTGGCTGTTTTATTTTCAATCCCCCTTTTTAATGCTTCCTAGCATGGAATTGGCCTTCTTCACTGCTGCCGCGCACTGGGTTGACCTTTTCATTGAGCTGTCCACCAGCACACCCAGATCTCTTTCCTGATCCATCATGGACAGCTCAGAGTGCAATATGCAAAGATTATTACAGTGCACTTGGTTTCTGAACTGAAAGTTTCAAATTCCAAGAAAGGAGATTTCAGAGAAACATTGGGACGAACAAGCTAAGGGCAGGAGCTCTTTGACCGTTGAATGGATAACCTTGGAAGTCGAAGTTGTGTATTCTGTTAGAGGTTCTTAATCAGAAACTGGGTGCCCATCTGTCAGAGAAGCTGTAGTCGCAGAATTTCTGCGTCACGAGGAGTGAACCTTGTAAGTTCTTCCCAACCCCAGAATTCTGTGGTCTCAAAATAGGGGGAAAGGTAGGAAGATGATTATCCATGTGCTGGTGGCTAATAGGAACAGTTGGGCTCTGTGGGATTGAGGGCATCCTTCCTGCTGGTTAAAAATATTGACGTGGTGGTGGTGGGCAATTTCAGTTCAGTGGATTGTCGCCTGCTTCTTTCAGATGTGCAGAATGCTTTCGCATCTGTTGTTGCAAAAAAAAATAATCAGTGGCAGTCCAGGGATATTTATACCGAATAAAAGTGGTTAGTTTTAAGGTGCCACTTTTTGTTTCTTGTGACCCTAAAAGAATTGGGCGTGTTTAGCCTTGAGAAAAGAAGACTGAGGGGTGATAGGATAGCACTTTTCAAATATTTGAAAGGTTGTCATACAGAGGAGGAGTAGGATTGGTTTCAATCATCCCAAAGGATACGTCATAATGGGCTCAGGCTTCAGGAAAGCAGATTTTGGCTGAATATCAGGAAAAACTTCCTAACTGTTAGAGCAGTACAACAGTGGAACCAGTTACCTTGGGAGTTGGTGAGTGCTCCAACACTGTAGGCATTCAAGAGAAACTTAGATAATCACCTGGCAGATATGCTTTGATTGTATTCCTGCGTTGAGCAAGGGGTTGGACTGGATGGCCTTGTAGGCCCCTTCCAACTTCACTTTTCTGTGATTCTAAGTTAAGCTGTCGCTTTGAAGGGCACCCATATGAGCGGTTGAGCCATTAGCTTACAGAAGAACCCTTCTGTAAGCTAAATGGCTGTGCTGCTGAAATCGAGGGTCTCTTTCCTCAAACCATCTTAAACCAAGTTAGACTGTTTTGTAATCTATCCAAGGATGGTCCCCTCTGTCTGGAAGCAGTTCATCCTGCTCTCAGGTGAAGAAGTGGCTTCTCTGTCACCTGCTCCCATATCCTTCAAACTAGGGGTGTCCAGGATTGACCTGTGACCTCATGCAAAGGAGGGAACTACCGCCAAAGCGCTGGTTTGCATGTTTGCATGCACGATTGGAATATGCATCATCCCACAAAAGTCTTCCCTAAATGTGGAAACAAGGACAATATAAGGAGCATTCTTGCCATCTAGGGACTGTTGGAGTGTTGGTTTGAAAAATGTTCCCATGCTCCTTCCTTCACAACATCCCTCTTCCTTTCTTGCTAGGAGAGTCTCTGTTAATTTGCTCCCACCATAGTCACACTTTCCCCCCCCCAAAACCTTTCTTGGCCCTCCTCCTTTTCCTAAATCATGTCCCTCCCTCCTGCTGTTTCTTCATGCCTCCCTGTTGAACCAGTGGTCATTACGGGGTGACTGGGTGGGAGGGATGCTGCTGATGAAAGGTTTCTTGTTTGTGGGTTGTTTGAAAGGGTGGTTGCTAAGTAATGGGAGGTTGCTTGTTGCTAAGGTCATTTGATGGGTTTTTGTTCCTGGAAAAGATCTTCCTCCAGTGAAGGAAAAGGGGGATGGATGACAAGCAAGCCCAGCGAAGGTTTAGATAAGCAGGCAGGAGGATGACAGATAGAGACAGAAGGACAGAAGGGAGGGGTAACAGTCGTCTCTCTCTAATTAAACTCTGTCAACTGTGTTTAATCTATTGTCTCCAAAGCCTCTTTGTTCAGCATACAGAGACCATTGGCTTGGGTAGGGTGGAAGGGTTTGTTGTGAGAATCCTAGCCAACCAGCGTGTTATCCCCTCTCCTTTTTCTCTTCTTAAAGGTTTGAGTATCCTGCATTGGCAGGACTGGCACCCAGAAAAGAGGAAGGGAAAAGTCATGCCATTTTATACAGCATCTCCCATGTCAAAATTGAGCTAGTTTTACAGATTTGAAAAGGGAAAAGAACAAGAAAAAGAGTTGCTTTTTCAGATCAGACCCCAACAAGACAGGGTTTTATGTGTATAATTAGGGAAAGCTGATGCACCTATTGGCTGCTGAATTAAAAGCAAAGTCCTCTTCATTCTGACACTTGAGTAGGCTCATTTTAGAGATTGTGACCCCCTAGGGACACCTGGTCTCAATTTGAGGCAATGTGTGGGCTTCTAGAATCTTGATTTGGGCTTCCAGATGTTTCTGGACTACATGGTACATGGCCATGCTGTTAAGGGCTGATGAAAGTTGGATGCAGCTACACAGCTTGCTCATTCCTGTGCTAGTTCCAGCACAATGAGCCAGGGCACGATGGAAAAACAAAATGGCAGCTGCCATTCTTCTCCCGTGTAATTCCCCAGACTGGTGAAACATCCAGAACTTTGTGAGAAATCAAGGGAAAGTGGGGGATTGATTGGCCTTGTAAACCTTTTTGAAGATTGGGATGATTGAGGTATGGCTGAGATGTTTACACCAGGGGAGGGGGGCACATTGCCTTCCCCTTGGGATTATTTGTATCAGAATTAGGTCCAAGTTGGTTGTTTTTACTGCAGGATGGGGGTCAGGTTGGCTGACCTCTTGAGGGACTTGGGCCTTCGTTATATGATATGTGCATGCGGTCAGTGTAGATTGATTGTGTGCCAACTGGCTGTAAGGTTGCTGAGCCGATTACAGGTCTGATAATAGCCCTGGGGCAGGATTAGACTGATTGTGATCTCCACTTCCTTAGGTTCCTTATCCGTCATTGTAAAAACATTGCAGTTTCAACTCCCTGTGCTTCATCTTGTGGGCCCTGAATTTATGGGGAGAACAGGAAGGGCCAACAACGCCATCTGTACAAAACTGACACTGACAATTCCCAAACATGGATTCTGTGTTGGAAAATATTTTATGGATCTGGCGAAGTGAACTCTAATGCACAGAAGCTGATGCTCGAATACGTGTGTTAGTTATTAAGTTGGTACGATCCTCTGTTGTTTTTGCAGGAACAACCTACGTAATTTGAAGGGGAGGGGGACTGCGAAATTGGCTCCCCCAATAATGTATTTCCATCCTATAATTTGTTTGGTGTTGTTGACACTGCCGTTCCCCCCCCCCCCCCACATCAAGCGCTTTACAGAGATCTGAGAAAATCCACAGTCCAAATCTGAAAATAAATCAGTGAGTGTAAAACTTTGGGTGGATGACTAGATAAGAAGTTGTATGAAGCCATGAGTTGGTTGACTCAACCTTCCAGCCTTCTGAGTACTAACCAATGCTGGGGAACTAGCACCTTGTATGATTTGGAAACTTCGTTACTTCTATTAATTCAGCCTAAAATAGCATTTGCCTTTTTTTGTAGCCACCTCACACTGTTGGCTCATATTCAGCTTGTGATCTACAACAATTCCGAGATCCTTCTCGCTCGTAGTTTTGCTGAGCCAGGTCTCCCCCATCTTGTAACTGTGTAATTGGTTTCTTTTTCCAAGGTGCAGGACTTTGCACTTATCCCTGTTGAATTTCATTCTGTTGTTTTCAGCCCAGTGCTCCATCCTGCCAAGATCACTTTGAATTTTGTTTCTGTCTTCCAATGTATTACCTATTCCATCCAATTTTGTGGCATCTGCAAATTTGATTACCATTCCCTGAATCCCCTCATCCAGGTCATTAATAAAAATGTTGAAGAGCACCGGGCCCAGGACTGAGCCTTGGGGTCCCCCACTTGTTACCTCCTCCCAGTTGGAGAAGGAGCCATTAATCATTACCCTCTGGGTACGATTCTGTAGCCAACTGTGTATTCACCGGTTTTGATCTATCCAGCCCACACCTAGTTAGCTTGCTAATCAGGATATCATGGAGCACTTTTTCAAAAAGGTTTGCTGAAGTCAAGGTATATTATGTCTAAAGCATTCCGTCTGTCTATCAGGGTGGTTACCTAATCAAAAAATGAGATCAAATTAGTCTGGCAGGATTTGTTATTGACAAATCCGCGTTGCTTCTAGTTATTCTTGCATTGATTTCTAGGTGCTTGCATAGTTACCATTTTATAATTTGTTCCAGAATTTTGCCTGGGATTGATGTCAGGCTGACTGGCCTGTAGTTCCCAGGTTCTTCTTCTTTTGCCCTTTTTGAAGATAGGGACAACATTGGCCCTCCTCCAATCCTCTGGCACCTCCCCCATTTCCCATGAATAAAAGAAAATAATGGATAGTGGTTCTGAGAGTTCTTCAGCCAGTTCCTTCAGTACTCTCAGATGCAGTTCATCCGGCCCTGGAGATTTGAACTCGTTCAGGGTGGTAAATAAACAATTTGTTTATTAATCTCGAGCTGCAATCCTGTCCCCTCCACTTGCACTTCACATTTGTTTGGAGGTTCATAGTTTGTCTTATGGGAAAAGACTGGGCTAAAATAGGAATTGAGCACCTTTGCCTTTTCTTTGTCCTCTGTTATCATTTTTCCGTCTCCATTGAGTGTCACTATTTATTTCCTTTGTCTTTTGCTTTGAACATACTTAAAGAATGCTTTTTTTACTGCTTTTAGTGTCTCTAGCTACCCTCAGCTCATTCTCAGCATTTTGCCCTCCTAATGCCATCCCTGCATTTCCTTGCGACTTGTCTATACTCGTCCTTGGTGACCTGGCCTTCTTTCCACCTCCTATACATATCTTTTTGTTTGTTTGTTTTCAGGTCCTCCCTGAGCTTTTTATGAAACCACGCTGGCCTTTTTTTGCTGCCTCCCAATTCTTGTTGGAATTGTCTGTAGCTGTGCTTTTAGAATTTCATTTTTTTAGAAACTCCCACCCTTCTTGGACTCCTTTTCTTGTTAGGATCTCCTGCCATGGGACCTTTCTTATCCTCATTCAGAGATTATTAAAATTGGCTTTTTTTAAATCCAGCATATGTGTGTGGCTACACTCTGCTCTGGTTTCCTTTGAAATCAAGAATTCTAGTACAGTGGTACCTCGGTTTACGAACGCCTCGGTTAACGTAATTTTCGGTTTACAAACGAAAATCCATTGAAAATAATGCCACGGTTTACGATTTTTTTCCGCAATACGAAGCCAGTTTGCATTGCGCCTGGGAGGTTTATAGCGCCGACCCCATGCATGCATTCCTATGGGAAACCGCGTTTTGGTTTGTGAATATTTCACATTAGGAAACGTCCCGGAGAACGCATTAAATTCGTAAACCGAGGTACGCCTGTACAACATGGTCACTCTCGCCCAGAGTTCCCCTTACTGCCTCTTCCTTCACCAAGTCATCTCTATTGGTTAGAATCAAGTCAAAGATAGCCAGTCCTCTAGTTTCATGCCAGTTTGTTTATTGGCCAAACAGGAGTTTGGCGCTTCTCGGCCCCGCCTCCTCAAGGCGCTGCCTCTGAATGGGCGCCCAACAGAGGAGGCGGGGCTGAGAAGCGCCAAACACCTGTTCAGCTGATAAACGAACCTCTGAATCTGTGCCCTTCTGTATTCCTAGCCCTTCACCTCCCCGCCATGCTTTCTAACTGAATTTTTAAAATTTATTTTTCACTTTTGTGTCTGCCTGTTTCATTCTTTCCTCCCCTCTCCATTCTGAAACCATTGTGTTTTCCCTTCAAAAAAGAACTTAATTTTCCATTTTGCTGTATGTTACAAAAGTGATAATATTAAAAAGAGAGAGAGAGAATACAAGAACATCTGATATCCTAAAAAAAAATCTAAGCACAGGTTGCAGTAAAGCACAGAGACCTAGACATTGACCAGCAGAAAATTACCCAAAAGGAAATGTCATCAAATGACAAATACTTGCATGGATCAGGCCACATCTGGGGTACATGCAGTAAGATCCTGCACTAGATTAAAACTGGAGAAATGCAGAACCAAAGCAAAAAATCACCTCCAGGAAATCAAGTCCCCCCCCCCCTCGATTTGACTCTGTTGACATTATTTTATCCTCGTCATGTGTGGACACTGGGATGCAGTTCCAGTATTACAGATGCAAGGAGAGTTGAACAAATTCTTAGTGTGGGCAGGTCCTGAAATAGATAACGTGAGTAAACAAAGGAGGGGAGAAAAGACAGAAGGGAGAGGACAGGAATATGAACCAATGCTGTGAAAACTCATTTGTATGCAGCCGGGAAGATATGAGCCCAAGAGCCCCATGCAAGCCATAACTGTGAAATAACCTTGCTCTTAAAAATAAAAACAGAAACAAGCTATTTATTTGAGGGTTGATCAACCTAGGACCCTCCAGAGACTGTTTCTGAACTCAAGTTCCCATCAGTCCTTGACAGTCTTGCTAATGGTGGGAATAGTAGGTTGTCAACATTTGGAAGACAAGTTTCCCACCCCAATTTATTTATTTGTTTTTTTCAATAAAGCCAGAAGCAGAAATGTTGTTTTAAAGGTCCCATAGCCATGTGCATACATTTGTAAAATCACTATGATCAATGCATGGAAAAGGGTCATGGAGGCTGCGTCTGTCTCTTTACTCTCCATGCATTGATAATTCCTCGTTTGCAGAGTTATCATGCATGAAAGTTGTCTGACTGCAGGCTCTCCACGTGCAAACCCTCGCTTGCTTCCAACAGTATTGAGGTCAGGGAATGGATGGATGAATGTGTCTAATTTAATTCTTTGTTTCTCACTCTTCCGGTCTTAAACTCAAAATATCCCGGGTCTTCATCATGTTGGATTTTCCTTATAATTTCCTTAAGTTCAGTTTTTTCCCAATTTCTTTTCAGCTTGACATTTTTGGCAATAAACTTTTTAAAAGTGTGTATACATTTTCATGCAGGTTTCTCCAAATATGTACTTTACACAGTTGTTGTATTCTTGCAAGCACCTCCCCTTCAATGCTGGAGGCATGGTAAGAGAAAATTGGACAGCTGTCTGTCAGATCTGCTTTGATTTGGATTCCTGCGCTGAGCAGAGGGTTGGACGTGATGGCCTTAGAAGCCCCTTCCAACTCAGTTATTCCATGATTCTCATCTAATGCATATTTTAAACACTGTGTTGACAATATATATATTGCACAGTTTCCTTAATACGTATAAGTGTTTTTGCATATGTTTTCAAGTTGGATGACCACATCACATAGAAGTGCAAATTTTGAAGAATAATTGCATTTTCATTCTCACATTGGTTCGAAAATAAAGCTGAAGCAAATTTCCCCCATTGTAGACCTGTCGCTGTCAAAGCCATGGGACAAGAAGGCAGTCCACGCCCATGGTCAAGTATCAGAGCCCCGGGGGCTAGCATTTAGATCATATTTCAGTCCTGGCAATGGGAGGTCCTTCTTCACTGCAGCAGAGGTAGCAAGGTTGACTTAGCAGGTGGTAGGACATGCAATTCGCAATGCAATGCATTTTCGCAGATAAATCAATGTATGCAAATAGGTGTGTCTTTTTGTCCCATTGTTTGGTGACTGTCCTTTCCCTATCACCGGACCTCTGCCCTGCATCGTAGTTGCCTCTCTGCCCTTTTCCCTATTCTGTTGCCCCAAAACATAAGCCTTGGAGCAGCTTTCTCCAGCCTGGTTCGTTCTTGGCTTATGGCACCATGATTCCCATCTCCCACAGCTAGCATGGCTGCTGGGAGATGTACTCTAACACAGTGGTCCCCAACCTTGGGCCTCCAGATGTTCTTGGACTACAACTCCCAGAAGCCTTCACCACCACCTCCACTGGCCAGGATTTCTGGGAGTTGAAGTCCAAGAACATCTGGAGGCCCAAGGTTGGGGGCCACTGCTCTAACATATCAGAGAAGAGGAGACATTGAGAGAGGACTGCCTTTAAGATGACCCATTAATTGTTGTGTCAGCTACTGTAGGCTAAAGTCCACTTTATCAGTTCCAGGGTCACCCTAAAGTGGTAGTTAAACAGTGTCTGTGAAAAGCCAGTGTGGCATATAAATTAGAGTATGAGCCAGATTCTAATCCTGCTGAATCATAAAACTCGTTGGGTGACCTTGGGCTGGTCACCTGAATTGTGGCTACAAAAAAATGCAAATGCTATTTTAGGCTGCATTAACAGAAGTATAGTTTACAAATCCTGTGAAGGACTAGTTCCCCTATATTCAATGTACAACAATGGAACCCATGATCTTGGGAGGTGGCGAGCGCTCCAACACTGGAGGCATTCAAGAGAAAATTGGACAGCCGTCTATCAGATCTGCTTTGATTTGGATTCCTCCACTGAGCAGAGAGTTGGACTCGATGGGCTTATAAGCCTCCTTCCAACTCAATTATTCTATGATTCTAAAATAAAGTGAGTAAGGAGAAAGACAGGTATATTATTTCAGGCTTATTGCAAGAAAGACAGGCTGTAAATGTAAATAATAAATAATGTGTAGGAATTAGGATTTAAGCAATACCATAGAGGAAAATGAGATGCAAAACAAAACAAGAAAGTGCAGATACGGAAACGGATATTCATTAAAGCCATACTCAGGATTGGGGAAGATGTGATCCTGCAGATATTGTTGGACTGCAACTCCTGTGATTCTTCACCCCTGGATCTGCTAGCAAGCCCTGGTGGGAACGGTGACTCTTGACATTGATTGACAGTGACTATGGACCTTGATAACACATCCTGGCCTTGGTAAACAAATTCCTTGATTGTTATTTGCCACACAGGTCGTGTATGGATTCACGAGGGTGCCTCTCTTCGGATTGAGCGACTGCGTGCAGAAGACCAGGGCTGGTATGAGTGTCGTGTGCTCTTTCTGGACCGTCCTAGCAGTGAAGATGAGTTCCAGAACGGAACCTGGATCCACCTCACTGTCAACTGTATGCCCTCTCTGTTGTTTTCAGTTCAGTTGCCTGTTTCAATGTTCTGTTGCAGATAATGGACCAGAGTGTGGAAAAGTTACTTTCTGCGCTATAGCTCCCACAGTTCTGTATGCAACCATAACAAAGCAATATTCCCAAGATCTGCAGTGGGTGAGGTGGCACCTTCTAATTTTGTCTTCCTTTCACCTACGCTGGGCTAGTGGTTGAACGTGGCTTCCATCGCTTGCAAAGGGACATCCTTATTTACTGAGGGTTAATGGTGCTGGGGCACACCCTGCTTCGTCCTCTCGGCACCTCCTGGTATTTGCTGCCTCATCCGGTCGCCTCAGTCTGGCTGTTGACAGGGCCAGCCCTGTGCCAAGGGAATGATCAGACAAATTAGAGGAAGTGAGATTCGTCATGGCAGCTGTAATGGATCTTCCATATGTCAGAGGCGGCAGACAGAGTCTGCCCACCGTGAGCTTCCAGGAGTGTCTGGTCCACGGCCCATGCCTCAATCCTTCCTGGAGTGGGATCACCTTGATCTCCCGGCCCATCTGCTCAGCTTCCTTCTAGACCCTGGTCCCCCATCTATAATCCGGCTTATTCATCTTTGCTTCACTTTCTAAGCAATTGCTGTTTCTCTGAACAGACAATCAGCCTCACTGGCCACTGAGACAGTGAAATGAAAGAGGAAATTAGGGCAGGCATTTGCGGGAAATGGGGACGGAGCGGTGGGGAAATCTGTCAGCTTCAGTTTGCCATTTTTATCACTTACGTTCAGCCATCCTGAACACAGATAATTTTTTACATTAAAAGTGTTTATACAGTTTTCTGCACATAAATTTTACTAATACCTACATTTTAATGGCATGTTTTGCCTCATACACACATTTTTTTACTCACCTTTTTTAAAAAAAGAAAATGTTTCAAAATTAAGTTTAGTAATTTTTAATATTATTGTATTTTTAGTTATTATTGTTAATATTTAAAGTTATGTAAGTGTTCACTGCCAACCTAGCAGTTCGAAAGCATATAAAAATGTGAGTAGATAAATAGGTACCACCATGGTGGGAAGGTAATGGTGTTCCGTGTCTAGTCGCGCTGGCCACGTGACCACGGAAACGGTCTACGGACAAACGCTGGCTCTATGGGTTGGAAACGGTGATGAGCACCACGCCCTAGAGTTGGACACGACTAGACTAAATGTCGAGGGGAACCTTTACCTTTACCTTTAAGTGTTCACTGTCATGTATGTCCTGCCTTTTTCCATTTCAGTCACCCAAGATGCCGTAGCTGAAATGGGAGAAAGTCAGGATATAAGTGAAATCAGATAAGCAGATAAATTGTCTGGTCAAATGTTATGTACTAAAATGTGTATATTAAAGGAAAACATATAAATGTGGTTGTGTTATGGGGAAGTGCTTACAAAAATGCAGGTATTAGGAAGAACCACGTACAAAAATGGATGTACCAGGAAAACTGCATGCAAAATAAGTATACCAGGGAAATATATCTGTGAAGATTCTCAGTCATAGAGGTGAGGTGATCTGGAAGTTGAGTCATGGCCACTGGAGTTCTTTCTTATTAGGTTGAAACGTTTTGCTTCTCATCCAAGTAGCTTCTTCAGAGAATTCCATCCTGGAATTGGGGCTGGTCTGATATTTAGCACTAGAACGTACTAAGTTCCGGGTCGTTTATCGGCTGAACAGGTTTTTGGTGCTTCCCAGCCCTGCCTCCTCTGGCGGATGCCCACTAAGGGGCAGTGCCCAAAGGAGGAGCATCAGGGAAGCCGGGGCACTCCCCCCAAGTGGGTGCCTGCTGTAGGAGGCAGGGCTCGGAAGTGCCAAACATCTTTTCAGCTGATAAAGGAATCGGCATGAACTTCCAAACCAGCCGTTCTTGTCCATCTCTACTTAGCATCAGTGGACAATTTGACTGGAGTTTGGAAAAGTTGCTTTTTTGGACTTCAGCTCCCAGAGTTCCCCAAAAGCAAAGTAGTGGCCATGCTGGCTCAGGATTCTGGGAGTTGTGGTCCAAAAATTATTAATCTTTGTATCTTCTGGTTGGGACAGTAGGATGCCACAGATACACTAATTATCATTTCCACCCTTTCTTCGTTTTCTCCTTTGCTCAGTTGTTCATGCATTGGAATTTTGCAAGTTTGTGCAGTGTGGCTGTTTATTTCTTCTTATGTTGTATGCTGTATAATTTTGAAAATGATGCGAAGCCAGAAGAGAGGTGGAAGGCGGGGCAGAACAGGCTTGGAGGAACTAGAAAGGAAAACAGTGTGTGGGAAGATTCAAAGCCTGGTTCAGACATTCTTCCCCTAAAATCTTGTCTTTCAGCTCCCCCTACTTTCCAGAAAGTCCCACCAGCATTCCTCGAAGTGCAAAACCAGAAGCCTCTCACGCTCACCTGTTTGGCAGCTGGCAACCCGCAGCCGGTGGTCACTTGGCGGAGGGGCAACCAGACCATTGAAGGTGGAGACAAAGTACAGGTATGGTATTCCCCCCAACAGCTAAAGACCCATCTTTTCAGCCAGGCTTTTAGCAATTATGATTGGCTCCCTGAATGCCTTTTTAAAGTTAATGCTTACTTGCTTTTAATTATTCAGTTATATTTTAATTAGCGTATAGCTTAATTGCTTTTTTAATGTTTAACTGACTATGTTTTCAATTCTGTTCTTTTTAATATTGTGAGCTGCCTTGGCTTCCATTATGGGGAGAAAAGTGGCATATAAAATAAATAAATTTTGGAAGCACACGGTTTTTGCCCCCTTGCGCTCTGAGTATTTCTATGCCCTTTTAAATGACTCTGATTGGTTTCTTTAAATCCTTAGTTTCTTGGAAAACTTGCATTGTTTAATCCTCCCCCGCCTTAAAAACCTTTCTAAAAACTGGTCTTTGTATTCACTACAAATCTCTCCTTGTCTAGAGTTCTTCTATTGTGTTGTTGCTTTTTAATTGTCATTTCTACCATCTTCAGAGGACAGAACTCTGTCTGTGTTCTGGTGTAGTGTGTGGGATAGCTGAGTAATGAGTATTTGTAGCTGTGGGATCAGCTTTTTGTCCTTTTCAGGAGATTGGGTGATTATGGTGATCAGGGTGTTTTTTTTAATGGGTGTATTGTTGTGATAAGGGGGGAGATGATCTGTCACTGTGATTGATGGGCTTTGTTAGCTAGTCTTTTGTGTGCAGTGATCACCGGTCCTTGTGGCTGTATAGAGTTCGTTGACCTTTTTGCAGGCTGTATTTTTCAGTGCTGGGAGCCAGGCTTTGTTGAGTTTTAGACTTTCTTCTTTTTTGTTGAAGCTTTGCTGGTGTTTGTGGATTTCAATGGCTTCCCTGTGTAGTCTAACATAATGATTGCTGGTGTTGTCTAGTACTTCTGTGTTCTGAAATAGGATTTCATGTCCAGCTTGTTTCAGGGCATGTTCAGCTACTGCCGATTTTTCCGGTTGTTTTAGTGTCTTTAGTGTCTGTAGTGTCTTTCATGTTCTTTGATTCTGGTGTGGATGCTGCATTTTGTGGTTCCAATATATACCTGGCCACAACTGCAAGGTATCCGGTATACTCCTGCAGTGGTGAGGGGGTCCTTTTTGTCCTTTGGTGACCGTAACATTTGTTGTATTTTTGTGGTGGGCCTGAATACTGTTTGTAGGTTGTGTTTTTTCAAAAGTTTCCCCATGCGGTCCATGTTGATGTATGGCAGAAATACTTTATTTGTGGGTGGCTGTTTTTCTTCTTCAGTTCGGTGTTGTTTTCTCGGTTTAATGGCTCTTGTGATTTCATTCTTGGAATAGCCATTTGCCTGTAGGGCCCAGTTCCAATGGTTGAGTTCGGTGCTGAGAAATTGAGCTTCACAGTTCCGATTCGCACAGTCTACCAGTGTTTTGATTATGCCTCTTTTTTGTCGTGGGTGGTGGTTGGAGTTTTTGTGTAGGTGGGTTTTCTGTAGACCTTGTGTCCCAATAGGAAGTCAGGTTTGCGTATGACCATGACATCTAAGAATTTGTAGATATGAATCTGTGGTCTGGAATTGCTAGCATTCTGCCTGGGGAATTTTTTTTATTTTTATTTATTTATTTTGGGGGGGGGGAAAGAATTCTGGGAGTTGGACTCCAGAAAAAAAAAGGGGGGCACATCCCTACCATTGACTGAAAAGTTGCATTAGGATTGTGACACACACAACCACGACCACCCCGGTCACCTTGCAGTATTGCTTCTTCAGCAGTCATTAACAATTGTGAGCGTTTCATTGGTCTTCCATCTTGACTTCTCTTTTCTCAAAGGGATAGGCTTTTATCTTGGAGCTGTAGCACTCATCCTTCCCTCAAGGACATTGTGTGGGGTATGCTGTTAGCATGGATGCCCTGGCTCCATAGATCATGAAGCCTTTGCCGAAAAGTGTCATGTTTTGTGCTGGGACCAGGTTCAGGGGTTGCCAGTGTTTGTCTGGGCTCACAGAAGTCAGGCAGAGGGGGGTCTCAAGTGCCTCAGATCCTGCCGGCCCAAGTGTATGAGGTTTCAGAGTTTTCTCCTATTTAAAGTTTGTTTGGTTTTTTTGTCTGAATAATGTTTCCCCTTCCAGCTGCTGATACCTACTATCTTCTGTGTGGATAGGGCCATGCTGGTGGCATAAGATCCTGCATCTGTGAGTTGAAGAGTTGCTTAAACTATTCTGTGTTTTTCACCAGGTGAAGAACGGGTCTCTGGTCTTTGCCAGTGTGGAGCGGGCCAGTGCAGGGGCATACACTTGCCATGCCGCTAGCAAGGAGGGCACCGTCACCCATACGACCCGCCTGCTGGTCCAAGGTAACTAGGAGGAGGCCGGACATCTTCCAAGATGGAGCCACAACTTAATATAGAAAGCTGCAGAATGCCAGATTAAATGATTGTCTCGGCTCATTCGCTGTCGTCTGTTCTGTTGTGTCCCCAGGATCTGAAGCAGAAAAAACGTATTTTCCATCGTTTCCCACGTGATCCTTTTAAAATTTGATTGGGTAGAAACTGGACGTGAATGTTCTGCCTGCCAAACATACATTCTAGTATTACACCCTCTTATAGGGAATATACCGAAAGCTGCCAAAGATGGGAAATGTTTGTTTATTTGTGTATTTATTTATTTTTGCTACAATTCTCAGAATGGCTTAGCCACCAGTGGCCATGCTGGCTGTGGGATTGGCAGCTGTAATAATAATAATAAAACCCTCCACGTTTTCCATCTCTGCTTTATACAAAATCTGTTTTGCCCAGGATTGCCTGTTCTAACTGGCAGTAATCCTCCAGAGTCTCAAAAAAAAAAAAAAAAAGAGTCCCTTTCTCCTCACTTGCTTTTGGATCTTGTTTTAAGAAAGAAAAAAACATCTACAAATACCTCCTATTTTTCTAGCCCAAGGGTGGTTCCAGGATCAGCTCCACACCCTGTCTGCTTCTTCCCTTGTCTTCCTTCCAGGGCCGCCAGTAATCGTGGTGCCCCCACGAAACGTCACTGTCAATCTCACCCAAGATGCCTTTTTGACCTGCCAAGCTGAGGCCTATCCTGTCAACCTCACTTATAGCTGGTTCCAGGGGAATACGAATGTTTTTCACCTCAGGTAAGAATAGATCATGGCGGAGGTGCAAGAAGAGTCCGGGGAATTCATTCCAGAGATATTTGGCAAATAGCAAAATATCCATCCTTTTGTCCTCTGATCTCTTCAATCTCTACCTTCTCTTCTTCAGCCACCTCCAGTCTCGAATTCGAATCTTAGTAGATGGAAGCCTCTTAATCCAGAAAACGACTGCAGAAGATTCGGGGCGTTACACCTGTGTTCCCAGCAACGGGCTAAAGAGATCACCATCTGCCTCGGCGTTCCTTACAGTCCTGTGTAGGCATTGTGTTTCCACGCTACTATCAATCCAGATCACTAAGTAGAAGCAAAATAAGGGGAAGAGAAGTTCCACTGGAAACAGACAGCATGAAAAAATGTTGCTTATTCTCCATCTTTGTAGGGCATGTTCAAATTAACCTCTGTTGGAAGCGTACTTTCTGGCATTCTTCAGATGTTAGTTCACAGTAGAGATGGGCACAGACTGCTGAACCAGCAGTTTGTGCTGGTTTGTTTTTCTGAACAGGTGGGCACCCACTCAAAGGGAACACCCAGATGAGGCAAGACAAGGAAGCCAGGATGCTGCCTCTGAGTAGGTGCCCCCCAGGTGGGGCTGGGAAGTGCCGAACATCTGTTTAGCCAAAGCATAAACCGGCACAAACCGCCAGTTCAGAAGTTGGTGGCCATCTCTGGTCCTCAGTATTCTGGTTTAAGAACTAGGTGACGATGGACATAAACCCAGAACTTGGAAGTAACTCATGAGAAATAACTAGTCACATGAACTGGATAGCCCTGGGGGACTATTCCAACCTTACAGGGTTTTTTTATTCTGTTATTCTGCTACCCTTTAAACTGTTTCCCCTCCAGTTTTATTTTCCACCCACCGTATCTTGCTCCCCTGTTGTCTGAAGTCCTGTCTTACACTTCTGCAGATCCAGCACAAGTGACTGACATGCCCCCTGAGACCCTCCTACCAATAGGAATGCAAGGAATAATCAGCTGCCCCAATAAGGCCAACCCTCCACTGCTCTTCATCAACTGGACCAGAGATGGGGAACCACTGGAGTTGGACAAGGTACTTCCCTGAGATGCCCAGCAATACCCTCTATAGGTAGTGTTTGAAAAATAGTCATGCAGAGGAAGGGCAGGATTTTTTTTCTCAATCATCCTAGAGTGCAGGACACGTCATAATGGGCTCGAACTATAGGGAAGCCAGATTTGGGCTGAATGTCAGGAAAAAGCTTTTAACTATTCAAGAAGTAGAACAATGGAACCCATGACCTCGGGAGGTGGTGACGGCTCCAACCCTGGAGCCATTCAAGAGAAAATGGGACCACCCTCTGTCAGATCTGCTTTGCTTTGGATTCCTGCCTTGAACAGGAGGTTGGACCGGATGGCCTTAGAGGCCCCTTCCCACGCCATGATTCTAGGATCTTACCTTGCTTGTCATTTTTTAATCATTCTGTTCTGAACAAGTTGTTTTGCACTTCCTGCGCCTTCTCATGTAGTTTCCAGGTTGGACCATGAGGCCTGACGGTGCCATCATCATCACCACAAGCAATGATGATGCCCTTGGTGTCTATGCTTGCACCCCATATAACATCTATGGCACGGCTGGTTCTTCAGCACCCACCCGAGTCCTCTTGAAGGTGAGTGGTGGAGAGCGTATATGTTTATGTACATATATGCATCTGAGTGGAAGTCTGAGTCCTCGACATCCATAACTGGAGGAGTGAAAAACATGGAGTAGATTCTTCTTCTCTCCAACAACCCAACTGAGCTGGATAAAGAATTAGCCCCACAAAGTTGTGAACCTTTTGACGATCCAGGGATACTTACTGCTTATCTTCGTAGCATTTGCTAGGGATACGAAGAATGTTCACTACATTCTTGGTTCTCTGTGATTTAGGCTGCCTCACGTCCACGAGACGCATTCATGAAGAATTTTCTAGGAATTTCTCATCTCCAGCATGAGAGCACCTCTGGGCAATTGATGCAGAATCTCTTGCAGAAAGCCGGTGCTCTTTCTCTTCGATAAGCCAAAGCATGTAGACACACACAGACGCGCGCGCACAGCAGACACAGAAGAATTGGCTGATTATTGAAAAACATAAACGACACATCCAGCAAATAAGTCCCCGTGACAAGGTGATAACTATTGTAATTTTGAGCAGTTTTTTTGTTATTTGCACAGACATTTTTTGGGAGAAGAGTAGAAAATATGGCACTCTTTTGAAGGCTAAGGAAAAAAATTGCATTTTCCCGTTGTGCATGAGAATGAGTCCAGCAAGATTTATATCCCTATTATTTACTGCCACCCACTGTGAACTTTCAGATAGGGCAGGCTAATAACGAAGTAACGCCCTTGAGCTACAGTATGCTTCTTCTGTCTCCTCATCATTTTGACCATTTCGGATATTAATGATCGGCTCTTCCATGGTGTCTCTTGTGTTTATGTCCCAGGATCCTCCTATGTTCACTCTGCGCCCCAAGGAAGAATATTTCCAGGAGGTGGGGCGGGAGCTGCTCATCCCTTGTGCTGCCCGAGGTGACCCTGTACCCATTATTACTTGGACTAAGGTGACCCATCTTTTTTTTTTTGGTAGATGACCAATATAAACTAAGTAGCCTTTCTAGAAACATCAGTGGCTTGAAGAGGGGGTGGTCTTCTTTAAGCAGACATTTTAAATGTTTCTTCATGGTTTA
This sequence comes from Intellagama lesueurii, assembly GCA_037013535.1. NCBI lineage: Eukaryota > Metazoa > Chordata > Lepidosauria > Squamata > Agamidae > Intellagama > Intellagama lesueurii. The sequence continues at coordinate 1,485,380 of JBAJHW010000021.1, forward strand.
TATTTTCATTTTATTGTTCCTCCAAGAAGGTTAGAGCATGAAGAATATCTGTCCAAATGGCCCTCCCCACCTCCATACATGTCCTCACCACTGCCTACACCTGCTTTGATCAGGAGCTTACTAGGTTTTCCTCCAACCAGGGCTTTGCAGGTTGGAAGTGGGCTTAATGAAGGTTATATGATGAGTGTATGAGTTTCCCCCAATATTTGTTTCTTTTGGTTGGTTGGTTGGTTCCACTTATATCTTCCTTTTCCTCCAGTCAGCTCAAGGTGGCATACTTTACTCTTTTCACAACGCCCTTATGAAGTAGATCAAGCTGAAAGAGTGTGACTGGCCTGAGGTCACTCAGTGAGTTACCTGGGTTGATCGGGACCATGTCCTATATTCCAGGTTCTAGTTCAACAACTCTAACCTCTAGCCCACACTGACTGACTGACTTATTCCTATCCCTTTTTTTTTATCACAGCAGTAGTAATATTGTAAAAGCTAAGCCAGTGGCTGAAATCCTGTTTTTTATCCTAGTAAGTCGCAACTAGATGTAGGCCCAATACATCATTGGGGGTTTGGTGAGTCAACTCTTCTGTAAGTTCCATTGATTCAATGGGTCTACTATGGTTGCAACTCACTACACTAAGAACAGGATTTCAGGTTATCAGAGTGAGACCCAGCGCAGTGTAGCAGAGAGACGGATGGATGGGGATGGAATTATCGGGATTGATGCAGGAAGCCGTTGTTCAAACATCTTCCATAGAGATGACCAGCGGGGGGGTGTCGGTAGCCCTGTTCAGCTAGAAAGGACTCTCTGGAGTGTTGCTGCATCCACTGTAGGTAAAAAAACAAAACACTGGAACTTTTTATTTATTTATTTATAAAACATATAGACCACCCAGCTTAGTGAAATAACTTCTCAGCATGGTTTACATGATGTAAACAGACCACACAACCGAACTAAAAATAATCAAAAGAAAATGTTCGCATCCCCATTAATATCTCATCGTTAACAGTCAATCCATCTTATATTTGGTCTTTCTCTTTTCCTCAAGTTTACCCAACGTTATTGTTTTTTCCCCAGTGAATCTTCCCTTCTCATGATACAGGATTATAGTAGCATGACAATGAAATTAATGTGTGCTGCTGGGTATCATGTCAACACAAATTAAATAGTTCATTTCTTAGAATTATGAGCCTGATTCCTGGGTAAGCCCTTATTTTGGGTAGTTTAAATCTTATTGTAGGTTTTTTTTTAATCTGTTCCATTTCCCCCCCTCTTAAGTATTGTTTCTAACAATTACTCAGCTCAGAGATAGCCCTCCAATGGGAAGAACAAGACATCATAAAGATGTCCTTCTGCCACAGTGTGGAAAGAATGTACTGCGAGAAGTTCCAATATTTCCTTCTGGTCTGATCAGACCTCACCTGAAGTAGGATGTTCAATTCTCGGAATTGTAGTTTAAGAAGGGTATAGAGAAGTTAGAGGATGGAACTGAACTAGAAAAGGGCAACCAAGATGATAGCAAGTCTAGATACCAAACCCTGAGAGGTGTAGGGATTGGGTGTTCTTAAGTTTGAGAAGAGAAGACAGAGAGTTGTTACAACAAGCCATTTTCAAATATATGAAGGGCTGCTATGTGGCAGCTGGAACAAGCTTGTTTTGTGTGGTGCCAGAGAGTAAGATCCAAACCTGTGGATTCAAATACTAAGAAAGGACATTTCCACTAAACAGAGGTTGGGCGGCCATCTGTCCATATTGGGATTTCCGACTTCAGCAAGGGGTTAGACTCCAATTGTATGGTTCTGTTTTCTGTTTTTCCGTCCTGCAGATGAGCAGCAAAGGTCTGGCCAATGGCCAGGTTGACCAGAACAACAGCCTGGTTTTACACCCGTTGACCAAGGAGCAGCATGGCCTATGGGAATGTACTGCCAACAATGGTGTCGCCTGGGTCAACGCCGTAACCACTGTCTACGTATTGGGTTGGTACATTGTTCAGAATATTGGCAGAGTGCGGAAACCGCTGGTTTAAAACGTCCAGCTGCACAGAGGAGAAGAATCCAGATAGGGACGTACGGAGCAGATTATTATAATTACAAATCTCCAACAAATATACCACCCCTTATTGTATCGTTCGTTTGGTTTACCTCAACTGGCAATAGTCTCAATAGATTTAATCACAGTGTTGAGAAAGAATTTTAAAATGTTTCTCTTTTACTCACTTTTACTTTACTTCATATATGTCAGAATGCAAACAAACATATTCACTTGTTACTTTGTTTGAAATGGCAACTGGTGAACTTCATTATTTATTTATTTATTTATTTATTAAATTTATACCCCGCCCATTTAGACCAAGTCTACTCTGGGCGGCTAACAATAAAAATAGCATAATAAATTAAAAACAACAATAATGATATCATTCAAGATGGGAAAATAAAAATAATCAAGTTAAAGATGCAGTTTCTCCTCCCCTTCCTCTGTGTATTCTAGGTACCAGTCCCCATGCTGTGGCTAATGTCTCCGTGCTGGCACTCCAGCAGGCAGTGAACATCACCTGGGAACCAGGTTTTGATGGGGGTTACTTCCAGAGGTTCAGCATCTGGTACACACCACTGTGAGTCCTCAAATGTTTGCATGCTGTGCCATGTTCTCTCTCTCTCGCTCTCTGTCTAAGAAAATGATGCTTAACTTCTATTAAGCAAAGTGATTCAACTTATTTAGGCAGCTAACGCCAGGGAGAGAGAAACCTGTGTGTTGCATTCATCCTGTTCTCGCTCCCTAGACTAGTCTGCTGCACTCTTATAGGAATGGACCTCAACAGCTGGGAAACCTTGACATCTGAGCGTTCAGCCTGGAGGCAGGCAGTGCATCATGGCCTCTCCCATTTTGGAGAGACCCTTGTCCAGCAGGCCGAGGCCAAGAGGCAGTCCCGAAACCAGCCAAATCAGGGAGCTGGACCGGGGACAGACTGTATTTGTCTTCAGTGTGGAAGGGATTGTCACTCTCGAATTGGCCTTCTCAGCCACACTAGACGCTGTTCCAAGTCCTCCATACAGAGCACGTTACCATAGTCTCTCGAGACTGAAGGATGCCTAATCTAAATCTAATATAACTTTGCCTGTGTTGCAGGAAGATTCAGCTGACAATAAAATCTGCTTCTGTTCCTGTAGTAGGACAGGGAGGCCTTGGGCCAGATCTTGTTTCCAGACAGTATCTAGATGATTTTCTTCTGCCTTCTGTTTTTGGAAGCACACATGCCTTGTCTGCCCCACCTGCAAGACTCTGGAAATTGTGGAGGTCTTGCTTGTGGCCTGCTGAGGGGTCATCTGGAACAGAGTTCCTCCACAGAGCACCTGTACTTTGGAAGTCTCCATGTCTTTATAGAGAAGGGAGTAGAGATGGGCACGAATCACCCGTTTGGTGGTTTGTGCCAGTTCGTTTAGTGGCCAAACAGGTATTCAGCGCTTCAGAGCCCTGCCTCCTCCCTTGATTGCCCCTTGAGGCAGCAGCCTGACTTCCCTGCCTCACCTCTTCCAGTTGCTGCCTCTGAGTGGGAACCCACCAGAAGAGGTGGGGCTTTGAAGCTGTTCAGCGGCTAAAAGAACTGGCACGAACCGCTGAATTGGTGGTTCGTGCCCATCTCTAGGAGGGAGCAGACGTCCGACGTCAGTGGTAGCCTGTGTTCATTGCATTTAGTGGGGTGGAGGGGCACGGCACTTCCTGAGGGATGAAGCTGGGCAAAGGGGGGGGCACACCCACCCATGTCCTGAGAGTCTGGCATATGAACACAGAGGCAGGCGGGCAAACATTCAGACAGGGGTGGGATGGTTGGGAGGGGGGCAAGCTGCCACCGACTGTGATGCGCTTGTCTGCTGAGGTGTTTTCTTTTTGTTGGGTTTTACGTGGTTTTATATATTTGAAGTTCCTTATTATTTTGTTTCTTGTGTATAGCACTAAAACGGTACGGAATAACTGAAAATGATGGATGGTTTCAAATTCGTAGCCTCTTTCCTTCCGGTATCTCCTACAGGCTGAAGCACCTCCATCGGCCTCACCATGACTGGGTCTCGCTTCCAGTGCCTGTTGGGGCCTCGCACGTCCTCGTGGAGAACTTACAGTCAGACACTGGCTACCAATTCAGCGTTCTGGCGCAGAACAAACTGGGGAGTGGTCCCTTCAGCGAGATTGTCACCACTGTGCCGCTAGGTGAAGAGAGCTCCATGTTGTTCCAGTTGGGTGAGGGGGAATCTTTCTCTGAGAATCAGGGCGGGCAACAGGGGGCTGGGAATGTTAAAAACTCATAGCTGCAGCTTGTGCTGTTTTTCTCTGGATCTCATCTGCTTTTGCATCGCATCCTATCTGTTCTGCCCCAGGCGAGCTGGCCCCAGAGGCCAAGTGCCGCGCCTGCCAGGGAGTTTCAGAATTAGGGTAAAAGCAAGTGCAGAGATCTAGCAAATGGGATCATGCTGGAGATCCAAAGGCAGAGTACAGGATCTATCCAGAATCAGGGCAGCCCCGTTAGATCAAAAAACAAAGGTCGGATCTGTAAAGCTAGGTAAGCAGTCGAAGAAATTCAGGCCGGGGGGTCAGGATACATGATAAGCAAGGATCCACAGCTGAAAGAGTCACTGTTTAAAGGGAAAAAATATATACCAGCCTTAGATGAAGATTTGCATCGTTGAGCAAATCCCCTTCCTGGATTCACTCCTTGAAAATTGATTAACCCAGATAAGGCTACTTTTCTTGGTAAGGAGGGAGCAAGAAAGTTCATTAGCCAAATTTTCTGGTTACTCTTAGCTTGTTCTTAAAGATACCTTCAGAGCATTTTGACATTTGTTTCCATTTGCATGCCTTCCTTTTATCAAAACTAAGTATTATCTTTAAAATGTCTGAAATAATGAAATGGTTAAAAAAAAATTACACAATGGCCAGAATCATATTGGGAAATTACGCCGGCACAAGAGTAGTTGTGTAAACAGCAACAACACATTGTTGCTTATTAGTGAGATGATGATCATATTCCTGGCTGTGTGCCAGTCACAAGACTTGGCACATGCCAAAGGATGTGAGCAGCAGCTCTTGAAGGGGAGGCAATTGATTGCTGCAATTTATAAAATTTCACTCATCCTTATGTACATCCCGTTTGTTTTTAACAGTTTCATTAATAATGTAATTTCCCCCCTGGAACTACATATAATATGTTTTAAGATAGATAAAAAGATCAGTATGTTTAAAAGTTAATCAGGTGATCATTCACAATTAGGTACCCAGCGTGGTGAAGTGGATAGAGTGAGAAGTAGGACTGAGGAGCCCTGGGTTCGAATCCCTACTCAGCCATGGGACCTCACTTGGGGTGCGGAACTGGTAAAACCTCTCCTTAAATATCTCACTTACCTTGGAAAAGTACTGTTAGGGTCACTATCACTGATCATGACCCAGCGAAACAAAATTTAATCTTCCATTTCCACTTTCATGGCCTTATTATTATGATTATGATTATGATTATTTTATTATTTATTTATTTATTTATTTATTTATTTATTATTTGATTTCTACCATGCCCCTCTAGACAGAGTCTACTCGGGGCGGCTTACAAACAGTTATAAAACATCATAAAATGTAATCATATAAAATCGTCTTTATAACTATCAAAATATATCATAAAAACAATCACATAGAAATTCAAGATGGAGGAAAACGGAAACTAAGGGAAAAAATCAAGTATTGTCTGGAGGGAAGGCCTGCCTAAAGAGCCAAGTCTTTAAATGACTCTTAAAATTATTAATAATTATTATTAATTATTATCATCATCATCATCATAATCATCATCATTATTATTATTATTATTAGCACCAGCTAGTGGCTTTTGCTCACCCCTTACACATTCTCTCCCTTTCCCCTCATCCAGAGTTCCAAACAGCCACAAGTGTGTTTGTACTACAGAGTTAGCAGCAGTTTGATTGCACTTTCATTATCCTGGTTCCATCCATGGCATCTTGGGATTTGTAGTTTGGGAAGGAACTTAGAATTCTAATACAGGAACTCAGAGCAACACCCCCGGGGTGCAGACCTTAATGTGGCGGAGAGGGTTAGAGTGTGTCAGAGAAACTGAGAGCAGTGCCATGGGGGGGGGGGGGGGCTAGACTCCATTATGAGCCTGGACACCATTATGAGCAGGGGTACCCAAGGCAGAAGGGTCACAGCCGAGACACCAGACTAAGATGCATCCGTCCTCTTCAAGAGAGACAGTTGCATCAGCAGAAGAGCATGGATAGCTTCAATAGTGATGCAGGCAGAGAGACTCCCGCAGAGCAGCTGCAGGGCAGCAGCGTTAGTTCAGAGTAGACCTTTGGTCTAGATGGGCGGGATAGAAATCCAATAAATAAATAAATAAATAAAATACCGTATTTTTCCGTGTATAAGACTATACTTTTGTCTAAAATCTTTAGACTAAAAATTGGGGGTCGTCTTATACACGGAAGTAAGCTGAGGAGAGAACAAAAACAAGTGGAGCGGAAAGCGGGGATCAAAGTGATCCTGCAGGGCTTTGATCCCTGCTTTCCCCACCCTTGCTAAGCCCCACTTAGATTTCTTAATTTTGGGTTAGAAAAGTGGGGGGGGGCGTCTTATACATGGGGGCGTCTTATACACGGAAAATACGGTAAATAAATTCAAGGTGACACTGATGGAGGATCTGTTGCCGACAGCAGCAGCAACACTCAACTTTTCTTAGTACTGCACAGAAGGCGGCAATGGTAAACCATTCTGAATATTTCTTACCTTGACGACTCTAGGATGAGACGGTCTAAAATGAAACAGGAGACAGTGCTGGAAGATGAGACTCTCGGGTCAGAAGGCACTCAACCAGCTACTGGGGAAAGGCAGGACAAATAGTGATGTCGCTAATGACCCTTAAAGCCAGAAGGACCTCTAGTGGCGGCCGTGCATAGAACAAATCCTATGTAACAGTTAAGAAATCAAAAATAACAGAGCAGTGATACACAATATTGCATCAAATAAGTTAAGGTAACAAAACAATCAAGTAAAATACAGGATCAAAAAGCAAAATAAACATACACTCACAGAGTAAAAGACTTTAGAAGCAAAATAAACAGTTACAGTGCTCCACAATTCATGCAAAAGTGGTCTAAGTCTTATTCAGGTGTAAAACAGCCTCCGAATAATGGTGGAATGCCACTCCGGCAATTAGTCCTCACTGTGGTCAGCAACTGTGGTGGGCCATTGCAGTCATGGTCCGACCCCAGCCATCATACCATTCAAACTATAAATGCTAATCATCCTCAGAAGCTCATCAGAACAGAAGGCAACATTGTGATGCGTTTCTGAGGCAGGAGCACACCAAACTGTGCCTACGTTTGCGAAATACAAAGCAAATAAAATGTGTGTAGAGTTTAAAAATGCTTCTCAATGGACTTTAATTAGAAAAAGGGTCTGCCATGGGAGATGGGCAAACAAGGGAGTTCAGAATTTTTCAATTTGATTGGAAAATTCCCCAAAGAGGGCTTTTCATGGATTCCCGTCTCCTGTTGTTGTTATGATTATTATTATTTGCTTTTCAGGTTATCCAATGAACACCATGCCGCCCACTTCACTGGCGACTCCTTCACAGATCTTTCTTTCCCCTCCTCAATCTCTGATGGCCAACGAGACCACATGGGGGGTTCTGCTGCTCTGGGAACCCCCTTTCCATTACTCTGTGGCTCTGACTGGCTACGCACTGGAGCTACGGCTGGACCAGGGTGGCTGGGAGGTACTTGATGGCTCCATTCCCAGTTCTGAAACTCAGCTCCTGGTGCCTGGCCTAATCAAGGTGAGTTGGAAAGGGATCCAGCCATGAAAAAAATAGACATTTTGGAACTGAGCTCAGAGGGGTGTATGATGTGCAGCCCAGGTTGGCTTCGGTGGCACTGTCTGGCTCCTTTCACGATCATTGCTTTGGTTTTTTAAAAAATAAAATGTAACTGACAGAGTTTGCACACAGGAATTTCAAGCCTTAGGATAAAACACACACACACAGAGAGAGTAAAAATTGGTATTTTCCTTTATGTGTTCATGTTCCAGCTGTTGAAAGTAAATAAAATCATCACTTGGTCTTTGTTAAAAACATTAAAGAAGTTTTACTGTTTAAACACACGTAGAACAGAATAAACTTATAATGCTTTGGCATTTCTTGTTTTATATATGAACTTGTACTTGACTTAGTTATGTTAGTATTTCATCCTTAAACTTGACAGACATAGTTACTCTAACTAACTCATTTAACAGCTAAACCTATCATCCCTATCTGACAAAAATTATATCCTATCACATATTTGACTCTTATTTTTAGGATGCATTAAGAGAGGTATAGTCTCCCAATTCTGCGAGGTACTAATTCCCCTCTATTCAGCATTGGTTAGGTCTCATCTAGAGTGCTGTGTCTAATTCTGGACACTGCAGTTCAAGAAGGATGCCAACAAATTAGAACAAGTTCAGAGGAGGGCAACAAGGAGGATCAGGGGACTGGAAACCAAGCCCTGTGAGGAAAGACTGAAGGAACTGGGTATGTTTAGCCTTGAGAAAAGAAGACTGAGGGGGGATAGGATAGCACTTTTCAAATACAGAGGAAGGATAGGATCTGTTCTTGAACATCCCAAAGTGCAGGATATGTAATAATGGCCTCAAAATACAGGGAGCCAGATTTACGCTGAATATGAGGAAAAACTTCCTAACTGTTAGAGCAGTATGACAATGGAACCAATGAACCCGGAAGGTGGTGAGCACTCCCAATGCGGGAGGCATTCAAGAGAAAATTGGGCCACCCTCTATCAGATCTGCTTTGACTTAGATTCCTGCATTGAGCACGGGGGTTGGACTCGATGACCTTATAGGCCCCTTCCAACTCAATTATTTTGTGATTCCATGATTCTGTTTGAGAGACTCCTAATTGACACTTGCTTTATATAGCTATCAGGCTGATGCCAGGCACATTCTGATTGGTCAGAATGCTTCCCTATGCAAATATCACATTCCAGCCCTTCCCATATTAACACACGTGTGTGTACACATATTGTGATGTACAATCACATTTTCCAAGCAGGATTCCCGAAATTAGGAGAATGCGTGTTTCTGCAATGTGGATTTTGATGCCACCTTAACTGGCATGGTGCCCTCCTGTGGAATCCTGTTGATTGCATTTTGCAAGAGACTTGGAACTTTCTGCCAGGAAACTCTGGTGCCCTTCTCTGAACTACAGCAAGGACGTTTTTCAGTCTCCCCTAACCCTAACGACGACTTCCAAGACTTCATAGGATGCAACCATGACAGTTAACGTCGTAGCAAACCGATTATCTTAGTGTGGGAGGGGCATCTCCTAATTAGTCAAAATAACGCTTCGCAGTTTGTGAGAGCAGACATGCCTGCAGTGCAGTTACACCAACGGTGGGAAGATGGCGGTGTCGCCGTGGTCCCCAACCTTGGGCCTCCAGATGTTCTTGGACTTCAACTCCCAGAAATCCTGGCCAGCAGAGGTGGTGGTGAAGGCTTCTGGGAGTTGTGGTCCAAGAACATCTGGAGGCCCAAGGTTGGGGAACCACTGCTTTAGAGGGTTGCCCTAACGTCCCTCTGCTTTCTCCTCCACCCCTTCCCATACAGGATGCCTTCTATGAGTTCCGCCTGGTGGCCTTTGCAGGCAGTTACATCAGTGACCCCAGCAACACAGTCAATGTTTCCACAACAGGTAAGGTCCAAAGATGGAGGGGGTGCAGTAGCCCTGAATTCCACATAGCCAGGGTTCTTGTGGAGTCTGAAGCCCAAGGGTACCTAGTGAGTTCCACTATTCAGTGGAGGACCAGAATGTCCCACCTCTTGGCCCAACACTGTAGCCACTACACCAGGCTCCCTTCTTTCCAATCCAGCCCACTCTTTCTCTCCCCATCAGGCATGGAAGTGTACCCATCCCGCACCCAGCTCCCCGAGCTCTTGCCACAGCCTGTGCTGGCTGGTGTGATCGGAGGCGTCTGTTTCCTCAGCACAGCTGTCATCTTCAGCACCATAGCAGCTTGCATCATGAACCACAGGCGAGCGGCCCGTCTCCGCAAACGCAGGCAAGGTAAAAAAAAAAAAGGGCAGTGGGGCCATCAGGAGCATGGAGGTGGGCCTCTGTGGTGTGGGAATCCAGACGGTCAAAGTTTATCCCAAGGCAGGATGTTCTGAGAGCTTATTGACCGGGAAGGGGCCTGTGCGGCAAAAACATTGAGTCAAAAGAGTCATCCTTAGAGGGGGGAATGGCAGGATCTCCTTGTCTTCAAAACTGGTATATGTGTTCCCAGTTTATTCCCTTTGAGAGGAAAGGCAGGAGAAAAGAACTTGGAGCAATTCTTGTTCAAATGCCAGGTTTCAGGAGGACGTTAAAGGCTGTAGGCTCAATTTCCTGGGAGGAATTCCGCTGAATGGTTGCGGCCCAGTGCAGTCCAAATCTGGTACTGTATAGAGTCCAACCTCCTGGGTATCTCAAGATGGCACAAATATATTCTCAAAGGCTTTCACGGCTGGGATCTGATGGTTGTTGTAGTTTTTTCGGGCTGTTTAGCCGTGTTCTGGAGGTTTTTCTTCCTAACATTTCGCCAGTCTCTGTGACCGGCATCTTCACTCTGTCTGTGTTCTGGTGTAGTGTGTGGGATAGTTGAGTCATCCCACACTATCCCACACACTACACCAGAACACAGACAGAGCTCTGACTTAGTCTGTATTAGTTCAGCAAATTTGTCTTTTCTAGCCTATTCTGTGCATACATCCACTTATTTATTTATTTATTTGAGGGAAGGGAGCCAGAAACCGTACTCAGCTTTTTCCCGTGGCTTCAGAAAGTCTATATTTTTTCTTGGCAACAAAACTATTGAAACGTCTCCCAGGATAAAGCCACAAATCTTCAGTGATGTTTTTGTACGTTTGAGGACTAACGGCGCTCTGCTTTCTTTTAAGAAAAGTTGACATTCTCAAGAGGCCTGGGTTTTTGGCCCTGTTGCCAGGGTCTTGAGTGATCTCCAATAGCACGTGGCTCTGCTTTTTGCATGTGGATCGGCATGGCTAAAGTTGCGTGCAAGAAATTGCAGGAGGCAATGTTCCTGTTGTAAAGGGGAAAGAATGGGGAGGATGGAGAGACTGAAACTGGCATGGGGGATGTGAGCATGTGTGTCTGTCTGTCTGAGGGCCACAACGTGGCAGCTGCCTGTCCCCTTTCATCGCTTTTTCAGTTGCTCTCCATGTGATTTCCCCTTTGTGTTCTCATGAACTTCCAGATCCACCAATTGTGTTCTCCCCCAACAAGAAGCTTCTGCCGTCACAGTAAGTCACACCATTGCATGTCATCACTATTCTTCCCCCCCCCCCTCCGCTCATGACAACACCCTTCCCTTTTTTGCTTATCTCCCTGCTCTATCCTCCCAGGTGTTGGTTTTGTTTTTAACAGGCTGCAGGGGAGGGGAGGGGGCCCTAAGGTGTCTGTTGCAGCCTTCCACAATGCTGCCAACCTTTCAAAGTTTGGGGAGCACCGTTCCGATCACCTGACAACCCTCTTGCTGGCTGGGTCTAATGGGCGTTGTAGTGACAAACATCTGGAGGGCATTTAGGACAAATATCAGGAAAACCTTCTTAACTGTTAGAGCAGTACGACAATGGCACCCATGACCTCGGGAGGTGGTGAGCGCTCCCATGCTTGAGGCATTCAAGAAAATTCAGATCTGCTTTGATTTGGATTCCTGCCGTGAGCAGTGGCTTGGACTTTATGGCCTTATAGGTCCATTCCAACTCCATGATTCTGTGATGGGGAGCAGTAACAGCACCCTCACATTTCGGTTACCCACTAACTGGCATTTAGAGGTAAACTTTTTCAGAACATAGAGGTTCCGTTCTTATTGTGCCAACTAAGAAAAGCCCTGAAACTGGGCCATGCCAAAGTTCTCTCTAATCCAGCACTCAGTCCCTCAACTTAGCTAGCCCAATGTGTTCAGGAAGCACATAATAATGACTCCGGGATTTCTAGTGCAGCTGAGCAATATAGTTCAGGACTTACATCTGTTCTCTAAAAGTACAAGGTGTAGCCAGCAGCTAAAAATGAGGCAGCAAGCTCCGAGTGATGGTCCAAAGGCCACTAAGAGCTTAGACCAGCCTCTCTCATCCTTGGAGCAGAGATGGGCATGAACCGGTGATTTGGCAATTTGTGCCAGTTCGTTTACCACCGCAACAAGTCTTTGGCGGCTTGGCACCCTGCCCCCTCCGGCGGATGCCAGCTCAGAAGCACCGTCTGGAGGAGGCGGAGACACTGTCTCTGAGTGGGCGCCTGCCGGAGGATGCTGAACTGCCAAACACTTGTCGCGGCAGTAAACAAACTGGCACCAACTGCTGTACCGACCTTTTGTGCTTATCTTTACCTCGGAGCCCTCCAAACGTATGTGGGACTGCAGCCACCATTGGCTGCCATGCAGCTGAGAAGATTGGCTGTTGCAGCCCAAACATCTGGAGGGTCCTATGTGGCTTCTACTAGTCCTGCTGTCGGATGGGTACCTCAATTTCGACCCTCAGCAGACCATTTGGCAGGGTTGTGGGGCCTTCTGCTGCTCCCCTAGATGTCGGTGAGGCTGTAGAGCAGACTCTTCCCACCGGGATCCCCTTAGTTTTCTCTTTTTCCATCCGCCCCAAACTCTTTCATGCTTAGCTTAATCAAGTCTAGGAGGGTTCAAAAGCTCAACCTTTTAATGATGTTTTAATGACCTAGTCAAGATATGACCCAACTTTCTTTTTTCAACTTCCCTCACGAGTCACAGGATTTTGTTTCTTGAGGAAATACAGTTATCTCGTGACTCTCCCGTCCTCTATACAGGCCTCATGATGGCCAGGAGAGGGTGAGAGAAAAAGGAGTTTTCCTAACAACCGGTCGTTGTTGTGAACCATCTCAGTTGCAGTGCAAAGGCTGGGATCCTGAGGTGGAAGACAGACGGGGTTAACTTTCACATGCCTCCAGCCGGCAGTTAAAGAGTCACCACTATAGTTCCCAGTGGGAACTTGAGAATCCCAGCAGTGACTTTTTAATTGCCGCCTGGAAGCCAGTGAATGTTAACACCTTCTGCCTTCCAGCTGCATGAAAACAAACAAGGTTTTGGCCAAGATGTTTTGAGAGGGCATGGTCCTGAAGGGGCAACTTAAGACAATTAGCTTCATAAAAGATGTGCTCTTACTTAATATGAAAACAGCTACTGCTGATTCGTCCATGTGGATCAACGCAGCTGTCTGCATTTGTGGATTCTCCCTATCAGTATGGTTGTGGGAATGGTCAGGGTGAGTCTTTACACTTTGCCACTGTTCAGAATTATTAAAGCCACTGAATACCATCTGTTGGAGAACAGGGTGCTGGATTAGATGGCGCACGCACACACATGCACAGAGAGAGAGAGAGACCAACTGACCTGATCTTGTGGGTTTGTTTAAAGATGACCACAGGTGTAGAAAAGTGTACACGGAGATGGAATCAAAGTCCTTCCTTTGATTGGAAGGAAATGGCCTGCCAAGGGTGAATTTGATGGTCTGTATGAGTTACAGGGTTTTGCATTATTTTGCCCTTTGAAATAAATAGCCTGTATAATTTGATCATATTGTAAGTCTGCTAGTCATAAGGGGGACTGAATTCAAGATGACCACCTGCTGCTTTGGCTTCAGAGATTCCCCTCAGGTTTTTGCCACCCATCATACAAAAATTTCCAAAAATTAAGATCTATAAACTTTAAAACTTCAGTTCTCAGGGAGCTGAATATTGCACCTAGCATCCCATGAGCATCACCCTGTGTGCCACCTTGGCTTATATGGGGGTCTCGAGAACTAGCATTTACTCCTGTTCATTACCATAGTAGAACCCACCCCCAGCCACCCCGGCATACTATTACTGGAGATTTCTCAAGTGTCCTTCTTAAAGTCTATTCATCTAGTGTCAGGAAGGGTCAAAGGTCACCTGGTCAAACTGGTGAAGAACCATCTGAATTTTCTGCCTTCCCATACCACATCTGGCTTGGCTTTTTGGAATCTTCTGGAAGTAAGCCAGGAAAAAAAATGAAAAGATAAATGAACAAAAAACACCATACATCCGAACCCTAGTATTTGAGGTTGTTAAGAAAAAGGATTCTAGTCCCTCTTCCCTATCCCATTAGTTGTTGTTTTTTTGCATAGAAGGACATACTTGAGATAGAGCAAGCATTACAGTCCGCAGCGGTTCGGCTGGTCCTTCTGGTCATCCTCAATTCATAGTTCTGTTCTCTGAACTATCTCAAGACATCTTGTTGATGATACACCCCTTGATTACTAGTCTGCAAGAGTTTTCTTGCATCATTTGATCTCTCTTAAGTCCGATGGTCCTCTTCTGCGGGCAGGACCCAGGTGGCTGGGTCAGGGCTGATTGTCAAACCCTGGGGTTAAGGAACAGAAGGCGAAAAAAATGAGTCTTCTGTCCGCTGACCCCTGCCCCCCCCCCCCCAAAAAAGTGTATTTCGCTTGATTTTTCTCCTTTCTCCTCACAGAAATTCTACAGGCTCTGCTAGCCCAGACAGCATTGTAAAGGTGAAATTCCAAACGTCCCCCTACCAGAGTCTTCGCCGCAGCTTGCTGTGGGGAGAGAAGGCCGGCGCTGATCCAGGCCTCAACATCTTTGGTGGCAACTCAGGGAATAGTTCCAAATTCGTCCTCTACGAAAGCCATGTTGGGGAACCCCTACCCTTGGAGCACATCCGCCGTGGTCCCGATGGACGTTTTGTGGTCCAGAAGGAGGAAGTGCTGTCTCAAGAATGCTTGGCAGCTGCAACAGAACAATATTCCCTCTCTCTGGCTTCCTCGGACAGTGGGTCTTGCCAACCAGAGCCTTATCTGCAGCTCTACTCTCCTGCAAGATCCGAGGAGCTGGTGTGGCAGAAAAGCATACGTCTGAGGCCGAAGAACTCAAGCGTGGCCCGCCGTAAAGCCAAGGCCTCCGGCTACTGCCAGGGCCACTACTTTGACCGTAGTAACAGCAGCCCGACGGAGGAAGCTAAGCCCTTGTGTATCGTGAATATCAGCCCAGTGACAACCATGCCCTATGGGGCCACTAAGCAGCAGGCACGGGCTAGCCAGGGCTCCGAAGGGCATGTGGAAGGTGCAGCCCCTGCTGCCGCTGCTTCCTCCTCTCCTGGCCAGTCACAGAGTCCTTCCTTACGCACCTACGGTCGGCCTCCGGGTAGCCAACTCCAAGCCAATACCTCAGACCAAAGTGGGATTCTCCAGTACTTGAGCCTACCTTTCTTCAAAGAGATGAATGTGGATGGAGACGAAGAGGAGGAGGAGGAGGAGGAAGGGAAGACAATGTATGCGCCTGCCTTCCTTGAAGATTCAGCCAACCTCAAGCAAACTGTCCTAGGAAATGAGGACAGAATCCTTTGTCCAGACTATATGGATGTGCAAATCTACTCGGACTCTGCTCAGGAACCAGCCACAGCCAAATCTCTTCTGAGGCTCCCTCAACCCAACACCGGCCCAGCTAAAGCAGCCTTGCCCGGGACCTCGGTTTGCTCAAGTTCCCTGAGCTCTGTTTCGGAAGGGTTCCCGCGCAAGGAGCAGGACCCTTGGTTGCGGTCGCTCCCCCAGCCCCTCACAGGCCGTAGCCAGACTGAGACGGCGCACGCGGCCATCCCCGTGGAACATGACTGGCTGCGGGTGGCCGATTTGCCCCCGGTAGAGTCTCTGCCTCCCGAGAGACACAAATTGCCGGCTGCTGTCGCCACCGAGAAGTTCTTGAGGGGCAGCCTGACCAGCCCAAAGCAGCGGCCGAGGCAGTGGGTCCTTTCTGAGACCCCCTTCGGTGGCACCATCCTTGGTGGGCAGCTACCTCAGTTCCCCCTTTGGGGAAGTGGTGAGTTGGCAAAGCAACTGTGTAGAAGAGGAGGGCAAGCACCCCAGAAACCCTCCAGTTCCTGCGGTCAGTAAAAGGTGAGGCAGTGGGTTGCGGGTAGAGATAAAAAAAACCACACATTTTCTGGAAAGTTTTCTTGGGTCGAAGAGGGTTCAGGAACTCTGAATAAAACAGTTCTAGGTTCCAGAAGGCCCTGCAGAGAAGAGAAGAAACAAAAAAAGCAGGTTTCTAGTTCTTCAGATTGTGAACTTACCTAGAACTTAGAAATGTGAACTTAGAAATGTGGTTGATGAGCTGTGAAAGCCAGAGTGAGAAACAAAGACATTTTCAAGAGATCTGAGACATGCAGGTGGGTGGGTGATATGTAAATTATGAAAATAATTTTTTCTAAAAATCGCAATGAATTTAAGGGGACTTTCTACGATCCAAGTTTGGTATTTAACTTGTTTTTAGCTGCAAAACAGAGGCCGAGTTCTGTGCCTTTTGACCTCATCATAATCATAGAACTGCAGAGCTGGAAGGGACCCTTTGGATCATCGAGTCGAACCTGTCAAGGAGACACACTGGGGAATCAAACTCCTAGATCAGTTCGATGAGCGAATGGTCTGACCTGGTATAAACACACCTCCCATGAGGAGAGGAGCCTAGCCCAGTCAAATGAACAGAGCAGCTGTTTTGCTTTGACTTAAGCCAATGCTAAGGCTGGGGACGTGGTGGCGCTGTGGGTTAAACCGCAGAAGCCTCTGTGCTGCAAGGTCAGAAGACCAGCCGTCGTAATATCGAATCCACGCGACGGAGTGAGCTCCCGTCGCTTGTCCCAGCTCCTGCCAACCTAGCAGTTCGAAAGCATGCAAATGCGAGTAGATAAATAGGTACCACCACGGTGGGAAGGTCACGGCGTTCCGTGTCTAGTCGCGCTGGCCACGTGACCACGGAAACGGTCTTCGGACAAACGCTGGCTCTATGGCTTGGAAACAGGGATGAGCACCGTGCCCTAGAGTCGGACAGGACTAAATGTCAAGGGGAACCTTTACCTTTTAAGGGTGGAAAGCAACAGGAAAAGAGGAAGACCAAATATGAGATGGATCAACTTGCTCAGCTCTTGAGTTTGCAAGAGCTGAGCAGGAGGGCAATTGAGGACCAGACATTTTGGGAGACTGTTCATTCATAGGGTCCCCGTGAATTGGATGCAACTGGACGGCACATAGCAACCACAACAAAGTGTACCTATTATAATGCTCTGCCTATTATAACAGTGTCCATTTTGTACATCCATGCTCTGTTCACGGCCCACCCCTTCATCACGATCCAAACAAACTTGCAGAAGTCTAGAAGCCCATCCATTCCAGCAAACTGGTTACAGTGGGGGTGGTTTTGCTACTCAAAGAGCCAGGGAAATAGGAGGTGATTCGGAGAAGCCATGAGAGTGGGACTCTTCTAACCTCAGCCCTGTTCACATCCCTGTTTTCTCACCTTGTGTGGATTTATGCTCCTTCCTTGCTTCCAGGAGGAACACGTCTGTGGATGAGAATTATGAGTGGGACTCGGAGTTCACCTTGGAGTCTGACCTGCTGGATGCACTGCATCTGTACCGCATTGAGAACCCTAAAAGGCCTGTTTCCACCATAGCTGTGCAGGAGTTGGAGAAACAGAGTAAGCCCCTCTGGCGCAATTGGCTGGCGGATGGATTGCACTCCAGCTTGGGGTCCCCACACCCTAATTTTAAGGGGGAGGGTTGTTTACCAGCTGGAATCTCATCACCGGCTAAAGCAATCAAAAGCTTTCAGCCGCATCTAGAGAGAGGGGGGGAAAACAGCTCTTTGGTTGTGTTTCCCTAATGAACTTTATTTAGGATTCTTCTGATGTAATCAGGGATTTGCCTATTTGGTGTAAAGCCAGCCTGGTCATTTTGAAAAAAGTTAGTAATAAAGGAGATTAGACACCATCTAAATATGGAAGAGAGTCTTTTAAAATCTTGGTTGAGAATGTGAATTGTATAGCTAGCTAGGAAGACAAGATCCTGGTTCTTCCAAGTCCTCTCCAACACTCTAACTACTATACAACACTGCTTCTCTCCATTCATTGGAGAATGCTAAAACTCTTCAGTAACCCTTACCCATTTCTCCTTTCCCTTTGCAGGTTCAAAGACCTCCAGCGAAACCAGTGGTTCACCCTCAAACTCCCAGTCAGTGGGTGCCTTAGACGGGTCCAACTCTCCTTTGCCCAGTCCTGAGGAACGCTGTGCGGCCCTTCGTGAAGAATTCTTGGCATACCGCCGGCGTCGAGAGGCCACCCAGCAACGCCGCCAGAAGCTGGCCTCCAGCCACAACCGGGGGAATGAGCGATTCGAGCAGGCGACTTTGCTATGAGGAGTCTTCTGCCTCCCAAAAAAACAGCCTGGCCATGTTGTCTTCCATGACGCAGTGGGGTCTCTCCACAACCATCAAGTTGTCTGGCCCTTTTGACTGTGCTTTTGTTGGGAGATGGGAGTCCACCAGAAGTACACAAGGGAACTGCATTCTCGATGGACCATGTTAAGTGATTAGGGGAAGTTTTCTACAAGAGGGTGGATGAAGAGCATCTTATGCTGGGAGAAAATGTGTTAAAACTATTGGCTATGTGGTTTTATTTTTTAAGCCTCTTGTTCATTGGGTAGGGGGTAAAGGGTATTGTTTCGTAAACCGAGTCTTTGATGAAAATGAAAGACGTTGTACTAAGTTCGATGTTGTGTGAACTGGAGTGGTATGAAACGAGGGGACAGCCCACAATTTCAGGGGAACTTGGCAAAGGCACCTTCCTCAACTTGATGCCCTCGATGGGTGTTTAGCTCTAACTCCCTGCATGGCAATGCTGGCTGCGCCTGATAGAAGCGGCAATTCAGCACACCTTCTGGGGTGCCAGGTTGGAAGTGGATGGATTAAGCATTTGGGAACGTCCTCCGTTTTAGAAAAGAAAGTACTAAGATAGTGACCAGATAAAGGTTTATAAAATTGCAAACAAGACAGGGAAAGAAAAATCTTCATGTCTTACACTAGTATAGGGGTACTGCACCTATGACCTTCTAAATGTTTCTGGACTCCAAATCCTATTATCCACAGCCAGCTGGGTTAGTGATTAGAGATAATGGGAGTTTCAGTCCCCAACATCAGGATAGCTACAGCTTTTCCATCCTTGACACCTTTGGGTGGAGGGAAAGAAGAATGAAGGACAAACCAGTTACTTTCTTTGCAAGATGATTGATATACAGAATTCACTGCCCCCCTGCTAGAAGCGTGGTAAGTCAACAGAACCTACAGGTTCAGGGGCAGTATACCTGTGATGCAGATGAAGAACCACTTCACTGCTTTGCTTGGTACTTTTTCCAAGGCTGTCCGGTATTAACATCAGAACTCTGGATTGACAAGATTAGAGGCGATGAGCTGGTTCGGAGAAGTTGGACCCGATATCTCCTGTGCATTTGGAATCCCCTTTTGCCTTTCCTTCAAAACGAGGACTGAAACGGGGTCTTATTTGTTGAAGCCCCGCAGCTTCCCGCTATCTCCTTTCTGCTTTGGTTCTCGGGAGTGGAGTTTACTGTCCCTTAAGTACGGAGCTGTAACCTTTTGTCTTGAACTCCCTCCCGAGTTCCTGCTATTGTCTGTGCAAAACTGTCCCGCCTTAAGACTACTTCAGCTTCTCAGGCCGTCTTTGCTCCGTGATCAACAGATTTTTTTTTCTTGCTTGCTTGCTCAGAAAAACCCCGTTTGAGCCGGAGAAAAATTCTTCCATGTCCCCCAAAGCCGTCATGCTCCACACACATGCCTTACAGCTGCCCATGTCCAAGGCATCGTTCTGTTTCAGTCCACATCAGACAGGCATCAGCTGGAGTCCAGTTGTGGCACCAAGCACACATACCTGAATACCTTCGAAACACCCTGACCTTAAGTGTTTCTCATCTTGTGTGTGCAAACAGTCCATGCATGGGGCAAGGATTTCCACTTGCCAAAGGGCCCAGCTTGCTTTTTCTTTTTTTCCAAAACTGCAGATTTCTAACTCTTAATGGTCATAAGATGTGTCTGAAAGCATGTAGGCCCGTCACATCTCCAGAGTCCGGCAGTCTTTACGAAGTCTTTGCCTTTCCCGTGTGGAAAAGTGGAACAAAAATAAAGCCAAGAAGTCCACATGTATACACAGCCACCCACGGCTGGGTTGGTTGGCACAAAACAGATTCCAATCTTTGTAGGCGACCGAAAAAGTACAGAGGCGTGTCAAAATACACATATTTTTTTTGGGGGGGGGGATATTGTCCTCTCACCCGGCACAATGTTAAAAGCAGGAAGCTTACAGGGGGAGGGGACTGGAAAGCGGAGGGGGGGAATGACACGGTGGAGGGAGGGATACAAAAGATTTTATTGTGTCAGAGGGAACATAGTTTACCGCTGACATCTTCCGTCTGTAAAGGAATGCAGTGACGTGCAGAAAACCCTCCAAAGTTGAGTAGCTAGGGTGATGTTGTGTGTGTGTGTGTGTTTTAAAACTTGTTTTGTACTCTGAAGTGCTTATAGCCAGGAGGTAAACCAAACCACCACCACCCCATTTGCTAAAAAAGGGATAGAGAGAAATCAGCTAAACCGGTGGAGTGGCTCAGATGCAGCCCCGCCTTCTAATTCCACCCTGCAGCTTCCTTGAATCCAGCCGGCATGCAGACCATCTAGGGTTAAGAATGACCCGTGTGCAGGCTGGAGGAAGAGCTAGCTTCCTCTTTTCCCAAATTTGGTCTTTCTTTAGCAAGTCACATGGTCCCAGGGGGCCCCCGAAGGCTGCAGAAGAGTCCCCGGCTGGAGCCGAGCAAAGGGCAGGAACAATGGGAGCAGGAAGGGATGACTCCACAACCATGTTGAACGGTGGCACCTCTGGTTGATGAAAGGAACTGTAATCGACGAACCTTGTGGAATTTTAACTGAATAACTGGCCGATGGGATCTGCATTTGTTGGAAGAAGGAGAACAAGGAGGAGGATTCTGAAAGAAGGCAGGAAAGGGTGGGCAAATAATCATAACTAACAACAACAATACAATAATAACAGTCGTCGTCACGATTAAATATAGAGATCTGGCCATCGAAACCTCTCGCTTGTGGATGAAACACACTTCACTGGTCCGCGTTGTCATTGGGGCTTTAGGAACATCATCAAGAAATTTCACACAGTATTATAAGCCGTTGCAGATCTCTGAAACCACACCATCAGAGCTACCAAAAAAAAACCACGGCAATATTAGGAGCAGCATATATACTGTGCCGATATTTGACAGATTATTTAGGTTTTTGGTTAAAACTTGTACCTGTTCTATAATACCAGTCAATGTTTTTTATAATTTTGATTGACTGTGCCTGGTGTTTTTATTTTTGAATAATAACCACCTTAGAACTGCAGAGCTGGAAGGGACCCTCAGGGTCATCCAGTCCAGCCCCTGTCAAGGAGGCCCAGTGGGGGATTCGAACTCCCAACCTCTGGGTTTTGCAGCCATTCCTTGGAATCCGACAGATTCAGCTACCAGTCACCCCTGGGCCATGGAAGGTACTGGATGGGTTTGGACCTCTCTGACACACAATCCGTCTGCCTAACTGGGTGGTTGTGAAGATAAAGGAGAAAGACACAAATTCATTGTGTTCTCTCCCATGTTATATCTATTTACTCTGGTTCTTAAAGCATGCGCACAGACACACACAATCACGTGACTCTTCAGCTGTAGAAAGGGGAATGCCTGTGATGATGACATTAAGAGATGGACATTAAGGTGTGCAACAGAAAGCCTGGTGCCACTTCTGAGCACATACGCAGAAGGGGATTTCGTTCCAAGCTTCCTTCTGTGGATGCTGAAAAATGCGGATTAGAGTGAACGCTATTTCAATAGCCAAATGCTATACATTTATTTATTTATTTATTTATTTTAACTTATATGCCGCCCACACTACCCAAAGGTCTCTGGGCGGCTTACAACAATTAAAATACAATAAAAAAGATACAACTATTAAAATAGATACTCTAAAAATGGCCATCAGGACCCACAGTTGATATTATTTCAATTAAAAGCCTTCTGGAACAGGAAGGTTTTGACTTGGCGCCGAAACGTCATCAGCGTCGGCGCCAGACGAATCTCCGTCGGGAGGGCGTTCCATAGTCTGGGGGCAGCTGCCGAAAAGGCCCTTTGTCTACAAGCCATCCCTCTTACCTCCTGGAGGGACGGCTCTTTCAAAAGGGCCCCCTGGCTAGATCTTAACGGCCGGGTAGGCTCATATGGAAGGAGGCGGTCCTTCAGGGATCCAGGGCCCAAGCCGTTTAGGGCTTTATAGGTCAAAACAAGCACTTTGAATTGGGCCCGAGCAGCAACCGGTAGCCCATATAATTTGAACAGAATTGGCCTGATGTGTTCCCTATCGGCCCCACCACTCACCAGCCGTGCAGCTCGATTCTGGACCAGTTGCAGTCGCCGGACAGTCTTCAAAGGCAGCCCCCTGTACAGCGCATTGCAGTAATCTATACAGGATGTTACCAGTGCATGCGTACCTGTCATGAGACTCCGCTCATCCAGGTAGGGCCGTAGCTGGTATAATTTCCGCAGCTGAAGGCGTCCCTGGCCACCGAGTCCACCTGGGCTTCCAGAGTTAGACTGGGGTCCAGGAGCACCCCCAGGCTGCGGACCCTGTCCTGCAGTGGTCCCCAACCTTGGGCCTCCAGATGTTCTTGGACTGCAACTCCCAGAAGCCTTCACCACCACCTCTGCTGGCCAGGATTTCGGGGAGCTGAAGTCCAAGAACATCTGGAGGCCCAAGGTTGGGGACCCCTGCCTTAGGGGGAGTGTAACCCCATTCAGGGCAGAATTCGGGTCCAGACACGAGTTCAGCACAGCAACCGCCTCACCTGGATGGGTGGAAAACGAGAGGTAGAGCGGAGTGTGGTCAGCATATTGCCGACTCCTCGGCCCAAACCTCCTGATGACCTCTCCCAGCGGTTCCATGTAGATGTTAAACAGCATGGGGGACAGGATCGAGCCCTGAGGAACCCCATGACATAAACGCCATGGGGCAGAGCAACTGTCCCCCAGCACCACCCTCTGGACACGGTCAGCCAGGAAGGAGCGGAACCACCGGAGGAGGGAGGCAGGAACCGAGTGCAAACTGCGTGCCACTTACTCCTGAATTGGACGGTCTTCTGCACTTGTTTGTGCAGAACAGATGGAGGACCCTTCTTCTCTGCATTCCTTCCCAGAAACGTCCTGTGTGGTCCTCAGGTGAGCCCAGAGCGGTGTCGTCGTGGATCGAGTGACGGACGAGGGCTCCGGAAGAGAAGGTTCGAATCCCACTCACCCACGGAAACTGACACTGGGGGAATGGGACTGGTAAAACCACTCCTTAAATACCGCCGGACCCCTTATCCGCGGAGATCCGTATCCGCGGATCCACTTATCCACGGCTGCCTGAAAAGTAAATCAAATCGCCCAGAAATACATTACAGTATTCGCCTGCCATTCCAAGGTGTATTTAGCAGAACTGGCCACTAGAAGAAGCCAGAGATCATGTCATCCATGGGGATCGCGTTTTAAGTCTTGGGACCGATCCCCGCGGATCCCTGAATCCCTCGTGCATCTCGCCTTAAAAGAACCTCCTCGGGTCGCGATAATTACGACTTGGCAAAAAAAATAAAAAAAATACACACCCTGTCGGCTTTGAAGACAGGGGGTGTGCCTCTAACCCCGGCCTGACGGGGGACTCGAACCCAGAGCCCGCTCCTGCATCCCAAGACCCGGGCCGGTCTCCACACACGGCCTGACGGGGGACTCGAACCCAGAGCCCGCTCCTGCATCCCAAGACCCGGGCCGGTCTCCACACACGGCCTGACGGGGGACTCGAACCCAGAGCCCCCGGCTGCCTCCTCCTAAGCCGGCGGGCGGGGCGGGGCGGGCTTGCCTCTTCCCGGGCGGGGCGGGGCGGGGCGCGGCGGGGGCGGCTCCGGCGGCGCCTTTAAGGCCGCGCCCGGCGCGCTTCCGCCGCTTTCCCCCCCCCCCCCCGCGCTGACATCAGCCTTAAAAAAAAGATCGCGCTCGGGCGTGGAAAGGGCAGCGGCCGTCGTCGCGCGTTGGCTTTTTTATTAATTACATTTTTCCCCCGGCGCCTGCAAAGAGCCAGCGCAGCACCGGTGCTCTCCGGGGGAGGATCGCGCGCCAGGTAAGGCGGGCTGGGGTGGGTGGGGGGGTTGGAAATGAGAAAGGCCCCCCCCCCGGGGACCCTCCTGCCTCCTCTTCCTCCTCCTCCTCGGTGCGCAGGGAGACTCCCGCACCGCCCGGGGAAAGGCTTGGGAAGCGCCCCCCCCCGGGGATGACCGGGACTCAAATGGGGGGGGGGTTTGCGGTCCGATCCCCCCCCCCAAGGAAGCCCAGCCAGCGGGGGAAGCGGCTGGAAGTTGTGGTCCAAGCACACTGGGGGTTACCCAAGTTTGGGGGGGGGGGAAGCGCCCCGACGGCGCGGGATCCATGGGTTCCCCACGCGCACCTCTCGCCGGGTGTCGGTGCAAGAAGACCAGGTGTGTGTGTGTGTGTGTGTTATCCAAGGTGGGGAAGCACAAGCCCTTCCCCGATTTCAAGGGGAAGCCGGCCAGCTGGAGGACGACAACTCCCATCATGCGCTCCCACGGGCCCTGAGCTTTTCCCCCCCAAGAGTGTTCCAAGGATCTCTATTGGTTTTAATAGGCCACCTTTCTCCCCATCAAGGCGGCTCACAAGATTAAAAGAATGGAATTTAAGCATTTAAAAAAAATGAATAGATCCTGATATAAATAAAAATACAGCAAACGCAGGTAAACATTAATATGTACAGCTGACATTCCCATCAGGATAGATGACGTCGCCTTGGAGGTTTCCGGGACTTGTGGCCCAATCCAGAACTTGTCAAAAGTTCTTTAGGCACAGGCGCTGAACTTTAAAAAAAATAATAGCCCTGCTTTTATTTATTTATCTAGACTTTGTCTAGAGGGGCGGGGTAAAAGTCAAATAATAAATAAATAAAATAAATAAATATTCTTAGCCCTTATCTACCACCACTGCTACCCCGTGCAACTCAGTCGGGGATGGAGTTTTGTTTTTATGCTCATAGTTTGATGTTCCCCAGAGTTAAGGGGGGGGGGGGGGAAGGAAAGTCAATATGTGGTTTACCTTTGTGTGTGTGTGTGAGAGAGAAGTAAAACCGCTTTGAAATAATGTCTGAATGAGCATCTTGTCTGTATATTTCTGGGGTTAAAAAAAAAAAAGGAGGGAGTGTTGAATTTCAACCCATAGCAGAACTTCAGGAAAAGGAGACCGGTGGGAAAGTGCCCTATAGACCTTTTGTCTTCTCCCCAACGTACGTACGTACATACGGTGGTGGCACGTCCTTGGCAGGACACTCCGACGTAGATGGTTGTGTCAGGATGCACGCCATCTCTCTGAGTCATTTACTCGTACAATTTGCCGCCACAAAAAGGGGATGGTGGTGAGGGTTCGGTGGGGGGGGGGCTGTGCAATGTGTGGGTGGAGACGCTGTGATTGCGGAAGCTGCCCGTTCGAATCCACGCTGTTACTCACTTGATAGGTGCCTTTGGGCAAGTGTGTCTGGCCCCCTCCTCCCCATGGAGACGATCCTGCTGTTTTTAAAACAGGGCGTTTGTAAAGTTCTAGGAAAGCCAAGGATATATTTTTAAATCATTCAACCTACCCAAAGAAGCAGCCCAGCAGGATTGTATTTCTCAGCAACTTGTATTTTAACTTTAAAAAGAAAAGAAAAAAATAACCGATTAAATCGTTTCATCGAAAAAATCCTCTCTCGTTTATTCCTCCCCCCCCCCAAGCATTTTGAGTGGCCGAACCCAGGAGGTGAGAAATCTCTTCCGCTGTTGCTTTTGTTAGTTCAGAGAAGACTGAACTAGTAGGCCAAACAGGCCGCGGTTGGCCTACTTGCACACCACCCAAAAGGGCAACCTTGTGCCCAGCTGGCCCCACAATCTGGGGTGGCTGAAGTGAGGAACTGGTTTCCAGTTCCTTCTTTGAGAGACGGCCCATCCAACGTGAGTGTTCAGTTTTACTTGCACCATGATCCTGGTACTACATCCCAGCATCCACATGTGTCAGCCGAGTCGAAGCAGGACAAAAACGTGTGCTTTGAGGGGTTTTTGAACACCACAGCTGGATATGGACCCCAGTACAGTGTTAATACATCCCAATTTGTGCACTTGGTGGGATTGTAATATTTGATTATGTTTCTTTATGGGTGTATTTCTGCTTGTCAATCTCCACTGTTCCATGTCTTACTGCGGCTCCTGTTTACTTTTCCTGGGACATTAGCTGTTCCTGTGTTCTACCCTTTAATATTTTTTTTTGTGCGTTAGAACTTTTCCACCGTAGTCCAAAGATTAAAACTAAAATAAAATCTAGACAATGTATTCTTGAAGGCTTTCACGGCCGGGATCCGATGGTTGTTGTAGGTTTTTCACGCTGTTTGGCCGTGTTCTGAAGGTTGTTCTTCCTAACGTTTCGCCAGTCTCTGTGGCCGGCCTCTTCAGAGGACAGGAGTCAGAACTCCCACAAACTGCACCAGAGCACAGACAGAGTTCTGACTCCTGTCCTCTGAAGAACACAGACAGAGTTCTAACTCCTGTCCTCTGAAGATGCCGGCCACAGAGACTGGTGAAACGTTAGGAAGAAAAACCTCCAGAACACGGCCAAACGGCCCGAAAAACCTACAACAACCAAAACCTAGACAGCATTGAGTGAAAAGATGAATGTTTGAGAAGGATGGGCGGGTAAAATAAGCAGAGGAGGGGAAGGCCAAGAGTGAAGTTGATGAACAGAGAGCAGCAAAGATAAGAAAAGCATGATTTGTGTTGCGACTTCAGAGAGATATTCTAGATGTGTGCTAACAGGCAGTGCCAAAACAACTCGGTGCATGTCAATACAACCAGCAGCAAATACTCTCACTGTGTTTGCATGCCAGTACCAAGACGATCTATTTAAATCTTCCATAAAAAATACCCGCATGGCCCAGAGGAATCCCAGAACCACCAGGGCAGCACCACAAGCTTGGAGCAGTCTAAGAGGGAACAGAAATTTATAAGCACCTGCAACCCAAGCTAGCGTTTAGTTTACCCCATGACTAGGAAACTGTCGCATTTGAGTCATGCCAGAATAGTCTTCGCTAAAACGTATTGCTTGTGTAGCACACACTTGGAATTTGGGATGCTTTCACCCAAAGCCATGCTTAAGAATAGGAGTCAGGGGTTGAATATGACGGAGCAACAGTGGCATTTGATTTACCTTGTTCCTTTTAAGCAGCACAAAAAGCAACCTCTTTCTGGCCAGCCTGCTCCACTCTGTTCTGGAGCCCAGCAGCTCTCCCTGTCGAACTCAAAAAGAAATTCCTTTGTTAGCCTTGGGTCGGTTTATTTATTTATGATATATTTATACCACACCATCTAGTAGTCCGGCCACTACTCTGGGTGGTTTCCAGCAGTAAAATAAACATGCAAAGAAGCACCAGATCCCACCCAAACCAAAAATATATAAAAAAAACACATACCTAAAAATCAAGATGATGGCAAAGGACTAGATAAAGGATACAGGGAATAATTGTCAAAATAAAACCAAATGACCAAGCAACGTTTTTATGTGCTTCCTGCATATTAGGAGGGAAGAGGCCTGTGTCATCTCCATAGGTAGAGCATGGCCACCACAGAGAAGGCCTGGCACCTCGTCATAGACTTCCTGGCCTCCATCAGGGTGGCCACCCCACAGCATTGATGGCCTTGGAGGTGCAAGTGGCATGGGAAGTCGATCTTAGGGAGAGGCCGTTTCAGTGCAGGAACAGATGAAAAGACAAGACAACCTGGAGTTTGGTTTATTTTCAGGAAATGTGTAGATCTCCAGTGCTTGTTCGGTGGAAACTGACCTCGTCTGTTCCTTGCTGGTTGTGCTGGCTAAAATGAACACGTGTTGCAGTCCCATGGCATCTAGAAGGCCATAATTGTCTGCCCCTCGTTAGTGGGGAATACAGGGGGACTAATGCCTCATGGGATCTGGAGACTATACTTCAGTTAATGCATCCTAAAATCGCATTTGCCTTTGTTGGCAGCCACATGGCACTGGTGGCTCAGATTCAGCTTTTGATCTACAACCATTCCAAGATCCTTCTCACTCATAGTATTACTGAGCTAAATATCCCCCCCCCCCCAAACTTGTAACTGTACATTTGGGTTTTTCCCCCTAAGTGTAGAACTTTGCGCTTCTCCCTGTTAAATTTTGTTCTGTTGTTTTGAGCCCAGCGCTCAAGCCCATCAAGATCTTTTTGAATTGTGTTCCTGTCTTCAAGGAATTAGCTATTCTGCCCAATTTTGTGTCCTATGCAAATCTGATAAGTATTGCCTGCACTCCCTCATCCAAGTTAATAAAAATGTCAAAGAGCACAGGGCCCAGGACTGAGCCTTGGGATACCCACGTGTTACCCCCTTTTTTTCTTTAGCAGGAAACAAAGCTTCCACTCCATACATGAGCGTGATCCCAGCACATGTTTGTCTGTTTATGTAAACTAATAATATTAGCAGATAGGGATTAAAACAGTTACATGTTTGGAGTTTGTTGCCCTAAACATTTAATAATAATCTAAGAACTGCAGAGCTGGAAGAGACGCTGTAGAGATCATCAAGTCTAGCCCCTGTTAAGGAGATTCCCAGGGGGGAATCAAACTCCCAACGTCTGGCTCCACAGCCAGAGACTTAAACCACTGAGCTATCCAACAGTTAAACTAGCTTTGTTTTGTAAATTGTACAGGCTAACCTTGCAATCTGCTGGAGCAACCGAGGTGGAATTGGGGAAGTCTAGAGAAGGGAAAGGAGGTCATTAAGTTGAATTTGTGTCACTTCTCCAGTTGCCAGAAAAATATTCTGTTGCAGCAATATACAAAAAAATAAAATAAACCAAAACAAAACTACTCAAATATATCTTAGTCACAGTTTCCTTGACTTCTGAGAAATTTCCCTGGTTTTCTCTGACTTTCCGGAAAGTAGCAACCCCTCTAAATATTTCATTTCATTATTATTTTTTTAAAGTCAAAAATGAAACAGTACTTGCACTTGCAAATAAGAAGTTGAGACGGGCTTGGAGGAGAAGTGCTGTAAAATATTAAAATTATAATTCAGACATTTGGAAGAAATAAGAGAAGATCATGAATGCTTTTGTGAAAGTGCCAAGTCTCGGTCTTTGGCGCAGCATTTTTAAATATATACTGGATTGGTGGGGGAAACAATTCAGTTTTTGAAACAGAATGGCAAGTTTGGAAAAACACGTGCCAAACAGTTTTTAAAGATAAAGAGGCCAGAGATGACATTTGAAGCAAAAGAAAGTTGTGACCCACTTTTAAATCAAACATCTACAGATTGTGATTCCAGCTACTCTGCCAGTTTCAACCCGTGACACTCCACTTTGAAGAGGCGCTGAAGGTATTGGTTTGCAATTCATGGGAAATGCTCAACTAACAAGGCTCACTCTTCTAAACATTCACTCGACTATTAAAATCAGAACTGATTATGTAATTTCCCACTTCGCTGCAAGAAGGAAGTTCAATCTAAGTTCATACTTTTCATGAAAGTAAAAACTGGAATTATTTTACTTTTTAAAATAATATTATAATAAATCTCAATTAAAATAGGGTTGTAGACGGTAGAACTGATAAACATCAGCTTTCGTACATCATGGCCAAAATCCGGTGGCTTAGCCTAGTAAATTGCACTAAAAGAGACCCAGTAAATCAGTGGAGATTTGGTGAGTCAAGTCTTCTGTAAATTGATTCAAATCGGCCTACTCTAACAGCAGTTTACTACGCTAATCTTTCTACTTAAAGTAAGTCACAATTAGCCCAGGCCCATCTGAATCAATGGAATGTACGGAAAACCCCATTGATTCAGTGGGCCTATTCTAGCGTGATTTACAAGCAACAGGGTTTTGGCGAATAGCTATTTTAATTTTGGGAACCTCAGCCTACACAAAGTTAATCTGGATTTCCCCAATTCTAATCCAAGATCTTAACCACTGCATTTAAAAGCCACATCTTTCTAGGAATGAACTAATCAGAAATATTCTGAACAAGGTTGTGGTTCAAATCAGAAGTTGAGGCAGCAGGTTTTATAGCTTTTGGGGAGGGGGGGTTTGGGCGTGCTTGTGCACAGCAGTGAGATTAGAAGGGGCCACTTTGGCAAAGTTCTCCCTTCCATCAGGGCCCTCTGAAGGACCTCTTCCACCACCTAGGAAATTTGCTCTCTTTTTCTGATAGCTCCTCGAATTCCCGGGACAGCATCTTGTTTTGGGTTACAGTTCTCAGAATCCAAAAAGGTTGAAAAACAGAATTTAAATATGCTTGGATGACTAACTCCCTTAAAAGAAAACAGGAAAAAAAAACAGGCACTGGGTTGGTGTTTGAAAAGAGACATGTTTGAGGGGGAGGTGGCCTTCAGAGAGACTCCCAGGAGTTGGATTGCAAGGTCCCATCATCCTTATCTTGGGTAGTGGTGGTTGGGGCTTAGGGGAGTTGTACTCCATGGAAATCCCTCTACACAACCTTGAGATAAACTCTGGGATGCATGATACCTTGATTCTGTGTTATTGATTTCAGCAAATGGACCCCCACCCCACCCCAACATCCTAAAAAATAGTTGCTCTGAAATCATCCTGGTTGGGTGAAGAAGACAGGAATATATTTTGTTGTTGTTTAGTCGTTTAGTCGTGTCCATCTCTTCGTGACCCCATGGATCAGAGCACGCCAGGCCCTCCTGTCTTCCACTGCCTCCCGGAGTTGGGTCAAATTCATGTTGGTCGCTTCGATGACACTGTCCAGCCATCTCGTCCTCTGTCGTCCCCTTCTCCTCTTGCCTTCACACTTTCCCAACATCAGGGTCTTTTCCAGGGAGTCTTCTCTTCTCATGAGATGGCCAAAGTATTGGAGCCTCAGCTTCAGGATCTGTCCTTCCAGTGAGCACTCAAGGTTGATTTCCTTCAGAATGGATAGGTTTGATCTCCTTGCAGAAACCTTAAGAGTCTCCTCCAGATGGTCACCACCAGTCAGATGTTTCTTCCTAGGTGGATCTACTTTGATTTGGATTTCTTTCTTCCTTGAGCAAGGGGTAGGATGCAGTGGCCTTATACGTCCCTTCCAACCCCATGACTCTATAATACTGATTCTATAATACTGCATTTGTGTCCTGCTTTGGGACTTTCCAGAGGTCTGTCATCAGACACTGCAGCAAGAGAATGACGGAGTGGAGAGGCCTTCGGTCTGATAGTTCTTAAGTATGATAGTTAGGAAGTGAAGATCTTAAACAAAACAGCAGCTGCTGAGGAACTTGAGTGGGAGGATGCCACTGTGCTTGTATTATGCTGATGAGCATGAAAAGAGGCAGCTGGTCGCCTACGGTGGGAACAGAATGATGGAATAGATGGCATTTGTACTTCTATTCATTTGGGATCCATGCCCCTCGATTTTTGTGCTTGTTTTTGTGCAGTGTGATTTTTCCCCGTCTCCTTATGTGTGGCTTCTATGCAAGCCCTGATTTTCCAAAAAAGATAAGTCGGTGGCTTTGGGAGTCTTTGAATGTGAGTCTCAGTCCTTCCTGTTTCTGTCGGCAGTTCCTTATCAGCATTAAGGTGTGGTTTCTTTAGTTTGTCTTGGGTGTTTACATGCCAACCACAATTCAACATAGCTGGTGGAGGTAGCAAATGCTTTGACTTTGCTGAAGGTGTGGAGTACATTTCCTGGTTCCCAGATGTATCCGCACAAAGCAAATGCAGACTTCGTTTATTTCCAACCCCTAATCTTTCCATCTGCAATAGTTAAGATAGCTCAAGGTGAGGGGCATGGTGTGAGTTTTCAAAAAGAGATGCTTTTCTTTTCTTCCTTAAAACTCTTGTGGTTCCCCCCCCCCCCACATGTATATGCCTTCATTGCTGCTCTTTATTTTTGGATTTCTTTAGTTTGGTGGTAGTTTAATATTATATGGTTCCTAGCCTTTTTCATATATTAATGTGTTCTCCACTTCTGTACCGTTTTGTAACCTGTCTTGGATACCTGGATTAGGATAAAGACATGCTGTAAATGAAGAGGCACTTGTTCAGCAGGCCGAGGCCAAGAGGCAGTCCCGAAACCAGCGAAATTAGGGAGCTGGACAAGGGACAGATTGTATTTGTCTTCCGTGTGGAAGGGATGGTCACTCTCGAATTGGCCTTCTCAGCCACACTGGACGTTGTTCCAAGACCTCTATTCAGAGCACGTTACCATAGTCTCTCGAGACTGAAGGATGCTATTGATGAAATGAAATAAATGCATTTTTTTCAGATGCACACAGAGTAGTGTATGTGGCTTTCTCCCCACTATTATCCTTTCTCCCCACTATTATCCTCACAACAGTAAGGTTCAGAGTGACTGGTGGCTTCCATGGCTCTGTGGGGATTAGAACCCAGATATCTCCTTTTCTAGGCTGGCATTGTAACATGGCATCACCCTGGCTCTTTTTAGCTACGTATTGTATCATTCAGTATACCTGTTATGCACCAAAGCTGAATAGAACGTCTGTGTTCAAGAAAAATCTATCTTTGCCAGGGACCAAGGATTTGACTGCCTTGCCCATGGTCAACGGGTGACTCTCCCAGCCGTTGCACCTGGCATACTGCACAGAGGTAACCAGGGACTGTTAAATCAGGCAGCCCTTTGGTCTACTTTGACCAGATTCCTTCTGCGGGAGGAGTGCAAAGAACAGATTGTGTTGCTACAACAATGCCTTGTGTTTTGTAGAACCAGGAACCTCACCCTCCCCATTAGCAGCAGCTTCCAACTCTGGCAATTTCCCACTCCCTACTCCTTCCCTTTCAGATTAGTTCTGCCTCTTTGGCTGGCAGACAGCTACTGTGATGGCAAAAGAATTGCTCAGGGTTTTGTGTTACTTCATGCTCTAAAAACGCTTGTTCTTCCTGATTCTGTTACACTTAAAAGGAAAAGCAGTGGTTCCTTGGCATGATGGCCAAGTAATCTTCATGGTGGTGGTTGAGACATGTTGGTGCTTCTCGTCTCTCCGTGATCTGCCAGGCCCTTGAAAAAAATAAATCAAAAAGCAAAGGAGCTAATAAAACAATGTGCCAAATAGCCTTCACGCCACAATACTTCTGCCTTCTCTCTTGGGCCTGCAGGAGTTTTGAGTTCTTAAGCAAAAAGCAAGAGGCCGTGTGTTGGGGCTCTTTGGTTGAGAAGACTATAGGAGGAGAAGATCTGAGTTCTAGTCCCCACGGAGTCATTTCCCAACAGCCCAACCTGTTTCAAGTGGTAGGGTAACCTGTCTTGAGCTATTGGGATGGAAGCTAAGAAATAAATATGGATGGATGGATGGATTGAGATAAGCTGAGCCTTTCCCCCCCAAATCATGAATGGGGAAACTCTACGGCTCTCTAGATACTGGCGCCCAATTCCCATCAACCGTGGCCAACATAGGAGACTAGAACTATACCAGAAGGCTTGCGTACATCCATATATCTTCAAAAATACAATTGGTTGGAGAATTTATGAGGGGAAGGCATCCTGTATAACAGCTGGCGAGAGCACTTAGGTTCTTTGCTCTGAACGACTGGAGTCTGTGACACCACCAGAGGAACTCAAGGACTATGTAAGAAAGAAGGCAGACCTCCCACATAACCAGGTTCCAAGTTATTTAGGGCTTTGCAAACTAACTACAAAACATTCAGCTTGGCCTGGGAGCCCAGATGCAGCCAGTGTGACTCCTTCTGTAGAGATGCTACTGTCTGGATTGGATTGGGGAAAGAACTGCGGTCTCGCCTTGCCATGAAGTGCTGACTCTTAGCCCTGATGCCTTTTTTCTTTAAAAGCTGGAATGTGGCCCGATTTTGGGTAGCAAGAAATATTATTATTTATTATTTATTTGATTTATAGACCACCCATCTGGCAGCCATCAAGCCCACTCTGGGTGGCTTACAACAACTAAACAGAAAACAATGGAATAACAAAATATAACAACATCAATAAATTAAAAAGTGCAAAACATAATACTATAAAATACAGTGGAAGACATAATGAAATAAAAAAAAAAGGATAAAGACCCATCTCTTCAGTCAGGCTTTTAACAATTACAACTGAATACATTTCGGCAGAAATTGTAATCTTTTTTATGTTTTCAAGTTTTAATCTTTTTAATTGTATTTTAAATCATAGGTTGTTTAATTTATCTTTTAATATTTCACTTATTGTGTTTTTAAATGGTGTAAGTTTTAATGTGAGCCGCTTTGGGTTCCTTGTTGGGAAAAATGCGGCATATAAATAAAACTAATAATAATAATAATAATAATAATAATAATAATAATAATAATAATAATAATAATAATAATAATAATAATAATAAATACCATTTCCCTGAAAATAAGACCTAACCTGAAAATAAGCCCTAGTAGGATTTTTCAGGATGCTCGTAATATAAGCCCTACCCCAAAAATAAGCCCCAGTTAAGTGAAACCCCGCCCTCCACCACTGTGCAGCAACCAGAAGAAGATGACATGACTGTATTTGAATAAATGTAGATTGTTGTACATGAAAAAAATAAAACATCCCCTGAAAATAAGCCCTAATGCGTTTTTTTGAGCAAAAATTAATATAAGACCCTGTCTTATTTTCGGGGAAACACGGTATAGCAGTGGTGGTTGTATCAGATGTATTTCTGAAGAACTCCATGTTTGAAGGCAGTAGAACGTTGACTATCATATATTGAGGAAACAGCAGTGAAGGGCTATTAATCATTTTACTATTTTATTTGTAATATTTGTGTCATATTTTTTTTCTTCAAAGAGTTTAGGGCGTCATACATGTTCCCAGTTCCTCATTTTTATTTTCGCAACACTTACGAGAAATGCATCAACCCCAATGGTGAGACATTCCGAAAGAAAACTAGAGATAGTGCTGGAAGATGAGACTCGCAGTTGAAAGATGCTCAGAGCTTAATAGCCATCTTCCTAACTTTTGTGAAGATGGCAACTTGTTTAGCAGACAATTGTACATGGCCAGTATGAAAATCAAATAAATCAAATAACTGCAAACAGAACTTGAAGAAACTCTGTCTCTCTGCAAAAACAAGAACTGCAGTACAGATAATGAACTGTTAATATCAGTATTTAGATTAAAGCAGAAGGTTACTAACATAATCATAGTGCCAAAATAGAATTTAAATAAATGTGCCACAACATTTGATGCCATCCATGATGGAGAAGTGTTTCACATTAGGACCGAATATGAAGAAACAAAATTGTTTTCCATTGACAAGAATGACTTTTATTTCCATGTCTGTTCAATCCATCTAAGGTGCCCAGTGTGGTGTAACAGCTAGAGTGACAGATTAGTACTTTAAAGAACAGAGTTCAAATCACCACTTGGCCATAAAAATTCAGTGGGGGACAGAAACTGGTAAAACTACTCCTTAATATCTCACTTACCTTGAAAGTCCTATTAAGGTCAGTATAAATCAGTTCCAACTTGATGGCACATAACTAATTCAGCCTATATACAGAATATGGAAAGCTGGATTAGAAGCCATGTATATTGATGTATTAATAATTTAAAATATACATATTATATCAGGTTATTGGCAGAAAATAGCAGTAACCTGAAGGGTCTGCATAGGAAAGTTTTGCACTTTCTTTCTTAAAAAAGAAAGTGTAAAAGCAGGATTAGAGTTCAAGACAAAAAAATCATCATTACAGAATTATATAACTTGAAATCGTTAAAACATTTTTGGTAACTTGGCTCAAATACAAGGAGAGGCAGTCATGGAAGAGCTAGAAAAACTTTTTATGAGTAAAGATGTGTTACTGGAGCCCAAGGCCAACATCCATATGTGAAAGATGTATAGTGAAGGAAATGGCAATGAACAATAAAATTAATTTGAAACATAGCGTTGAAGGAGAGCTTTACAGATACTGTGGCCTGGCAGAAAATTAAGCGGGTTTTAGGTGAGATCAAGCCAGAACACTTGCTAGAAGTTAAAATGAATTATGTATTTATCATACTTTGAACATATTATGAAAATACAAGATTCACCGGAAAACACAATTATGCTAAGAAAACGGGGAGGGGGAAGGAAAAGAAGATCAAATAGGAAATGGATTGAAACCATGGCTGTTAGTTTGCAAGTTCATGACCTTTTGGCAGTTGTCCGTTCATAGCATCATTGTAAATGAGAAAGTCTGACAGCACATATCAGTAGTACAGAAGTGAGCAACCTGCGTCCCTCAGATTGCTCTTCTGTGGCCCATGTTGTCATTCCGAAGGCGCTTTGCAGGCTGCCACTTCAGATCTCGCAGCTAGAATACCGCATTTTTTCCATGTATAAGACGCTCCCATGTATAAGACACACCAAAACACACACTTTTCTAACCTAAAATTTCTTTCTATGCAAGAAAGTGGAGGGGGAAGGCAGGGATCAAAGCGCTTTGATTCCTGCTTTCCCCCTCCATTTTCTTGCGAGGAAAGTACTTTCCCCCTCCACTTTCTTTGCAAAAAGTGGAGGGGGAAAGCAGGGATCGAAGCGCTTTGATCCCTCCCCCCCCCCTTACTACCGTGTATAAAACAACCCTCAATTTTTCCTCTAGTTATTTTAGGGGAAAGTGTCATTTTAAACACGGAAAAATATGGTAATCTGTTCTTCCTTCAGTAGCCTACTAGTTTGAGAGGCGAGAAGGGCCTGGCAGGGGGAGAATCAAGGGAGTGGCCCTTGCTTTTAGTGCTCGATGTGTATGTTTGCTGACTTCAGCCTCCACCGTCGCCTGCATGTGGCCCCAAGAGATTACCATTAAGGGAAGTGGCCCTTGAAAGAACAAAAATAACTGGCTACCCGTGCAGGATTTGTTCTTGAGCTTTTCTTATCTTTGGCTCATCCAGGCCAGGCTGTGGCCGCACCAAACTAGGAATAACCTTCTTCTTCTTCTCCATGACTTCTGGTTTTTAAAACTATTGGCAGCCGCTGAAAAGTCTTTTTTTTTTCCTGTTGCAGTCTGTTAATCTGCTGTGCAGGCAAACCAAAGTCCAAGCCCGGGCAACGTTTTACAGGCATCCCGGACTGCTTTGCAACGGAATGATGGGTCTCCATCAGTGTGTAAATGGCCAATAAAATCCTTAGCAGTTGCACCTTTGTGCTTCTTCCAGATGCCTGGAGGGCTTGAAAAAATTTTTTCTCTCTCTCTCTCCTGCTTCTTGGTTTGGAGGTTAACTCCCAAATTTATGTTGTTTGGAGAGGTTGAATAGTTTGCTGTAAAATCTGTTCTTTGCTCTTTGTCCTGCCGCGTTCTTAACAATGCCGTTTGCCTTCTGGATTTTACATAGGAAAATGTTCCAACATATCCATAGTTTACTTAGCCCTGGTAGATTTTGTTTTTTTAAAGGCCCTTTCCCAGTTTGTGCTGGATTTCCCATCCTTCCGCTTCATAGCCTGGTGTCATTCTGTGTGAAACCTCCCTCCAAAGGCCAAACAGAAGCTTCTTTGGGAGAAAGGAAGGCACAAGACTAAGCCCACAGTCTGGAAGCAAGGAAGCGAGCTTGATGAAAGGGACAATTCGTAGAAGAGGCAGGCTTTACAGAGGAAGAAAAGACCAAATCATTGCTAAAGCCAGCCTTCCTTAGCCTGACACCATCCAATTACCATAGCTGGACTGCAACTCCCATCACTCCTGGATCATGTTGGACAACGACTCCTGACATCCCCAACTATTGCAAGGGGAAAAAGGGGGGGAAAGGCCAGTGAGCTCTGATCTCAGGAGGAAGAACCATTGCTTTTTGATGGGAGTCTTGGAAAATAAAGGATACAGCAGAATGGGCAACGTGGGTGGGTTCTGGAGCCCTGTAGGGATCACAGAAATTGTCCAAAACTCTAAACAAACATTTTATTTATTTATTTATTTATTTATTTATTCAATTTGCATCCTGCTCCCGTTAGTGTCACAGCACTACTCTGGGCGGGTAAACAGCTCGTCAAATAGAAAACAGAAATAAAAATAGAAAAATTAAAAAACAATTGCAATAACTCTTTAAAAAAACCCAACAACAATCAGGCAGGCTCCCGAAGCAGAAACGGTCCCACGCTCCTGCTTCGGGTGTTTCGTTTCCCCTAGGTTGCTCCACTGAACAGCATCTGCAAACGTAGGTTCACCTGAGAGAACTTCTCATTCCTCCGGTGAAGTCCGTTCCGGGACACCGACTCCGTTATCTTTCTAAATCGGCCAACCTTGGCGATGCTTGTAGGCCCGTGGTCGTCTCGGCTCCTGCAGATGAACGCAGCAAGTCCGACCGCCACACAGGCATGACAGGAACAGAATGAGAGCCTGGGGTCTGCACAGACATTAACTGACAGGTCCATTGAAAGCACTCTGCGTGTTCTGGTCCTCAGGCTCAGGCTGCTGAGAGTGACCTCACCTTGGCTGTAGAGCAGATGTGCGATGAAACACAAAGAAGAGGGCCACAGTACTCAATCCCGAACTGCACTTTCTCTCGTCCTCGGCGGGAAAGAAGGAGAGATGGAAGTCCTCAGGAATCTCCACTTCGGGACTCGAACCCGAGCTGGGAGGGAGACTGGAGCTCGCCATGTCCCGCGGACAACATGGGCTGGAATAGCTGTTGTCACTTACTGTGTAGACCATAAATCAGGAAGGAAGTTGTAGCTCTCCAAACTTATAGACCCCAACAGCTTGAGCCAACCGAACTGATGTCCGAGGACTGTGAGAACTGTAATCCAGATGACTTCACTTCGTACAGTTCTGGTACAGACAGAACTGAGCTAGGTGGACCAAGAGGTTTGCGGTGGGATAAGATAGGGTCCTTTTTCCTTGTTTAAATCAACCATCCATGCTCACACTTTTGCCTTGGAACCAGAAGGACCTGGAATCCTAGGGTGTCGCTACACTGCTAAATTTCACATGAGTTGTGTCTGAGTTTTTTGAAACTAGTCTGGAACGATCAGGCGTGTTTGTCCTAAGCAAATTGCCGTTGTTTGTTTATTTATTGTTTATTTCAAATATTTTTGTCCCGCCTTTCCCCTTAAAAGGACCCAAGACATAACTAGCGGCCTTGGGTCCTTTTCAGGAGAAAGGCGGGATAAAAATATTTGAAATAAATATTTCAAAATCTACCTTTCCATAATTTTAAAGAAATGAGATGTGGCCATGCACTCTGTACATGCAGGTGCTCAAGGTGAAATCTCCTCTCTTTAAAAAAAGGAATGCTTTATTAGAGATTTTGAAATATTTTGAATCATGGTTTTAATCTTAATATATATCTCATTGGTTTTTAATATGATATGTATATGGCATTTTAAAACTTATTTGTTGTATACTTTTAGCTGTTGTGAGCCGCCTTGGGTCCCCTATGGGGAAGACAATGGCGAATGAATGAATGAATGAATGAATGAATGAATGCTGGCATACAAAGTACCGTGTTTCCCCAAAAATAAGACAGGGTCTTATATCAATTTTTGCTCCAAAAAACGCATTAGGGCTTATTTTCAGAGGCATCCTGAAAAATCCTACTAGGGCTTAATTTCAGGTTAGGTCTTATTTTCGGGGAAACAGGATGGGAGTCAAGACGGAGCATTCCTGGGCTTGAGGAGGCTGCTTAAACAACCTTTCCCACCTTTTATCCTCTTGAAAACAGTGCATGCTTTCTCTTACCCCTTTCCCAGATGGTGGGAGGGGGAGTCTGGAAGGGAGACAATGATTCGCACTGTTGTCTGGACAGAGCCTCAAACAATAGACTACAGGCGGTTGTTTCTTTAGAGAATTGTGGGGGGCTGCCATCAGGGAGGAAGCTGAGAATCTTTTTGTGAAAGAAAAAAAAAGAGTACACCACTAATGTAGGCAAAATAAATTTGTGCTGGCCCATGGCTATGGGAAGAAAGGGGGGGGGGGGGACTCAGTCTTTTACTTTTGTTTAAAATGAAAATTCTTGTGTTCAAAGTTATTCTAGGTGTGTCTTATACCTGAAAAGGAACTAAAAGAGAGATTAAGCTGGCAAAGTTATTTCTACATATTATCTCTCAATAGTATTGTGTTCTTTCTGCTCCCCACCTAATGTTGGTGCAAGACTCTCTCCTGAAGCTACTGCTGTCCGCTCGCTCACCAAGGCTCTTTTCAATGC
This sequence comes from Intellagama lesueurii, assembly GCA_037013535.1. Taxonomy (NCBI): domain Eukaryota; kingdom Metazoa; phylum Chordata; class Lepidosauria; order Squamata; family Agamidae; genus Intellagama; species Intellagama lesueurii. Next base: position 1,525,515 of record JBAJHW010000021.1, read on the forward strand.
TCACAATGCAGTCTTTCTGCCAGGGTTCGCTAAGAAGGAGTTAAGGGTATGGCTTTCCCCCGACTCTTTTCTCTGAGAAGTGTAGAAGGAAGAACCTCAGAGACGGTTATAAAAATAGGCAGGGGGAAAACCTGGAGAAGGTAAACAGCTAAATAAGGACTCCGCATGTTTTGCTACAGAGTGCTAACTGTTGAGCGATGGGGAGGCAAAGATATAAATGAGGAGAAAGAGAGAAGAATAGATTGTCTTGAAAGAAACTCTGAACAGGAGGCCTGCAAATTTCACTGAATGTTCTAGTTGTTTTAATGAAATAGCTAGAAGATGCTTCTTGGGAGGAAAGCGATGACAAACCTAGACAGCATCTTCAAAAGCAGAGACATCACCTTGCCGACAAAGGTCCGCATAGTCAAAGCTATGGTTTTTCCAGTAGCGATGTATGGAAGTGAGAGCTGGACCATAAAGAAGGCTGACCGCCGAAGAAGTGATGCTTTTGAATTGTGGTGCTGGAGGAGACTCTTGAGAGTCCCCTGGACTACAAGGAGAACAAACCTATCCATTTTGAAAGAAATCAACCTTGAGTGCTCACTGGAAGGACAGATCCTGAAGCTGAGGCTCCAATATTTTGGCCATCTCATGAGAAGAGAAGACTCCCTGGAAAAGACCCTGATGTTGGGAAAGTGTGAAGGCAAGAGGAGAAGGGGACGACAGAGGACGAGAGGGTTGGACAGTGTCATCGAAGCGACCAACATGAATTTGACCCAACTCCGGGAGGCAGTGGAAGACAGGAGGGCCTGGCGTGCTCTGGTCCATGGGGTCACGAAGAGTCGGACACGACTTAACAACTAAACAACAACAAAGAAGATGCAGATCTGCTTTCAAGTATTCCAGTCAGTAAAATAGCAAGCCGCAACTGCAGTAGTGTAACACTTTAAAGTTTTCAGAGGCTATTTGCTTACTCTTGAGGAATCTTGCAAACACCATTTCACAAAACAAGTCGCTTCCTATTTGCATTCATATAACAGACAAGACGAAACGTTATCACAACCAAATGCTACAATTTGTGCCCCCAAGACCTTGGAAACCTCATCAATACTGAGGTTGGTTGTAGAATTTGCAAAGTTCAAGGGTCTCTTTGATTTCAAAGTCTGGGGACCCAAATTTGGGAGCCACTGCTGTAGAGCTTCTCCTGCCCTCATCGTCAGTCCTTGATGGCTGGTTGGAGAGAAGGAGCCATTTAAAAACCCCAAAAGTTTTCCATGGAACAGGAGAACTGCTAAAAATTTTAATAGGCTTTCTATTTCGTTGCTTGAAGGCAACTTGGGTTGCTCAAGGTGAATACATGTTTACAAGATTGGCATAACTGATCAGACTTGCATAAATTCTTTGAGCCGCCTGAACAGAGAGAAGGCTGGGCTGAGCCAAGCCTTTCTACCTGTGATTTCCCCATCGGCTTGTAAGTGGGATCCCTTCAAAGGGAATTCTCTGAGCTCCAGGAAAAGAGAGTTGAATAGTCTCCGACTCTAGACAGAAGCTTCAATCACCATACTAAGAACTTTTTGGTTGTGTTCTGTGTGGTGCAGTGCATGCCTGTGCAGCCTCGTTTTGTTTTTTGAGAGAACAGTTTTGGCCATTGGTCATCATCAGTGCAAGTAAAGTGGAGAGAGACCTGGTTTTGCAGGCCCTCCATAGAATAATGAAGTTGGAAGGGGGCTTATAAGGCCATTGAGTTAACATGTCTTGTCTTTGATCATGAATGCTTGTTGAGTCCCTCCATTGGGGGGCCAAACACTTACCAGTCCTATGAGCAAAAGTTCAGGCATTCTGGCAGCCATAGAATTTAGTAGACTACTTGTTATTGCTGTTGTTATGTTGTTGTTACTGTTGGCTCAGACCCTACCATTAGGTAGCTGAGCCTCCAAGCCAGCAGTTGAGTTTCTTGCAATACCTTGGAGTAACACTGCATGGGGCAGTGTAGGAAAATAGAACGAGATGCTTCCCAGATGCTTCTGGGTGGTGCTGTTGTTGCTACTGCTGGTAGTCTCACTGTGACTGGTGTTTAAGTAAGGGCCTCCTTCCAGAACAGAGCTTGGTGTTTATTTTACTTTATTTTTTTTAAAAAAAGACTTGTAAACTAGTACAGAACATCATGACAGCCTAGTAAATGCATTGTTGACATGCTCCTTTTAATCGTTTTTGGAAAGTACTGAAAAAGAAAAGATTGACCCAAAATGACACTTGATTATAAGGCTGTTGTATAAAAAAAATTCCCCCAATAGTAGCAGTTCCGATAGGGCCAAGGAGGAACTTCTGTTGCTGAAGCACTTCTGGTTGCTCGTGTCTGGGACATGTGACTATTTAATGGTACAATTCCTTGTTCCCTTGGCAGACGCCTGGCCGATTTGTGCAGGGATAACGTCATGTTACACCGACATGAACAGGATTTTGCCTATAGTGTTACAGCTAATGTGTTTACTTACAATGTTGTGTGGAGTAACAATTCTAGCAGCTGCAGCAAAGGCTCAGAGAGGCTCAGGAGGAGACCTTGGGACCACATCGCTTCCACCCTCTGCTCCAGAAGGGTTCTGAGCTTTCGCTGCGACAAACGAGACAACATGCTGTATTCTCGAAGGCTTTCACGGCCGGGATCCGATGGTTGTTGTGGGTTTTCCGGGCTGTTTCGCCATGTTCTGGAGGTTGTTCTTCCTAACGTTTCGCCAGCCTCTGCGGCCGGCATCTTCAGAGGACAGGAGTCAGAACTCTGTCTGTGCTCTGGTGCAGTTTGTGGGATAGACAACATGCTGTTCTGTCGGGAGGGGCAGCAGCTAGAAGCGACCGCATTTTCCTTGTGGCTGCCGTGCAACTTGGCGAAACTTTTGTGAGGAAATGCCTAGGCTTGTCGATAAGCTCCTCCACCGGAAGCTTTGCTTGAGTGGCTTGCTTACCGAGGGCTGGGCTGACCGAGCCAAAAGCTGGCCGCTGGTCTTGATCGAGTTATGCTCCCCTGGGAGGTTCTTGATGGAACACACGGCCAGTGCAAGAAAAATGTGGGAGGTCAGTTCAGAATGGTCTGGCACTTCGGGGACACGACTTCACAGTCTGTTACTCCTGAAGAATAAAGATTAAGGGTGTCCGTCGTTGTATGCAAGTATGCAGTCGTTGTGTTGAGAGTACAGGATGTTCCCTGGCACGCTCTAGAGGTCTTGAACGACAGTTGCACAAACTCTTGCGGCAGCTGCTTTATTTGTACAGACACTTTAAGGATCAGGAGTGCTGTAGAGTTTGTTTTCTTATTGATCCGCCCATCAGTTCCGTGATAACTCTTTTTTGTGTGGTTTGCTTCTCAAAGGAAAAAGATGCTAAAAAAATAATAATAATATAGTCTCTACAGATTATAGAGACCTTGACAGGGAAAATTAGCTCCTCTGTTTCACTCTCAGAGGAGAGAAATCTTGTAAGGCTGAGGTATCTCATACCCGGGCTGCTTGAACGGAAGAAAATGAAGAAATACAGTAGGACCACAAGAGATTGGTTCCAGCCCCCGCCCCCACCCTCATAGATACCAAAAAATTAGATTAGGCATCCTTCCGTCTCGAAAGACTATGGTAACGTGCTCTGTATGGAGGACTTGGAACAGCGTCTAGTGTGGCTGAGAAGGCCAATTCGAGAGTGACCATCCCTTCCACACTGAAGACAAATACAATCTCATCCCCTGTCCAGCTCCCTGATTTTGCTGCTTTCGGGACTGCCTCTTTGCCTCGGCCTGCTGGACAAGGGTCTCTTCAAATTGGGAGAGGCCATGATGCACCGCGTGCCTCCAGGCTGAACGCTCAGATGTCAAGGTTTCCCATCTGTGGAGGTCCATTCCTAAGGCCTTCAGATCCCGCTTGCAGATCTCCTTGTATCGCAGCTGTGGTCTCCCTCTGGGGCGATTTCCCTGCACTAATTCTCCATTACAGGAGAGATCTTTTGGAATCCGACCATCAGCCATTCTTACAACATGCCCGAGCCAACGTAGACGTCGCTGTTTCAGTAATGTATACATGCTAAGAATTCCAGCTCGTTCTAGGACTACTCTGTTTGGAACATTGTCCTGCCAGGTGATACAAAAAATGCTTGTATGGATACAGGTCTACTAGAAGCTGCCCTGCCTATTGCTGTGTTGAGCAGAGCTTGGAAAAGTTACTTTTCTCGACCATAGCTCCCCGCCGTCCCCAGCTAGCATAGCTTGTGAGTCTCTAGAGGCCAGTACTGGCAGCTCTAACTGGCTGTCTGGGTTTTCAAGCAGGATTCTCTTTATTTATTTATTTAATAAACACAATTACTTTTTGAAAACAACATTGGAATAGTTGTTGCCCTGGAGGACAAAACATAGTCTCTTCATCTCCATGTATTTTGCTGTTGTGACTTCAGAGCTTTGCTTAATATACAGCACGGGAAGGGGGCATCTTGCCCTCCAGATGTTATGAACTGCAACTCCCACGATCCCTCTGTTGTATCTAGCTAGGGTTGATGGGAATTACCATCTCAACATTGGGAGGACCACAAACGGTCACCTCTTACGTAGGGAGCAAAGGTGCAAATCTGCAAAATACTGCATATAGCATCTGTTAATACAGCCCTTGCTTTGCATGGAAAGAATGCATCATGCCCAATTTAAATGGGACTAAGCAGGAAGAAACTGTCTCTTTGTGTGACTGTGCAGAATCACTGCTTGTCCAGGTAGTGTGATGGACAAATAATCTGGCAAAGTCTTAGACAGTGTCTTATGTCGCTGCTTTTGGCCAGAATCCTATTATTTACAACAGGGGGTGTAATACCCACCAGCATAAATCTGATTTGCTGCAAGTTGGCTGGATACCTCAGTAATTTAAGGATCTATCTGTGGTGCCAGAGGTTGGGAGTTTGATTCCCCCCACTGTGCCTCCCGGGAGAAGAGCCAGCCTGGGTAGCCTTGGGCAAGCTGCACAGTCCCAGGGCGCCCCCAGAAGACGAGAATGGTCAACCACTTCTGATTATTATCTACCTGGAAAATCAGGAAAACGGTCGCCATAAGTCAGAATTGATTTGACAGCACGTGATTACTATTCTTATTAAGAAGTCAGCATACGTATTTGCCGTTGCGTGTCTATCACATGACTTTATGCAATTGCTTATTAACTTGTGGCAATGTTCAGGTGACATTTATATCAGTTGTGGTGTTGTTGGTGTAATTTTGGGTTCCTGCTAGTGGAAAAGAATGCAAGGTATTCCTGGCAATAGATATAAGCAGGGCATATTAACCCAATAACTGAGCTGCAGAATATGGAGAGAATGCTAGGATAGTAAGTCAGCGTTCTGAAAGTTATCAACCAGAAGATTGCCGTACTTTGTTGCTCCAATAAGTACATTAGCCAGATACTCTTGGGTGCAATGGAAGATATTTGCTGTTCATTGGTCTGGAAGTGGGATTCAACTGTTAGAGCAGTACAACAATGGAACTCATGACCTCAGGAGGTGGTGAGCGCTCCAACACTGGGGGTGTTCAAGAGACAAGTAAGACAACCCTCTGTCAGATCTGCTTTGATTTGGATTCCTGTGTTGAGCGGGGGGGGGGGGGGGGCTGGACTCAATGGTCTTATAGATGTGTGTGGATTTTATTCCAACTTTGGAGAAAGAGTGGTGGATTGGAAAATGTGTAAGCTAAGTAACATTGCTTAAAAAAAAAAAAAAGAATGGCTAAATCCAACAAAGCCTAAAGAGGGAAGATGAAACACTGAGGTATCAGACCAAAATGTCCAACCCATGTGAAATCCCACAGGCAATAGAGAGCAGTAACACTCCTTCCACTCGGATCTCCCAGTGACTGGTATTTTGGGTTAAACTTCTTGGGAAAGGGAGATTCCATTCTTAATTATAGTGGCTACTAAAGCTTGGGTATGTGTTTTTAAGTTTTTCAGCAGTGCTGTGTTGCTTAATTGATGCTCATCTTCTATCTCTTTTAATCAACTCTTATCTGCCTGCTCCACAGGAGAACACAGCCTAGACATCATGGCAAACAGGGGTCCTGCTTATGGACTGAGCCGGGAGGTTCAACAGAAGATTGACCGGCAGTATGACCCTGAACTGGAGCAGATTCTCATTCAGTGGATTGTGGCCCAGTGTGGCCCAGAGGTTGGGCAACCCCAGCCTGGCAAGGAGAACTTTCAGAAGTGGCTAAAAGATGGCACGGTAAGGCACTCCTTTGACTTAAGAATGTCAAGCGTTTTGCCTCGTGGGTAAGAGATGTCGCTTCCAAGTGGAGTTGGCAACTTCAGTCGATCAGTGTTTTGCTCTTCTCTAGACTTTGGAGGGGCTGCATAGGTTTCCAAAAACAGCCAAACCCCCCCCCAACCCTCAAAATAAACAGCTGGAAGACTACTTCTGGTTTAAAACAATGGGTATATGGAAGTTTTAAACAATACGTAATGAGGGGAGGTTGCAACATGTTTAAAGAGTGAATTTTCTCTTTTTTCACACATCCAGAGCTGGGAAGTCACCTGTTTTTCAAGGGGAAAAGGGATCTACAGGAAGGCTGAAGCCCCAGGGCCATCGTTTATCTGCCTTTGGGTTAGCCTTCTTGTAACTCAATCTATCCTTCTACAGAGCTTCAGAGTATCTTGTTGCAAATGAGTTAGTTGTAATTAATTCTCTCCCCCATTCCCAAAAAACTAAAAGATAGCTAATTTGTTGTTGTTGTTGTTTAGTCGTTAAGTCATGTCCGACTCTTCGTGACCCCATGGACCAGAGCACGCCAGGCCCTCCTGTCTTCCACGGCCTCCCGGAGTTGGGTCAAATTCATGTTGGTCGCTTCGGTGACCCTGTCCAACCATCTTGTCCTCTGGCGTCCCCTTCTCCTCTTGCCTTCACACTTTCCCAACATCAGGGTCTTTTCCAGGGAGTCTTCTCTTCTCATGAGATGGCCAAAGTATTGGAGCCTCAGCTTCAGGATCTGTCCTTCCAGTGAGCACTCAGGGTTGATTTCCTTCAGAATGGATAGGTTTGTTCTCCTTGCAGTCCAGGGGATTTACATTATGATAAAAATTTACATTATGATAAAAAAAAGAAAAGAATGCAGTATAAGTTCACGCCTCTTGTAATATGACTGTAACTTTTAAAATTCATTTTACAGAGGGGGGATATGTGGCCCCTACTAGTTGAGTATCTTTTCATGTATGTTTTAAAAAAGGTAATTGAAAAGTAATAATTTTAGTTGTTTATTGATGCAAGAACATTGCTGTAACCATTTGATAACGTATTTGTTGAGGTGCCAAGGATTCCCTGTCTTTCCCTGGAGCTTCCGGCCAAAATATTCTAAGGATCTCCTTAATAAATTACAAACCCCAGAATTCCATAGATTGAAACTCTGGCAGTTCAAGTGGCATCGAACGTCTGTCACGGTGTTCTTAAAAGTACCCTAAGATATTATATGAACTATTTTGTGTGGCAGCCGCCGATCCAGTATCCCTTATTCACCTTTAAGTGACAGAAATGGCCTGAGAAAGGGGAAGAGGGAGGAGGACTTATTTCTGCTCTTTTGTGAAAAGAGTTTGCAAAAATAAAATGATCTTTATTTGAAGCCAATACGAAAAAAATCGGAGAGAGACACGGCCAAGCAGTTACGGAATTTTGAGTTTCATCATCTTTGTTGCTCGTCTTCCTCAGGTGCTGTCCAAGCTGATCAACAGCCTTTACCCCCCAGGAAAAGGGCCGGTGGGTAAGATCCAAGCTTCCAGTATGGCCTTCAAACAGATGGAGCAGATCTCAAAATTTTTGCAGGCGGCGGAAAACTATGGGATTCTTGCCACAGACATATTCCAAACCGTGGATCTCTGGGAAGGTACAAAGTGCTTGTGCGGAGGGTGAAACAAGCAAGCATAAATGGTCAGGGAAAGCCTTCCTTAAAGTTTGGGGGGGGGGAAGTGTCGTTCAGGCCTTTAAAAGGTGGGAAGGAAAAATACCCTTAAAATGAACAATCACCCCAGTTTTTTCACAAAAACTTTTTTCCTGGTGGTGAGCGAATTACTGTATTGGGAGCCTTAACACATGACTCACGTCTTGCATTGTTTCTAGTGATTTGTAAAGGGTTTCTAACTGTAAATGTACAACAACAGCCAAAATTAGGGAGGAAAGCCATACACAGCTTGTACACAATCAAAAAATAAAGCGTCTGATACTATTGCTAAAATCTATAGGTGATACCTTTACTAACACCGATGCTAATATCTCACAAATCCTTCAGTCACTGCATTCTATGCATAAGCCTCATCCCATAAGTTTTAAAATAATGCCTTTTAAATCATTTTTCCTCTTTCTGTATTAAGTGCGGGGATGAGACTTGTGAATCAAATGCAGTGACTGAAGGGTGGAACCAAAGCTTGCCTGCTTGTGAGATTTTAGTGGTCTAATAAAGGTATCACCCACCTTATTTTTTGATTGTGTGCAAGAACTATATGACTTTTTTCTTTCCTTTTTTCTTTTGTTGGTTTTTTTTTTTTTTGTACATTATTGTTTCCCATGCCAGGTGGAATATGCCCAGCCCAGTGAGACTATGCAATCTGTGAATGATATTAGGCTTTGTGATCTGCAGTGTTACTCAAATGTAATTAGCTCCGTGAGTTAGGTATCCAGCTGCAGAGCCAGAGGCTGGGCATTGAACTCCCCATGGTGTCTCCCAGGTGAAGATCCACCTGTATAGCCTTTTCAGCAAAGCTGCAATCCCAAGGGCCAGAAGAAGGGAACAATCAACCACTTCTGAGCACTCTGTATGAAGAAAACCCTGGAAAGGGTCACCCTAAGTCAGAATTGATTGGACAGTGCATCATTATTATTCTTTTGCTTCTAAATTTCTCCCTCACACAGGTAAAAACATGGCCTGCGTACAGAGGACCTTGATGAATCTGGGAGGTTTGGCTGTCTCTAGGGGAGATGAATTCTTCACTGGGGACCCCAACTGGTTCCCAAAGTAAGTCAAGGAGAATGTGTGTGTTTGTTCATATCCGTCAGGGCCTTGTGCAGTCTAAACGGTTTGTGTCCTTTCTGTCTCTGTGTGTGGAATTTTCACTATCTCTTGCGAAAGTAGTCATGGTCCAGACTGTTGCACTGTTCAGTGGCCTTCTGAATCCCAGAAGGAGGACGACGTGTCTTGTAAAGTTTTTCAGTCATTCTTGGCCCAAACCTTTGGGGACATGGTGATATTATTACCCCCATGTTTGTCTTGGTGAAAAACCTCATCGCTATGTCCTGTCCTCTCCTGTTCCCCCTTCCTTTCACACTGCACATATTCTCTGTTTCTTTCCTTTTCCATTCTGGCACTCATTCAGCTTGCATCTAGGTTAGAAGCTAGAAACCCATGGGTTGGTGTGGACCCCACTGCAAGATTCATTTCTCCGAATGTTAGTGTGGTGTATGTAAGGTGGCAGTGGTAGAATACTATTTATTTTATTTTATTTATCCCATTTCTATACCACTCATCTGACCAATGGTCATTCTGCATGGTGTTACAACAGTGATACTAACATAAAACATAAACGTTATTAAAAGTGAAGTTAATATTAAGTTGACATTACATTTAAAAACATATGGCAAATAAAAATGATAGGTTGATATTCTCAGATGGATTGTTTTGAAAAGACTGCCCAAATAAAAAAAAGTTTTAAGGGATACAGAATACAGAAGATAGAGAATTGTTGAGATTCTTTGTGGTAAGAAGACTACCACTCCCAGCTCATTTTCTGGTACTACAACTCCCAGAATGACCCAGTTAGCATGGGCAATCAAAATGTAACTCATTTACAGTTGTTAGAGTATGGAAATCAGTATTTTCCATTGAACTGAACTGCTTTGATTTCATAGAATCATGAACTTGGAAGAGGCCTATAAAACCATCAAGTCCAACCCCCTGCTTAATGCAGGAATACAAATCAAAGGATATCCGCCAGGTGCTTGTCTAAATTTCTCTTGAATGCCTCCAGTGTTGGAGCACTCACCAACTCCCGAGGTAACGGGTTCCACTGTCGTACTGCTCTAACAGTTAGGAAGTTTTTCCTGATATTCAAAGGAAATCTGGCTTCCTATAACTTGAGCCCATTGTTGCATGTCCTGCACTCTGGGATGATCGAGAACAGATCTTGCCCCTCCTCTGTAGGACTGCCTTTCAAGTATTTGAAGAGTGCTCTCCTATCTCCCCTCAGTTTTCTTTTCTCAAGGCTAAACAATGCCCAATTCTTTCAGTCTTTCCTCCTAGGGCTTGATTTCCAGCCCCCTGATTATCCTTGTTGCCCTCCACTGAACTTGCTCCAATTTGTCAGCATCCTTCTTGAAGTACGGTGTCCAGAACTGGACACAATACTCAAGGTGAGGCCTAACCAGTGCCGAATAGAGGGGAACTAGCACCTCGCGGGATTTGGAGACTATACTTCCGTTAATGCAGCCTCCTTTTTTGTTGTCGCTGTTGGCTCATATTCAGCTTGTGACTCCAACATCCTTCTCTCTCATAGTATTGCTCAGCCAGGGACACCCCCCCCCCCCATCTTGTAACTGTGTGTTTGGTTTCTTTTTCCAAGGTGCAGGACTTTGCACTTATCCCTGTTGAATTTCATTCTGTTGTTTTCAGCCCAGGGCTCAAGCCTATCTAGATCATTTTGAATTTTGTTTCAGGATATTAGCAATTCCACCCAATTTTGTGTCATCTGCAAATTTGATGAGCATTCCCTGCACCCCCATCCAGGCCATTATTAAAAACGGTGAAGTGCACTGGGCCCAGGATTGAGCCCTGGGGTACCCCACTTGTTACCCCCTCCCAGTTTGAGAAGGAGCCATGAATCATCACCCTCTGAGTACGATTCTGTAGCCAACTGTGTATTCACCTGACTGTTGTTCTACCCAGCCCTCGCCTAGTTAGCCTGCTCATCAGAGTTGATCAGAGAAAGAAAAAACTGCCAGAATCTCCCAACCCTCGTGACCCTTCCAGAGTCACAACTAGAACACCTAAATTGTCAGTCATATCATTCATTTCAGAGGTATCTGTATCAAATATGTGTTTCTAGCTTTTACCCTTTTAGAAATCTTTCATGGTAAGAGGACTGCAACTCCCAGAATCCAGGTGAATTGTTTGGACTGCAAGATCTAGAATCCGACAGGCAGCATAGCAGTCCTAAACCATCCATTTATTTTGAGAACAGTTGAAAAGCTGGTACTGCTGCATCTCCTGCCTGACGTGATGCATCAGGGTGCCACTCTGTCTGATGGTAGGGCCAGCTCTTTCCATATCAATCCAATGCTCCTTTTAAGATCTAAGCATCTGAGCTTCATCAGTAGAAACGAAGGTGACCTAGCTTTAAAACTTGCATATTCTTAATAAAAGAAAAGAAAATACAACAAACCGGTATGGATTTTTACAATCAATCCAGGCAGTTTAATTCAGTTGACACTTAGTCCTTTAGTCCAGAGGTCCCCAACCCCAGGTCCGTGGCCCGGTGCCGGTCCGTGGCCTGAGCCGGACCAGGCCGCGGAGACAGACCTCCCGCCCCCCCTGGCACGCACTCACCCCTGCACAGCTGATTTGCGCATGCGCGCATGCTCCAGCGTGCCCGTGCAAGCGCCGCACCACCATTTGCGCAAGCGCACAAGTGTGCATGCCCCACGTGAGCGCCGTGCCGCCGTTTGCACAAGCGCACAAGCGCGCCCATGCCCGCACAACCGCCCCGCCGCTTGTGCCCCGCCTTCCCCAGCCGGTCCGCGGGGTGAAAAAGGTTGGGGACCCCTGCTTTAGTCTCGTGTTCAGCCCATTCTTCAAGCTATTTTTATACTACTTAATCATTTTTTAAATATCGCAAATTGAAAGCAAGCGATAATGTCGTCTAATAGCATAATCGTACTGGCTGAAATCCTGTTACTGAGTGTAGATGAGGCCCATCAGATTAATGGGGATTTGGTAAATCAACTTCTCTGTAAATTCCCTAATGGGCCTACTCTACTGACTTTAGTGTGACTCATTGCAATAAGCAACACAACTTCACCCACTAAAAAGTAAAATAGTTGGTTAAAATCAGTATGGTTATGGGAATCTTCAAGCAAGACATGCATCTACAGGACCACATCTCCCCATGCGAACCTTCTTAGCTTCTAAGATTTTCAGGGGAGACTTTCCCCTCAGTCCCACTCCCTTCACAGGCACATGCGATGGGAAGACGAGAGAGAGGGGACCTTCCTGTGGCTGTTCCTAACTTAGGCCTACTGGATAGCTCACTGGTTTAGGTCTTTGGCTGCGAAGCCAGAGGTTGGGGCTTTGATTTCCCTCTGTACCTCCTTGACAGCGGCTGGAGTCCGTGATCCATCGAGTCTCTTCCAGCTCTGCAGTTCAAAAAATTTATTATTGTATCGTTTCTCACTTTCTCTTCATCCTTTTTTTTCCCCCTCCAGGAAATCCCAAGAGAATCGCCGTGCCTTTTCAGAGGACAAGCTCAAGGAGGGGCAAAGTGTTATCGGGTTGCAAATGGGCACAAATCGGGGTGCGTCTCAGGCCGGCATGACGGGTTATGGTATGCCACGCCAGATCCTTTGAGCCTGGTGACCCTTGGAATCCCGTCTTTGTTCCCGGCGCCTTACTGAAGAGAATCTCTCCAAATTGTGCTACTACCAGAAACCTTAAAGGGTTAGCCACTCAGGTAGAGCCACTGCTGCCTCGTTTAGCCTCTCTCTTTTTTTTTAAATCGAGAATTTTCTAAACCCACCCCACCCCACCATCTCAAAAGCCTCTTCCAACTTAGGGGATGCTGTCATCTATCCCATGGATCAAACACATCTAATAATGCTGGGATCAAGAAAGCAATGCGATTTTCCTTTTTCCTCACACACGCTCCTTTGACTCTCCACAGATTGGGCCAAAACATGGTTCTAGTGACCAAATTCTGAAGGCTTAGTCCTGAGGCACCTTAAAAACAGTTTACATTCCACTATCTAGACTCTTCATGCTTGAGCTTGTCTTTCAATGGCAGCTTCCTTGGACCAAAATATACCCTGCTTCTCTTCACTGTTTTTCAAGGTAGCCTTCCCGTGAAAGGGCAAACCGATAGCTTTAGGCTCTCTGTTCTTTGACTGTATCTTTGACTTCAGTCATCCTTGCGCCAATCTGTGAGCATCCCCACACACCCGACAGGAAGCTTGCACAGAAAGGCTTGGGGGGGGGACGGACCGCTTTACGGGCACAAATCTCTCCACGGAGCAAATAGGGTCCCTCAAATTCTTCTATTTCCTTAGGTTGCTGTTTTTCAGGGTGAGGGGATTGTCGAAACGGGAGACTTGGTTATTCAAAAGAGCTTCATGCTTGGTGTTGCTTGGTGCTCTGGCAAATCCTGAGAAATCATTATGTGGGAAAATGCTTTATTGGCCTTTGCAATGAGTTTACTGCTTCCTGGCTCAGCCTGGCTGAAGCTGTGCTTTCTAAAGTCTTTTCTTCTTTGGGTTAAAGGCCCAGCTGTCAACCTGATGTCTTAAAGAAGGTGTGGTATTCTTTACTGTGGAATATATCCTGCCCCAGTTTCACTGATAAGAAATAAACATTGCACAATTCTTTGTTTCTAATCCTGCCTCTTGTCTCTGAATTTGGGGTATAGGGAGATTGAGCACGCCGGGGTGGGGGTTAAAGCAGTTGAGATACTGGGTGGAGAGGAGATTTGATCAGGAAGACCTCATTTGGGGGCCGACTCTTTATTTTGGGGCTGTCTCACAAAGTGTCATATGTTTCTGCAGACTAACCCTGCACTTCCTCCCACAACGGGAAGACCCTGGAAGTTGATGAGTGGGTTGCAAAAGGGAGTGTGTAGGTGAAAGCTTAAAAGCTATATCAGCATATGACCCAAATGACAAATGATTGCCTTCTACGTGCAGAAGATGACCGGACTGGGCGATGTGGCTCTTGTTTTCGAGACTGCCAATGGGATAGCATCCCTCACGGCACCTTTCAGGGCGTTTGAGGCCTGCCGGTTCGGTTCTCCAAAAGAGGGAAATGAGAAAGGGGACAGCGGCGGCTGTTTCCCTCTGCATCGGCTGGCGGAGCCCTTTGCTTCATTCTGCCTAATGGTAGGGCTAGCCCTGCTGAAGCGAGGGGCTCATGGGAAAGTCTCAAGCACAGGATGGGTTGTTCCACAGCACTCTTTCATCTGAGAGATTCTTTGTCGCAAATACAAAATGTGACGCGGTCTCCAGTGCAAGCTTTCTGGCTATTCCAAGGTCAATTTGATTTAATGGAACCGGTTACAGACCAAATAAACGGAGGAAGAGCTCATTAGAGTTTGATAAACACGCCCTTGAAGAAGGCTGATAGGCTGAAACGCGTTGGGCATTTTACACTGAAATGAACGTTACAGTGGTACCTCGCTTTACGAATTTAATGCATTCTACGGGACATTACGTAATGAGAAAAATTCGTAAACCGAAACGTGGTTTGCCATAGGAACGGGGGCAGTGCTATAAACCTCCAGGCACAATGCATCTTGGGGAAACGTCCTTCGTACTGTGGGAAAAAAAACGTAAACCAAGGCATTATTTTCAATGGATTTTCGTTTGTAAACCGAAAATTATGTTAACCGAGGCATTCGTAAACCGAGGTACTACTGTATCTTTTCTACATCCTAGGATTGCAGTTCCCCTTCTTTTAAGCTAAGATTTCCATGAATGCACCTTTTCCTTTTGTTATTTTATTATTCTATTGCCTTATATTTTTATATTCCAAGGTACAGCATCCACTTTAGCAATGAGGAACTGAAGGTTAATTAGTGTGAGCCACTTTTGACCGCTAGTTCGTTGGGAACTAGTCGTTTTCCTTGTCCGTCGGGCTTGGGCCAAAGGCCCCTCCCGCAGAGTTCAGTGAGCCATTGTGAGCTGAAGCGGCTTGTTGGTCATTCATTCGTTCTTTTTGTTTAAACTTTCCGTCTTGAGGAAACCCTTTCCACCTAGGTCTGTCCCCTGCAAAGAATTCTGGGTAGAACAGCTGACCCAGTGGGTGCCCACTCGGAGGCAGATCCCAGAGGCGGCAGGGCAGGGCAGGGCAGGGCACGGCACGGCACTGCTGTCGAGGGGGCACCCGCAGGAAGGGGCAGGGTGGCAAAGCACAGATCAGCTGATCAGCCAGGAAACGAACCACACCGAACTGCCAAACCAGCAGTTCAGGCCCATCTCTATACATCATCCCATTCTTCTGGGATGCTGTATAGAGATGGGATGTTCTGCCCTTCCCAAATCAGGCATTTTGTGACCCCTTCCATCATCATTGCTATGGTTGTGGGTTTTGCCTTTTGAAGCTTCGTGTTTGCAGGTCTCAGTGTCTCCTGACATCTGTAATCTCCCTTTTGTGGCTGCTGTTTTGGCCGAATAAACAGTACTCACTCTCAATGTGAACTTTACTTGAAACAGAGGGAAGATATCTGAATTAGTGATTTAGTGGCAATCTGCCTTCTGCCATCTAAGATTCACACCGATAAGAGTTTTGCCAGCAGGAACCCTCTTACCCATGGGATCAGTATCTGCTGATTCACTTATCCACAATCTGAAAATATTTAATATATTTAAAAAAAAAAAACTAAAAAAAATTATTTTTAATGATTAAGTTACCAGAACTGGCCACTAGAGGAAGTCAGAGACTATGCTGGTCTCATGTTTGCTAGAGAGAAATATATTTCTATTATGTCATTACCACAACTGGCCACAAGTGGGAGCCAGAGACTGTGCTATGTATAGTATTTGCTATTATAATAGCATTTGCTATAATCTGCATTTTTCAGCCTCCCGGGGGGGGGGGCTTCAAACCAATCCCCCGCAGATATGGGGGTTCTACTGTATTAGGATTCTGGCCCCATTTTTAAAATTTCTGATCAACTGGGAGAATATGTAGAATATCAAACCAGCTACCAACAAAACCATGGCCAGTCTATTAAGTCAGGGAGGACTTGTTGAAACAAAAATCCTTTATTACCTATATTAGTAGGATTGTGCATCAGTTTTGATAATTATTCAGAATCCAAAGCAAAGCAGAGAGACGAGTTTCTGAACCCATTTAGAATAGAGTAAGGAAACATTGCTTCAACACTTTTAAAAAGTTGGTAAGTTTGAAAAGAGAAAGAAAAACCATAGTGCCTGAGCAGCTAGAAAAACCGCTGGATAGCTCAGTGGTTTAGGGGCCAGGGGTTAGGGATTCATTTCCCCAAAATGTACCTCCTGGATAGGGGCTGGACTTACAGGTC
Source organism: Intellagama lesueurii (assembly GCA_037013535.1). Taxonomy (NCBI): domain Eukaryota; kingdom Metazoa; phylum Chordata; class Lepidosauria; order Squamata; family Agamidae; genus Intellagama; species Intellagama lesueurii. Next base: position 1,541,771 of record JBAJHW010000021.1, read on the forward strand.
CCTTCTAGCTCTGCAGTTCTAAGATGATGATTTCAAGAGAAAAAGTTGAGCTGTGCTTGGCAGTAACAGCTTAGGGTGGGGTCAGAGTGCAAGGGTGTGTATGTGTGAGATGGAGAAAGAAGGATGTCAGCAAACTCCAGCAAATTTCAGAGGAGGACAACAAGGAGGATTAGGGAACTGGAAACCAAGCCCTAGGAGGAAGACGGAAAGAACTGGGCAGGTTTAGACTTGAGAAAATAAGATGGAGGGAAAATAGGATAGCACTTTTCAAATAATTGAAAGATAGTCCTACAGAGGAGGGGCAGAATCTGTTCTTGATCATCCCAGAATGCAGGACACGTAAGAATGGGCTCAAGCTGCAGGAAGCCAGATTTAGGCTGAAGACCAAGAAAAAAAACATCTCAACTGTTAGAGCAGTACGACAATGGAACCCATGACCTCAGGAGGTGGTGAGGGCTCTAAACACTGGAAGCATTCAAGAGAAAATTGGACAACTATCTGTCAGATCTGCTTTGATTAGGATTCCTGCCTCCAGTAGATGGTTGGACTCAGTGGCTTTATAGGCCCCTTTCAAACTCATTTATTCTGTGCTGCTATCAAAGAGAAAATACCAGACTAATTGGCTGAACTTGTGAAGCTTACTCCCCATTCCTGAGAGAACAAAGAACACAAAGAGCAAGGAAAAGTTGGTATAGGATTCTGGGGTTACCTGATCCTTTGAACTGGAGACCCTTGGGGACCACCCTGGCTCCATAAATGTGAAGCGGAGGCTGTAGTTGGTTGAGTGGCTCATAAAATGTTCTGTATATGCTCAGAAGCAATACAAATATTTCTAATTAAAAGCTCTCCACCCTTGAAGTACTGGCTGATATTTGTAGTACTGTTGGACTTCAGTATTGCACTGGATCAGGATCCTTTGGTTGGAATAGAGTAGACCATTGGTCTAGATGGGCGGGGTATAAATCTAATTAAATAAATAAATAAATAAATAAATTGTTGTGTCTTAACCTAATCCATACAAACAATCCATGACGTTGAAAAGTGAGTGAAAAACATTGTTGGAAAAAGAGAGAGACAAATCAGTAACAAAGTGTAATGGAACTAGTTTTTCGGTCAACACAGGGACTAACCAAAGGGTAGATTTACCAAAGCAGCCCTTATGTATGACTGGCATATAATGATGGAACATATGGAGGAGAGGGTGAGGGACACTCACTCCTTTTATAATTAATGCAGTTACGTACCTAATTTGGCACTCAATAACTCAAATTTTCCTTTGACAATTATACTTTTTGAATAATGGGCTCTAGCTTTAAAATGCATATAAAGTGTGTCTATTATGGGAAAGAATAAAAAGAAATCTTAAATTAAGGCATATTAGAAAACTTGCCCGTGGAAAACGTAGGTAATAACTATATAGAAAGGCGTATACTTGAGAGAGACACATAAAAATGACACAGGTATTCATGCAAAGGTTTGGTGGGTGATTTTTTAAAAAGAATCTGAAGTGAATTCTGTCAATTAAAAACTGCTAATCATAGAATCATAGAATAATTAAATTGGAAGGAGTCTATAAGGCCATCAAGTTCAACCCCCTGCTCAGTGCAGGAATCCAAATCAAAGGTGCCAGGTGGTTGTCTACATTTTTCTTGAACGCCTCCAGTGTTGGAGCACTTGTCACCTCTTGAGGCCATTGGTTCCATTGTCATACTGCTCTAACAGTTGGGAAGTTTTTCCTGATATTCAATCAAAATCTGGCTTCCTTTAACTTGAGCCCATGGTTGCGTGTCCTGCCCGCTGGGAGGATCGAGAACAGATCCTGCCCCTCCTCTGAATGACAGCCTTTCAAGTATTTGAAAGGATTTGATCTCTACTCTGTTGTGGCATCTGAAAAACTGTCTTGGCAAATCCTCTGTAAGTGGTTGGTGTTAAATCTCAGAAAAAGCAAAATCTTGACCCTGGGGTAAGTAAGATCCCGATAAAAAGTACCTTTGCACGACTCTCTGAATTCTGTGGGGCAACCTTCTTTAAATGAGTACTGGAAACACAACGAACTTTACAAAAATGTGACTTTCCCCCCTCAAATAACAAAGCAACAGCAATAGAGCCACCACCCAAAACTGGATGCTACGAATTGTACTCCTCGGAGTTCCATTCATCAACACTGTGCCAGAGCAGAAGCGTCTCATAGGAAAAATTAAGTACGCATGTCAAGATTATGCTAGATCAGAGAGGTCCACGCTAACCACTCAGCAGTACTACCCTGAATTTCCTGGTTCAGAAGAAATCAGGGTAAGGCCACATACGTAATTGTACTGGATGGGTGATCAATTCCAAACCACTGGCTGAAGATGGGACTGAAACTACACACCTCACAAACGTCTTGCAGACTGCAGACCATGGCTACCTCCTCCGTCTAAGAAGCTACATCTGGCCCCAAAAAGCAGCCATTAAACTTTGGGACTTTATTATAAACATATCATTTTCGAGCTACCTGCAAGAACTTGGTGCACAGCCTGAGGAAGATAATTATCGAAAGCTCACTTAATTTTATTTTATTTTATTTTATTCATGGTATACACATACAATTTCGTTGTATGTGTATACTATGTATATACTTACAATGACAATAAATTTATTTGATTTGATGGTCCAATAAAGGTATCACCTGTTCCTACGGTTGTACTGAATTTCCTGATGTGGGTAAAATCCAGGAGGGCCAAATAGGCTGATGGCTGAGTTGTGGGCGAATCTTCCTGCCTCAGACCCTCCTAACACTTTAGTACTCTCTGACTAACCAGTGCTTCCAGGGGGTTACCAAAAAACTGCAAGGTTGAGCACTATAACTCTTAACGCCAAACCTGCAAGGTAGGTATATCAAAAATACCCACCAATACACCGGCTCCCGACAGATGATTGAAGAAGGCCTCATTTCGAGGAAGGCGAACTCTCTTAGTCCAAAATGACCAAACAGTTGTGAAAGTTTATATTTTTATTAAAGCGGGTGAAAAAGTCAAGGAAGCAAAACTTCAGACAGTTTCAAAAGTTACGGAAACAGACAAGAGTGAGGGTCACTCTGCACGTGATCTCTGGCACTCTCTCTTCTTTCATACACACCTTTACAGATTGGGCTTTGCCACTAGATACAGATTCTTCAGTTCCAGTTCAAACTTTTCCCCCGAATTCCTGAAAGCGATTGTATTATGTTTTATTTTCCAGACAGCGAAAAAGCATCTGTGAAAGGGTCGAGGGATCAGCCTCTCACAGCAGGATTAAGGGGACAATGTACCGCCAGGATGTGGGGAACAACTTTGGCTTCCCATGGCTAGCGGGAATTGCAACACACAAGCGCAATAGGCGGAGATGTGGAGAGAATTAATCCAGAGTGCACTGATATTTTTAATCTGTACAGATCACTTGTGAGAGTTCAAAAACTTCCATTTGAATTATCCCCAAAGGTGGTAGGAGAATGCCTTTTCCTGGATGTTCCTTTAGAGTTCCCATCTTTTTGCTGGTCAATGACCGTAATAAAACATTTATTATTATTATTATTAGAGTTCCCATATGGTCTATCTATGGCTTCTAATCAAGAAACTTTTTATAGAATGCCCCTGTTTGATAAACTCTCAAAGTTCCTTCAACCGCTTCAAAGAAAAAAACAGGCAACGTCCTGTTGCAGAAAGTTATGATGATGGAAACAGTATCCAGTGTCAGAAATAATGATCTGAAAGTAATTGAAAGTTTCCTGTTCCACCTCCTTCACTTCAGGTTCTGAGACTCCCTATTATCCCCCTTTTTGTCCTGAAAAGGTTTTTTGGGAGGCTTGGACCCTTAAAGGGGTGGGGAATAGCAAGTTTTAAATTAATTGGAACTAATTCTTTCCCGCGCTGGATCTGATTTACTTTATGCCAACGAGATTTTGCCCGTCGCTCTTGCCATTTCAAATCTAGAATAAACAGAATCCCACAAGAAGTATTTCAAATTCATTTAATGATATAAAGTGTGAAAAAGGAAAAAAAAGAATGCTTTGAAAATAGAAATAATTGTTTAAGCTGGTAAAAACATATCTTTATGAAAACCTCACCGTTCTTCTGTGGGAGTGGAACTGGTAAATCCACTCATTAAATATCTAATTAAGCTTGAAAGCCCTATTAGGGTGGCTATAAATCAGTTCCGACTTGATGGCACAGGACATGCCCACATATAGAAACAGTTATTACAATTCTCCAAATTATCTTACATATTAAGAGCATCAAGGAGCATTACCTAATTAATCTAATTAAACCCTGAAAAGGGTTGCATAATTCAGAATTGCCTTGATGGCACATTATCTATAATTATTTATTATTATTATTATTAAGCTTTCCAAGGTATGGGATTGTAAGTAATCATAATTATTCAGTGTTGTATGTGAGTTTTGATTGCTCTATTAACTTATTTCCCAAATCACTTTTTAGTGACCGTTCTGTTAATGGGAGGAGGTATTTATTAAAATCCTTCCTTACTCTGTTGTGGTGGAATTCAATATTCCAGACTTTCCTTCTAATGACTTGTTTGACCAAGAGGATATTTTAAAGGGGGCATTTTATTCTGTGTTTTCCTTGTGCTTTTAATATTGTTTTTATTATGACTTTTAATACCACCCTCGTTTAAGGCTTTTTAGATATTGGAACCGTGTGTTATTATTTGGCTTTTAACGTGGCTTCTTTTCATACTGTAAGCCACTTTTGGCAGAAAGGAGGCAGATGAAGATTTTAAAGGAAAAGTAAATATGTGAGAGATTTAAGGAGTGGCTTGATCAGCCCCACTCCCCCTCCGTAACTTTCAAGGGTCGAGCAGGGATTTGGGTCGCCGTCTGCCATCCTAGATCCACGACACCCCGCTGAGTAACTCAACCAACTCCTTGATAACGGAAATATGTAACGTCTCGGGCGGAAGTGACCTTTCTAAGCACGCAAACGTCACAAGGCAGAATCAGGGTTTCCTCCATATAGGGTAATAATGTGTGTGCACGCATGCGCCCTTGCAATTCGTTGCTGGGAAAAAAAAACTTCCGTTTTCCTAATTACGAGATGAGCTTCTTCTCCGTTATTAATTGTTCCTGTGGGAAAACCATGGCTACAGGGTAACGAGCGGTGCGCTAAGATCCATGGGATGCACGCCAGGAAACCTTTTGGTGGTCGTTCCTCGCTTTCCCCGCCTCTGAGTTAGTAACGCCGCCCGTTACTTCCTGTTTCTTTCTCGCCCCCGCCCTTCAAGAGAACGTTCGTGCCAAAGGAGGGGGCGTGTCCTCTGCTGAAATGGCGGCGGAGAGGGGGGCGAGTCCTCTGTTGCCATGGCGGCGGAGAGGGGGCGCGTCCTCTGTTGCCATGGCGGCGGAGAAGGGGGCGTGTCCTCTGTTGCTATAGCGACGGGTCAACGGGTGAGCGAGCCCGCGGAGGCGTCCAAAATGGTGAGTCTCTCTCGATGCGGTTTCTCCGGTCATCCCTTGGAAAAGTAACTCTGCCCATGCTCAGAGGGTGCCTTGAAGATGATGGGATGTCTGGCCTCGTTCCCATTCTTGGGGTGGGCAAGGCTTTCTTTGGGACCGCCCTAAATAGAAATAAATAGGAAAACAACCATGAATATTTATATTTTAACCATATAATATGTTTTATGAACTGGCTGTACACCTTTTTTTTAATTGCATTTTGTGTATTTTAACCACATCATATGTTTTATGAACTGATTGTACATTTTTAAACTGCATTTTGTATATTTTAGCCACATAATATGTTTCATGAACTGATTGTACATTTTTAAACTGCATTTTGTATATTTTAGCCACATCATATGTTTTATGAACTGATTGTACATTTTCAAACTGCATTTTGTATATTTTAGCCACATAATATGTTTTATGAGCTGGTCACCCGACCGTAATAAATAAATTCACAACCCTGGAAAGGTTTGGTCTGTCAGTAATGGTTCGATGGCAATCATGTTTGATGTGCGATGGTAATTATTTAAGTGTTTATTGATTGGTTGATTTAAAATATTTGTACCCCGCCTTTCTCCTCCCAAAAGGACTCAGGGCGGCTTACAGGATTAAAATGCAATATTTAAAGCTAACCACGGTGAAGATACAAAGACAATCATCATCATCCTCATAATCAAATAAATACTATTAAAAAAAAAAAAAACACGAGCCACAACATATTTATTAGCCTTTTCCATGTGTGGGGCAGCTGTTTGGATTTAATTAACTGGAAACCCCCCTCCTCCATTTGGTGTCTCTGATTTTGCTGAAGGGTCTTCTCCTTCCACAGAACAAACTTTGTATTTTTTTAAAAAATCATCTAATTAATTGCACATTGGACTGAGTGTTTAATGTATGAATGGATTTAACGTGCTCCTTTGCGGGTTTTTTAAATAACTAAATAGCCGTTGTAAAAAGCCCAATTGAGATCTAACACATAAAGAGGTATATTTAAAATCCTCCTATTGGTTTCCCCAGTAAAAATATCTCCCCCCCTGGTTGCTGTTAATAGGGAGTCTTTCATTGTTTTTGATGGAAGCTAATAACAAGGTTTGAGGGGGGCATCCTATCTGTGCTACCTCCACTAAATGGAGGTGCCCAGTGAACAAAATACACACAGCTATCCTACAGCCAGTTCAGTAATATTACCATCACACATCTAACAATGACCATTTAACAATACTTACCTGCCACCCAAGACCAAACCTTTTTGGGGTTGTTTACCATTTATTTTTATTTAAAGTTCGAGCCACGAAATTAAAAGACGCCTGCTTCTTGGGAGGAAAGCGATGACAAACCTAGACAGCATCTTAAAAAGCAGAGACATCGCCTTGCCGACAAAGGTCCGCATAGTCAAAGCTATGGTTTTTCCAGTAGCGATGTATGGAAGTGAGAGCTGGACCATAAAGAAGGCTGACCGCCGAAGAATTGATGCTTTTGAATTGTGGTGCTGGAGGAGACTCTTGAGAGTCCCCTGGACTGCAAGGAGAACAAACCTATCCATTCTGAAGGAAACCAACCCTGAGTGCTCACTGGAAGGACAGATCCTGAAGCTGAGGCTCCAATCCTTTGGCCATCTCATGAGAAGAGAAGACTCCCTGGAAAAGACCCTGATGTTGGGAAAGTGTGAAGGCAAGAGGAGAAGGGGACGAGATGGTTGGACAGGGTCACCGAAGCTACCAACAGGAATTTGACCCAACTCCGGGAGGCCGTGGAAGACAGGAGGGCCTGGCGTGCTCTGGTCCATGGGGTCACGAAGAGTCAGACACGACTTAACAAGTAAACAACAACAACCTGCCACCCAAGACCAAACCTTTTTGGGGTTGTTTACCATTTATTTTTTATTTAAAGTTCGAGACCTGAAGATGAGCCTTGCTGAACTCAATGAAAAATAACCTTCGCGGTGGTCTGGCCCCCGCATCCCCCATTTCAATTTTGGAGATGCTCTAAGGTTGCCCTTCTAATGGCGCTGACTTCTACTTTATTGGAAGTCCTATGGGAAGGGCCAAACTTGGTAGTTCCTCATCATTTTGTGAATTATAGAAACCCTTGCCTCCTTCAGTAACACTCCAGATAAAGCCTCAGTTGAAAGCAAAATGAGAGCAGTCTTTTTAGCTTAACTCGTAGTTAATATACAGAACCATCAACTAATTTGATACATCTTTGTTCCGTTTAATCATAATGGCTTGGATTCATGTTTAGTTATACTTGGATTAGATGAATGGAGCATGTAAGTCATTGATTTCAATACATTTGCTGTCTAACATTTTTAAGAAACCAAGTCTCTTTGAAAAAAACTCAAGGAAGCCTATGCAATTCTCTGTCCCTACTCTCTCTCTCTGTGGTGTAGTGGATAGAGTGATGGACTAGGACTCTGGAGACCAGAGTTCGAATCCCTGCTCAGCCATAGAAGCTCACTAAGGGAGTGGAACTGGTCAAACCACTCCTTAAATATCTCACTTGCCTTGAAAAGCCCTATTAGGGTCGCTTTAAGTCGGTTCTAACTGGATGGCACAGAACCCCAACAACCCTTCCTTGCATCATTTCTATAAATCTTTGATTTTGATGAGGCTGAGAGAAACAGAGGAGAGACTAAGAGCGTGAGCCCATTGTCCATGGCTGGATTGAGCTGAACAGGTGTGATACATCATTTGGGGCGATCCTTGCATCCACAGGCCAGGATCAAGTGGTTTCATAGCAGGTGCTAAGCTGGTTCTGGTGCTTCCTGGAGGGCCAAATAGTTTAGCCTATGCCTCCCTTTAAAGAGAAAGATTAAACAATAGAAAAATCTAATCTGTCTCCTTTTCTGCCTCCCCCTCCATGGGGGAATGGAGGAAGGCTGCAATTTTTAAAAAAGTTATTTGTAAGTGGCATGCGACTGAATGCTATGTGATGCAATGTTGGATTTTTAAGGGCGCAAACAAACAATATACCCCTCAACATCCTCTTCTGTCTCCCCTTCCACAGGAGAAAATGGCATTGTTGAAAAATGATTAATAAGTGGGCATACCGGGGGATCCATTTTAGTTTGATACTGATTATTACACTTGCCAGAGCCAAACCAAAAGAGAGCAGTCCTACCCAAGCAAGGGAAATAGTAGCCTCTGCCAGGGAACCGGACAGGTGCCGGTTGGCATGGATAAGAGTCGGGCTGTTTGGGAATTACCAAAGTGCTGTGTGCTTAAGTGGATGGGACCAGCCCATTCCCAAAGTGGTCCAAACCATGGTGTAAAGTGCATTCTGACAGCATCCTAGCTGGTCCAAGGATCAGTCTTCTGCAATGTACACTGATGTGCTACCTCTTGTATTGAAAGCAGTGGAAAAACAGAGAAAAACCGTTGCTGAATAGAATAGCTCACTGGCTGAGTCTAGCAAAAATGGTTAGATAAGAATTATAATTCTTTCTTCAACGAAAGTCAAAGAAAAGATTGGGTCCTTTTAAGGAGAAAGGTGGGGTAAAATATTTTAAACGAACAACAACACACTACAAACATTTTAGGCACTAATGGCTGTGGCAGTGATTCAAATAGTATTTTAATCTTCATTTTGAAAAATGGCGGATTCTAGGAAGTATAGTCCAAGAAAACAATTATTTTCCAAGCTTTATTCAGATGTCCTTTGAAGGACAGCTTGATTAGTCCTCTGATTTGCAGCCAGATTATTGTGTGCTGGCCAATTTTCAAATGTTCTGTTCTTCTTAAATCGTCCTTCTTGGTATAGTTTATTTGCAGCTGTTCTATTATGCTCTCCTCAAGTAGGTTTCAAGGCAGAAGGCAGGAAACTTGTAAAATAACACCACTATAAAATAAGCAGATCTCCTGCTGAAACTGTGACATCAACTGAATTACACCTGTGTAGCGGTCAGTACATCTCAGAGTGTCACGGATGTCTCTCAGTTTTGTCTACCTCGTGGAGTTGTTGAGGGGATAAATATTTTTATTAATGACTTGGATGAGGGAGTGCAGGGAATGCTTGTCAAATTTGCAGATGATACCAAATTGGGCGGAAGAGCTAATACCCTAGAACAGTGGTCCCCAACCTTGGGCCTCCAGATGTTCTTGGACTACAACTCCCAGAAGCCTTCACCACCACCTCTGCTGGCAAGGATTTCTGGGAGTTGAAGTCCAAGAACATCTGGAGCCCAGGGTTGGGGACCACTGCCCTAGAAGACAGAAACAAAATTCAAAATGACCTTGATAGGATGGAGCACTGGGCCGAAAGCAACAGAATGAACTTCAACAGGGATAAGTGCAAAGTCCTGCGCCTGGGAAAAAGAAACCAATGGCACAGTTACAAGATGGGGGAGACCTGGCTCAGCAAAACTACGAGTGAGAAGGATCTTGGAATTGTCGTAGATCACAAGCTAAATCTGAGCCAACAGTGTGAGGTGGCTACCAAAAAGGCAAATGCTATTTTAGGCTGCATTAATAGAAGTATAGTTTCCAAACCCTGCGAGGTGCTAGTCCCCCTCTATTCAGCACTGGTTAGGCCTCACCTTGAGTATTGTGTCCAATTCTGGACACCACACTTCAAGAAGGATGCTAACAAATTGGAACAAGTTCAGAGGAGGGCGACAAGGATGATCAGGGGGCTGGAAACCAAGCCCAGTGAGGAAAGACTGAAAGAATTGGGCATGTTTAGCCTTGTGAAAAGAAGACTGAGAGGTGATATGATAGCAATTTTCAAATATTTGAAAGGCTGTCCTACAGAGGAGGGGCAAGATCTGTTCTCGATCATCCCAAAGTGAAAGGCACACAAGGATGGGCTCAAGTTAAAGGAAGCCAGATTTTGGTTGAATATCAGGAAAAACATTCTGACTGTTAAAGCAGTATGACTGTGGAACCGGTTACCTCGTGAGTTGGTGAGTGCTCCAACACTGGAGGCATTCGAGAAAAATTTGGATAATCACCTGGCAGATATGCTTTGATTGTATTCCTGCCTTGAGTAGGGGGTTGGACTTGATGGCCTTGTAGGCCCCTTCCAACTTCACTTTTTATGATTCTAAGTCTTCCTGTTTGACCACATCTAAACCAGACTTCTTCCTTCCTTCCTTCCTTTCAGCCAGGCAGTGCGCACTCCCTGGGTGGTTCCTCAAATGCTTCTTCCGCCCGTTCCCGATCCCACTCTCACACACGGTACAGAACTAAGGCTGCCAACTCGGAGGTGGATGAAAGTCTCTTCGGGCTTGCCAAGGTGAGAAAAAGAAAAGCTGTGGTTGATTTTACAGTAGGACCCCCTTATCCGTGAGATCAGTAGCTGCTGATTCACTTTTATCCACGGTCTGAAAATATCAAAAATATTAAAAGAAAAATCCTAGAAATAGATATTTCTAAAAATAAAGTCACCAGAATTGGCTGCTAGAGGGCGCAAGAGACCATGCAGTGTAGGTGTTAAAATAGCATTTGCTATAATCTGCATTTTTCAGCATCTGCAGGTGGGCTTGGAACTGATCTCCCACAGATACGGAGGTCCCAGTGTAATTTTGCAGAAATGGCTTTCAAGTACTACAGGGAGACAGTGTTCTGTGTGCAGCTGCAAGCTTCTCCGTTCCACCTTCGTTGACAGCAGCGACATTCTTGAATTAAATAAAGCACAGGAGAAGAGTTCCTAGCCCGATTAGCCACTCAGTGTGCCTTTCCAAAGGGCCATCCAGCCACCCACAGCTACCTCAAAAAATAAAAAAAAATAAAGCCACACTTCTGGATGCATCTTGATGCGCCACAATAATAAAGTTTAGACCAGATCCTCCAGTGCAGTTATTAACTCTTCAGCTAGGGATTGTGGCAATGGGTGGATACTCACCATGGAAGAAGCTGAGCAAGAGTCGTAGGAGAAGTGATATTGTAAATTCTCCTACGCATTTCTGATATTTTTCCTACCCTTTTTTTGCAGAATGTCCGACTGTCCTGTTCTGGCAGTCCCCCTGTGGTCCTTCGAGATATTGCAACAGCAGGAAAATCCTCCGGTTGGGGCCGCAAGCCTGAGAAAATCCGTCTCATCACAAGAGACCTCATCCGGGACCTTGTGTAAGCCCTCTGCCTTTCTGCTATCCTTCAGGCCATTCTGTAGGTCTTTATCATACGCACAGACCCCATGCACACCCACACACCCTTCTGGGTGCTGCTCCACCCCCAGGAAGTAGGGATGGGCACAACCCACACTGCTGCTTCTGAGTGGGTGCCCGCCTAAGGAGGCAGGTCTGGGAAGCCACGCTGCTGCCTCTGATTGGGCACCCACCAGGTGGAACAACTGGGCACTTGAAGCTATGAAGTGGCATGAACCACCGAACTGCAGTTCATACCCATCTCTGCCAGGAAGTGCAGATCCGGCTTAAGACCTTTAGAGGCCCTGAAAAGATTATGGTGCCCCCCTACGAATATAACATGTGTCAGGTCCCACAGCTTGGAAAAAAACCCCACATAATTCACATTACATGCATGCAAATACAGTAATTTGTATAGCCTGTGGCAAAAAAGAACCATGTATCGTATGCAAAATCATACCTACAATCAAATTATCGGCTTCCAGCCAAATCTTGCCCTTTCATACTTTGATTAATGTAGAGAGATTTTCCCCTTCACGGCTTGCTGCCTTGTCGTGGTGAAGGGGCTTGAGTAATTCAGATAAGCTATGGGCTATGCCATGCAGGGACACCCAAGACGGACAGGTCATAGTGGAGAGTTCTGACTAAATGTGATCCAACTGGAGCAGGAACTGGCAAGCCACTCCAGTATCTTTGCCAAGAAAACCCCATGAACAGAAACAAAAGCCTAAAAGATATGACGCTGGAAGATGAGCCCCTCAGGTTGGAAGGTGTCCAACATGCTACTGAGGAAGAGCGGAGGACAAGTACAAGTAGCTCCAGAGCTAATGAAGTGGTTGGGCCAAAGCCGAAAGGACGCTCAGCTGCGGACGTGCCTGGAAGTGAAAGGAAAGTCCGATGCTGCAAGGAAAAATACTGCATAGGAACCTGGAATGTAAGATCTATGAACCTTGGTAAGCTGGATGTGGTCAGACAGGAGATAGCAAGAATAAACATTGACATCCTGGGCGTCAGTGAACTAAAATGGACGGGAATGGGTGAATTCAATTCAGACGATTATCATATCTACTATTGTGGGCAAGAATCCCGTAGAAGAAATGGAGTAGCCCTCATAGTCAACAAAAGAGTGGGAAAAGCTGTACTGGGATACAATCTCAAAAATGATAGAATGATTTCAATACGAATCCAGTGTCCGACTCTTTGTGACCCCATGGACCAGAGCACGACAGGCCCTCCTGTCTTCCACTGCCTCCCGGAGTTGGGTCAAATTCATGTTGGTAGCTTTGATGACCCTGTCCAAGCATCTCGTCCTCTGACGTCCCCTTCTCCTCTTGCCCTCACACTTTCCCAACATCAGGGGCTTTTCCAGGGAGTCTTCTCTTCTCATGAGATGGCCAAAGTATTGGAGTCTCAGCTTCAGGATCTGTCCTTCCAGTGAGCACTCAGGGTTGATTTCCTTCAAAATGGATAGGTTTGTTCTCCTTGCAGTCCAGGGGACGCTCAAGAGTCTCCTCCAGCACCACAATTCAAAAGCATCCATTCTTTGGCGGTCAGCCTTCTTTATGGTCCAGCTCTCACTTCCATACATCGCTACTGGAAAAACCATAGCTTTGACTCTGCGGACCTTTGTCGGCAAGGTGATGTCTCTGCTTTTTAAGATGCTGTCTAGGTTTGCATCGCTTTCCTCCCAAGAAGCAGGCGTCTTTTAATTTCGTGGCTGCTGTCACCATCTGCAGTGATCATGGAGCCCAAGAAAGTAAAATCTATCACTGCCTCCATATCTTCCCCTTCTATTTGCCAGGAGGTGATGGGTCCAGTGGCAGCTAAGACTCACCATAATTATTTGTCTCTTATGCAGTTCTTTTTTACTGCCTCTTATGAAGACAGGTACCTGTGGGATTTCCAAAATAGTTTGGCATATTTTGTGAGATGTGTATCTTCCCTGTACTGTTCTGCCTCAATCAGCTAAATATCTTGGAATGTCCTAAATATTTTCAAGCATCTGATGAAGGAGAGCGTCATAAACATGTTAATCTTTCAGGTGCAACCAGATTCTTTGTTGTTCTTGCTCCAGTTTCACGCCACTACTTCTCTGGGAGTTAGAATTATAACATCAGGCAAAAACAAAAGTATAATAAAAAATAAAGAAGACAAAAATGTTGTGGCACCTCAAAGACTAACCACTATATTTTAATGTAGGCGTTCATGGACAATTCCACTTCCTCAGACCAAAGAGTGGGACTACAAGGCAGATATTTATACATTTATACATGGTCAGGGCTTGAAAAATTCACTCGTCCACTCGTCTGTGATGAGTGAAAAATGCTGCTGGACGAGTCACAGCTCCCTCCCTGCCTGCCTCCTTCCCCTCCGCCTGTCTCTCTCTCTCTAATCCTGCAGTCCTCCTCTCCTCCCTCCCATTGCAAAAGGAAAACTGACCTCTTCTTGCGAGAAGAGAGTTCGAGCAGTACATAGAGATATAGCTCTGCAGGAGAATGTAGAGTAGTCCCATGCTGGAGAATATGGAGATTCCCTGCTCCCAATTTCAACCGAACGAGGACACATCCTGGGGTGGGAGGGAACCATGGCACCTCAAGAGGCCGGGCGCTTTTGCTTTCAGTTTTATTTTTGCTGGAGACATTCAAAAGAAAGGCATTCAAACTACAAGCTTCATGACCCCACAGGCACACAGGTAATAAAGCAACCCAAATCTGAGGGTATAAATCAGTGATTCCCAATCCCAATAAATTGCAAGGCGTTCATGGACTGGTGAAATTTTTTACTGACTGGTGAGACATTCTAAAAAATTTTCAAGTTCTGGACATGGCCCTAAATCAGAGATTGTATTTGGGCACAAGTTGTTGACTTGGCAATGACCTTTAAAACCCTGGTGGGTATTCAGTTCCCCTCTTAGGCAGTCTTGTTCTGAGCAGGAACAATATGATGATGAGTATCTCTAATCACCAATAGGGCTTGTGAGGTGGCACCGGTAGATAGTAAGGAACTAGCATATGAACCATTGGATAAGGTCAGTGGCATATGCTGGGAATTTCAGCAAATTATAAACTTTTATAGTTTATAATGACCTAAGAAATCTTGGCTTATATTGAGTACATTGAGATGGGTTTTGTACTACAAACTTAGCATGCTAATAACGTACCTTAATCAAGGTGTTAACGTACAAACGATTCAGAAGAGTTACCAGCTAACAGCCGTTGTGAATGTACCACCTGCTGTACATAGTACCACGATCTGCTCTTCAGCCCTCCCTTCCTACTTGGGCCAGTTGAACAAAAAGCAAAGTCACTGCATGCATTCATGTGTCACAATAAACCATGGTTTGTGTTAACCATGGTTGGTTAAGCCACAAAGAACATGATAGATGACTGAATGAACTGGGGTTTCTTCCCCCAATTTCTTGTCTGTCTATCTCCAGCCTTTTTGTGAGCTCCAGTTGTGGGATGAGCAGCCAGAGACACGACGTATTTGTGTGTTAAAATGTCAGAGCAAGCCATGGTTTAAAGCCATGGCAGAGTTAATAAGCGGGCAAGAGGTCACAGTTTAGAATTGTTTTGTCGCTGGTCAAGAAACGGTGACTTCTTAGTAGAAGTTTCAACAAACCAGATTTCAACTGTGGTTTGCAAATGAAGTCACAGTATTGGACGACACGACAGAAGTCATCTTAGTTGAACTCTTGAGATCTTGCATCCTGGTCCACATTCTGCATTTCTGCAGAATTCCAGCCTAGCCTTATTCATAATTGCGGTTACAAGTTGGAAGGCATGAAAATGTTGAACTGCTCTTTTTCTCTCTTCTGTCTTTCTCAGAGTACCCACAGTGGATCCATCAGGAGAGTCTCTAATCATCAGCCCTGAAGACTTTGAGCGCATCAAGAATGCATCCCATATCCTTACTAAGGAAGAACGTGAAGCACAACAAGCAGCCCTTAAGGCAGAGAGAGAAGCCATCATAGTATGTGTGCTCCCTTCTTAGCAGAGCAGGGATTCTTTCTGATTTATTTCTGCAGTAGTTGTGATTCTATCCCTCCTTTCTCCTAGGGAGCTCAAGGAAGTCGTCCACTGGTTTTCCCTACCTTTCCCCCTGTTTTACCTTCACAGTAACCTGGTGAAGTAAGCTGGTTAGATCTGGACAGAATGCTTGGTCCAAATTCACTTCATGACTAAATGGAGATCAAAGTGGAACCTGGATCTCCCTGCTCCTACATCAGATAATTACACCTGAATCTTACGTACAGTAGCCCAGTGAACGCAAAAACAGGTGGCTCTTTAAAACATTTGAGCCAGTCCTCACCTGAGACCATCAGCCAGTAAGTCCGCATAAGTAAACAAGCAGCAGTATTCTACACTGGTTGTGAGTGCAGACGTATCCATGTGGAGCATGTTACTGTAGTCCAGTCTGTATCCTGACAGTAGGAGCATGGAATCCGAGGGGGATCAGTGCCAGGCCCTCCTGTGGATGCCGGAAATAGTGGATAAATGAAGCACTTCCAGTTTTTCTGGTGTCCGTGCCTGGTGGAGAGAGGGAACCTCAGCCCAGTCTTGCCAAAGAACTGGGTTTCCTGTTGATGATATATGTCTGAGAAATGATCCAGGTCTGGAGAGCAAAAGGCTGCCAGTTACCTCAGATAATCACCATCAATTTTCAGACATTTGTCTACAGTTTTTCTGTATTGTCCATAAAGGAGATGTGCTTACCCTTTTTATTTACAGTAGGACCCCCTTATCAATGGGATCACTATCTGCTGATTCACTTATCTACTGTCTGAAAATATTTTAAATATTAAAAGAAAAATCCCCAAATATATTATTTTTAACAATGAAGTTCCAGAAATGACCATGAGAGGAAGCCAGAGCTATGTATAGCATTCACTATTATAATAGGGTTCACTATAATCCACATTTTTCACCATCCATGAGGTTAGGGACTTGAAACGGGGGTCCTGCTATATTTTCCTTTGTATTACCTTAGGATCTCTTGATGAGCCATCCTAGAAGTATTTATTTGAATAGTAATGTATAAATCTTCAGAACAAATAAATAAAACCATGGCTTTTTCGTCCTGCTATATCACTACGAGTGTACCACTAAGGAACGTGTGACAGTATGAACAAGTTGCATCTCCCTCTTGTCTTCCCACTCCAGGTTGCTGTGAACGAGCGGAAAAAATCCATGAAGCTCAAGGACATTTTGCGGAAGAAGAACGAGAAGTTGAATGACCTGGAAGAGGAGGCCAAGGAACGGGCCCAGTACCTGTTGGAGAGAGCTGCCAACCTGCGTATGGAGCAGGAAGAGGAGATCAAATCATTCAGCGAGGTAGGAAAAGGATCAAGGGAGTGCGGAATCTGAGTTCTTAGGGTATGACGTATTCAACCTACCTGGTATACCACGTGAAGGGGCTGTGGGGAGGGGCATTCTGTCCTCCTCCCTCACCAGTTTGCTTTGTTTCCAGACCAGCCATGGAGGAAAGAGTGGTACAAAGGAGAAACAAGCTGGCTGAGGAGGTGCAGATCACCCTCTCTCTCCTCCGCCAGTCCATCTTGATAGAGGGCTGGTTTTTCACTAGCCTACTAAGAGGTTGCCATTGGTTTTTCCCTGTCTGCTTTCATTTTCTTTGCAGAAATCAGGAGACATTCTAGCTGATAAACAAGTTCTGTTACCTGGAAATGTTGAGGGCATATTTAGAAGAGAACTGTTTACTCTTTACTCCAGGGATATATTTCAATTCTGGGGCACAAACATTGGGAGGCTTAAAAAACAGATGGAGAATGATCTTGGATGGAATCAAAAGATGCAGCTAGCTTAGCGTTCCCTTTTCCAGGGACTGGCAGGATAAACGAAAGCCCCATTGTAACTTAAGTGGCATATTGCCCGAAATCTGGAGTTGGCATTTAATTTTAATAGCTCTTTATCTAAATTTATTAAATAGATAAGATATCAGGGCAG
This sequence comes from Intellagama lesueurii, assembly GCA_037013535.1. NCBI lineage: Eukaryota > Metazoa > Chordata > Lepidosauria > Squamata > Agamidae > Intellagama > Intellagama lesueurii. Next base: position 1,559,295 of record JBAJHW010000021.1, read on the forward strand.
AAGGCAGACAGTAAAACAGTGTGAGCCCTGGTGATCCCGACAGGGTTGATGGATGATTCTTCCTCCATTCCCTGACCCACAGAGTCAACACCAGTGGGCTCAAAAACGGAAGGACAAAGAGGTCAATAACCATTGATTCTTACTTGTAAACCGCTCCAGGGCTAGTTAACTGCCTTAACCCTGGCTCAGTTGTCTTTTGTCCTGCTTCCCTAGTTAAAGACCCTGAGATGTGGGTGTTCAGAGACTTTTCTTGGGTCATGCCTTGAGGTGGGGCGCAGAGAAGCGAGGGCTGGTGTCCCCACAATGAGAGCAAGGCCGGTGGTGTACAGCCGGGTCCGGCAGGGTGCGGCTCTCCGCTTGTGCCGTCTCTGGTGCTACTGTGTTGGCGCTGTCTTTGCGGTCTCCTCCACTAGCCTCTCGGCAGGGTGGGGGGTTGGCTTCCCCTGGCCCTGCCCTGGTTTGGTGCCTCCGGCTAGATCAGTCGCAGCGTTCTGCCTGGTAGAAAAAGCAAAGGGGTGGTCTAGGGTTGCAGCGTTTCTCCCCCTCTCCCTTGGGGACTCTTAGCTGAAGCAGGACCCCCTCGCCAGGGTTGTTCCTTTATTAAATAGTCCCACCACTGCCCCGGGTCCTCTTCTCCCCCCTCCATGTTGTCAGCATCCTTTATGTCCTCCTGAACATCACCCCAGCCCGCTTCTTCTCCACTCTCTGAGGAATGGTCTTCGTTTGTTTCCTTCTCCTCCTCCCCCTTCAACCTCCTCCAGCACTGATCAAGAAGACTTTTTGAAAAGTCTTCCTGATCAGTGCTGGAGGAAGTAGAGGGGAAACCTTTTCCCCCCCTTCAAAGAATTAAATGAGAAGTGGGCCATAGGCTACTGACGCTGCATCTGGGCCCTCAGTCCTGCTCACAGCCTGTAGGCTGGACTTGCTTAATCCCTGCATTAAATTGATGCTATAATTCTGTAGCATCACAGCTGAGAAGGCCATGGACCATACCCTAGTTACTAGTACTAAGTATCTGGTGGGCCTGAGATCAGAACTGTTGAAAACTGCACTAGGTCTGGAAATAATCTAAAAATTCAAAACAGGAAGGGACTGGACATCCAATTCAGGTTTTGAGCTTGCTTATTTCCTTCCCATCAGGACGTAGGGGAGTTCCAAGCACCGTCCGAAAACTGCTGCTCCTGGATGCGCTCAGGAAGAAGGGGAGGGGAGCCCTTTTTAAAAATGTTTTGGAGGTCTGAGGCTCAAAAACAGTGCTGACAGGCCACCGTTTCCCTACCGTCATATGATATATTGCTCTCACTGATGGAGCATAGATAGTACTGATGGAGCATTTGCCTTCTCAGCAAATACAAGTGCTTGGGAAGATACATGTAGAAAGAGGAGCTTGCTAAAGGTTTTTTTTAGGCTTTGGATATGATCCCCGACACCTTGCACCAGCAGTGTCTTGGCAACTAAAGCAGTTCTTTTAAAATAGATACCATGTAGTTTCTATGCAGTCGTCCTGCCAGCAATCTTCTCTGTAGCCTCCGTGTCATCTTCGTGGGCAGCCCCATGTGTAGCACCGTAGTTTTATATGCACAAAGCATGTCGTTATTGCTAGTGTATCCCTATCCAGGAACATCCATACGGGGTAGACTGACTGCAACTTAGCCCCAACAGCAAAGAATGATTTGGCCGTCCTCTTTAATGTATGGATATTTTCCTTCAGGGGTAGTACAGCCTCATCTGGAGCAGGCCACTTCACCAATTCCGGGATCTGGGAACTAGCCGTCTATAAGGCTTCTATCTTCCAGATTCATTTTCAGTTTATTGTCCCTCGACCGGCACGTTCTGTCATCCGAACGCTATTTCCGCTGACTGATTCAAAACCCTTGGTGATCTCATCTAGGGAAGATCTCCTGTTGAGAGCATGTCGTGCCGCCTCTTTTGATGTGGTAGGCACTTCCTGACCTAATGAGGCATTTGCTGCTCTTTGGACCCACCCAGTGGACCCACCTGTGCTAGATCTCAGACCGGCTAGGACTGAGCTTACGAGAGGTGGAGACAGACCCGTTTAAGTATCTTGTCCACACCCATTAATCTGCAACCGTTGAAACTAAACCCAAAAAGCCACCTTAGGCGGTGCTCAGAACACCTCCCCAGACACTGCCATAACAGCAAATACTTTATTTTCAGGGTGCCCAGCAAATTTGCCACAGCAGGTGACCAACCTACCTGTTTATCCCAGCAAGCTCTTCATCCTTCAGAACAACACAGTTCTTGGAGGGAGGCAAAAACATAATATTGGGGGGGGGGGGGCTCCTTTCTGCCTCACTCCTTTGTACTCATTTTGTCATTTAGACCAGCGGTCCCCAACCTTTTTCGGTCCGCGGACCGGCTGGGGAAGGCAGGGCACCCCCCGCGCTCGTGCGCAAGCGCAAATGGCGGCACGGCGCTTGTCTGGGCGCGCTTCTGCACATGCGCAAACGGCGGCGCGGCGCTCGCACAGGCGTGCTGGAGCGCGCTCGCAGGCGCAAACGGGCTATGCGGGGGTGAGTGCGTGCGGGGGGGGGGGGCGGGAGGTCTGTCTCAGCGGCCCGGTCCGGCTCAGGCCACGGACCGGCACCGGGCCGCGGACCGGGGGTTGACGACCCCTGATTTAGAACACCTCTCTGTTGTCTAGTCCAGGGGTTCCTAACCCCCAGTCCCCGGCCCAGTGCCAGTCCGTGGTCTTGGCCGGACCAGGCCGCGGACACATATCTTCCACCACCCCCCGTACACACTCCCGCCCACCTGCACAGCCCCTTCGCGCATGTGCGCATGCGCCCTGCGACCACCCCTGCCCTTCGCGCATGTGCGCGAATGTGTGTGCGCCTGCACGAGCAAGCGCTGCCCCCAAGCGTGGGGGTTGCCCCCCCTGCACACAGACCCCATCCCCCCCAACCGGTCCGCGGTGTCAAAAAGGTTAGGGACCACTGGTCTAGTCTATTCCACCCCCTAGTGATCTTCTATAAACTGAGGAGCAGCAATGGCTGTGTTGATAATATTTCCGATTTCACTGTTCTATGCCTTATTTGAATCACTCATTCTTATCAACTGAGAATATCCTCTGAGTACTGTGTTTCCCCGAAAATGACAGGGTTTTATATTAATTTTTACTCCAAAAAATGGATTAGGGCTTATTTTCAGGAGATTTTTTTTCCCCATGTACAACCACCTACATTGATTCAAATACAGTCATGTCATCTTCTGGTTGCTGCACAAGGGTGGAGGGCGGGGGTTTCACTTAACTGGGGCTTATTTTTGGGGGTAGGGCTTATATGATGAGCATCCTGAAAAATCATATTAGGGCTTATTTTCAGGTTAGGTCTTATTTTTGGTGAAACAGGGTATTTAGTAATCACTCAGATTACTAGGGGGGGAGGTAGACCATCTTAATCAGTCCTCTACCCATCCCTACAGGAAGGGTCTGCTACTGTCGATCTAAACTTTACACAGAAGTCATCCACTTATGACAATGAAGTCATTGAGATCCTTCCTCCTAATGGCAAAAGAGAGATCCAAGATATTTTTAGGCCAGTGATGTCCCAAGACAGCTTCATGGTTGTCGTGACGGCCATGAAGCCCCAGCCAGGTCTTACCAAAAGGGCCTTGGTATAAATATGATATTCCCCGCCAGCCTATCATCCTGGGATTCTCCATTATCCTTTCTGAGAATTTGTAGGGCAGTAAGTGAGGGTGGGCAGTATACCAAAAGCAGGTGTAATTCTGTCACCTTAGCCCAGCACAAAGTGCAGACTCTCAAACTAGTAACAAAATGATAAGAAATGGTATTGTTATGGGTGACAGCAGCTCCTTGACTCTACTCTCTAATCTTGGTTAACGCTGCACTGGATACCCAGGCATGCAGAGTTAAAGTATGTGGTGCTTCTGCACCGCCCCATACTGCTTGAAGCACTCTCTGGGCAGCTTACAATTTTAATTGCAGGTACACATTGCGCGCACACACACCCACACCCATGAGCTGGGTATTCAGTTTACAGACCTCGGAAGAATGGAAGGCAGAGTCAACCTCGAACCGGCTACCTGAGCCTGTCATGATTGAACTCAAGTCATGAGCAGGGTCTTGGCTGCAGTACTGCAGTTTAACTGCCCCCCCCCCATCTCAGTGAAACCCACAATTAATCCGCAGTTAAGTTGTGAATGATAGTTATGTTATTGCTGACTAACCTGGCCGAGTGGTAAATTGGCAGGGCAACCTGGGGATGGGGAAAAGGTGAACCGTAGGATAGATTTGAAATATCTGTCCCATCTTTTTACTCATTTGGTATGCCCAACCCCCAGCGCCATTTCTTCTCCCCAAGGATCAGAACCACTGGGGCATCTCGGTCCTTTCTCGCCTTTCCCAAGAACCAGCCACACACGTACAAGTACAGCATGTCAATTGCAAGGTTACATAAGCACACTCCCTGTCATTGCTGAGTCAGCTTTAAGACAGCCTTTCCTTAACCCAAGTGCAATGTGTAGGAACAGGCAGGAAAAGCGGAGTGTTGTAGGCTTGCAACACCTGTTTCAAGGGGTGTCATTGAACCCCCACACCCCATCCATGGTGCTCGACTCTTTCCTCGGCACTTCTTTTATTCTTCTTTCACCCATTTAGGAGTTTCCCAGGCGGCCTCCAACCGTCTTGTGGCCTCACCCATACTGCGGAGGGTCCCGTTTCCCCACGCCTAGCTGGATCTGTGGGCCCCCAAATGACTTTTTGGCAGTCAGGGAGAGGAATCGTGCCCCACGTCTTGCCAAAGCTCTTTGATGTCACTGCGCTTGCCCTTGGCTTCTAGCAGCTGGCCCTCACTGTCCGAAGGAACAGATGTTTTGGGATGGCATAACGGATGGTCCAGATGTACGAAAAGTTCCCAAATGTTCTGCAATAGAAATGCACCACTAGTAGAGAGCAGCAGCAGCACCAGAGAAGGAGAGGGTCCAGTACAGTGGACCCTCGACTTACAGACGGCTCGACCTGCAGACTTTTCGAGTTACAGACTTCTCTGGCCGCAAAATTTAGGTTCAACTTGCGGCCAGAGAATCGACCTACAGACCGGAAAATCAAACAAAATGGACCAAAAACGGCCGGTTACGGATTAATCGGTTTTCAATGCATTGTAGGTCAATGGAGCCTCGACCTACAGACTTTTCGACCTGCAGCCACCGTTCCAATACGGATTAATTAGCTGCCCCATCTATTCCTGCTGAAGACTTTTTTCAGTGCATGACATTGTGTGCTATCAGTTTATATGAATTAAGGCTTCCATATCCATTTCTCAAGAGTAATCTCTGCTCAGTTCAATGACAGAGTAGATAAATGTCGGGCTGCACCATAAAACACTCAAAAGTGAAGAGACCAAATGGGATTAGAGAAGAAGATCTCGGCAGCATGAGAAACCATCGGGATACTGCTGTCCACTTTGTGGAACGAGAATATTTTTTGTTTGGCTAGAGATAAGGTTAGGCAGAGGCGTGAGTGGCTGGACAGAACAGACTGACAACTGGAAAAAAATATTGCAGGTGTAAGGGAAGCTCAGGAATGCAAGAATTATGCCAAATTCAATGTATTAGTTTTTAAGGGGCTACAGAAAAAAAATTTTTTTTGCTGCAAAAGATCCACATAAATCCCTGGAACTGTTTACAGTGGCTTTGATTTGGATTCCTGCCCTGAGCAGGGGATTGGACTTGATGATCTTATAGGCCCCTTCCAGCTCAATTATTTGATGATCCTAAGACAGGATTAAGAAATATACCAGTGTCGTGACTTGGAGTAAGCCCCTTATTCAGAACCATGAGGGGCTGGAATCTAACCTTTAGAATCAAGATGAGAAACGTGTGGCCCTTCAAAAGTTGCTAAATTCCCTTGTTCATGATCCCTCACCAGTGGCTTACACTGGACACGTCTGAAGAAGGAGACACTCCCAGAAATATCTAGAGGGTTATGTGCAGTATTCCTTTTAAGAACTCTGAAAAAGGCACTTTTTCCCCCCAGGAGTGCATGTCGCTGCATGTCTTTGTGTGTTCCAAACCTGGTTTTTCAGAGATGCTGCTGGGGGGCTCCAAGTGAAGCTTTGTGCTCACACAGTAGGTCTCCTACCGTGTTTCTCCGAAAATAAGACAGGGTCTTATATTAATTTTTGCTCCAAAAAACACATTAGAGCTTATTTTCAGGGGAAGTTTTATTTTACAGTCCTGTCCTCTTCTTCTGGTTGCTGCACAAGGGTGGAGGGCGGGGGTTTCACTGAACTGGGGCTTATTTTTGGGGTAGGGCTTCTATGACGAGCATCCTGAAAAATCATACTAGGGCTTATTTTCAGGTTAGGTCTTATTTTCAGAGAAACAGGGTACAGTAGATGGATATTTCTGGTTTTTTTATTTAGTATTTTCAGGCCGTGAACAAGTGAATCAGTGGACATTGATCCCATGGATAAGGGGGGTCCTACTGTATATTTAAATCAGAGGTGAAGAAATTGCTGGGCTGCAAATTTAAGCAGCCGTAGCCATCCTAACTGGTGGTGAGGAATGAATATTAACCCAGTGATCAATTTTTTTCCTCTGCTCATTTTTTTCAGATCATCCTGGAAGCCAAGTGCAACGCCATCCGTGATGCCCAGATCCTGGAGAAGAAGCAGATTGAGAAGGAGCTGGGGGAGGAGGGGAGGAGGCTGGCCCACATGATGGAAGTAGAGAGACAGAAAGCAAACAAGATACAAGAGGAGCTAGAACGGAAGAAGAAGGAGGAGTTGTTCAGGTAAGGCTGAGACGACATTGACAAAAATGGCAGGAATTGCTACATTATCAGGATTCACTTTTTTTTTTTCATTGACCACACACTTCGTGGTGCAGTCATTAAACTGCTGCATTGCAGCCAAAACTCTGCTCATGACTTGGGGTTCAATCCCAGGTATCTGGCTCAAGGTTCACTCAGCTTTCCATCCTTCTGAGGTCAGCAAATTGAGTATCCAGCTTGCTGGCGGAAGGCCTAAGTCTTGCCTGCCTAATTAAATTATAAACCACGCTTCGCTTTTTCTTCCTGTGCTTTATGATGGTAAAAAACAAATGAGAATCAGCCCCAAATCTGTAGTTTTTCCTCTTCTGTTTTTTTTCTGCAGGCGGCGTGATCCTTTGAACCAATGCAGAAAAGTGTGTGCTGTGTCGGTTGTGATGGTGTGGCAAGGCGAGGGAGGGAGGCGAAGAGCCAGCCTTAGAGTGCTGGACCTTTGCAAATAATGCCATTTATTTTCACTTTTTTTATCAGCTTGGTGCCAGTGCGGTTGTCCTAGGGCACCTAGTCGACATCCATCCCATCAACCAATCAATCAATGAATCAATTGGATAATAATAATAAAAAAGAACGAGAGGAGGAAACAAGAGGAGGAAGTTGGCTAAATGGCCTTATTAAGGTAGTTCTGTAACTGTGCCCCTACCAGGACTACAAGAGCTGCACATTAACAAGCTACAAAGAAGGCTGTTCAGCTCATTTCCTCCTCCCTTTGTGTTCAGTTAATGCAGACAGACCCAGGAAAGCTCAAATTCCCCTGTGCAACTTCACAGTGAGTGACTTGGCATTTCTGTTGCTGTGTCCTTGCATCCTAAATCGAGACATCCAGCTTCTACAAGGGTATACACTGTCCCATAACCAGGAGATGAAGCTTCTATTTGGCACGACAGCTCTCCCAGTCGTTGACTGCTGGTCGTGGTCGTGAGCTCAGGGGAGTTGTAGCGCAAAATATCTGAAAGGCACTGGTTTGGGGAAGGCTGTTCTACATGCTGGCTAAGTCTTCGGACAGGTGAGGGCAGCGTTGTGCCTTGCCTTGGCAACACTGTGTGTAAGACCCTGTGCCAGCTGAGGTTGTCTGGGGCTACCCTTTTAAAGGTGCCAGGTGTTGACATTGTTCAGCTTGAAAGTATTAGGAAAAGATATTTTCATGTGGCTGCCATCATGCTCTAGTACCCTCTTCTTGAGTCCTATGAAGGATTAAATCCTTGCAGGGGTTCAGGAGGAGATGTATGACCGAAATGTTTTGGTGAGCCTCCAGATGTTACTACGAATACATGTCGAATAAGTAAAGCAGACTAAATTGCTTCTTTGCGTCGCGTCATGCTCATTTTCTCTCCTCTGGTCACAACAACACGTATTGGGGGGGAAACCGACTAGGACCTGTAAGTGTGACAAAATAAGGCCTTTTAAAAAAAATTAAAATCAAAACAAAAATAAGTATGGCCTCCAGATGTTGAAACCCTATCGGGATTGAGCTAAGAACAGGGATTCTCTTGGTTGAATCTTGGCCTCATTCGGTCTCTTAAGCAAGTCATCCCTGCTACCAGCCTAAGGCTCTGCATCCGCAGTATGAATGATAGTGATTCTGACTAGAGATGGGCACCAGCTGCCAGTTCGTGCTGGTTCGTTTCTCGGCCAAGCAAGTGTTTGGTGCTTCCCAGTTGAGCCTTCCCCAGCAGGTGCCCACTCAGAGGCACTGCCCGGAGGAGGTGGGGCAGGGAAACTGCCTCTGAGTGGGGGCAGGGGCGGGGCACCGCCAAACCCCTGTTCGGCCAAGGAGCGAACTGGCACAAACTGCTGAATCGGTGGATCGTGCCCATCTCTAATTCGGACCTTGCAGGGCTGTTGCAAATATTAGAACTAGATAGTGCGCACAACGTGGAGCCCTCTGAACACTGAAAGGTTCTATACAAATATTAAATAATATTACTTTTATTATTCTCTATCACCCCAAAACAGTCTGGTTGGAGTTGTTCTGTGTTTTGTTTTGTTTTTAATTATTAAAGAAGAGCATTTTTGTAAACTTCTGTTGATTGTGATAGCTACGAGGGAGAGTCCTGTATTCAAGAGCAGCCTTTCTCTTGTGGAAAGGGGACATACGGTGAAGGAGGGAGCTAACCTTCCTTTCTGCTTGTGAGCTTTGGGTGGCGATAGAACATGGGTCTAAAAGAAACTTTTTTTCATCTTCTTTAACAAAGTAGTTCTGATCTTATGGTTCCTGGTTTTTCCCCCCTACCCCCTGAATCCTATGGAGCAGCAGGGAAAATGCCAAACTGATAAAAATTGATGTAGTCAGTCTTTGGTTGCAGATCTCGAGTGTCAACATGATGGAATTCCAAGCTTGTGCTGCATTAATTTCCAACCCATGCCTGTCCCAGGGCATGGTAAACTTGAGTTTTCTTCATATCCACAAGGGACTAGAAACTGGTTTAAATTCTGTCCTGCTCCACAGTCTGACAGAATTCTTATAACTCTGAGTTTTTTGAGTTTTTAGTCTTCTCTCTCAATATGTGTTCAGTGTCCACTCTTTCTGAGGAGGGGCATAGCTTAGAGGGCAGTCTGTGGCCCACAAGGGGACTAATCCAGAATTGGAGTGTACCCCCACATGTTTCAATCATGAGTCACCTGTGGTGGATTCATTATGAAGGTTACTTGCCTGTTCGTAAAAGGATCTCAGTTGGATTGCAGCTAGTTCAACAGGGGTGGACAGACCCACGGTTTTGCTGCAAGGAGACCCTTTCTGCTACCTGATTTTGCCAGGGGGAGGCGTCACATCATTGAGCAGATAGAGAAGAACAAGGAATCGCGTGCCATGAAGGCTGAGCAACGAGACCAGGAGGCCCAAGAGATGCTGGACTATTTGGAGCGACTGCAGTTTGAAGACGAGAGGGTAAGGAGGAGCAGCTGCAAGAACACACTTCAGAGTTTGGATGGGGAACACGCCTGGAATCAGGCCAATAGTTAGCTCTCTTCTTGGGCTTTCTCCAGGAAATGGAGCGCAGGCGGCTGGAACAGTTGAGGATCCAGGCAGAGATTAAGCGCATCAACGATGAGAATCAGAAACGGAAAGAGGAAATGATGGAGCAAGAGAAGATGGCAGACATGCGGGTGCTGGAGTACCAGCAGAAGAAGATGGTGAGTCCTTTGGGCAAGTGTGCCTGCGCTGTTTGGAAAGAAAGTAATCTCCTCCAGGAAGGGTTCATAAAACGACCTGAAAAAATCATCTTTGGAGGCCTAGTTACACGTCCCACCACCAGTAAATGGTGTGGTTAGTGCAGTGGTCCCCAACCTTGGGCCTCCAGATGTTCTTGGACTTCAACTCCCAGAAATCCTGGCCAGCAGAGGTGGTGGTGAAGGCTTCTGGGAGTTGTAGTCTAAGAACATCTGGAGGCCTAAGGTTGGGGACCACTGGGTTAGTGGACATGCAATAAAACAAGACCCTCTTCAGTTAACTACACCAATTCTGATATATCCCCTCCCAAAAGAGGCGAGACAAATTCTATCCTTGATTATGTGTGTGTGTGTTATATTATACAATATAAAACAATTAAAAACTAAGCAGAAGAAAGTTTTTGGATATTCTGACTTTGCTCCTTTTAAGGTTTTAGTTTTAATTTTGTAGCTTTGATGATTTTTGTTTGTTTGTTTGTTTTTGTTCTTTCATTTGACCTGCTTTGGAACGTTGTTATGAACGCGTTTTTACGAGTCATATAAATAAAATGGAGTGGGCTTCAGTCACAGTAGAAAAGCTTTCCCTTTCATGTAGTTGAGAAGGACATCCTTAAGAAGATTTGTCTGTCCCACTCACTTCATCAGGCAAGATTCTTGAATGGTTCTGCATATCAGACCAAGAAAAAAACCCAAACACACACCCCCTCCATGTTGTGGAACCTTAAACACTAAATGCTGTATTTTAATGTGAGCTTTCATGGATCCAGTCCATAGGATTGACACCATATAACTGTCATATTTATACAAATCCCATGACCAGGTGGGGGATACAGATAATGAACAAAGTGACAGTAGGAACAGGCTATCAAGCTGTTAATAAGTTAAATTATCAGTCTACAAAGTAACAATAACATCATTGTTTTAATGTGGTATTTGTTTCACACTTTTTAGTGTTTGTACACTTACTGTTTTTAGCTTTAAATATTGGCTGTTAATTGATGTAAGCCACCTTGAGTCCTTTTTAAGGAGAATTAGGAACATTATATTTAAAATGCTAGGTTAAGCATTACTAAAATAGATTTAGAAGCAACAAAATACAAACCGTCTCATTTTAAAACCTCTCCTAGGAAAAGCCTGATTGAAGAAAAAGGTCTTTGCCCTCTTGAGGAAGGAGAGCAAAGATGGAGCCCGCCTGGCCTCCTGTGGGAGGGAGTTCCAGAGTCTCTGGGAGCCACCACAGAGAAGGCTCTCTTAAGCATACCTGCAATGATGGTGGGACAGAGAGAAAGGCCTTGTCTGATAGCCTTAACACTCGGGCGGACTCTTAAAACGAGATACAGTCTTTAAGATAGATCAGACCCAGGCCATTTAAGGGCTTTATAGGTTAAAACCAGCACTCTGAATTGTGCCCAGAAACAGACCAGTGGAGCTACTGTAACAAGGTTATGTGATTCCCATTAAAACACTGCAGTTAGTCTTGAAGGTGCTAGAATGTTTTTGTCTCTCGGGTTTGATTGTGTGTGTGAGAGAGAGATGGTGGCACAGACGGACACAGCTTCTTCTTCAAAAAATACCTTTGGTACCGTAGATGGGACCACCTTGAGAATTCATTCTCATTGCTGCCTGCCTTTGCTCAGGTCATGGGTTGGCTATTCTCTGCTTCACCAGTCTCTTCCGTTAGTCTTTTCTTCCCCTGTTTTCTTCCTAAACCAACACTCTGGAAAAAAAAATCCCTTATTCTCTATCCTTCCCTTCTATCTCAACTGGCCCAGCAACACACCTAGAGGATCTGGACCATGTCTGAGGCCATCAGGGAGGACTCCCATCAAAGGAGAAGGGACTGCATCAGGCCTGACGGTGCCTCTCAGGAACAATTCCACAGAGGATTAGGAATCAGAACTCTTAAGTTCTCTAGAAGATGTCTCCTTATGCAGAGCCTAGTCCTCTCTCCTCATTGTATTTCCAAGCACTGAAGGGATCCAAGGGGGGCAAGTCAACAACCACCACAGCGTCTGCTCTGGGTACAAGCAGCCCAAGACAAGAAGAACCTGTTCTCCCCTGGTATAGTCAGTCACTACATCCCAGGGTCTCATGATGAATGGACATGTTGGTTACTAAGGAAGCAGGAGTGGTCACTATATCCCAGCAGGGATGGGAAGATCTCTAAGCGAGTGAGATCTCTTCCCTCCCCTGGAGAAGGTCCCCTCCAATTATAGCAAAAGGACTAGAAAAACTGGCAAGCAGGGTGGCTGTGGGCAGAACTGGGCACCCCGTCCATCAAGCAGAAACCGTGCTCTCCCAAGGACCCACTAAAGCTGCAGTAAAAGAGGTGACAATGTGTTGCGGTCCGTGCTCAGTGGCGGAGCAGACCCGACTTGGACAATGCAGAGTGGAGCTCATCTGTGGAGTGTTCCTGCCAATAAGACTTTTTTTGCTTCTGTGCAAAAAAAAAGAAAAAGAAGGTTGCAGTGACATCCGCAATTTTAAGTGACTCAGAGTCTATGATGGTTCATCCAGATATTAGGCACTTCCTTAGAAGCTTAGCTCCTACCCGGCCTGGAATCTGCCTGTAGTCCAGCAGACACTAGACCACCATTGGAGCCCTTAAAACTCTAATCCTCAAAGTACTCATCCTAGGAAGCTTTGTTCTTAGTGGCCATAATCTTAGCAAGGACAATCTCAGCACTGAACCTCCTTTTGGTACGGCCAGAACTCTGTGTATTACAGAAGGATGCTGCTACGTTGGGACTAGTCCCTTCTTTCTTTCAAAGTCAACACTGTCTTCCACAGGCTTCAGGAGACAGTCTTACCTTTCTTTTGCCCCAAGCCTGTTACGTTTTTAAGAGAAGGACTGACAGACCCTGGCTGTCAGAAGAGCATTTAAGATACCATATTTTCCGTGTATAAGACTATACTTTTGTCTAAAATCTTTAGACTAAAAATTGAGGGTCGTCTTATACACAGAAGTAAGCTGAGGAGAGAACAAAAACAAGTGGAGGGGAAAGCAGGGATCAAAGTGATCCTGCAGGGCTTTGATCGCTGCTTTCCCCTCCACTTGCTAAGCCCCACTTAAATTTCTTAATTTTGGGTTAGAAAAGTGAGGGGGCGTCTTATACATAGGGGTGTCTTATACACAGAAAAATACGGTCTACACCAGGACAACCAGACAAAAAATCCTATTCCATGCCTGTCTTCTTCCTGCCTAATAACCTGGGGGGGAAGTGCCCCCATTCTCTCCTTGTTCGGGGGTTGCTGGCTCCTGTCACAACCTGTTGCAAGTTGTCTCGGGTAAGTTTTCCTTAGTCAGTTAGCACCCACTCCACTGGGTGTGCATTGTGCAACCATTCTGGGAGCCTTTGGTGGTAGGGCCCCATTAAAAGACCTGTGGGGCCACCCTGAGGAAGGTGCCGTCTCTCTTTGTAGCTGCATCTTATCACCATCCTCCTCCTCATCATCGTAGAACTGCAGTGCTGGAAGGGACCCTGTGGACCAGCAGAAGCATCCTTGGGTGGGATGGTTCTACAGCAGCCAGTTTGAACCCTCCAGTTCCCAACACTAATTTATCTATTCTCAGAGAGTAGGTGTCTGACTTGTTTCCTCCATGGATTTCAGAGGTTCTGGTAAGAATCTTCTGTGAAGGAGAGCCTCCTTAGCTCTATGACAAAGGAGTTTTGGTATTTATTCTGAGATACACAGTTTGTTTAGTTGAAGGAGGACACCTGCTCAAGGAGACTGAATGGGTCCCTTGGCATGCTGGAGCGCGCGCGCAGGCGCAAACAGGCTGTGCGGGGGTGAGTGCGTGCGGGGGGTGGGGCGGGAGGTCTGTCTTCATGGCCCGGTCCGGCTCAGGCCATGGACCGGCACCGAGCCGTGGACCGGGGGTTGGGGACCTCTGCTTTACGGTATATGTTTGCCCAGAGTATGTTTGCTTTTAGGATCTTGTTATCACAGAGGACAGAACTGGCATCCTGTAACTACAGGTAGCATTTTTTCCACAGGCACTAATTATCTTTTCTCCGGTACAGGAAAGAGAGGCTGAGTTTGATGCAGAGCAGGAGAAGATCCGAAGGGAGAAGGAAATGGAGACAGCTCGCCTATGGGCACTGCAGGAGAAAGCCCAGGATCACCAAGCCGAGCAGGTATCGCTCAGCACGGAGTTCTTTAAAGCAACACCAACCTTGCTTAAAGGGTCATGGGGCATCTCACTGGTAGCCCTGTTCAGTCTTTCATGTCTGTTTATCTCATGCAGTGTCTTCCAAACCAGCTTTTTCAAAGCAGCTCACTGAACACAATTCTTATTTCGAAGACAGAACTCTGTTGCTAGGTGAGGAGCCCCACCAGATCGTCATATATCACCCTGTCGTAAATATGATTTGTTTAACATTTCCCTTACAAATAGCTAAAACGGGATCTTAAGACACAGAAGATGAGAAAAATTATCATTTCAAATACGCATTCTTCACAGCTGCTATTGCACAATCTGATGTGCCCATGAAGCCCGCAGATGCTGCAAAATATGTATCGAACCCTATACTTTGCATGGTCTCTGGTTCCCTCTAGTAGCCAGTTCTGGTAAATAAACCCTGGAACTACATAAAAATATGTGTTTGTGGGATTTTTCATTTAGTATTTTCAGGCAGCGGATAAATGGTATCAGTGGATACTGAACTCGCAGATAGGGGGGTCCTACTGTATTACACGATGGCCTCATCACCACTGTATGCTCATCCCTCGAGCACTTCGTGTTTCCTTTTCTACCTTTCTAGGATGCTCTGAGGGCCAAGCGAAACCAGGAAGCTGCGGAGCGGGAATGGCGCCGGAAAGAGAAGGATGCAGCCCAGAAGAAAGCCCAGACAGAAGCCCTGCTGAAGCAAAGCCGCTTGGAGCAGGTGGCCCAGAAAGAACACAGCTTGGCTGTGCAAGTCCAGCGGGACCGGGCCGAGTTTGAAAGAATTGTCAGGTGGGAAAACCAACAGTGTCCCTTTGGGTGTTTAAAACCCCAGCATGCTTTCACGGAGATACAGTAAAGCCAGAATAAGCCCACCTTTTGTTTCATTTAGCTTGCCGTTTTTCTCACCTTTGGTGGCGAGAAAATCAGGCGAACTAAGCAGAGTTGGGAAATCCGTGGTGTGCATCCAAGCAAACATTGGCTCTCAAGCGAAGGCCATTGTTCGTGGAAATATATACGGATCTGATCCAACTTGGCTTAGCAAGCTGCAGTACCATCTTCCAGCCATCCAGAGGGAGATAGGAATGATCGGAGTTACGGGGTAACATGTCTGGAGCAGGACTCTGCGGATTTGTCCTTTCCGATTTATGAAAAGAAAAAGTGGCTCATCTGCTCAGTGGAGATGGGAAAATGATAACAGATGACAAGGGCAAATTTCTCCTTTAGAAATACAGTCTACAACCCTCCTGGCAAATATCAAGTACCACTGGAGGGGACAGGATTGCAGCTTGAAATTGATAAACAAATGGTCAAGAAATACCTTGTTACTTTGAATGAGTTCAGATCTCCAGGGCTGGATGAACTGCATCCAAGACCATTGAAGGAACTGACTGTAGAACTCTCAGAACCAATATCTATTTTTTTTTCAATCATGGAAGATGGGTAAAGTGCCAGATGATTCAAGGAGGATTAAGGTTGTCCCTGTCAAAGCTTTTGATAAAATGCCCCATGATACGGACAGGCGACGTAGGTGTGGGCTGAATCGCACACGTGTCGGGTGGATACACACTTGGTTACAGAACTGTAGTTAGAGAGTGCTTATAAATGGCACCTTCTAAAATTGGGAGGAGACAGCCAGTGGGGGTACCCCAAGGCTCAGTCCTGGATCTGGTGCTCTTCAACGTTTTTATTGTTGACTTGGATGAGGGAGTGCAGGGAATACTAATAAAATTGGCAGATGACACAAAATGAGGTGGAATAGCTAATACTCTGGAAGACAGAAACACAATTCAAAAATATCTTGATGGGCTAAAACACTAGGCTGAAAACAACAGAATGAAATTCAACAAGTATAAGTAGAAAGTTCAACACTTAGGAAAAAGAAACACAACGCACAGTTATAAAATGGGGGATAAAGGTAAAGGTTCCCCTTGACATTTAGTCCAGTCGTGTCCGACTCTAGGGCGCGGTGCTCATCCCCGTTTCCAAGCCGTAGAGCCAGTGTTTGTCCAAAGACCGTTTCCGTGGTCACGTGGCCAGCGCGACTAGACATGGAACGCCGTTACCTTCCCACTGAGGTGGTACCTATTTATCTACTTGCATTTTTACATGCTTTCGAACGGCTAGGTTGGCAGGAGCTGGGACAAGCGACGGGAGCTCACTCCGTGGCGTGGATTCGATCTTACGAATGCTGGTCTTCTGACCTTGCAGCACAGAGGCTTCTGCGGTTTAACCCGCAGCGCCACTATGTCCCTTAAAATGGGGGATACTTGCTCAGTAATACTACACACAAGAAGGAGCTTGTTGTAGACCAGAAGCTGAATATGAGCCAACTGCATTGTGGCTGGGGGGGAAAAAGGCAAATGCTATTTAAGGCAGCATGAAGTACTAGTTTGCCTCTATTCGGCACTGGTGAGGCCTCCTCTTGAGTACTGTGTTCTGGACACCACACTTTAAGAAGGATGCAGCAAACTGGAATAGGTTCAAAGAAAGGCAACAAAGATGATTAAGGGACTGGAAACCAAGCCCTGTGAAGAAAGACTAAAAGACCTGGGCATGTTTAGCCTTGAGCAAAGAAGGCTGAGGGGAGAAAGGAGAGCACTTTTCACATACTTGAGAGATAGTCGTACAGAGGAGGGGCAGGATCTGTTCGCAATCATTCCAGAGCGCAGGATAATGGGTTAAAGTTACAGGAAGCTAGATTTTGGCTGAATATCAGGAAAAACTTCCAAACTGAACCATTTACCTCAAGAACTGGTTAACACTCCAGCTGTGGTGACATTCAAGAGAAAATTAGACAACCGTCTTTCAGGTTGACTTGGATTCCTGCACTGAGCAGGGGGTTGAACTTAGTGGCTTTAATGGCCCCTTAGTGGCTTTAATGGCCCCTTCCTAGTATATGATCCTATCATTCTATGGTACAGCTCCTAGACTTCCCCAGGCAGAGTTGGGAAAGACTGGGCTGAAGGAGGAGGGTATCTGACTCTTAAGTCCTCTGTGAGCCCTTTTTCATAGAGTCGGTAGGAGTCTTGTAGACCATCTAGCGTAGACCCCCTACTAGATGGATTTCAAGCGAATGCCTTCCTAAATGATACGTGCATCGCCTTCTGCAACCTCTCCACCCACAGGATTCAGCGGGAGCAGATAGAGAAGGAGCGGAAGGAGCTTGAGAGGCGCGTGGCTCTTCAACAAACCCATGCCGACGAGATTCGACGCCAGGTGCGCGAGTACCAACAGAAGCAGATCCAGGAGCGCATTGCCATCTTTGAGGAGGGCAAGCGGCTCAAGGAGGAGGCACAGCGACGCAGCAAGCGCCTCAACGAGATCAAGCGGAAGAAGCTGGACGAGCTCCGGTGAGGCAGCTCGGGGGTGTGTGTGTGTGTCTGCCCTTGAACCATCCCCCCTGTGGGCCACACGTATCCATGTTTGATTTGGCTCCGTTTTGCAAACTCTTTTCCTTCCCCTAGAATAGAATTATAACGTTGCAGGTTTGACATGGATCTCGAGGGCAATTGATCCGGTCCCTGCCAATACAAACATGCACAGCTTGGGGAATCCCATCAAATTTCCAGGGAAGGAGATCCCCAAAAAGCTATTTGCACAAAGTCATGGAGGGGTCTGCCTTCCTCCTCCTTTCACCGCACGTAGATCGCCTTCTTGGGCTATAGATCTGATCCAATCCAAGTGGAGTTCACCAGCCTTCTGGTGTGGCCTGCCCAGATTCTGGACACTCCCTCTACTCCTGGTTCTGCTGTTCCAGCCAGGCAACTAAACCAGATGGTTTTTTCCATGCCCAGAGGGTCGGCAGTGAGTGGTCTGATTTATTGGAAACAAGGTAAACCCCCTTCCCTTCAGAAACCCTGGGCTTTGGGCTGATGATCGGGAAAGGCCGGGAAGGTTCCTCGCTAGAGAGCCGACCCTTTTTGGAAGTAGAAAGAGAATGTGAGACATGAGTGTAACAATTCCTTCCTTTGTTTCCCTGTTTCCTATTGTTCACCTCCAGAGCCAGTTGCCGTTCATGTCCGGTTCTCCTTTTTGTTTTGCCTACTCTCCCTTGGTGGGGTGGGGTAGTTGTTTTTAAGAATGGAGCGGACACACTGTAGCCCAATCCCTCCTTCATTGTGAGCCACTGATTGCAGTCAACTCTCACTTCCATTCCAAGGAAAATTGGAAATAACTTGGAGCCGCTAAATCTGAGAACTGCGGAGCTGTAAGGGACCCTGTGGATCATTTGAGTCCAGTCCCTGTCAAGGAGGCACAGTGGGGGATTCGAATTCCCAGCCGCTGGCTCTGCAGCCAGATGCCTAAGCCACCGAGCACTTAATTGAACAGAGGGAGCGTCTGCATTTTATATTTTTAGAAGAGGTAGTATTAGTCTGTGCAAGCGTATCAGGCAAAATCCGAAGAAACAAACCAAAACAAAATAAAACAAAAATATGTGGCACCTTAAAGACTATTATATTTTAAGGTGAGCTTTCGTGGACAAGTCCACTTCGTCAGACATAGGGAGAAACGTATCCGTATGTCTGACGACATGGACATGTCCACGAAAGTTCACATTAAAATATAGGTATCATTTAAGGTATCATTTTTGTTTTGTTTTGTTTCTTTGAATTTTGCCTGCTATGTGTTTTATATTTATGTGTCTGTTCCAGAGTTTGGAATTTGGGGGCTATAATTCCCACAATCCCCTTAGGTTTGGGGATTCTGGAAGTTGTAGGCCAACTGTTCTGATCCATGGTCTCTTCCTCCGTTCTTCTCTCTCAGCCATTCCAGTCCACTGCGGCCCCCACTCCTTTTTCCGGCTTTTTTTTTTCTAATGAATTTCAGCATTCTTTAGTCACTGGCGGTTCTCCTGGGTTGGTTTTTCATCCTCTCTTTAAAGGTATTTTGTATTTTAGCGGTATGATAAAGGTACCACCCGCCCTGGCTTTGGAACTTGGGAGTGTTCCCTTCTAACTATTGTTTAGGCAGCTATTGCCCGACTGTCCTGGACGGGCCCCAAGGTCTCCCATGTGACCTTTGAAGTATGCATGTTCTTTGCGGGTTTGTTCTCACCTAAGTGGTCAACATGGACCTCTGTCCGACGGCAGGCAGGGGCTCCTATGCTATTCCATACAAAACAGTCCCAGTAGAATAGTTCTTCCCAACCTTTGGTCCCTAGATGTTCTTGGACTCAAACTCCCCAAAGTTTTCACCACCAGCTGTGCTGGCCAGGATTTCTGGAAGTTGTAGTCCAAGAACCTCCGGCGACCCGAGGTTGGGAACCACCGCTATAAAAGAAGAAATCCGCCTCTCCGTCCAGCTCACTCTGCAGCTCATGCCATGGAAGGGAGTTCTAGATCGTTTTCTCTGTGCGGGGATTTATTTATTTATTGGATTTTTACCCCACCCCCCCCTAGACAAAGTCTACTCGGGGCGGCTTACAAATATTATAAAAACATCATTATACAATAAATATTTAAAAAATCATTAAAACATCATAATTTTAAACAATTAAATTAAATCAATTTAAAAGCAGAACTGCGACAGAAGAATGTCCGGCCGTGTGATGCCCACCGCAACCCACTCCCAGGGTCAAGTGGTATGACGTAGACTTAAATGTTCCGTCTCTGTACAGCTAGGCCACGAGGGAGCATGCTCACTCTGTTCAACAGTGTCCTTTTCATCTTTTGCAGAGCGGCTGGCCTCCCTGAGAAGTACTGTACCCAAGTGGAGCGCAAAGCTTACGTCCAGTCGGCCCCCGGGCACAGATGAATGGAGGAGCGTCTTCCCGCGCAGACACACCCTGTTGCCCAGATCCTCTATTTTCTTATTTTCTGAGAGTGTTTTATGAATAGATCTATTTCTGGATATATCAAGTGGACCTTCTTTCTCCTGCTTTTAACTTATGGCAACAGAGATGAGCGGGCGGGGGCATTTTTTCCTACCCCACTTGGTATCTATACCTCCAGCCAGTCCTTTCTTAGCCATAAAAATTCTTCTAAAGCCTATGACATGCCTGATGTATGGACAATGATCTTTAAAGGGCAAATTGCAGGGGGGGGGCAAGTCTCTAGAGCAGTGGAGGCAAACCTTTTTGGGCTCGCGTGCCCAAAATGAGGGGGGGGGGGGGAGAAACCAGTGGCTGTCGTGCCGTCCGGAAGTCCGGAACCGGAAGTGGCGGTTTCAGGGGGAATCATAGCGACGGACCCAGAGGACCAGGAAGTGGCAGCGGAAGGGGGAATCCCGGCTGCAGCTGGCTCATAAGGTTTACCTCCACAACGGAGGGTGGGTGGGCCAATACCTCGCGTGCCATAAGAAAGGGCTTCACGTGCCACCTGGGGCATGCGTGCCATAGGTTTGCCATCACTGCTCTAGAGGGAGCCATTAGCCATTTTTGGAGCGATTTTCTTAAAATACCCTGGAAGATCCTTGCTGGAAAACCGTGGGGCAGCATGTGGCCTCTAGAGGGCGCTTCCCCAACCCTTATCTTACACCCTTCATGTGTGATTTTCTGTATACATTAAATGGTCAGCAAGCCTACGGACCGCACGGGGATTCAAAATTAGGGTTGCGGGTGGCTTGTGTAGGAAGGAGTTGGAAGTGGGGTGGGGTGTCATGGCTTCCATGATCTGGAGTCCCAAAGAGGAAGGGATCTGTTTTCCAAAGGAGCAGAAGGGCTGTGGCTCATGGGTAGTGTGGTCTGGCTTGGTATACCAGAGATTCTGTGTCCAATCCCTGTTAATCTGCAGGGAAGACTGCAAAAGGCTTATCCCTGAAATCCTAGAGACCTGTTGTCTGTCAAGGGAGACAGCACTGAGCTCCCCTCCAGCCTGTGTCTGCCGTCCCCATGTTTCTCCGGGTCCCTCTTTATTCCGGCAGAAAAGCTGATGTGCTATTTCTGGAAGCCTTCAGGAGCAGTGATCCACCTTATTAAATAGGTCACAAGGACCCTGGGAAATCCTTAACACAGACACACAAAAAGAATTCTAGAAATTCAGATGTCCAGACTGGAGGTGGTGGCCTTCAACTACTTTCCATTTTTTTGTGGTTTTTTTGTTTTTGTTTTTCTGGGCCTTTTTGCACTCCAGTGGTTTGGAAGGTCTGAGCAGAAAACTTGGCCTCCCTGACCCAAAATGGACTAAGGATCTGATTTTAGTCAAGGTAGATTCCTATTATTCAAGTTGGCTAAGAGTCTGTGACAGATATGTAATCAGAACTAGCAGAAAGTTAAGTCCTATTCTCATGCCAGAAATAGCTTTTTCCTCAAGCAAGGAGCATGATGGAGGCAGTGTGTAGGATCAGGTAGATAGGAGTTATCTGATGAAATTCTGCATAGGAGGAAGCAAAGTGTGAACTACACGTAGCTCCTTCAAGCCTTTCCAGTCCTCCAAACCCTGACGGAGGTCCCTCCCAGTTTTGCTTCCCACACACTCCCCATGATGCTTCAGGGCCCCCAATTTGCAGGCCATGCCTCTTTCATCCTTCAGGCCAGCCACTTCCTGTTTCTTTTTAGGTCAAAAATGGCTTAGAGGTGGTGGAATTGTTGTGTATGGTGTAAATCACCCACATGCATGACCTGCATTTTGGGGGGGGGGGGCTGAGAGAGGGGAAGGCAGTCAGAAGAGACGTGCCGTGGTCTGGGGTAGAGTATAATAGCCCTGGCTTCTGGGAAGGTCAACCTGATATAAGGATCAGGCGCGTCTCTGAAAAAGAAGGTCTATGCATGCACCATCACATATAAGTTTTGGAAATGGAACTGCTTTAAAATATTGAAAGCTAACCCAAAGATAAAAGTCATTTTTGATGTGTGTGGTGCTTCTAGGATTTTCCCCTGTGTGGTTTCCACTTTGTGTACGGTGGTGAGCAGAAGAGGGCACCCTGAGGAGACCATCTTGATGGCTGCCATTGATGTTGTCAACATTCAGGCTACCCTTTGCTATGGAAAGCTTGGCATCCTTTTTCCTGCTGGCAATTTGGGCATGACGTTGAGCAGCACTATTGGGCCATTTTCTGGCTTTTTAAATCATGGGTACAGAAGCACAATATCCCTCATTTGTAAACCAGAGGTGTGTTTTTTTTTTTTTTTTTTGAAGAATTGAATATTCCTGGAGAACAAACCTATCCATTCTAAAGGAAATCAACCCTGAGTGCTCACTGGAAGGACAGATCCTGAAGCCAAGGCTCCAATACTTTGGCCATCTCATGAGAAGAGAAGACTCCCTGGAAAAGACCCTGATGTTGGGAAAGTGTGAGGGCAAGAGGAGAAGGGGACAACAGAGGACGAGATGGATGGACAGTGTCATCGAAGCGACCAACATGACTTTGACCCAACTCCGGGAGGCCGTGGAAGACAGGAGGGCCTGGCGTGCTCTGGTCCATGGGTCACGAAGAGTCGGACACGACTAAACGACTAAACAACAACAAAAATATACGAGCTACAACTCCTTGCTAAGTTGTTGAAAAGGTTGAGTGTGATTACTTCGGCTCATGTCTAAGGCACTGAGGAATTAAGGTGTCTTATTTTAAAAGACTTGTGGTTTTCAGGAACGGGATGCAGCCCAATGATCAAAGAAGGGAGATGCAAGAAGGGAAAAAAGAACACAAGCACCTATTAAAAGTGCCGTCACCACTAAAGAAGAAGCCACACCTGTATGAGAGACCGACTGAACATGACTGAGGAGAAGGATGGGGTGGAAGGAGGAAATGTTTTAATGAGGCATGATTGATTAGTTACATTGCCTTACTTGAAAAATTGGTTTAACTCATGCTGAGGAAGGCCTTGTCTGCTCTGAGAAGGGAACTAATTGTCATTAACCAATGACAATTAGTTAATGACAATTACCTCAGTATCAGAGGTGGATGTGTTTAGACTCAAATGTCTTGTACTGGAAGGGCAGCTTTTGATGTCATGTTCCTTTCTATTTATTTATTACATTATTGGCCAAAGTTGATTGCTTAGTGTAGTAGGTCACAGTAGAGTAGATCCACTGAGTCAGTGAGGATTTGATGAATCAGTTTTCCTCTGTAAGCGCCATTGATTCAAATCACTTTTCTCTGGTTGTGACTTAGTACGCAAGCTGCAAAATCCTGGGATGTCCCCAGATAACAGGAAGGGCAAACCACTTCTGAGTACTCTTCTATCTAGAAAATCCTAGAAAGTACTGCCATAAGTCAGAATTGCCTTGACGGCACATAATTATTATTAGCTTGAAATAGCTGTATTGGTAACGTTGCCAT
Organism: Intellagama lesueurii; assembly: GCA_037013535.1. NCBI lineage: Eukaryota > Metazoa > Chordata > Lepidosauria > Squamata > Agamidae > Intellagama > Intellagama lesueurii. Next base: position 1,582,664 of record JBAJHW010000021.1, read on the forward strand.
GTGCTGTCACGTCACTTGATTTTTGGTGACACTAATGGGGTTTTTGTGGGGACACGGGTGGCGCTGTGGGTTCGAATCGAAAAGTCGGCAGTTCGAATGTGCGTGCCGAGGTGAGTTCCCGTGGCTTGTCCCAGCTCCTGCCAACCTAGCAATTCGAAAGCATGCAAATGCGAGTCGGTGAAGAGGTACCACCTCGGTGGGAAGGTGATGGTGTTCCGTGTCTAGTCATGCCGGCCACATGGCCATGGAAAGTGTCTACAGACAAACACTGGTTCTTCAGCTTACAAACGGGGATGAGCACCGGCCCCTAGAGTCAGACACGACTGGACTTAATTGTCAAGTCTTTACCTTTACCTAATGGGGTTTTCAAGGTGTGTGAGATGCTTCGGGAGTCGTTTTACCACTACTTTTAACCACCTAGTAAGTTTCCATGGCCTAGTGGGAATTTGAACCCAGGCCTCCTCCATTACTAAAGCACACTAGCAGTCTGGCTCTCTCCCATCTACTTCTGGTGCTTTCTTTTCTTCCAACATCTTTGAGACAAGTTTTTTCCCCTTTCTAAAATAGGAAGATCCTCATGAAACTATTCTTTGAAGGAACCCCGTCATTCTTGCATCTCTTTCGTTATTCTTGCATCTCTTCTTGAACGTATTCTCTTCATTTTATCCTGATCATATAATCTCTCTCTCTTTCTCGGATCTTGCAGTATCCCCAATCTTAGTTTAAATTTCCTTTTGATTTATTTAGATGTTATGGAAGAAATCTCTTATTTTTTTCCTTTTCATCGTTCTTTTGTATTTCTTCGTAGTAATTTTTATACTAGTTCTTCTTGTTCATATGTTTTGGATTTCTGAAAAATCCATGCTGGAAGCATACATCTGCAGTAAACAAATTGCTGGCTTCACAAAATTCAATGACTCACTTTCCTGCTTCCTTTTTAACTCCTGGGTTAAATTGCCCAATAATACTTAGTTCCAGCTTATTTTCTTCTTTTGCATTTCAGTCACTCATTGACATCCTGTTTTGGTGGGTGAACAGTTTCCTCTTGTACATGAAGCTCTCAATTTCTTCTTCAGCATCCTTAGTTGGATCATAGATTTGAATGTTAATTTTATAGGATTTCCATGAAATTGGATTGATATTACCAGGTCACACTTTATATTATAGCTTATAACAACTTGCTTCACTATTTCTTCTGAGTTTGTCATTTCCACAGTATACACTGTATGATTATCTGATTGAAAATGTCTTATTCCGGTCCCGCTTAGTTTGTTCACACTGAGAATTATGATGTTCACTTACTCCTTTTCTTGTTTTTGAGCCTACCTTGATTCACATTTTTCACAGTCCATGTTCCAGTTATATATGTCATGCAGCATTAGACTGTCCTTTTTTCTCTGTGCACTTCAGCAACTAGACATCCTTTCAGTTCCTAATTCAGTTACTTCATTAGCAACAATGCTATTCCATGTTATCATTTCCTCTTCCTCAGTAGCTGATTGAGTGCCTGACCTAGGAGTCTCATCTTCTAGCATTATATCTTGTTTAGTCTGGGATTGTCTCATCAAAGGATTTTCAAGATATAAAATATACGGAGTGGTTTATCATTGCCTCATTCTGCACAGTATTATCAAGAATCAGCTTGAGTGTTATGACTGTTGTCTATGAAAGTTCTTTGCCAGTATCACCATTTACCCCTGTTACTGTAATTGTCCTTCAGGGGTTTTTCTGCCCCTATCAATACTGGAACTATCAATTGCATCTGCTGATGCAGTGGTTAATATCTGAAAAACTTTGGTCATTCATCCTCTGTTGACTCTGCTAGGGTTGTAGACTCATAAGTTATGAGTCATGACAGAATCTAATCTCCTCATGGTATTCCCCTTAGCTTCTCTGACACACTCAAACTCCCTAACCCTTGCCATCCAAGCAAGTTCCAAGAGTTGAGAGGCCACTTTTCCCTGTCTTAGAAGGCCGTGCCCTCTCTCCGACCAACCTAGCCTTCCCCAGAACACCCTTGAAAAGAATTTGGCCCCCAAAAATGCAAGTTGCACCTTCAGAGGCCTCTAGAGACCACAGTTGGTGCTTAAACACCTAATAATGCCTCCTCTGAGGCTAGCTGAAAAGCTTCTGTTAGGAACAAGTGTTGACTGGCCATCAAAAGTTTAGATGATAAGATGTATTGTTTCCCAGGCTAGATTTTGGCTCAATTTGAGAAGCTCTTCTGCGGAATGAAATCTCAACCTGCACCTTGTGAGCGCTGTATTGGAAGGTTTTCCACTGATTTCACATGATGACGTAGAAAGAACTCCATATCGACTTGTGAACTCAGTTTGATGGTAAATTCAGGATTAATTTTAAGTAATTTGTGAATCCCATAGATAAAGGGAATTAAGAAAATGGAACCGCCATTGGCTCTCTTAAGGAGATGCTTCAGTCTAGGTTTTCCTTTCTCACTGGTCAAAGCAGAAGCCTGGGGAATCTGTGAACATCCACAACTTGTCCTGAGGGTTTTCACTTTCTTTACCACCTCCATCCCCCTTTTCTGTACGTTGTCTTTTTCGATTATAGGCTTGAGGGCATTGCCTTGTTGCTGATACCTGCCAAGCGCTCTGAGAGCTCTTCCAGGTATACAGCCAAGTATGAACAAGCATAGAAATATTTGGCGTACTAAATGGAACTTCCAGATTAAGGAGCAATCTATTTGAGAATACACGAGTTTCACAGCTTTAAAATGGGAAGAGGTGGTGGTACCTTCAAGCCTTACTTAGAAGCTACTTAGAGACTTGGCTTGGGTAAAACTGAAAAACCAAAAAGCTATTTACCAGTGAGCCTGATCTTGCGTGGGTCTCTTTAATTGTTTTTAGGAGAACAGAGCTGGGATCCCTAGATTCAGTGTGCAATTACCAAAAAATGTATGAGTTTTTGTGTCCGAATGCAAAGAACAAAAGCTGGTTACTTTTTGGCTGAAGTGGCAAGAAATCATTTGAAACAGGGCACCCAGGTAAATGAAACTTGGCTTGATCTGTCACGGGTGTGATGAAATTCTTAATGATGTCGGCTGGCCAAATGATGTTAATCTATTTCTGTCACCCATTCATGTAGGCAGCAACCCAAGAAAACACAGCTACAATGCAGACCTACTGAATTCTGCTCCAAATTCCCAGCATCTGCGGATACGTTCTTATGCATCGGTAATTTCATTTCAGATGTGTTAGAATCTCTCCCCCCCCCCCCCTTAAATGGTAACCTTAGACAATGGGGCTAGGAGATTAGGAGTTTTAGGGTCAATTTAGAAATTAGTTTCTATATTTTCTTCAAAAAAAGGATTGTCTTTCAGTTAACTTCATCAAACTGCTGGGTTTTTGTTTTTGCTGGAAAGTGAGATCACTCTTAGGTGCTCACCCAGAACACTTAGCTTCCTGACCAGCTTGGTTCTGAGCTCTAATTAGAGATAGGTTTAATTAAAGCTAACCAAATTAGGTTGGAGCTGGCATCGCAATAGTAAGCCATCTCCTCTCAGTCTTGCTCCAGATGCTGGAATGTTGACTTCCTGGTAAGCTGGCTGTAAAACTCAGAAGCTCGGCTCAATTGCAACAGCAGGTCTCAGACAGGCTATTGCACTCCATGGCCCTGAACTGAGTAATTGCTGAATAATTCTTTCACCAACCTTGGGCAAGTACTGGCCAAGGGATGAGGGGAAGTCCTTTAAAAAAGCCTGTTGATGCCTCCAGCAATTCAAACAGGAGAAGGGCTTCTGCCTTCCCTGTTTAAGTCCTTTGATAGCAGCAATGATCCTTCCAGTGCAGACATAACATTGCTCCTTTCCGTTATTGTCAAGGAATCGATCCCCTCTGGGTCTGCAAATTCTCCTTTTTTGGTCCTGAACGTGGGTTTATATCCTCTTGTTTTTGTTGCTAATCTGTGGTAGAAATAGCCCGTGGTCAATACTAAAAAGGGTAATGTGAGGGGCTCAGAAAGAAAAGAAACAGTATTCCTCATCTCCTAACCGTTAAGAAATGGCGCTCCTGCCATGGGACCGCGTCCATTTATTACACTGAGAACTTGCACCCCACATCTCAAAACGTCCTGTGGTTAGCACGTGACAAGAACTATGGTTTGCAGCTAGCCATTTTTAGCATCCATTTTAGCCATTTGTGCATGTGCATTACTAACTATGGTTAATAATAATAATAATCATGTGCCATCAAGTCAATTCTGACTTACAGCGACCCTTTTCAAGGTTTCCTAGGTAGAGAAGACTCAGAAGTGGTTTCCCCTTCCCTTCTTCTGGGGCCACCCTGGGACTGGGCAACTGGCCCAAGGCTACCCAGGCTGGCTCTTCTCCCAAGTGGCTCAGTGGGGGATCCAACTCCCACTTCTGGCTCTGCAGCCAGAGACCTAAACCACTGAGTTATCCAGCCAGCATAGATCTGGTGAGAGAAAGACGCTTCTTCCTAATACAAGTTAGTAGCATCAGTAGGGAATGGCTGGTTTCAACAGTCATTACATGACAGAAAGGGGATTTAAAAAAAAATAATGTCTACTGATAGCTGTTTGTCATCTTAATTAAATAGAGCTTAATTAGACAGAGGGTGTTTACTTTCACACACTGGATGCCAGATAAGGTACACGGTGGAGGATTTTTGCATTCTAATTCTCCTTGTGGGCTTCTGGTTAGTGTGATCTCACATATTCTGTTTTCATTCCTAATCCAGACTTTTGAGAAGCCTCACCAAAGGTTACCCTAGTTGTCCTGTCTAACTGGAGAAGTTAACACTGAGCTGCAGAATTGGGTATATTGAGACTTTTAGGTGATTTTGTTGTTGTTTAGTCGTTAAGTCGTGTCCGACTCTTCGTGACCCCGTGGACCAGAGCACGCCAGGCCCTCCTGTCTTCCACTGCCTCCCGGAGTTGGGTCAAATTCATGTTGGTTGCTTCGGTGACACTGTCCAACCATCTCGTCCTCTGTCGCCCCCTTCTCCTCTTGCCTTCACACTTTCCCAACATCAGGGTCTTTTCCAGGGAGTCTTCTCTTCTCATGAGATGGCCAAAGTCTTGGAGCCTCCGCTTCAGGATCTGAAGTGATAGTGGTTGTTAATTGGTTTTAAAAAAATAAACTCTAGTCCTTATAACAGAGACGATAGGTTCCACTGTGTCAGATTCTAGGGGTGTCATTATATTCGTCTACTGCAGGAATGATAATCTTTTGAAATGTTAGAGGCCATTGGCATATCTTGGTCTCAGCTTTCATAGGCTAAAACTCTTCTGATGAAAGGGTCTCTAGTTTTCAAAAGGTTTTTTTTTTGCCATCATCAAGCTGTGTTTAGTGGAACTGCACCAGTGCAGGACTGTGCAGGAATTCCATTATTCCACGTGCAGTTTTTTCCTGGCCTGCCTTTCCGAATTGTTGCAAGGAGCGCTGAGTCTTGGAAAGGAGGCTTTAAAAAAACACATTGTGAGCAGCCCTCACACACCCCTCTTTCATGGCATGATGAGTACTTCCAGGAACATGTTCTTTTACTGGAGCAACACAACTTCTTAAAGAGACAACAGGGCTCAACTATAAAACTTAACAAGGCGCCAGGGAGTTCACTTCACTCCCGAAGAGTCCAAATAAATAAATAAATAAAAATTTTAAAAAGGATGGAAACCCTGAAACAGTCTTTTACTGGGAGGAGCAGGGCCCCACCGTCTCTACCTGTTCCGGGACCCCAAGCGGGTGGGCCAAACACAGAATGCTGTAACAAAGGGCGCTGGATGCGAGCACTCCACTGTCCTTGGTGTGGCGTAGCGTGGAATCCTTCCCTTGCTAATCCTCCATAGTCATGACGGGTGGCCGTTGCCTTGTAGGCACAGAACTCCTCCTTAGAGGCACAGCCCAAGTCTCTCCAGACCTGGCTAGGCTCCCCAGAGTAATGAGATGTGGAGGAAGGAGGGATGGGAGGAGGACCCTCGGAGTGGTGTCGGGTAGGCTGACCAGCGGGGGGAGGGGGGTCCTTGCTTGCAGGGCCACTTGCCTCGGCTACTTCCTCTGCCAGCAGCCCACGTGGCTCTCCAGCCGTCTCTCCTCACCTTGCCTCGTCTCAGTGTACCCAAGCTGTCTCCTCAGGAGGCACCAGAAACTCCTCCCGGTGCCCGGTGTCTAGATCCCGATGATGGCTACTTTCCAAGTCGGCCACTGAGCATTCCGGTAATGGCCACACGTCTTGGTCCTCTTAACACTTCCCAACTTACGGCGTTGGCCCAGCGACCCTCCTCCTCACCTCGCACTCCTCCTTAAATGCCCACCCTGCCATGGCTACGCGTGTGGCCTCCAAGGCGTCATCCGCATCTCTGCCACCCACGCCCCAGTCCACAGGGTGAACTGTGGGTCGAGAATCTCACCCTCACTGTTGGGGAAGGGGCGACCCCACTCTTGCCAGTAGGGAGATCGGGGCCAGTCCCACACTCATGGTGACAAGAAAATACCAAAGTGCAAAGAGAAACGCCAGGTATAATGTAGAGCGGGAAGAGTGGTGGATCGGGATCTGGGAGGCCGGGTTTGAGTGAGGTGTCAACTCTGTTTTTCAGCCTAACCTACCTCACACAGCTGTTGTGACGATCAAGTGGAGCGGAAGGTAGTGCATGTCTCGTATGTGGACCTGACTGGGGCATAAATGTTGTTGTTTAGTCGTTAAGTCGTGTCCGACTCTTTGTGACCCCATAGACCAGAGCACGCCAGGCCCTCCTGTCTTCCACTGCCTCCCGGAGTTGGGTCAAATTCATGCTGGTCGCTCCGATGACCCTGTCCAGCCATCTCGTCCTCTGTCGTCCCCTTCTCCTCTTGCCTTCACACTTTCCCAACATCAGGGTCTTTTCCAGGGAGTCTCCTCTTCTCATGAGATGGCCAAAGTATTGGAGCCTCAGCTTCAGGATCTGTCCTTCCAGTGAGCACTCAGGGTTGATTTCCTTCAGAACGGATAGGTTTGTTCTCCTTGCAGTCCAGGGGACTCTCAAGAGTCTCCTCCAGCACCACAATTCAAAAGCATCAATTCTTTGGCAGTCAGCCTTCTTTATGGTCCAGCTCTCACTTCCATACATCGCTACTGGAAAAACCATCGCTTTGACTATGCGGACCTTTGTTGGCAAGGTGATGTCTCTGCTTTTTAAGATGCTGTCTAGGTTTGTCATCGCTTTCCTCCCAAGAAGCAGGCGTCTTTTAATTTCGTGGCTGCTGTCCCCCTCTGCAGTGATCATGGAGCCCAAGAAAAATACATCAATACACTTAGTCAATGGCATAAATACACTTTGTCAATGGAAGAGATATAATTAATACATGGAGGGGATGAACCTTTTTCCAAGAGAACTTTCAAAATAAGGATGGCATGCCAACCACGTTGGTTTTTTTAGAGAGACTCGTGATGTGTTCGGCAGGCAGGCTCCTGCCTTTTTGTGAAATGCCAAACAGCTTACCCATTTACTGTTGCTGAGACTGGTTCCTTTTGCTCTCTGTATGATATTTGATGACAGTCAGAAGAAAAGAGTCACCACCAATTACCTCTAGGGTGTCAAGCTAATTGCAAGATGCCGGTTGTTTTCCCATCTTTCCTGATGCAGGATGATACTAGAAGAGTCACATCCATCCCAAGGAGTCATGCCAGAGGGGAAGAGCTGAATGACTGTTCCACCTTGCTAGGGAGGTGTAGAGCCAAGATACCCTATGGGAGGGCGGGAGGGATGCTGGGCAGATGTGGCAATAGTCCCGCACAAATAAAAATTTGCCATGTCTGGGATAAGGTTCTTGCCAAGCCTTCACCTCCATGTGCTGTAATAATACAATGCAGCAGGATTTTCTTGTATTTTTCATGGAAGAACATTTAATCATCCAAGCATTAAGGCATACGGGTTGGAGCTACACTCATTCATTCATGCTGACAGTAGACTCACTGAAACCCATGGCACCCGAAGAATAATTTACACAAGCCCTATTGATTTTAATGCGTCCTTTCCCAGTAAGACTAAGAAAGATTCTTAGACAATTTTTCTGCAGTTGACTTGCTTCATTCATAGTAATTTGCAAAGGGGCCAAGACAGCGTCATCCAACCATCACGAAGAGTTGAGGCAGCTCATTCAGTGGGCAAGGTCTGCAACAATTAGTACATGAAGAAAAATGCATTTCAAAGGGATGAGAATTGGAGAAATGTAATTAAGTAATCACTGAGAGATGATCACCCAACTTTGGAGGTGTTTAGAGGATTGAACTAAGATTTTATGCATGCATTATCAAGTTTTAAATGTTTAGCGTTTTGTAAGATGATTGCCCAGAGTTTAGCAGCACACTTCTCCATTTCTGCTAGTTATAATAATAATCTGAGAACTGCAGAGCTGGAAGGGACCCTATGGATCACTGACTGAGTCCAGCCCCTTGTCAAGGAGGCACCATGGGGGAATCGAACTCCCAACCCTAAACCACTGAGCTATCCAGCAGTTCTAGCTATTGCCACAGATGCTTGCAGTAAGACATTTTATTTTCCTTTAGCGTATGTTTATATCTTCTGCAAGTTTGGACCAGATTTAATAACTAGAGACTATTATGATTTTGTTTAAATTTTTTAACTACATAACTTAGTTCTACTTTCTTCTCTCTACATTCCCCACCAAACCATTCAGCACTGGTTTTACATTTTGGTTCAATACAATTAGGGTTAACTTGGCTTTAGCATATGAATAAGAACATCATAAGTTTCCAGTACTTCCGCTTCTTCCTTCAGAAATGTCATTGTCTAGACCAGGGGTCTCCAAACTATGGCCAGTGGGCCACATCTGGCCCACCTTGCCTTTTTATCTGGCCCGAGCATAAGGAGAGGAGAGGGACCCAAGCGATCCCCAGACAGCAGGGGGGGGGGGGGCTTTTCTACTTCCACATTTAAACTTGCTGACATGCAAACTACCATTCCACCTTCACCTCCTCCTTTACTCTTAACTCTAATTGTTATTGTTTTGTGCTGTCAAGTTGCCTCCAACCCTATGAATGAGTAATCTCCAAAATGTCCTGTCCAGAACTGCTCTTGCAAATTCAAGTCTGTGGCTTCCTTTAGAAAGTCATTCTGCCTTGCGTTTGGTCTTCCTCTTTTCCTGCTGCCTTCCACCTTTCCCAGCATTATTGACAGGCAGACAGACAGAAACCTTGATTGGCATACTGTACAATAGTAAAACACACTAAGATGCAAATAAAACATTCAGCAGCTAACAGGTGGCAGGGAACAGCGAACATTATTGTCTTTTCCAAAGAATCCTGCCTGCTCATGATATGCCCAAAGTTGGACAGCTTCAGTTTCAACATTTTTGCCTCCAGAGATAGATAGTTCAGGCTTGATTTGACCCACTTGTTAATCTTTCTGGCAGTCCATGGTATCTGCAAAGCTCTCCTCCAACACCATATTTCAAACAAATACATTTTTTTGTCAGCTTTCTTTACTGTCCAGCTTTCACACCCATACACGGTGATCGGAAATACAAGATTGTGGATGATCTTAATCTTGGTCTCCAGTGACACATCCTTACACTTCATGATCTTTTCATGATCTACACCGTCACAGGCTTTGCTGTAGCCCATAAAGCATAGACTGATCTTCTGAAATCCTTTGGTGCACTCCAGTAGCCAGCATATATTTATATTACGATCTTTCGTGCCTCTTCATTTTTTGAATCCAGCTTGAACATCAGGCATTTCTCACTCCATATAAGGTAAAAGTCTTACAACACCTTGAACATCGTTTTGCTTGCATGGGAAGTTAGAGCAATGGTCCTATAGTTACTGCACTCCTTGGCATCTCCTTTCTTGGGGACTGGAATATATATCCAGCATTTCCAATCTGTGGGTCTTTGTTTTCCATATTTGTTGGCCTATTCTCATTAGGATTTTAACAGATTCATTCTCTGTGGCTTGAAATAGTTCTATCAGTATTCCATCTATCCCATGTGATGTATTTTTCCATAGTGCTTTCAGAGCAGCTTTCACTTCACTTTCTAGAACTGCAGGTTCTTGATCATAGGATTCCTCTTCAAGGGAGTCTATCATCCTTTTATCTCTTCTGTTTAGGTCTTCAGTATACTATTTTTTAGCTCCTCTTGATTTTCTCCTGGTCAGATAGTATGCTTCCCTGTTGTTCATTCAGCATTCCTAATCTAAGTTTAAAATTTCCGTTTGATTTCTTGGATCTTCTGGAAGAGATCTCTTGTTTTCCCCCTTTCGTTGTTCTTCTCAAATTCTTTCCCTGGTTGTTGTAGTCATTTTCTTTAGGGAAGAAAAACCTTTGCATGGAAATTTCTTTTGTCCGGTTTTCTTGAGAGCAAGTTATGTGGAATTGTTTGATGCATTCTATAAAGCTGTTGAGAGTCCTCTTGAGCGTCCCCTGGACTGCAAGGAGATCAAACCTATCCATTTTGAAGGAAATCAACCCCGAGTGCTCACTGGAAGGACAGATCCTGAAGCTGAGGCTCCAATACTTTGGCCATCTCATGAGAAGAGAAGACTCCCTGGAAAAGACCCTGATGTTGGGAAAGAGTGAAGGCAAGAGGAGAAGGGGACGACAGAGGACAAGATGGTTGGACAGGGTCATCGAAGCGACCAACATGACTTTGACCCAACTCCGGGAGGCAGTGGAAGACAGGAGGGCCTGGCGTGCTCTGGTCCATGGGGTCACGAAGAGTCCGACACGACTTAACGACTAAACAACAACAACAACAAATAAAGCTGTTATCCATCAACTTATTGGATCATCCTGCACTATTCCAAGAAATAAATCTAGTATGATTACATTCTGAAGCAGCTAGCCTCCCATCATGTCAGTGTGTATCCTGCCATTTGGATCTACCTCTGAGACTGATCTCCCCTCCCGTCATCATTATCTTTTACCTGTTTGGCAGCACCATTTTGCCACTGATTCCTAGCAATAGGTGTCCTGTTAGAACTCTTATTAACATGTTCAGCCACATCTTAATACACCTTCTGTTCTTCTAAATCTAAATGCTGTGTTTCTATCTCAGATCAAGGCTGGAATCAGATTACCTTCGTCAATTCCAATATTAGCTATCTTCAAAAAAGGGGTAGGCACTTCAGAACTCACAGCATGTAATGAATGTGGCCCTTGTGCTGGCAAATGTTAGTCTTGCCCAGCAAACCCAGCTTCTTCTAAAACTGCAGTATCTACCACAGATGAGGATTCACTTACAAGTTTCTTCCCTAAAAAACGTGCTACTTAAAGCACTCTCTGCATGGTTGACAATTGCCCGTGAGCTGGGTACTCAATTTACCAAGCTTAGAAGGATGGAAGGCTGAGTGAACCTTGAGCTGGCTACCTGGGATTGAACCTAGGTGGTGAGCAGAGTCTTGGCTGCAGTACTGCAGCTTTACAGCTGTTTTATGATGTAGCTTATCCTTCGCTTCTAAGATCTCTTTTCTTTGTTGTAGCTTTGCTTTATCACATTTACCCCCCCCTTTCCCCAACATTTATTGCATCTATTATCTTGTTTTCTCTTCGGATCGTATACATCTTTCACCTTTTACATGAAAATCGGAGCTCCGAATTTTTTAAATGTTTAATTTTTTTAAAAAATTGCTTACAGAATTGTTTGATATCCTTTTAAAGAGGTCAATGAAATGAGTTCAGAAGTTTATATGTTTTGACATGCCATAATTTTTATGAATGGGGAGCTCCAAATGGTTCTTAATCTGGGGCTGTGCTGGCGGGAGTTTCTGGGATTTGTGCTCTAGAAAAGCTGAGCAGTGAGTGGAAGACAGGAGGGGAAAGACTGGAGCAAAAGAAATAAGAGAATACACAGAGAAATGAAAAGGCACTCAGGTGACTCATGGGATTTTAACCCTGATAAAACCACATCCAGAACATGATTGGGTTTTAAGATCTATGACAGAAGCTCTACCAGCCTTGGATGGATATTTGGTGGGAAGCACGTTTAATGGAGAAAACAAGATGGGCTCTTCTCAATGGCTGCTCCCATGTTCTGTGTTCTGTAAGTTTGGAACTCCCCACTAGAGTGAGACTAGAGTGAGTTGACCATCATCTATTTTATTTATTTATTCGATTTATATCCCGCCCATCTAGACCGAAGTCTACTCTGATCGAAGTCATCTCTGCTGTCTTCCCCTCCCCAGGCAGGCAGACATTTAGGTTACTTTTGAAAGGAGCTATTGTTTCTTTCTTATCGGTCTTTGAACGGTGTGTTACTATTGCGTTTCACTGCGTCTTAGTGTTGTGAGCCAGCTTCGTAAGTGTTTTAAAAACAAACAAACAAATCAATGGAATTTATTGAAATTTAAAATTCTTGATCATTTCAGCTGGGTTGGTACAAACAAATGGATATATCCCTATCTGTCACAGGAGCTGATTCTCTGCAGCACCACACTGTGGAAATTACCGAAATGAATGTGTGTGTTGCCTAATTGCTAAGGGTGTGCAATGACTTCAAAGAGAAGTGGGATGGGTGTCTCTGTCTGTCTCTGTGTGTGGCTCATTTTTTGCAGCTAGGAAGCATTCCAGCGCCTGAGTTAAGTCAATCCAAAGGAATCTTGACCTCACTCAAAACAAACCCAGGAGGGGAAAAACTTAAATGCATCTCAGCTCATCCTGTGACAGGACCTGCACGCGTGCAGTTGTCTTCAGTATTCTTCTGCTACAATCACTTTGCTATAACACAGGAATCCCTCTTTATGGTCATGGCAAGAAAAGAGAGCTTTCGGATCTTATTAGCTTGCACCTTTCTAGGTAAGATCTTTTATATGGCAGCTTATTTGTTTATAGAGAAATTCCATATTCACCTTTAGACGGTTATGGCAAAAATAACATCGCATGTTTTGAAGTACTTTAAAGGCTAGCACATTTTATTAACATCATCTGTTGTGGACTGTAATAAAACTTTTAGTCTGTAAAATGCCACAAGGTTCTTTATTGCTATTGTCTGTGTATTTTGTGTACATATATACGTATGAATTTAATTTTTGCATTGCAAAGAAATATGTTGAAAACAAGAATTGGTCAGGAGTAAAAGGTCAAAGAAAATTAATTCTGGATAATATTGTCCAGACTGTATTCTTTTAACTAGACTTTTCCTGAGTGATTGGCTGTCTGAAAGGTTTTTTTTTTCCTTTCAGATTGGTTTGTTGTATTCTGTTGCTTTTAAATGTACAATATATTTAGCACTGATTTTATTTACCGTTTTTAATACAATATTTGTTTAATTCTTTTTAAACATTTGTATACTTGTTGCTTTTAGTTTTTAAATATTGTCTTTTTTAAAGATGTAAGCCGCCTTGAGTCTTTTAAGGAGAAAGGTGGGATAAATAAATAAGTGGGGAAAAGAGACTGCCACAAGGTGGCATTGGACCAATTTTACAGGGTTGTTCTGCGAAAGAAATTGGAAGCATGAAAGGATCATACAGGTATTACTGAACACCTTGAGAACTTTTAAAGAACCTCTGAGTAGAAATGGATGAGAAATTGATTTCAGCTAATCAGAAGCTTCCTAGCAATGGAAAGTATTTGGAAAGTAGGAAAGACAGCCTCTGGATGTGGGGTGGGAGGTCTTATTTCCTCCTGGTATTCAAGCAGGCACACCATCGCTGTGTCCCACTTTGCCGAGGCTGCGTTGCCCAATGGTGGGAGTGGAAGTTCCTCCAAGGAGACTTCCAATTCTATGATACATAAGAATATTCCATATTGCAAATTTTGGTGGAGGACCATTTTCTCTCTAATTGTATTAGCTTGTTGTCAACTTTTGTTATCTATGCAAACATACAGAGAAAATGAGAATTGCCACCTGGGAAAGAGCCCGGGAGGTTGGCAAATCTTTGGATCTGAGTCCCGGGTCCAAGTCTTTGGTACCAAATCCCAAGTCCCAAACCCGGAAGTCTTCTAAAAAATAATAATACATATACACTTATATGAGTGACTAATAAACAGAAGTATGTAAGCAAAACGTTTTGGCTTTTGCTTTCTTTAGTTGCTTTGGCAGAAACATTGTGTTTAAATACTTCTGTTTATTAGTCACTCTTAAGTGTTTGTGCGTGTATAGTTTGTAGTACAAATTAAGTCATTTTTAATATTACACATTTCATTCCGTTCCATCCCTCTGTAACTTGTGCCTCTGGAGTCATCCAGAAATGGAAAGCTTAAGCAGGTTCATAAGGGGAAAGCTTCACCAGCCACAAGATAACCCACTTCCCCATAGTGAGCTTCTAGTTTACATTTTTCTTATAATTCCAGCCTTTGAGGGGACATGATATTGGTTGTTGTGGGTTTTTTCGGGCTGTTTGGCCGTGTTCTGGAGGTTTTTCTTCCTAACGTTTTGCCAGTCTCTGTGGCCAGCATCTTCAGAGGACAGGAGTTAGAACTTTGTCTGTGTTCTGGACATGATATTGCTTATACAGCTGAAACAGTGCAATTTATGAACAAGATAGAGCTATCAAAAGAGTGTGGGGAACCCTACGTTTTCCAGGAACTAAAATACAGTACATCTTGAGAGAGACCCCAAACTGACCAAGGGAGGGGAAAAAACTAGGAGAATGGAATTGTTTCCTAGCAGGCTCCAGACGTTGTCATCTGCATTTTAACATCAGCTCAGTTAATTTTTACTATGCTGGCGGGGATCCTTTGTTCAAAATAAGCAGTTGAAATTCTGGTGTTGAGACACAGAAACAGAGAGAGATGAGATGTCGAGTGATCAATGTCAGAAAGGATATGAAACATCAGTGTCATCCAGGGCTGGCCCCACCATTAGTGAGAGAAAAGCAGTCACTTCCAAAGGGTAGTTGCTGCAAGTGTGCTGCTTATATACTGCCCCACAGAGCTTAAAGCACTCTCTGAGCAGTTTACAATTTAATTGTGCAGGCTACACATTCTCCCCCCCCCCCCCCCCCCGAGCGAGCTGCGTACCTCAGAAGGATGGAAGGCTGTGTCAACCTTGAACGAGCTACCTGATCCCATCGAGATTAAACTTAGGTCATGAGCAGAGTCTTGGCTGCAGTATTGCAGTTTAACAACTGTGCCACGAGTCTGTTCAAGGATTCCTCGTGAGTTCTCCGGCCTTCCTTTGGAGTGCAGTTTGTCCCGCGCCCTATAATGATTTGGTCTCTTGTCTTCAGGGATGGTGAGGGAACCTGTCAATTAAATTTTGCCTCGGGCAGTTCATTGTTTTGGCTCAGAATTAAGAGATGTGTCAAAAGTGTGGTGAGATGGCAGAGATTAGTTCCTGTGAGGAAAGGAAGTAGAAAAATGTAAACAGCATTGCATAAGTGTTTAGGGAGAGATATCCAGACTGACCTACGTGGACCTCTTCTTTTGCTATTCTCAGAATAAAAGGGGGGAAAAGGAACAAACCCTGTGTAAAATAGTTTTATAGAATGTAACTTAGCCTGTTGTTTAGTCGTTAAGTCGTGTCCGACTCTCCGTGACCCCATGGACCAGAGCACGCCAGGCCCTCCTGTCTTCCACTGCCTCCCGGAGTTGGGTCAAAGTCATGTTGGTCGCTTCGATGACACTGTCCAACCAACTTAGCCTAAGGAATAGTAAATTGCGGTTGTGTGAGTTTGGAATAGCCCTTTGTTCTACAAGAAAAAAAAGGAAGGGATTAAGCAAATACCACCCTAAGTCCCAATCTTTTTCCCCATTAGAATTAGGCCTATTGAATCAGTGGAAATTATACAATAATTTACCAAAGTCCCATTGATTCAGTGTACTCAATGGATATATGCTTGCTGGCTCCAACAATGGATTTATTTATTTATTACATTTATAGCCCGCCCATCTAGTCATATAGACTACTCTGGGCGGGTAACAACATATCATGTAACAATTTAACAATTTAAAATCATAACAATATATTACTAAATAAATAATGATCCAAGATGGGAGAAAACACAAAATAACAAAAATTCAGACGGTGGGTGGAGGGAAGTCTTGCTTAAACAGCCAGGTTTTCAGTTGGCATTTAAAGATGCCCAGCGACGGGGCCATGCGAATCTCAGGAGGGAGGCTGTTCCAAAGACGAGGAGCCACTGCCGAGAAGGCCCGGTTTCTTGTTTTTTTCCTTCCGGGCCTTAATTTATTTAGGCCATAATTGTTAGAAACTAAGTCTCCCTGGGCACAGGCAGGATATTTCTGATCAGACACTAATCTGGCCATTGTGGTCGAGGAAGGCAACAGCAGAAGATCATCCCCATCAGACCTAGGTGGGAATTTCCTAGGATGCATCAGTCTGGATATACTACTAGATGTAGTCTGGCTCCCCAAACCAGGATTGGAGAACCTGCGCCTTTCCAGTTGCTGTTGGACGGCAGTGCCCGTTATCTGTCTGCCACTTGGACCAGCTGAAGTCCAGCAAATCTCCGGAGCCGTGGTTGCCTCCTCCTGCAGAAACAGTGGACAAGCAGGGAAAGGGCTTACCTCCTCACCTTAGCAACTGTTTTAGGTAAAGTAAGAGAGAGACACAGAGAGAGAGAAAGATTGAGATTTCACAAGTACAATTTCTGGATTTAATTGTTCTATGGAGAAGACAGAGTGGTGTGTTATTGTTTGCCAAGCTAATGACTGAGGTTCACTATTCAGTATTAGAGATGGGCACAAACTGCCATTTTGGTAGTTCCTGCTGGTTTATTTATTGTCCAGATACTTGTTTGGTGATTCCTGGTCCCACTGCCTGTGGTGGGCGCCTACTCGGAGGCAGAACCGCGACTTTTCTACCCTGCTTCCTGAGAGCGCTGCCTTTAAGTGGGCACCCTCCAGAGGAGATGAAGCTTGGAAGCACCAAACTCCTGTTCAGCTGATAAACGAACCGGCACGAACCACTGAATCAGCAGTTCGTGCCCATCTTTATTCAGCATCTCCAGGAAGGGCAGGAAAAGCCCTCTCCATTATCTTCTTAGGGCAAAGGCCACAACTCAGTGATACTGTAAGGATTTATTCCTTTATTCAGAGCAAATCACCCTTGATGCAGAATCATGAGAACTAGAATTTTATTTTTAATTGGAGAACAGAGGTTGAGTGGACGAACTCCTCCTTTCCAACCAAAAAGCTCCATGGATGCTTCTGTCTTCTCAATTAACTCCATAAGCAAAATAATGAGTTTTCTGTTTGTACAAGAATTACATTTCAAAAGCAAGACTGTTGGAACAGGGCTTCGCTTTGCAGGATTATTCCTGTGTTGCCACCCCAAAATGCACGGTTGAGCAGTGAATGCTTTGAATGGGCCCGCTCAAATCCAACACTTCCCATGGTTTGCAGTTTTCTTGGCACATTTACTGTGTCAGGAGACTGATAGAACGAGAGGACCAGAAAATCAAAGTTCTTCCTGGTAAACAGGGACTGCTGGAGCCTATGCTGTCCCATCATTTTAATGATTAGACAAGAGTTGGGAAACAAGTTACTGAGTGAATCTTAATTATCATCATTGTATTATCCTAATTGGACACAGTCACAGTTGTAGGAACAGGTATGAGTAACCACAACAAACAACATGAGGGTTTCCTAGTCATTTAAATAGCAAACCGTATTGTAACTTTTTTGTGTGTGGTTTTTTAATAAATAATATCATATATTGTATACAACAGAATATGACAGGGTGGGCAACCTTTGATTCTAGGGCATGGAATTTCAGCCAAATTCCATAGGTCGCTCGGACTCATTTCAAAAAGTTCCCTGCAAGTGATCAGTTGATGTCTCTGGCAAGAATGGTTTTTCTTAGCACTTCCCATTTCTGAAAAAGTGAGTGAAGAAGATCCACAAAAGCTTCCATAAAAGTAGCAGGCAAAACTCAAAATAAGTAAGTAAGTAAGTAAAAGGCAAAAACGTGGCATCCTAGAGAACAATTGTTATATATTTTAATGTGAGCTTTAAAATATATAATAAATAAAATATATAATAAATAAGTAAATAAAAAATAAAAAGCTCACATTTTTTTAAAAAAGCAGGCAGTCTTTAAGGTGCCACAAGGTTTTTGTCTGTTGTGTTTTTCCCCCATTTATTTATTTATTGGTTTTTGCCTGATATGCTTTCACAGGTACCTCTTCTAAACTACAACAGTTGGTGGTGTCACAATGTTTTGGGTTTTTTAAAAAAATACTTTTTTCAAGTATTCTTTCAAATACTTAAAAGGTAGTAAGTAATACAGAGGAGGGGAAGGTTTGTCCTCAATACTGTAATTCAAAACTGTAGGACGCGTAATAATGGTCTCAAGCTACAGGAAGCCAGATTTAGGCTGAATATTAGGAAAAACTTCCTAACTGTTAGAGCAGTACAACAATGGAACCCATGACCTCGGGAGGTGATGAGTGCTTCAACGCTGGAGGCATTCAAGAGAAAATCGGACCACCCTCTGTCATATGTGCTTTGATCCTTGGATTCCTGCCATGAGGAGGAGTTTGGACTCAATGGCCTTACAGGCCCCTTCCAACTCCATTATTCTTACAAGTCCACGCCATTCTTTTTCTGTCATCACTCTTAACTTTCTGCAGCTCGTGCAATGCTCCAGTGAGCCTGCCAGAAACAAAGGCATGCTCCAATACCCAGCTGGCTCTTCAGCATGTCTGCCCACCCTGTGCCTCACTTTGAGAGGGTCTTCAGAGCTGCTTCAAGGATCTGAGCCATTTCACACCTTTCTCTTCTCCTCTAAAGCAATGGTTCCCAGACATTCTTAGACTAAAACTCCAAGAAACCTTCACCACTAGCTGTGCTGGCCAGGATTTCTGGTACATTGCATCTGGGGATTCAAGGTTGGGAACCACTGGTCTACAGCATTGTTCCAACCTTAGGTGTTCTTGAACTCCTACTCTCAGAAACCCCAGCCAGCACAAGGAGTTGCAACCCACAAAAATCTGGGTTACTCAAGGTTGGGAACCACTGGTCTAAAGCACCAAGAAATAGGACATGTTTAGATTGTGCGTGTGGAGGAATGCCACCCAAATGGCCACAAACAGAGGATGAGATTATTTTTTTTTACCCATTCTGTTCCATGCCAGAGGATTTCTATGATTTTCTGTCAGCATGGTGTTGCCACCCTCCAAAAGTGTGTACACAGCATGGGTGGAGACAGGCTTTCAACCTCAAGTATCTCTGTTTGGGTCAAAGAGCCAAACTTTGAAGCTACTTCCATGGTCCCACTTATCAGGTGACAGCATAAAACAACAAACGACTAAAAGTATTGCAACTTGCAAGTGAGAACCAGAAAGGTGGCTTATAAATAATAAATAAAATAAAAATAAAAACACCACTGCGCAGGGATGCATGGCATGCGAAATTGTTACATGGACAGCACTCCAGTTTCTGCCTAGATTTGTTTATTTATTACATTTTTATCCTACCCATCAAGTGACAAAGCACTACTCTGGGTGGCCTAATAACAATGGAAAACAGCTACCTACCCAGCATCCACAAACACATCAATACTAAAAACCACCACCAACAAAAACAACCCAGAGTCAACAGCGAACCAAATTCAACCATTTTTTAAAAAGCATGTTACTTATATACTGCCCCATCGCAGTTAAATGCTCTCTGGGCAGTTTACAAGTTCATCATGCAGTCTACACATTGCCTCCCCAGCAAGCTGGATACTTGATTTACGGACCCCAGAAGGATGGAAGGATGAGTGAACTCCAAGCTGGCTACCTGGGATTGAACCTAGGTGGTGAGCAGAGTTTTGGCTGCAGTACTGCAGTTTAACCAATGCGCCATGAGGCTAAAACCCATGGATCCATGAGAGTGTCAAGGAGGAAAAATGTTCCTAAACGTCTCTTCTAAAAGCACTGATTGAACACATTTCCTGAAGGCCAGAAGGGAGGGAGCCTGGCGTGTAACAGCATGCAAAACATTCCATAGTGTTATGGCTGCCACTGAGAAGGCCCAGTTCCCAGTGGTAGTTTCCTGAGTCTCTCTAGGGTGTCCACCCACAACCACAAGACCTGGCTGGCCTGGGTGGCCGATATTAGCGAGAGATGCTCTGACAGGGAGCAAGATCCCAAACTGTTAAGGGCTTTATAGGTTCTTTTCGTCGGGTCCTCTAACCAAAATGGCCAAAGCTACTACTGATTATTAATGAAGTTATATCATTAGATAGTAATCAGCTGTGCTGGCTAGAAGATTTGGGAGTTTGTATAGACCAAGATCCAGGTCTATAGAGCCTGTGTCCTGAGCACACTCCTGTACTGCAGTGAGTCCTGGACCCTTTGTGCACGGCAGGAGAGGAAGCTGAACACGTTCC
This sequence comes from Intellagama lesueurii, assembly GCA_037013535.1. Lineage (NCBI taxonomy): Eukaryota > Metazoa > Chordata > Lepidosauria > Squamata > Agamidae > Intellagama > Intellagama lesueurii. Next base: position 1,602,918 of record JBAJHW010000021.1, read on the forward strand.
ATATGCGTTGTCTCTGACCCATTTTTGGTATCACCTGGCAGGACCAAGTTCCAAATAGAGTAGTCCTAGAACGAGCTGGAATGTTTAGCACGTATACATTACTGAAACAGCAACGTCTACGTTGGCTCGGGCATGTTGTAAGAATGGCTGATGGTCGGATTCCAAAAGATCTCCTGTATGGAGAATTAGTGCAGGGAAATCGCCCCAGAGGGAGACCACAGCTGCGACACAAGGAGATCTGCAAGCGGGATCTGAAGGCCTTAGGAATGGACCTCAACAGATGGGAAACCTTGACCTCTGAGCGTTCAGCCTGGAGGCAGGCGGCGAATCATGGCCTCTCCCATTTTGAAGAGACGCTTGTCCAGCAGGCCGAGGCCAAGAGGCAGTCCCGAAACCAGCCAAATCAGGGAGCTGGACAGGGGACAGATTGTATTGGTCTTCAGTGTGGAAGGGACGGTCACTCTCGAATTGGCCTTCTCAGCCACACTAGACGCTGTTCCAAGTCCTCCATTCAGAGCACGTGGCCATCGTCTCTCGAGACGGAAGGATGCCTACTAGTCCAAAGGCATTTTGAACCTGTCAATAAAGGAGTAGAGAACAAAAAATAAATACATTCGTGTGAAAGCAATGCAGAGCAAGAAGAAAGAGAATGGAGCAACTAACAGGTTTCTAACCTGGCTGAAGTTAGGGTGCATTTCCTATTGCTCCAATATGATAACTCGGTTATTCTAAGAACCGCAGAACTCACTGTTATTTAACCATCTACAATGTCACCCCCACCTTTCTTTCAGCGGCAGGTCTTGGCGTCAGGATCAATGAAGAGGGACAAAAAGTCATTTACCTGCCCAAAGGGGAGTCAGTAAAGCTGGGGTGCCCCTTCACCTCAGACCCAGAAGACAACACTCCTGACAATGACTGGGACATTCGGTGGAAGCAAGTGAAGCCCGGACTGCATCCTCAGGACAGCCCGGTGAGTTGCTCAGTTGCTAGCACCCCCATTTCTTTTTTTACATATTAGAAAGATGGAGGGACCAAGGATGTGCCAGGACAGATACCCTTCCTAGAATTTCTGCTGCTCTGTGGCCCAACGCGTTCACTCAGAAGCAAGTCCCTTGAACAGAGCTTTCTTCCAAATATGAGAATTTCTTTTAAAGCTCTTCTTGGAAAGGATTTGGTAGGGACACGGGAGAGGGCTTTCTCTGTGGCTGCCCCCAGACTTTGGAACTCCCTCCCACTAGAGGCCAGGCTGGCCCCATCTTTGCTGTCTTTGCTTAGTGACTTAACTGGCTAGGATGGAGTGGTTTATATTTTGTTGCATCTAAATTAATGTGTTTGTTTGTTTGTTTCTCCGTTTCATAGACTGCTTTTCTCACAATAAGGGGACCTCAGGCCGCCCACAGTATTAAAAGAATACAATTAAAAGCATCATAAGTTAAACATTAAAAATAATTCAATTATACACCAATTCAAATACAGTTGAATAATCTGTTTCAGTAAGACATTAACCTAACATGTTCAATGTAGTGTTATTAATTCTTTTAAAATATTTGAATAATTTTCTGTTATTAGCTTTTAGTATTGTGTTTTTAATTACGTAAGCTGTGTTGGATCCTTTTTTTAAGGAGAAAAGCAGGATAAAAAATATTTTAAATAAATAAATTGATAAATAAATTTATAAGATTTTTTTTTAATTAGGAAAAAAAATGAGATTTAATGATTTCGGGTGAAGAAACTGAAATGAACAGATCTGATGGTCTAAGCCCAGTGCTTGGGTACTTCACTTTTCAGAGGCTTACTCTGTATCCCTTTGAATGTAGCCATAGCTAGTGCAGGATTTTCCCCCTCTGCTTTTAAAAATATCTCTTGCAGGCAGTCACAGCCTTTCTACGTTGGGGCCGCTGTACCTATTAGTATCTGTCTCAGGAAAAATGAAATACAATTTTCTTCCAATTCATTTCTGAAGAATTTGCCACAATTTGCAAATGTCATCATATTTGCCATGGAAAGAACTTGAGGTTTTTTAATCAAATGGGCAACAAGCGAAACTGACAGCTCTGCCTACCCCTGTTCACATGTCAACATGTATCCTCAAGTTCGTATAGGTTTCTCCTGCGTGGGATGCCTTCTGTGATCCTGTATGTACATACCTTGGAAGTACAGCTTCATAGCTAGAATTAAGTTGAAGGGGCACCTTTGGCCTCCTGCCCCCCAGTTTCATTGCCTTCTAACATGTTGTTGTTGTTTAGTCGTTAAGTCGTGTCCGACTCTTCGTGACCCCAAGGACCAGAGCACGCCAGGCCCTCCTGTCTTCCACTCCACTCCTGCCTCCCGGAGTTGGGTCAAAGTCATGTTGGTCGCTTCGGTGACACTGTCCAACCATCTCGTCCTCTGTCGTCCCCTTCTCCTCTTGCCTTCACATTTTCCCAACATCAGGGTCTTTTCCAGGGAGTCTCCTCTTCTCATGAGATGGCCAAAGTATTGGAGCCTCAGCTTCAGGATCTGTCCTTCCAGTGAGCACTAACATGTAGACAGCAACAACCCTGGAGAGCTCTGTTGTCTGTAGGGGGCTTTTGGTGTGAATTGGAACCCTGGTTTTTCCAGGTTCCAACTCAGACTGGCCATAGTGAGTGTATACAAATAGTTAATGTCTTCATGTCTTCAGCATGCAGAGGAATTGTTGCTCTCTAATTTTGTAGACAGTCCCACGTAGAGATTTTCCTACTATGCCGTTCTTGGCATTTTGAATGAGGATTGGGAGTTTGATTCCCCTCTGTGTCTCCCGGGAGAAGAGCCAGCCTGGGTGGCCTTGGGCAAGCTGCACTGTTCTAGGGTACTCCCAGAAGAAGGGAATGGTCAACCACCTCTGAGTATTCTCAACTTGGAAAACCCTGATAAGGGTAGCCATTTGTTGTTGTTTAGTTGTTAAGTCGTGTCCGACTCTTCGTGACCCCATGGACCAGAGCACGCCAGGCCCTCCTGTCTTCCACTGCCTCCCGGAGTTGGGTCAAATTCATGTTGGTCGCTTCGATGACACTGTCCAACCATCTCGTCCTCTGTCGTCCCCTTCTCCTCTTGCCCTCACACTTTCCCAACATCAGGGTCTTTTCCAGGGAGTCTTCTCTTCTCATGAGATGGCCAAAGTATTGGAGCCTCAGCTTCAGGATCTGCCCTTCCAGTGAGTATGGATAGTGAGGGTGGCCATAAGTCACTGTAAGTTAGAGTTGATTTGACAGCTTGTTGTTGTTGGTAGTAGTAGAAGTAAGACAGGGTGAAAAGATGAAGAACAAGAAGAGTTTCTGATGTCTTTTTGTGGCTGTAGGTGGAGGCAATTTTAGCAGGTGTGACCTGCATTAAAAGATGCAGCTGCTGAATTTTCCTCTGTTAAATAGACAATAATCCTGTTATCTTTTCCATCTGATCACCCTAGCGTAAAACCTTGCCTTAAAAAGCAGTTTGCTCATCCAAAGTGGAAAATATTTCATCAGAGTGTTTTTCTTGGATACCTAAAATTTCTATATTTTTTCCCCCACTGGAAAACAAATGTGCTAGGGAAAGAAACAAATAAGCAAAATAGTACTTTTAAAATGTTTCGTAGGTTAACCTTGCTGAGATTGGATTTTTTTTTAAAATTCTTGAGGTTTCACATTTCTTTTGTTTCCTCATAAGCTCCTTGGTTACCATGATCACCAGATCATCTATCCTGGATCCCCCGATCTCCAGCAGCGGGTGGGGTTCACATCAGCAGATCCCAGTCGATATGACGCCTCCATGCAGTTACGTGATGTACAGATCACTGACTCAGCCACATATGAATGCACAGTGAAGAAAACCACGGAGGCAACCCATAAGGTGACCATCACTGTACAAGGTGAGTCTCTTATCCTTTACACTCAGGAGGGAGGGTGAGGTGGAACAGGTCACTTAAACATGACTCAGAGCTGAGTCTGGAGAAATTCTTTCTTTCTTTCTTTCTTTCTTTTTTTTTTGAATTCCCACTTCTAGAATCTCCAGCTAGGATTCTCAGAGATTTTATCCAAAAACAATAACTTTTCAAGCATAATAATTTTGTATACATATTCATAAGTGTAACGAACCAGCAGAGGTATTTAAGCAAAACATTTGGGTTTCCCCCTTCTTCAGCTGCTCTGGTCAAAGTAAAATTTTGTATATTTATAAAAGTCCCTAAAATCTGTGTAAATCAGTCAGAGTCTGATGCTTGAACACCTTCCTAAGAGCCTTATAGATCTTTACCAGACCTCTAGGAAAAATCAGAAGCCTGGCTTCTCACAGGTGGCATTGATCCCTGAAATGGGAAATCTGTTAGTTTTTGAAATGTCATGAAACTCTTTCAGCAGGTGCTATATTGCAAAAGAGAAAGGAACAACCGTTTCTAAAAAGAAAAAAAAGTGCTCTGTGCACCTGGGCACCATGCTGCGTATTGCCCCTCAGAGTCCCCCACCCTGTAATTTTATCTAAAAAATAAATTTTATCTAAAAGATAAATTGTGCTGAAGATGCTCTTTGCTATGTTAATGTAATGTAATTTTCATGACTCTCTCTTGGAGGCGAAAGGATTTGAATGTAAATAAAACTTCTAATTAATTAGATTTGGAGTGGTGTACTCCATTGACTAGGGACGTGGTGGCGCTGCAGGTTAAACCGCAGAAGCCTCTGTGCTGCAAGGTCAGAAGACCAGTCGTAAGATCGAATCCACGCGACGGAGTGAGCCCCCCTCGCTTGTCCCAGCTCCTGCCAACCTAGCCGTTCGAAAGCATGTAAAAATGCGAGTAGATAAATAGGTACCACCACGATGGGAAGGTAACGACTTTAGAACCCCTAAAATTGAACAGGTTTTTCCTAGGATTATGTCTTTGGGGTCAACTAAATCAACATGCATTGATGTAATTCTTGACTCCCTCTAGTAGCCTGCTCTGGTAACTTCATATTTAGAAATATACTATATATTTCTAGGATTTTTCTTTTAATATTTTTCGACAGTGGATAACTGAATCAGTGGATACCGATCCTGCGGATAAGGGGGTTCCATTGCATTGAGGTTTCCAAGCTCGGATAACCATGTTCTATCTCTCTCCAATCAGAGCGGCCAGCGGTCCCCCAGTGCTGGATCATAGGGGACGTTGTCTATGGACAGGATGTCACACTACGCTGCTTCGCTTCGGCAGGATCCCCGCCCCTCAACTACCGTTGGGCCATGACTCAGGGACAGCAATTCAGGGACTGGATTCCACCTGGAGGATCGCTGGGTGAGTGGCAAGCATCTGTGAAGCAGGAAGAGGCCGTTTCTTTGCTCGGAGAAAAGACAAGGGCACATATCTGTCAAGATTCAGGGTAACAATGTCAGAAGAAATGCGGAAGTAAACTTACAGAAATTCTGACCTGCAGGTGATAAGTCATGTCCTTTGATGGCTGTAGCCATGGGATAAACAAAAATGCAAACAAGTGTGTTTGTCCCTGTGCATCTAGTCTTCATGATATGCTGCTTCTATTAAACACAATATCCCCCCAACCTTGGGCCTCCAGATGTGCTTGGACTTCAACCCCCAGAAATCCTGGCCAGCAGAGGTGGTGGTGAAGGCTTCTGGGAGTGGTAGTCCAAGAACATCTGGAGGCCCAAGGTTGGGGAACCACTGGCTTAGAGAAGCATTATGTCCATTTGGTCTGTGTTGTTTTTAAGAAACTGAACATTTTCTGAAGATCTCTATTCAACATCCAGTACCTAATATTTCAAAAGAATCTAAACCTGGCAATCAGCTCTTCAGTTCTTCCATTTCTGTCCAACAGGCTCTGTCCCGGGAGACCTTCACATCCATAACTTGAGGGACGACCATGTCGGCACCTACCAGTGCAGTGTGGGCAATAATGTGGGCACAGCTTACTGCTCTGTGGAGATTTCACTTGATAATGGTAAGATGCCTGGATGTTAAGATCATCATGAGAGGCCTTTCTCTCATCCCACCACCTTCACAAGTACGTTTGGTGGGGACACGGGAGAGGGGCCTTCTCTGTGGCTGCTCCCAGACTCTGGAACTCCCTCCCACTGGAGGCCAGCCTGGCCCCATCTTGGCTGTCCTTCCGAGAGGCAGGCAAAGACCTGTCCCTTCAGGCAGGCTTTCTCTTAGTGACTGGCTATCTGGGAGGGGTTTTTCAAATGGATTGTTGTGCCTTGTTGCTTTTAAATGTGTTTTTAGTATTGATTTTATTTCCCGTTTTTAATATAATACTGTTTAATTCTTTTCAGTGTCCCTTTTTAGTTTTTAAATATTGTTTTTTTTAATTATGCACGCCGCCTTGGGTCCTTTTTTAGGAGAAAGGCGGAGTGAACGTATTTTAAATAAATAAATTTATTGCAGGACATAGCTGGAACGCACCAGTTACAAACAGCTGTAATTATTTTATTCCTTCTTCCCATAATGATGGTGTAACCAAAATACACTGCAATTGTACTATTTTGCAATGTAACTATAATTTTTAAAATTACTTTAATAGACATTGGGGGGGGGTTGACTTTAATAAACATGGGGGTCTTATTAAGCTAAAGGAAGCCAGATGTAGGCTGAATATCAGGAAAAACTCTTTAACTGTTAGAGTAGTACCACAGTGGAACCCATGACCTCGGGAGGTGGTGAGCGCTCCAATGCTGGAGGCATTCAAGAGGAGGTTAGACTGTGGGTCAGATCTGCTTGGATTTGCATTCCTTCACTGAGCAGGGGATTGGACTCAGTGGCCTTAGAGGCCACCTTCCAACCCAACTATTCTATGATTTGGGCTTATCGTTCTCTCCCTCTCTTTCTAGCCATTGGTCTTTATGAGGATGAAAAAGCAGAGAGAGCCATATGAGTTATTTGTTTTAGAAGGAAGTTGTGTAAAGAGGGATTATTTTCTAAAATTCCCTTTTCCTTTTCTACCCTTTCTCAGGCATCTACCGAGGCTGGATCATTGGAGGGTCGGTTCTAATCAGCCTTCTTGTGTTGGCCCTACTTATCGCTGGCATCGTCTGGTGGTGCTGCTGCAGAGCCGGCTGGTGCCCCAGCTGCTACTGTGGAAAAGATTATTGCTGGGATTGTTTTTGCTGCTGTTGCGTCCGCCCAACAAAGCAGGAGTGCATGCAGACCAAGGCCAGTGAGATTTGGTGAGAATCGCTGCCCACATTCAGAACCTGGAACTAACATGTTACAAAAAAAAAATACACTGGAAATATTCCATATACATTCCAGTGCCAAAGATTCTGTAACTGTCGGAACATGGCATTAATTTCTCATGCAAGCACAGTGGTACTCCAGACTTTTATCATATGTGGACTGAGAAATGCCGGATGTTCAGAATAGATTCCGAAAAAGGAGGAGACACTAGGAGTTCTATTGCAAATATAAATTGGTTACTGGAATGTACCCCAAAAATTCAGCAGAAAGTCATGTTATGCTTTATATATGACAGTAAAGTTTGGACTGTGTGCATCATGTACAGCTATGGATTATTCTAGAAGAAACAGGTGTGTCACAACATTTGATTGCCGTGATGGCCAACCTATAATCTGGACAAGAGGCTGCTGTTAAGCCAGAAAAAGGAGAAATATATTGGCTTCCCATAAACAGAGGTGTCAGACATGGTTACAAATGGAAATCATATAAAGGATGCAGAAGAGAGGAGGAGATAAAACAGTTTAATTTATATGGAGAACATATAATACAGAAAATTGAGCTAGATTCAGATGAAGGAGGAATGAAAATTGGTGGAAGAATGCTTAATAATTTATTATGTGCAAGAGAAAATTGGAACAACTTGAAATGATTACTAATGAAGGTTAAAGAAGAAGACATAAAAGCAGGATTACAGTTGAACAAATATGACAACTAAGAAGAATGATACAACTTTGACATTTCTGAAAATGAAATTTAATTTGTTAAAGATTTTCCGTACCTTGGTTTAATAATCAAACCAAATGGAGACTGCGGCCAAGAAGAGGACTTAGATTTGGAAAGGCAGCTATTGAAGAAGTAGCAAAGATCCCGCACGGACGTGTCACTGGAAACTGAGGTCATCCATGTTATAGTATTCCAAATTACAATATACAGATATGGAAGCCAAAGAGTGAAGAAAACTTGGCAGGACACCAATCAACTGGTCTGAAATATATGGTGTTGGATAAAACCTGATACCATGGATACCAAGACAAATGCTTTTCTGGATCAAATCAAGATATCAATCTCACCAGAAGCTAAAATGATTAGACATATAATGAGAAGACAAGAGTCACTAGAAAAGACAATAATGCTGGGAAAAAACTGATGGTAGTAAAAAAAAAAAAATCCGGGAAGACTGAACATGAGATGGAGTGGCTCAGCAAAGCACAGGGATGGTTTGTAACAGGACTGACTCAGTAAAACAGAGCCTTTAATAACAGGGCCTTTTGAAGGCCCTTAATTCATAGGTTTGCCAAATATGCTTGAAGCAACTTGGAGGCACCCAACCAAAACAAGAAGAGTAGGAATTTTGCTCCCAAACCAGGAACGCGACGGTTGTATGCCTGAAACACTCCACATTGGCTCCAGCCATGGCCAGCGATAAAGGATCAGCAATATTTTTTTTAACCTTTCTTCTACAAATATTGCAAGAAGTTACATTTTAAATGAGTAATGGCAAGAGATTCGCCTTTAAAAGGAGTAGAGACCCCTTGATTTAAACACCTACTTTCCGTGTTTCCTGAACTGAAGAGAAAGGGAGTTCCTAAATGGGAATGTCCGAGACACGCAGAGCGCAGTCTTCTGAGTTGGAGTCTCACAACACATACTGAACGTAATTAATCCCATTTACTGGGCTCCTTAAGTATTTTACACTGCAATTCTTATCATGTTCAGCCCATCAGCAGTGATGGAAATTAAAATTCCTGGTTTGCAGCAAAGAGCAGCTGAAAGCTCATACATACAATACAATAGCCACCGAGCTCCACCCTAAAACTTTGTGTTTAAATGCTGGTTGCCTCGGACTCTTAAAAAAGGCTGCAGAACATGAGCAGCACATGGTTATGTCAGAAAAGTGCAGTTCCTGAGTGCATTAATAGAGATCATCTTCCAAATAACATGACAACAGCAGCAGGATAATTCTACAAGCCACAACTGTGAACGTGGCCTTCCTTGCAAAGAACAAGAGGCGTAAACTGTGATTTGTAGGGTAATTATTTTCATTGTTTTAAATGAAAATGCAGGGAATACTAATCAACTTTGTGGGTGACACCATATTGGGTGAAATAGCTAATACCTTGGAAGACAGGGACACAATTCAAAAATATCTTGATAGGCTTGAGTGCTGGGCTGAAAACAACAGAACTAAATTTAACAGACAGAAGTGCAAAGTTCTACACTCGGGAGGAAAATCAAACACACAGTTACAAGATGGCGGGAATACTTGGCTCCGTAATACGACAAGCGAGAAGGATCTTGGAATTGTTGTAGATCAAAAGCTGAATATGAGCCAACAGCGTAATGTGGCTGCCAAAAAGGCAAATGCTATTTTAGGATGCATTAACAGAAATATAGTCTCCAAATCTTGCAACGTAGTAGTCCCTTTCTATTCAGCACTGGTGAGGTTTCATCTAGAGCAGTGGTCCCCAACCTTGGGCCTCCAGATGGTCTTGGACTACAACTCCTAGAAGCCTTCACCACCACCTCTTATGGCTAGGATTTCTGGGAGTTGAAGTCCAAGAACATCTGAAGGCCCAAGGTTGGGGACCACTGATCTAGAGTACCGGTTCTAGATGAAAGACACCACACATGAAGAAGGTTGTCAACAAACTGGAACAAGATCCGTGGAGGGCAACAGAGATGACCAGGAGACTGGAAACCAAGCCCAAGGAGGAAAGATGGAAAGAACTGGGCATGTTTAGCCTGGAGAAAAGAAGACTGAGGGGAGATATTATAACACTTTTCAAATACTTGAAAGGTAGTCCTACAGAGGAGGGGCAGGATCTGTTCTCAATCCTCTCAGAATGCAGGACATGTCATGATGGGCTCAAGCCACAGGAAACCAGATTTCAGTGGAATATCAGGAAAAACATCTGAACTGTTAGAGCAGTACGACAATGGAACCCATGATGACCTCAGGAGGGGGTGAGCGTTCCAATGCTGGAGGCATTCAAAAGGAAATTGGACCCCCATTCGTCAGATCCGCTTTGATTTGGAGCCCTGTCTTGAGTAGTGGGTTGGACTCCATTGACTTACAGATCCGTTCCAATTCAATTATTCCATAATTCTATGCTTCTATTGAATGGTATATAAGAATATTTCTTGCATGTCTAGGACCCGTACAGGTATCTGGTTTACTACCGCTGAGGAACAACAAAGCAGTGCCCCTGATTACAACCTGACAATAGCCCCCACAAAATCTGGAATCTGCAACAAAGTGTTGTAGTGTTCCTTTCCTAGTTCTGGCTGTCCCCTTACCAGGTGGGTCCTGGAGCCAGCAGCAAGAGGCTGGAGAAAAGGACGGTGTGTTTCAGTCCACCTGTCCTAAGCCCTCTAAGCTAAGTTGTTACCTTTAGGGTGCCCCATCGTGGCCATGGTACTGTTGTTGCTGGTTAGAAGAGGTGATTAAGAAGGAAAGGAGGAAGAAACTACCAGGATTATGGCAGAGAAAAATAAAATCATTAACTAATTAGGGAGGAGAATAAAAGAAGGAGAAAAACATCCTGCGTTGGTGAGCAGTAAACAGATTTCTACCAGGAAAAGCAGGTATAAACAAAGGAATTATGTGATTAATTATCATCAGGAGCCTGGAGCATAGGCTATAAATCCCAAAATCTACTGTAATGTTTTGTGCTCCTCCCTTTCTTACAAGCAGTTACAAGTTCCAAAGAGGAAACTATTAAGAGGTTCAGCTTCAACGTGCAGAGAGAGTAACAGGCACTTTGGGTATTTTTCTCATGGGCCGCCGTCCTGTGCAAGTACGCCGGTTGGCGCCGCCAACTCCCCAAAGCAGCGATGCTCATGGAAGACAAAGAAAACAAGCAGAAGAATTGAATCAGTGAATATGCAGAACTCACAACTTACTCTTGGATGATTTTAAAGTGGAGTTAGGAAAAAACAACAACCCACAAAGACGGCTTCCCACCTGTTGGGATGGGCATAACTCAGACTTGGATTCATTGCCATCACGTCCAAGAACTAGGCATATGTTTCTGTGTGCAACTGTGGATTATGTAGTGACAGTGAGTGAGGTACCATTTGTGTGCACTTAGAAATCTATCACATCATGGATGAATGTTCTACTGAGCTTATACCTTGACATACTAGATTTCTGTAAGCAGGGATATCTGGATTCACTTCTTTTGCATGGAAAAACCGTTAATCATCAAACGATTAAATCATATTATTAGATCTAAATTTAATCATGCTAGGTAGACCCACTAAAATTAATAGGACATAATGGCAAAATTCTGCAGGTTCTATTGATTTCCAAAAGTGCTGCCTCTCCGTCACCTTGGCATGCCAGATTTCTGTAAGCATTCCATTCTTCTCCCCACCCTTTTAATGAAGAAATATTTAATTATATAGTCATATTAATTAGATCCAGACTTAGCCATCCTTACATCTTTTCTGTGTTAAGTACAGTAGAACCCCGTATCCACGGGAGATTCTCTCCAAGCCCCCCATGAATGCTCAAAAACATTTGTTCTTTAGTCGTTAAGTCGTGTCCGACTCTTCGTGACCCCATGGACCAGAGCACGCCAGGCCCTCCTGTCTTCCACGGCCTCCCAGAGTTTGGTCAAAGTCACGTTGGTAGCTTCTGTGACACTGTCCAACCATCTCATCCTCTATCGTCCCCTTCTCCTCTTGCCTTCACACTTTCCCAACATCAGGGTCTTTTCCAGGGAGTCTTCTCTTCTCATGAGATGGCCAAAGTATTGGAGCCTCAGCTCAAAAACATGGATTAACACAATTTTAACAACAAATGCTATGCACAGCATGGTCTCTGGCACCCTCTAGTGGCCAGTTCTGGTGACTTTATCATTAGAAATATACATGTTTTGGAGATTTTTCTTTTTAACATTTTTAATATTTTGAGACTGTGGATAAGTGAATCAGCGGATACTGATCCTGCGGATAAGGGGGTCCCACTGTACGTTTGCAGTTTAGTTAAACTCATACTTATCCTGTAATTAGTGGGGCTCTTATTGGTTGTTGATTTCAGTGAGTCCATTCAATGAGATGTTTCCAGGAAAGGTTTTTTTTAATCGCACAACTTGTTCATAGAATTTGACAATTCCGATGACACCTCCTGTGAGACATACTTGCTCCATCTGCTTCTTGATCTGATGATGGTGTTTCTCTGCCCCGACCCTTTTTTTTTTTTTTTACAGCCTAGACGCTGATGCTCCCCCAAGCCGGCCGTGCAGTCAAGCCTTCAGTCAAGCCAGCAGCCTCCGCTCCTTGCTCGGCTACCGGTTGAGGAACACTCACTACCCGCAAGGCTGCAAGTACGCGCCCCCCGTTGCTCAAGTCAAGATGACATCATCCCCCCCTGACAGCGACACGAGCCTTGTTCTGGCCCCGGACCTCCTGTCTCCCCATAGTTCAGAGCAAAGTGACACCGTGGACCCCTACTACCACCCGAAGCGAAGGGATGCTTATTCTCTGCCCGGCTGTTCTCGCCAATATGTCAAAGGTGAGAACCACCATGACTCCATTTCCCAGTCCCACATCTACTCGGACCCCCAAAACGTCAGCGTGCCCGCAACAGACCCGAGCGGGGTCCACTGGAATGATGGCGTCGCCAAGCAGTACAAGGGCAAAGTGGTGATGATGCAATCGTCAAGCAAAGAAGGGCTTCTGATATGAGGCAGGGAGCACGACACCGATATCTCAGGCCAAGAGTTGCCCATTTGGCCAACCCAAAATGCTCTGATGGGTCAGGAGGCGGAAACAAACCTGTCACTTTGTCTCCTGCATTAGAATTATTTTCTTTCCTCCCCCACCCCCCCCACCCCGGACAGGAAGACATTTTCTGAATGTAGTAAATTCTTAACAAAAATGAGCTGAACCAAATTCTCTCTGCGATGGCCAAGTGCCGTGGGTACAAACAAGCGTGGACGAGGAGGAAATTGCCGGGGGCGGGGGGGGGGGGGGGGAGACAAATCCCAATTTGGCTATCTGCACTGAGTTACCTTGGGCCAGTCAGCGTCCCTCAGATGGACCTACCTTCCAGGAGTGTTGTGAGCGTGTACGCCGTCTTCAATTCCCTGGAAGAAAAGTGGGGTATAAATGGAAATATTTTTTAAAAATCAGTAAATGGCTATGGAACACAGTAACAAATGGGAGGCACACCGTGTACCTCATAGCTCATCTCATGTCTGCTTGCAAACTTCCAGATAAGGATTCGTCTTCTCAGCACTCCTAATTCAAAAACCTTTCTTGTCCACGAAGCGCTTTGCTCCTTGAAAGGAGCCGTAGGAATGTGTAGTCACGTTAAGATTTAGCTTCTTATCTGAATATTTTTGTGTTAAAAAAAAAATAAAGTCACTGTTTTGGAAACCAACAGACATGACAAACACAGCTTGGAAGGAGCTAGCGGCAAATCAGCCACCTGTCATTAAAGGCATAAATTGCAATAAAGGCATAACTAAGGGTGTGGCTACACTGTGGACGTGAATCGGGAACTGGACCGGGGATCTGAAGTCAGTTTAAAGTCATGTGGCTTTTGTGTCAATGTGTGCACTGTCTTGGGGCAACGTTTTAATCAGGTTGTGAGCTGTGCTATGTATCAGTCAAGGGGGCTACATGGACTTTAAAATCATTGTTTTTTTCAAGTGAATTGGCACCTCATGTGACGCTCCAGCTTCCAATTTTTCCAGGTCCCTCATCAGGCCAAAAAGCCCTTTTCTTCTGCTGTGGCATTTTTTTTGTCCTTTCGTAGATAATTGTTTACTGCTGTTATAAATAATAATTTTGTCAGATTTACTTATTTTTAATATTTGGGTGTTTTTTTTAATGTATTTCAAAGTGGTATAACGCTAGATTGGTGTTACAGATAGAAACAGTATATATAACAGTTCAGACTGCAGGGTACCCTACAGCCCAAAACCTGTGATCCTTTCATCCAATACTTGACAAACCCCATAGACACAATTTACTTTGACACAAGTCAGCACACATGCCAAAACTATTTTAAAAAATTATGACTGGAATTGATTTAAAATAAACAACTCCCTTGTGCGTATTTATTGTTTTCTGACCAGAAAAATGGATGCTTAACTGTATATTGTGTAGGCAAATATTTTTAAATTGATTTCAGGCATGCTAAACCCAACACAAAAACAGGAGTATTATGATGTGTAGCCAAGCCCTAAGTCTTCATGGGCACAATTTTGTTCCTCTTGCAGTGTAACTCTTTTATAGTTTGTTTTATACTTTCACCAGAAAGGTTGGTCCAGCAGCTTTTACCCTCCCAAAATAACTTCTGCTATGTTGCACTATAACTCTCATCCTCCTTTGGAGGCACTAGGTTAAGAAAGTCTGCCATGGTATACCCATTTTGGAGAGTACAAGTATTCTTTTACAAGATACAGATGTACCTCGGTTTATGAATTTAATGCATTCTGCGGGATGTTACGTAATGCGAAAAATTCACAAAGCGAAACGCGAATTGCCATAGGAATGGGGCGGTGCTATAAACCTCCAGGCACAATGCATCCTGGGGAAACTTCCTTTGTACTGCAGGGGGGAAAAACGTAAACCGAGGCATTATTTTCTATGCATTTCCGTTTGTAAACTGAAAATTATGTTAACCGAGGCATTCGTAAACCGAGGTACCACTGTAGATCACACATGCAGCCATTACTGTTTTTAAGTAGATGTACATGTTAATCATTTTCCCATTTTACAACCTTTTGAGAGTGAATGGGTGTGTGTTTTAGAAGAGATTGTCAGTCCACAAAAATAGAATTTTTTTTTATAACTTCAGTATTGCATCACTATCCATGTGTATGGACCTGTCCACACTAACATATAGATATAACATATGGATCACAGATAGCATGATTTGGATCAGAAAAAAAGACCTAGTCTGCAGGTGTTTCTACTTAGAAAGATCCATCCTTCCTCTTTAAGAGCTGTCTCTCACCTTTCCGACACAGGACTAGGGCATGCATTCTTTTTGGCACGATTTGGAGCCTAGCAAGCTCAGGGGAACAGCAGTGACACACAGGCTCAGGGCAGGTGACAGATGGGGAAGACCAGCCAGCTTTCCATAAGCTTTGAGGCTCCAGTGTGGTCAGAAGGATCACTCAAGAGAGAGTCAAAATAGATTGCACTGAAGGTAAGAACCTTTCAAGCATGGGCAGGATCGCACCAAATTTCACAGTGTGGCCAGGATCTATGGTTTTGTTTTAAATGTGTATCTTTTTAGTTCGTTTAATAACGGTTCTTGTTCCTGAGAAGTCGAAGAGGTAACCAGGTTAGTCTGTGTTAGCATATCAGGCCAAAAGAAAAGAAAAAAAATAAAGACAAAAACGTTGTGGCACCTTCTTCAGTCCACTTCCTCCGACATAAGAGTCCGCAAAAGCTCACGTGAAAATATAGCAGTTTGTCTTTAAGGTGCCACAACAGTTTTGTCTTCTTTATTGTTTATTTTTTGTTTGTTTGTTTGTTTCAACCTGATATTGTTCCTGAGATAGTCCCCTGAAGGAGGGCTGAGTACTCTGAAATGTGTCAGGCTGTTGAATATTTTTCTTTCAGAAAAATTATGTGCTTTTAATCATCAATAAATCATTTATGTTCATTCCAGCTGTGTGATTCTTCTTGTAAACCAACCAAGATGCTGAGGTGAATCAGACGTCTGTCTCTCTCTCTCTCTCTCTCTCACACACACACTGAAATGAAATGGTTGTCCAAGTTACCCAAGTTCAAGTTTATTGTATTAGCTAAAAGCCGTCACAATTGAAATGGTTGTCAGTTTTTCTTTCTGACACATTCAAATGTTTAAAATCCCAAGTTCATGCCACCCTATGAAGAAATTTGGGAATTTTTGTGATTTCTTCCCAGACAAACTGAATGAAATTGTGAGAACCTGAGGGGTAAAACACCGGTGGCTGGTTCATCAGCATCTACACATATGCTCTTAGATATGTGAGCTTGGCAAACTTATTTTTCTGAATTCCAGCTCCCAGAATCCCCTAGTCAATATGCTGGAAAGTCTGGGTGTTATACTCCCAAACAATGACTGTCAATCTCGCACTCATCCTCTGATGGATGGCTGTACATCTGAGGAAGACAACTCGGGTTCCGAAGAACATACATCATTGTTTATTTACTATAACTATCTCTAACGTCACAGTAAACTGAATTTTCTCCAAAATGGTCACCGAATATTGTCGGATTATAATAATCACAATACTCCACAGATGACCTGGCCAACAGGAAGTGATGATGAAAATTCTAATCTGATTTGGGCGGAAACAGCTAAATAATTGTGGTGGGTATGAGCCACAGGTGAGCCCTAGCGTTGTACCTTCCCTAAACCCAACTCCTCATACAGTGCAACCTAGAAGAGCAGTTTGGAAATGTTCAGTCCTACTTTTGCTTAGTGTTGGTTTGTTGTGACATCCGGACCAAAGCATGGAAAAGATTCTTTTTTCAGTGGCAGGAAACCTTGAGACAGTCCCGGCGTCCTCGGCATAACCTTCTTGATGGACTTGTTTTGAGGATACAGTATCTCACAGAAGTGAGTACACCCCCTCACATATCATAAATATTTTACTATATCTTTTCGTGTGACAACACTGAAGAAATGACACTTGGCTACAATGTAAAGCAGTGAGTATACAGCTTGTAGAACAGCGTAAATGTGCTGTCCCCTCAAAATAACGCAACACACAGCCAACACACAACACACACATGAAGACAAACATGACTCAACAGACATGACAGAAATGTTGGCAGGGTGGGACTCATGACTCGACAGTAACAATGGAAGGGTATTACTTCTTCAAAAGGAGTAGACTAAACAGGAAGGGAGGAGGAATAGCATGAACACTCACTAGAAGTCATGTATCTTTCAGCACCATTTGGGTGAAACTCGAAGGAGAGGGAAAGAAGTGACATCATTATGGCAGCCCATTAACAGTTTTTCAAAGCAGACAGAAAACTGGGATGGTCTTATTATTCATTCATTCATTCACTCATTCCAGAACACTCCATAATCCAGTTAGACTGTTCTTGACCAGTCTTGGGCTACTTCGGTAACTTTATTTACGCTATTTGCTAGATCTTTTTTTGTACACATGGTGGGACCTAAATTCGCCACGACAAGGCAGCAATCCATTATTATACACAGTTATTATATTAAGTGCTGCCTTGATGGAATTTGTCCACAGTCACAGAAAATTTATCCAAGTAGCGCCATTTCACTTGAAATTTGATCTTCCTCCTTCACTTTGAATTCTATTAAGTGACTTCCAGATGGTCCAGCTAGAGTCTTGGATAATAGTGACGGACTACCTGGTATCTATTCAACTTTTTCAGGAATGTAAGGTCCAATGTTCCTGGCTGACAACTTCTTCCTGAAGGTGGAAGAAGTGACAACAGGATCACATGTCCTGGATCTGGTTTTCACTAACAGGGA
This sequence comes from Intellagama lesueurii, assembly GCA_037013535.1. Classification (NCBI taxonomy): domain Eukaryota; kingdom Metazoa; phylum Chordata; class Lepidosauria; order Squamata; family Agamidae; genus Intellagama; species Intellagama lesueurii. The sequence goes on from JBAJHW010000021.1 coordinate 1,620,548, forward strand.
AGGGCAGATAAACTAAGCAGAAACAGCAGGAACTTCAGGTGGGAATTTGTTATACTGAGGAATGGGAAAATACAGACCAGAATTTAAGAAAGATGATTAAGGGAACAACTGTGTGAGATCTCACAATCAGAAATATTCAAAGAGAAGAGGATTCCCAATGAATTGAAGTTTTTTTTTAATATGAAGGCACAATCACAAATAATTCCTGTGAGAAAAAAATGGGAAGCTTCTTAAAGAAAGCATATTGATTGCATATGGAGCTTTTAAAGAGCTGACATTAAAAAGGAAATAAAAGAAGGAGCAAATCACCAAGGAAGAGTATAAACAAGGAGTCCGTATTTTAAAAGCTCAGAATGAGTGCAGGCTTGCAAAGATAACAAAAAGGGGTGCTTAAGATATGCTTTGACCAAGACGATGAACAAGGAAGTGGCAGGTTCAAGTGACTCCACAGACATAATTTAGGGGTGGGGGAGTCTATTTATGATGGATTGTTGGCTTAACTATAGCGTTTACCTCGGTACATTTTTAAACAAGCAAGTTCAATATTCTGGGAAATGCAAGCATGTTCCCTTGTTTCCATGTGTGGGCACCCATGGGTATGTCCACTGCATGGAAAGGATAGAGAAATAATAAAGATGAGAGAGGGAGGGTGGAACCACTTGCCGTCTCTTCCAGATCTCTAGTCAAGAAAAAGAAAACAGTGTTAGAGAAACACGTGGCTACTTTAAAGGCATTCAGGTCTTCCAGGGCCAGATAAATTGCATCCAGGAGTACTAAAAGGATATGGAGATGTGATCTTAGAGCCTTTGTATAATCTTTGAAAATTCTTGGAGAACAGAGGAGGTCCCTAAAGGCTGGGATCCTGTCTGAACCCCATCTTCAGAAACAGAATAAAAGAGGATCCATACAAATATGGACTGGTTGACATCAGTACGAGGAAAGGTTTTAGAACAGGTAACTACACAGTAGTTCCGTGAGTCCTCAGAAAAGACTGTAGCAATTTCCAACATCCAACATTTCTCAAAAATGAGCCATGCAAGAATATTTTTTTCTAATTTTTTATATAGAATTAAAAGCTTTGTAGATCGGGGTGTGTGTGCTATGGATGTGAGCAATAAGGTCCCATCTGATTTTCTTGTGGCTAAGCTTCTAGCAGTTCGAAAGCATGTAAATGCGAGTAGATACATAGGTACCACCATGGTGGGAAGGTAACGGCGTTCCGTGTCTAGACGCGCTGGCCACGTGACCATGGGAGCTGTCTACAGACAAAACGCTGGCTCTATGGCTTGGAGACGGGGATGAGCACCGCGCCCTAGAGTCGGACACGACTGGACTAAATGTCAAGGGGAACCTTTACCTTTACCTAAGCTGCTATAATGTGGCCTACATTTTCTGTCTGTTAGGTGGCTTCGTAGGTGATTAAGGGACCAAACTCAAAGCATCCCTTCTGTGGTTCCTCATAATCTTAGAGAATGGAGTTTGGAAGTAAATATTTATATCTATAAATAGTGACTTTGAGTAATGAATTGTGTAATTTACTTTGCAGCTATAACATATGTCTACAGAACGTTCCCTTCAGGCAACATCATAATCAGAACTCTGAGAATTAATATTTTATAAAAAGATACTTTAAACAGATGCAAGAGTCCTCACAATTATATAAAGAAAATCCCCTAATTGTAACATAAAGTCCCCTATTATAATATAAAGGAAATCTCCCAATAGTATGCAGCTCGATGTCCTAAAAAGTACAGATGTTTCTGTACAGTTATAATTTTCTTTGTCGGCTTAGATGCGTGTCGATTGATTAGATAATCATATGCTTGCACTCTTAGTTCGTTGTTTCCACCATGCTATGGCCTATGCTTTTCGAGACAGACAACAGGAAACATCAAGGTTCTTGGACTTCTTTATCTTTAACTCTTTTGTATTGTTATGGGATGGTTTATCTCCCCAGAAGTGTCACCTGAAGCTGTGAACCACTTTTCTATATTTTAGCCACCTGTTGCCAGAGAGACTTTTTTCTAAACAAGGAATAAAATCTATCTTTGCCACTGGGGTACTGTTTCCCCCCAGCCTGGGGTAACATCTATATGGGACCAAAAAGAGAGAGAATTATGCATTGGGGGAGGAGAATCGTGATCCATTTGGGGGGGAAACTGAATTTTTTCTATTGGCGGAACATTGGAAATGGTAACGGTCAAGACCAAAGAAGTGTACGTTCTGTTTTATTTTATCTTATTTCAATTTACAATTATTCTACAGTACTAGGTGTTTTCTGAGTTTTTTTTTTTCTGGTTGCCACACACCCTTGATTCTGCATACAGACACATTCTTTTAGAATATAAGACATTTGTATATCATGGGAATACTCCTGTCAGAAAATACTGTACCCCATAATTTAAAAATGTAAGCCTCTGAAGAAGGTTAAACTGGTGTTGGGCTGAATATGATGGCGTCTGAAATAGAAGACACAGTAGTCTCTTCTGGTGATGGAGTCCAAAATCCATGTTTAGGGAGTATTCTTACTTAGCAAAATAATAATAATAATGCACAAAAATTATTAGGAAGTCCAGAGCCCTTCATGAGGTATGGATCCTACAAACAGTAAGCAGGAGGAAAATGTCATAGGATTGACAGCAAAGCTGTGTTGTCTACTTGCTTATAAAGAACTTGGAATCTCAGCTTTGCAAATACACACAACCCCCTTTGAAACCGAAAGCTGTCACTTTCTAGTACGAGGCTCACAGAGAAAGTGAACGGAGGGTCTTCAGTCATGCCTCTATTGTACAATGAAGGCTGGAGAAGATTTTAGATGTTGGGTTAGAATTGTCCTCCACACATTAAAAGGAATAGTAGTCCTTGTTTGGCTGGTAAGAAGTTGAAGAGGTGATAGTGAGTTCTCAGCCACCTATTTAACTCCTCAGTTTTGGTGGTGGCTCTGTGTTAGCACAACAGATGGGGTCAATTTTAAAAATTTACATTCTCTGACACGATGTACTTGAGGACAGATTTTTTAAAAATCATCTTTAACAATACCGTTGCAACATTAGTTCCATCAAGGTTTGCTACTTTTCACTGGCATCCATTGCCATGTGATTATTATTGTTGTTGCTGATGTAGTTGTTAGAACTTCTAATTCTCCTTTCTTCGAAAAGTGAGCCACAGCAAACACCAGAATCCTGTTGGTTTATGGGATTGCATAGGGGTAATCATGTGAGCATACATAATCTTGCACTTGTCCTGTGAAGGACAAGTCCTGTGAAGAAGAGCCAACAAGATGGAGAAAACTCTTGTGCAATTGCTCTTACCCAGACCGTTTTTCTTCAATTAGATTTCGGTTAAAATAACATACTTTTCATTACAAAATTGCCCTATACGCAGGATCGGTACACACGATTTCATTTACCACTGCCTGAAATATTAAATTAAAACATCCAGAAATACAAATTTCCAAAATGTATTATCAGAACTGGCCACTAGAGGGAACCAGAGACGATGCTATATATATGTATATATAAACAAATTTTAAAGTTTGAAGTAGTCAACTGTAAATGCATCATGGTGTTGGATTCAGGAGAGCAGAATTCAAATCCCCACTTAGCCATGATATTTACTGGTGGACTTCAGCCAGTCAAAGTTCTCAGCCTGAGCCACTTTACAGGGTTGTCGTGAGGAGGAGAGCCATTTATGCTACCATCAACTCATTGCAGAAATGTAACCAAAAAAAAGTAAGAATTAAACCAGGAGGGACCCCTGACAGCATATAGGTCAACAAAAGGAGTACCACTCTGGTTCAGCTTCTGGAGGACAATGACAGGAAAAGGGAGTCAGCCGTTGAGTAGAAATGCAATTTCATTCTGAAGGCAGAAAACCTTTACCGCTTGAATATAAAAAAAGCTTGTCCAGCCTACTATGGTGTTATTTCTTTCTTTCTGGCCACGCCTCCCTCTTTGAATTCCTTTATTTGAGTGCTAATAAACCTGGCATGCCCCCATCTGCTCATTGGGAAATCTCTAGAACATTGTCCAGTTAGGAGTTTATACTGCCAGGCCTTCTCTGCTCATGCTTGACACCATCGCAGGAACACCTCCATGTGGTCTAGGGTGGCGGGGGTGCCCTTTGGCTGCCCCCTGTTCAGATTCAAATGAGTCCCTTGTCCCACAATTGGATTTGGTGGGTAACTGATCCGAAGTCAACAGGGCTCTGGATTTTGTCTGGGCGTAGGAAGGCAAGCCGGGGTTGCAGTGAATGTTGGCTTTGGTGATGACCGCTGCAGGAGGATCATTTCTATGGATCTTGTTCCTCTGGCTGTTGGAATCCACAACAGAGCTGAGATCTGCCTCTTGGCCCGGGGAGATCATCTTGACGCCCTCTTGCTCCTTGGGAATCTCGTACTTCTGGCGCTGCATAAAGCTAATATTGTGGGGCAGGTAGCCTAACACCGAGCGCAAACTGCTCTGTCGGCTTCTCTCTTTCATCCGTGGGGGCACCGTATCAACCCTGGGAAGGGGAAGGGGAAGGTTGAGCGTTGTCGTTTATTTGTCAACAGTTTTAATTGTTTTTAATATAGGCCACCTTGCATAAAAATCTTTACCTTCGAAAGAGCTTCCTAAGTGGCTGGCCAGAGACCTCTGATACCTCCCTCCCGTTTTGCTCCCACCAAGACCCGCCAGCCAGAGAAACTCAGAAGCAGGACAGAATAGCCGTTGCCTACTTGTCTGGGGCAGCAACGTGGATTTCGGGCAGAGCTTTGAAAAGTTCCTTTTTTGCAGCTGCAACTCCACCACCACCACGAGCCACGATAGCCACTTTTGGCTGAGAGATACTGAGAGGTGTAGTGCAAAAATAAGTTTTTCAAAGTACTGATCCAGATACATAACACTTCTAATTCTGGCTCCAATCATGGCTGGTAGTGGCTTACAGGAAGGCTTAAAGCGAAAAGCCACAATATCACTGAATTAGCGTAATATCTGACACACAGTTAAAACCAATTTCTAGGGGCTCAACGACACATCGTAATATTCCCGTTTTTGCATTTTAAAAGATCTGCCTACATGACATACAGTTAAGTGCACTTTTTTTTGGCCAGCAAGCTAGCTTTTTAAAATACCCACGAGGGGTTGTAAACATGAATTATTTAGAATTGCTTTGGCATTTGACCTGTGTTGGAATAAATTCTGTCTATGGGGATTGTCAAGTACTGGATGATACGATCACAGGTTTTGGGCTGTAGAGTACCCAGCAGTCTGAACTATTATATATATTTTTTCTATCTGTAACATCTATCTAGCATTATGCCACTTTGAAATACAAAAAAAAAGGGAAGCAAGCGAGTCCGCCAGCAAGCCATGTCAGGAAACATTTCCTCAGCAACCCAGACTAGAGGCTGAAGCCAAGGTGGTTGTTATGGCAAGTGGCGCTTCCCTCTCATGCTTCCCTGGCACAAACTACGAGCCGCAGAGTTGGCCCGAAGCTGCTGTTGCTGCTTCCTCCCCCACCCCCTGGCAAGGTCATCCTGCAGCCCATCCAGGTTGTTGTGTTGTGTGGTTGTTGTTGTTTTTTGGAGGGGGGTGGTTGTCTTTCTCTTGAAGAGGGGTTGCACGTGGCATTCTTTCCCGGACTTCCTCCCGTTGCTTCTCCAGTCGTCCAACCCAATCCTGCTCCCCCTCGTTTCTGCCAAAGAAGCTGAGTGCCCGCTCTTATAAATGCAAGCATTTTAAAGCCCTGGACCCATAGACCATACAACTTACTACTGGAATACAAGTTGTCTCAAGAGGACGCGCCTGCCGACACGAAATCGTGTGACTTTGATATAAATCGATTTCAAAAAGCCCAACCCAACTCCGAATTCATTTCAACCCTGTAGCCGCACCCTAGGTTCAGATTTCTCACTCCGTGACCCCCCTTGCTCTCGGTTTCTCCCCTCCTTTTACCTGATCTGGTTGGCTTCCTCCTTGCACCGCTTCTTCCTGCAGCAGTAAATGAGCCCCACAACGAGACACAGAAGGAGAAGCAGGAACAGCAGAGAACCAAGGACTGCTCCCACAACAATACTGACTGGGCTGGAATCTGCAAGATAAGAGAGAGAGAGCTTGGGAAACCGAGCAAAAGAGAAGAGTGTTAGAGAAGTACTCGATGGCTTTTCTTCAGCACCCAGCAGGTTACATTTCATGATTTAATTGTACTTCCAAAAATAAGAAGGTGTTATCATAGAAGTACAAAAGGACCCTTGTATCTGCAGAATCCATATCTGCTGATTCAGTTATCCACATTCTGAAAATATTAAAAGAAAAACCCTAGAAAAATATATATTTCTAACCATATATTTCTAAATATATATTTCTAACCAAATATATATTTCTCACTGGAGGGAGCCAGAGACCATGCTATGTATAGTAGTTGCTGTTATAATAGGGTTCACTATAATCCTCATTATTCAGCATCCACAAGAGTGGGGGCTTGGAACCAATATCCCACAGATATGGGGGTCTTACTGTAATCTCAAGTGGAGGAGTATTTCTATTTCCTTATTTTTTAATTTCTTTGTTTGTTTATACTGCCCATCTGACCCGTGTTCATGCTGGGCGGTTCACAGACAATAAGTGATGAACACACCAAGTTACATCCATGGGTGTGAATCTTAGCCCTTCCAGAAGTTTTGGGTTACCGTTATTATAATCCCTTAGAATTGCCCACCCTGGCTGGAGTGTCTGTGGGCCCAAGTGTCCCGCCCAAGTTTATTAGTGCCGACGACCTCTCATCTGCTGTCTCTTACCGAAAAGAAAAACAGATTATGCTTCTGTACGAAAACAACGCTAGAAAAAAAAATATGACTTAAAATTTATAGTGGCCATTTATGAGTGACAGACTGAAGACAGGCAAAATAGACTCCATCTTGATATCTAGATAATTTCACTGAATGTTCATACTCTGGAGATCTGAGAGGGAGGTTAACACTCAGAACCTCTGATCAGATACTGAGGGGTGACGATATTGGCCATTTATCCCACAATTTACATTGGATTGGGCACAAGATTAATTCAAATTAAAACCTGGTGACTACATGACGTCAACTCCTTGTGGGGGAACCCAATGTGAAGTCCACTCTTTTGAGTGGGAATGGTCTTTTATTGCTTAGCTGTCAGGGAAGCTTTAAATTTGTTCCAGTTGGTCTGACATCGTTTTTGCCCAATTTCTATCCTGTGTTATCACCTGAACCAATGCCAAGGAGCATTTGTAGTGGTGTCAGTTGCCCTCAACTGAATGCCCCTACTCTCTAAACAGTTTTTTTAAAAGTTTCAACACAGCACTGGAACACAGTATCACTAGGGCATTTAGAACTATTTTATTTTCAAAGAGAGAGGTGGAAATTGCCAATTAGCACCTTGTTAGCACCTTAAGGCGGTTTTCAAGGTTAAGCAGGAATTTGAACCCAGGTCTCATGAATCCTAGTCCAACTCTATCCACGAAACCACATTGACTCTCAGCAAACTTTCGATATTGATTTAAACATACGTTAAAATATTCTATCAAAATTCTACACCTAAATAATCCCTGTTTGGTGTCAAGTCAGACTTGGTTCTAGACAACCTACAGAAATTAAGCAAATGTGCATGGTTGGTTTTATTTTGCATTCTGGATTCAACATATTTGCTACTTTGCTTATTCTATGCCATTTTTGAAATTTATAGAAAGATGCAGAAAGCTAAAGTCCCAGATTTTGACAATTGGATAACTCATTCGATTTCTCAGGCTTTGCAGATCCTACATGCCATTGTCTTTAAAAATCCATGTGTTACTTTTCTATTGCAAATACTAAAAGCGTTTTTTAAATGCCTAGTTAAGGTTGCAGTCCCATCCCCTTTACTGAGATTTATCTCAGCATCTTTTTTGCTGAGATAAATCAAGGGCACAGGATGCCCAGCCATGGACAATGTTTAATTGTTAAAATGAAATAGAATTCAGAACATGTTCTTACCCTCTGATAGAGAGATCTCCAACATGCACTGGGCAGATCCAACTTTGTTGGCCACACGGCACTGGTAGACACCAAGATCTTCTTGGGACAGCTTCCGAATGACCAGGTCACCAGGATGAGGACCTTCAGAGTAAAGAGTAAGAGTGAAGAAAGATAATTCACATTAGATCAATCTTGTATTCTGTTGCAGTTGCTTTAAGAGAAGCAAGATAAGGTTCGTGCAAGCTTTGTGCAAGGTTAACATAAGCTTTGCTTTTGGCACAAGTGGCAGATTCGTTATTTTGACTGACTTGCCTTCCTTGGAATCTAAGAACCTTAACATTTGGCCTTGCGGTTTGTCTGTGTGTCCTTTTCTAAGTGCAGCTTCTACTCCCTTTGCACGTACCTATCCACTGGAGATGGGCGCGAACTGTGGTTCGGCGATTCAGCCCAGTTCGGTGGAGTGCTCGCCCAGGTGTTCCACAGTCAAGGTGCTTTTCCCTCCCCTGCTTCCTCTGTGTGATTGGCCCACTCCCCAGCAGCCGTGTGCTTCCCTCCATTGAGTGGGCCAATCACACGGAGGCAGGAGAAGGAAGCATGTGCCACCTGCACAACTTCTGTGTGGGTGCCACACCAAACGGTGGCTCATGCTGATCTCTACTACCCATCTCCAGTCTGTAGCAAACGCCAGGCCCCCTCATGACGCATTTATCTTACTGCCTTCGTCTTGTCTTCTTTCTTACCTTTCACTGTGGTTGGGGAAAACCAGTTTCCATGTCCTAGTGAGTGATCTGCTACTTTGGCCCACCGATAATTGAGTTGGGGGCTACCAGCTCTAGAGATGCAAGAAAGAGTGACTTCATGGCCCAGAACTCTAGTGCCTGTGATGGAGCAGCGAGGGACAGATGGCCTCTCTGATTGAAGAAAAAAAAGATGATTTCAGTTAAGAATGCTCAACAAAAGAGACTGTAGTCACACTGGCGATTTGAATTGATTTTTGTTCAGGCTTTTGAAAACTCAGGTTCAAGTCACGTGGTATTTAATCAATGGCCATGTTCACATGCACTGAATGGGAATCGATTTACTTCTGGGGATTTAAACCGGTTATGGCATCTACACTGCTGAAATAACCTCATTTCCTTTCTGTTTTAGAAGCACACTGTTCTCAAAGACTTTGATTTGATTTTTCAAATATTTAAGTGATACATCAATAAATGGAGTGATTTATTATTATAGTGACTATTATGACCTGGTGTCATAATAGTCACTATAGACCACGAGGGAAACACCAGAGAGGTGACCCCAGCCAAATAATGATGAAAAAATGAGAAAGCGGGGGGGAGGCTTCCAGCTCCTTCGTAGGGTGATGCTCCTGGTGCATGGATCATCCTCCATGTCCAGGTGCACCCACTGGTCTTCTACTGCTCTGCTGGCTCTTTCATTGGCTGAATGGAGAGAACGGGTAGGTAGTTGTAATGCTGAACACATTGATGAAGTGATGCAGCGATAAACATTTTAAGAATTTTTAAAAAAAATTTAAAAGGAAAAACAGCCAGCCAAAATCCAAAGAGGCACAAATTAAAATGACAGCAGTGTTCACAGGCATAAAAACCACATTGAATTGAATCAATTTTAAAAGCGAGGTATTGTTTAAAAGCCCCTGTTGGCCAGTTGAAAAACAGACTTGCTTTGCAGCCCTTATAAATCAATTTCACCCTTGCATTGTGTGAATGATAAAATCTAAATCAATTTAAATGACGCTGAAATGCGGTTCTTATTCCCGGTGTGACCACAACCATGACAGGTGAATGGAGACTGCTGGAACAGCCAGAAAAATGAGAGTTTCGGGAACGGAGCGATGTGCAAAGATCACACAGAGATCCTCAGGAGAACATTCATCACCCTTAAGCAAAAGTCCCCTCCACAGCAGCAGGACTCACCTAGAACTGTGACAATCACTTTGCGGGTGGCCACCGTTGTTTTCTTCACTTTGCACTCATAAGTTGCAGAATCCGAAATCTGGACATCCTGCAGGCTGAGGGAGGCATCGGACTGGCTCGGATCCGGGAGGGCGAAGTTTACCCGTTGCAGCAGGCCGGAGCAGCAATCACCCACAGAGACGAGCTGTTGAGAGGCTGAGTTCTTTTCAAAGTTGGGGTTGTCCAAACGCCATGCTTCCTGGATTTCAGATCCCCCTCTCTGGTAGTCAGGGCGAGTCACTTGTTGGTCATGATAGCTAAGGATCTGGTGGACAGGAACCAGCAAATAACAGTGCTGAATGGACAAAGATTTCTGCTTGGGTGATGTGACTGTAGTGGATCCTGATCGGGGCATTATGTCATCGATGGATATCCCCCCCCCCCCAAATCCCAGAACTTGGAAATGTTATTTTTAAAACGGCAATCTTCCAGCCAGCTTGAGAATTGGCTATCTTGTCTTGGGTATGTCATCCCAAAATTGACTTTTATGAGTACTATACACTCCTTCCAAAAAAAAGAATCTGCTATGTTAACTCAAACCTTGTTTCCATTTATTATTCTGTGGAGGTTTAGTCTAGGAAGGTTAAAATGTAATGACTTATCTAGTTCTAGGTTTCTCAACCTCATCCCCGGTTCTTTCCCAAGTTCTTATTATTACAATTCCCAGCAAACCTCCAGCCAGTGAATTTGAATATGGGAGAAACTTAAACAGGAACAATTACCCCACTGAAATTGGTCCATCTAGGCTCTGGGTCTGAAGAGTCTAGTTTTGAAACCCTTTGTTTTTAAACTTGTTAGTGCCGGTCAAGCCTGCCCCCTCTTTCCCCCCTCATTTTTAGCAACTACCCGGCAGGTTTGTCGTCTTCATACGGAGAGTGCCTGCACTTAATGCAGATGTAGATGGGGGAAGATTTTGTTTCAATTTGTTTTTAAAGAATTTACTACAATCTAAAAATGCCTTCATATCTGGAATGCCAAGAATTTCTCAGGTCTAACAAATGGGAATTTGGGAATACATGAAATAGATTTTAATCACCTTTACTTAAGAAATAAAAGAAGTCTTGGAATATAGAAAGTATGACATAAATCGTTGACAAGCTCCATTCACTCACCACGTGATCCAGGTTTGTAGGGTCAGAGTTCAGCTGTGTCCATTCAATATCCAGGCCATTTGGACCATGGTCCTGTGGTTCCAACTCATAGGGGCACCTGAGCTTGACCGAGTCACCTTTGGCTAGGTAGATAACCTCCCGTCCTTTGGCATTTATCCTTACTGCAGATAAGAGAGCTAGCGAATAAAACAAAAACACAACACTCTTAAATATGAAAGCACAAAAACACAACACTCTTATATATGAAAGCACAAAAACACAACACTCTTAAATATGAAAGCACAAAAACACAACACTTTTAAATATGAATGTACACCATACATAAGGTCTCCCCATGGAGGAAGCTTTAATATAAAATGTCAAGGACAGATAATACTTCTTAGAAAAAGTTTGGCACAAGCCCCAAGTCCCCACAAATTAATGCAGGGATGAGAAACCTGAGGGTTGTAGCTCAATCAAATTATTTTCTAATATCTGTCACAGTAGCATTTCATCACTTTAAAAGGGTTTGCTTATCTGTTACTAATATGATGGTTTGTAGTTATTTTTTAAATCACCCAACATGTAAACATGACCAACCCTTCCCCACTAAAATACCTTTTCTCAAAATAATGTTTTAGGAGCACAAAATAAGCATTCTTCGTCTTTCCCCCCCAAAGTGGCTGTGATTCGTTAACTAGAGTTGTAACTCACAAAGGCTGACTCTGAAACAATCCTCTGACACTTTTAGGTGTCACAGTACCTTTGTGGAGGGTTGTTTGTGGGTTGTTGTTGTTTTGCATAGTCTTTCACCCTCATTTCTCTCCTCTCCAACACCAGACTAAGTTCAATTAAGATACATCATGTTAAACTGAGCGATATCAGAAGCCCCCACCCCATTTCTGATATCGCTTAACTTAACAAGTTTCCACGATTTCACACAAAGCATACTTCATAACAACGCATGTTTGCAGCCATGAAGACTAGAAATATTTATTTCCAGTTGAGCTGTTCTGTTCATTTATGACGTTGTCCCAAAATACGTCCAGAGGTGTGTGTTTTTGGACACCAACAACAATACCAACCGTTTGTCTTCACCACCCTTTAAAATGTTATCTTAATGGGTTCATCCTCGGTTCCTGGAGTCCTTACCTGGCATTAGAAACGAAAAGAAAAGCTGCAGGACCCCGCACCTCTCAGACATCATTCTAAGATGCATTTTGGCCCCGTTGTACAGAGCAGTTCTTTCTGAAGAGCTGGATAAGGTCTCCGCTTAAGTGAGCTTTGAATAAAAACTCTGGGGAGCTTCTGTGCTTTTTATGTGTCAGGCCCATTCCCTCCCTGTTCTGCAGACGCCATGGAAGTGGATGGGGAGGTCAAGAGGCAACACCCAAAAGATGAATTGGCAAAGACTCCACCTGGTTTGCTGCTCACTCACGTTCTTACTCAGCTGTCAAGAGAGAGTGCTGTGTCTTTTCATAGCTGTTTTCAGAGTGAGACAACTAAGGGCCTCATCACACGAGGCAAATGTGTTCCCCACTTCTGACGATACTTTCCATACCTCTGTTGTACTGAATCGCGGTCACTTGGTATATATATCTGAACGAACGTTCCCATTTGTTTTAATGTTTGTTGTTGTTTAGTCGTTAAGTCGTGTCCGACTCTTCGTGACCCCATGGACCAGAGCACGCCAGGCCCTCCTGTCTTCCACTGCCTCCCGGAGTTGGGTCAAATTCATGTTGGTCGCTTCGATGACACTGTCCAACCATCTCGTCCTCTGTCGTCCCCTTCTCCTCTTGCCTTCACCCTTTCCCAACATCAGGGTCTTTTCCAGGGAGTCTTCTCTTCTCATGAGATGGCCAAAGTATTGGAGCCTCAGCTTCAGGATCTGTCCTTCCAGTGAGCACTCAGGGTTGATTTCCTTCAAAATGGATAGGTTTGTTCTCCTTGCAGTCCAGGGGACTCTCAAGAGTCTCCTCCAGCACCACAATTCAAAAGCATCACTTCTTCGTCGGTCAGCCTTCTTTATGGTCCAGCTCTCACTTCCATACATCACTACTGGAAAAACCATAGCTTTGACTATGCGGACCTTTGTCGGCAAGGTGATGTCTCTGCTTTTTAAGATGCTGTCTAGGTTTCTCATCACTTTCCTCCCAAGAAGCAAGCGTCTTTTAATTTCGTGGCTGCTGTCACCCTCTGAAGTGATCATGGAGCCCAAGAAAGTAAAATCTGTCACTGCCTCCATATCTTCCCATTCTATTTGCCAGGCGGTGATGGGACCAGTGGCCATGATCTTAGTTTTTTTTATGTTGAGCTTCAGACCATTTTTTGCACTCTCCTCTTTCACCCTCATTAAGGGTGAAAGGGTTTTAATGTTACCGATTAATTTCTTCGTATTTGAAACGTTATGTGGAACCGGTTTATTTTCTGTCTTGTCTCCTGGGGCAGTGCAGCCCCTTATTTTATATTTTCTTAAAGTAAAAATAAATAAAAATAAAGTCCCTATGGTGGCAAAGGCTGGGCTTACCCACTACTGACTTTGCACTGAGCTTCTGCCCGTGCACAGGCACGCTGCTTCGAGGTGGCACCTTGGTCCTGGCTCCTCTCCCTTCTCCATTTTCCCTGGCGGGACTGATGTTCATACATACAGAACCAGTAAGAAATGTTCCAATATGTCATCGGAACAAAATAACAGAAGCCTCCTGGCGAGGGGGAAATAAACCACAGTTACACCATTGGCTGGGGAAATGATTCGATCATGGCCATGCGTTGTGTGAGCAGAGGTTTATGCAACAATCTAACTGGGATATAGGTAGGGAACATTTCTCTCGTGTGATCAGGCTCAATGTCTTCATCTTGAAGGAAATTCTTCCCAGTTTGACTCTTCAATAGTTGCTGATGGAGAGTCACATTCATATAAGAGATGCAAATCCCTGTTTATCTTGAACTCACAAGTAATCTCAGCATTCTTCTTACCTGTGTGGTCCACCTGAGGTTTCCTGTTACTCTCCTTCTATCTTCACATTTGCACAAAAGTGGGAAACTGCTCTTTAAATGCATGGGCCCCAAACAATGTGGGCGAATATTTTCTCAGTTAAGCATCATTTTCTACAACAGTTGTGTGTGAATGGGGGAGTACCTGAGACTGAGCTGCTTAAAGAAATATCTACAATGCATACCAAAATAGTAGACACACACACCCGACAGGGGTTCGAAAAGGTGTAGCTTGGAACAAATTGGTTCACTCCAGTGATGTCTACATATGAATGCTAGCGAAAAGAGTGGTTCAACCTGACTTATCGGCACACCAATGGAGCAAATGCCCGTGTGGATTTCTTTTCTGTTGACCTAACTGTAGAGATAGAGGAGAATTGTGTTTTTGTTTATTTTTTTGTAAGAATGTATCAACATAGCAGATTTCTTCATTTTTCAGGAAATAAAAACTAGGGGGAAAAATGTGCAAAAACTGAAATTGATGGATTCTTCTATCTGGGTATGAGTCTTGGAGTGCTTAAATCCTGGGTGTGAGTCCCCTTCCATGCTAGTGCTAATTTAAGGTTTTCACCAATTTTTTTTTCTGAATAGCTCCTAATACTTACCATTTATCTGGCAGCTTACAAAATGTCCACTCCACGTTGGAAATATTTGTACTTCCTGAATTTGGCCCATGCAATTTGTATTTAAAGTTTTTGGAAGATGTACCAAAAGGTGTAAACTTTATGTTCAAGACGAAAAGAATTTGGGATTGAACAAAATTGAAATGAATGAAACAGTCCATCTACCAATCTCCCCCAATTTATTGTAACTTGCACATGTTGAACTAAACAGCGGGCTAAATGGCCAATGTAGCCAGCCTCTTACTCTGATCGCTCCTTTGCAAGCACAGATTAGTATAGTAGGATTCTGGCAGTGAAAAGTAAACATTAAAAGTGTACCTGTTCATGAAACGTCAGGGGGAAACCTTGCAATGATGGGTACTTTTAAAAAAAAGATTTTTTCAAAAACAATAAATAAATAAAATCTGCAGACTGATGCAGAAACAGGCCAAGATGTACTCAAGGTTGGAGGAATGAAGGGAATTTCCCTTCCCCAAAATCCTATCCCCATTGAAAAGAATTAAAAATATTTAAAAAAAAAGTTTGGAAGAATGAAAGACGGAAAAACTGAAGTTGAGTCATTCATCACTTCCTGTGCCAGATGAAATGAAGTTTAGTTAATCCTGAATACACCTTGAATGCCATTTGTGGCACAAAGATCACATATTTTAAAAAGTGAATAATAAATATCTATGCTATTTATAAATAGCAGAAACATATGAACTATGTATAACTATGAACAGAAATGCTAGCAGCCCTTTCAAAATGCACGTTGGAATTTATCTCAGTTATAACAACAACAATAACAACAACAATAATATCAGTACAAGCAGAGAAAAATTACTTGAGGCAGTGAAAATGGAGAATATTTTGAAAACAACAGAAACAAAGGCTCAATATAAGAAACAGCAATTTGAAAATAAAACAGCTGGAGAACTAAACCACTACATGGACAACACCTAAGAAATATCGATGGAAAGCATGAACATAATTCAACATGGGCATGGCTAAAACTGGAAGAAACTGAACGCTTGATTTTTGCTGCAGAAGAACAAGCACTCCAAACCAATGTGATGAAAGCTAAGATCCAAGGAATTAGTGCTAACAGCAAATGTCGACACTGCCAAGAAAAAGATGAAACTGTGTCACACCTCATCTGTGAATGTCCAACGATTGCACAAACAGATTACAAAGTTAGACATGATAGAGTGGCAAAGTTAGTGCACTGGTCATTATGCAAAAAATATAACTTGCCAGCCTCCAAAAACCCATGGGAACATCAGGTAGAGAAGGTGTCAGAAAATGACCAAGTCAAGATCTTGTGGGATTTCCAGATCCAAACGGATAGACACCTTGAACATAACACACCAGACATAGTAGTGATAGAACAAAGAAATGTCTAGATCATTGACACTGCAATTCCAGGGGATGCCAGAGTTGAAAATAAAGAATTGGAAAAACGAACAAAGTGCAGAGACCTGGCCATCGAAATATCTCACCTCTGGATGAAACACACTTCAGTGGTCCCCGTAGTGATTGGGGCTTTGGGAACAATATCAAGAAATTTCACACAGTATTATAAGCAGTTGCAGATCTCAGAAATAACACCCATCAGAGCTACAAAAAACGGCAATATTAGGAACAGCATACATACTGCGCCGATATTTGACAGATACTTAGGTTTTTGGTTAAAACTTGTACCTGTTCTATAATACCAGTCAATGCTTTTATAATTTTGATTGACTGTGCCTGGTGTTTTTATTTTTCAATAATAACCACCTTAGAACTGCTGGAAGGGACCCTATGGATCTTCAAGACCAGTCTCTGTCAAGGAGGCCCAGTGGGGAATCGATCTCCCATCCTCTCGCTCCACAACCAGAGAGCTAAACCACTGAGCTACGGAGACACGAGGGCGTACTTCGATAAAGCTTTAAATGTGTCGTTGCATGTGCCTGTTGCTATTTTAAAGAAAAAAGTCACAGGAAACCTAAATAAAGAGAAATATCATGGAGTTCATGCATGTTTGTGGAAGGGCTTCCTTCCAACGCTCGGGATCCTTTAAAACCAAATCAAACATTTGCTTGTTCCCTTCTGGAAAGGACATTTTCCACCAGGAACGAGATGGACAAGGAGAAGGACAGTTTTGATGAGATGCAAGCAAGGGTTAAGCTTGCTTGTTCCTTCTTTCGCTTTTGAATTGACCTTGCAATGCCCCGGTTGCAATGACTGCAAGATAGATGTGAAGTGGAACTTCCGTACCTGGTGCAGAGGGGATATGACGCTCCTTCGGCATCATGTCAGGAAATGAATGCCAGAACCTGTTCTACCTTCTGCCATTATTATTCTTGTTTGTCATGGGCAACTCCCTCAGAGAATCTGATTTGAGTTGACGTGTGACAGGAAATGGAGTATAAGGCGCAGTATGAGACGAAATATCTAGACAGTCTCTTCGGTGTCACATGTGGGTCCTGTTTGCAAAGCTTTTGATGCTTCCAGGCACAAAGTGCCTTGCAGCTGTCATTTCCTTCTGCAACGTGTAACACTTTGAAAGGACCTTACGGAGCATTTGAACAGAAAATTTATAGAATCACAGAATAATTGAGTTGGAAGGGGCCTATAAGGCCCTTGAGTCTAACACCACCACCCCACCCGGTCAAGGCAGGAATCCAAATCAAAGCAGATCTGGCAGAGGGTTGTCCATTTTTTTCTTGAATGGCTCCAGCATTCGAGCGCCCGCCACCGACCAAGGTCATGGGTTCCATTGTCGTACTGCTCGAACAGTTAGGAAGTTTTTCCTGCTATTCAGCCTAAATCAGGCTTCCTGTACCTTGAGGCCTTTACTACATGTCCTGCTGTCTGGGATGATCAAGAACAGATCCTTTCCTCTCCTCTGTATGGCTACCTTTCAAGTATTTGAAAAGTGCTATCATATCACCCCTCAGTCTTCTTTTCTCCAGGCTAAACATGCCCAATTATTTCAGTCTTTCCTCCTAGGACTTGGTTTCCAGCCCCCTGATCATCCTTGTCGCCCTCCTCTGAACTTGCTCCAATTTGTTAGCATCTTCAAGTGCGGTGTCCAGAACTGAACACAATATTCAAGGTGAGGCCTAACCAGTGCTGAATAGAGGGGGACTAGCACCTCGCGGGATTTGGAGACTACACTTAGGTTAATGCAGCCTAAAATGGCATTTGCCTTTTTTTGCAGCTACATCACACTGTTGGCTCATATTCAGCTTCTGATCCACGACAATTCCAAGATTAATTGATTGATGTTACATTTCAGACTGGGTCAAGGTCATTCAGGGTGCAGCTATATTAAAGGCAGAGCGCCAGCTAATGTTCGCCGCTTTTGAACAGTCAGGCTTGATTAGAGCAATCTAATCAAGACAGACAGTTCACATGGAACCCGCTGCTGCAGTCTTAATAAACTAGCCCCTTCAGGATACTGGCAGATAAATCAGTCCTCTCCTCTTCAGCAGATATGGAGGGAAAGTTATTTTTCCCCCAGATCGAATAAACATTTTAAAAATATTTTCTTTGCTTTCTCTTAAAGGGCCGCATCTTAAGTGATCTCCAGAGAATCTGATTTGGCAAGATTCTTGTCATCCTTGAGAAGAACACATCACTCTCCATAGCCCTTGGTGGGAGGCCCATGCTTGCCTACAGACAACTCCCCAACCAAAAGCAAATACTAACACACAATGGACCACAAAACAGCAACACAGCCAGAGGGACTAAACCCTACCACAGATCCAGATGCCAACTCTGCCCACACATCTATTCTGGCAACACAGTTACGGGACTTAACAATGCTACACACAATCTCAACGGCACCTTCACTTGTTCCTCGGCTAATGTGATCTATGCCATCTTTTGCCAACAAGGACCCTCTGCCCTCGACCTAGGACGAACTCTACAGAAACGGATCAACGGTCGCAAATCTGACATCAGAAACCACAATACGCAGAAATCTGTGGGGGACTAGCACCTTGCGGGATTTGGAAACTTCTATACTTCTTCTATTAATGCAGCCGAAAATAGCATTTGCCTTTTTTGTAGCCCCATCACACTGTTGGCTCATATTTAGCTTGTAATCTACGACAATTCCAAGATCCTTCTCGCTCGCAGTTTTCCCCCATCTTGTAACTGTGCCATTGGTTTATTTTTCCAAGGTGCAGGACTTTGCACTTATCCCTGTTGAATTTCATTCTGTTGCTTTCAGCCCAGTGCTCCATCCTATCAAGGTCATTTTGAATTTTGTTTCTGTCTTTTAGGGCAGTGGTCCCCAACCTTTTTGCCTCCACAGACCGGTTTAGCGTCCGTGCGGGGGGGAAGAGATTTGTCTCCATGGCCCAGTCCTGGCAAGGCCACGGACCGGGACCGATCCGCAGACCAGGGGTTGGGGACCCCTGTTCTAGGGTATTAACTATTCCGCCCAATTTTATATCATCTGCACATTTGACAAGCATTCCCTGCACTCCCTCATCCAGTCATTAATAAAAATATTGAAGAGCACCGGGCCCAGGACTGAGCCTTGGGGTACCCCACTTGTTACCTCCTCCCAGTTTGAGAAGGAGCCATGGATAAGCCCTTTCTGAGTACGATTCTGTAGCCCACTGTGTATCCACCTGACACTTGATCTATCTAGCCCACACCTAGTTAGCTTGCTAATCAGAATCTCTTGGTGCACTTGGTCAAAAGCTTTGCTGAAGTCAAGATATATTACATCTGCAGCATTCCCTCTGTCTATCAGGGAGGTGACCTGATAACAAAATTAGATCAAATTAGTTTGGCAGGATTTGTTCTTGACAAATCTGTGTTGGCTTCTAGTTATTACTGCATTGTTTTCTAGGTGCTTGCACAATGACCGCTTTACCATCTGTTCCAGAATTTTGCCTGGGATGGATGTCAGGCTGACTGGCCTGTAGTTCCCAGGTTCCTCTTTTTTGCCCTTTTTGAAGATCGGGACAACATTGGCCCTCCTCCAATCCTCTGACACCACACCCGTTTCCCAGGATTTCAAGAAAATAATGGGCAGCGGTTCTGAGAGTTCTTCAGCCGGTTCCTTCAGTCCTCTCGGATGCAGTTCATCCGGCCCTGGAGATTTGAACTCGTTCAAGGTGGTAAGATATTCCATAACTATTTGTTTATCTATCTCCAGCTGCAATCCTGTCTCTCCCACTTGCACTTCCAATTTGTTTGGAAGTTCATAGTCTGTCTTATGGGAAAAGACTGAACTAAAATAGGAATTGAGCCCCTCTGCCTTTTCTTTGTCCTCATTTTTCCATCTCCATTGCGGAGCTGCGCCACGATGTCTTTGGCTTGTCTTTTGCTATTCACATACCTGAAGAATGCTTTTTTTTAATTGCTTTTAGTGTCTCTAGCTAACCTCAGCTCATTCTCAGCTTTTGCCCTCCTAATGCCATCCCTGCATTTCCTTGCTACTTGTCTATACTCATCCTTGATGGTCTGGTCTTCTTTCCACTTCCTGTACATGTCTTTTTTTGGTTTTTAGGTCCTCCCTGAGCTTTTTGTGAAGCCACACTGGCCTTTTTTGCCGCCTCCCCCCCTTTTTTCTTATTGGAATTGTTTGTAGTTGTGCCTTTAGAATGTCTTATTTTAGAAGCTTCCACCCTTCTTGGACTCCTTTCCTTGTTAGGCTGTCCTGCCATGGGACCTTACTCATCCTTGTTCTGAGATTATTAAAATTGGCTTTTTAAAAATCCAGCAGACGGGTGCAGCTACACTCTGCTTTGGTTTCCTTTGAAATCAAGAATTCTAGTAGAACATGGTCACTCTCACCTAGAGTTCCCCTTACTGCCACTTCCCCCACCAAGTCATCTCTGTTGGTCAGAATCAAGTCAAGGATAGCAAATCCTCTCGTTTCTTTCTCCACTTTTTGTAGGAGAAAATGATCAGCCACACAAGCCAGGAATTTCTTGGAAGGGCCATACTTGGCAGAATTTGCCTCCCAACATATATCCGGATAATTTAAATCTCCCATCACTACTACGTCATGTCTCTTTGAAAACGCTGCAATTTGTTTTTCAAAAGTTTCATCCGCTTCCTCTCTTTGATTGGGCGGTCGGTAGTAGACTCCAACTACCAAGTTCCTTTTGTTTTTTGCCCCAACTAGATTGATCCCGATGGTCTCAATGGGACAGCCAATCTCCTCCTCCTGTGTTTCTGTGCAGGAATGTGTATTTTTGACATATACTGCAACTCCACCTCCCTTTTTATTCTTTCTGTTCCTTTTGATCAGTTTATATCCCTCAATTGCTGTATTCCAGTCATGGAAGTCATCCAGCCAAGTTTTGGTTATTCCTATCAAGTCATACTTACCCTCCTGAATTAAAATTTCCAGTTCTTCTTGTTTGTTTCCCATACTTCTGGCATTCGTATACAGACACCGGAGGGTGTGTGATTTGTGGCCTGTTTGTCTTTGTACATTTTTATTAATATTATTATGATTATTATTTTGATTATTGTTATGTTTATTATTGTGATTATTATTGTTAATGTTATTATTGTTGCCTTTTTGATAAGTTTGGTCCATTCCTCTTATTGTGTGTAAGGCTTCATCTCCCCTTAACTCTGTGCTTGCGTCTCCCTCCCCCTTCCAATTCAGTTTAAAGCCCTCCTGATGAAGTTCTTTGTGCTGTGGGCAAACACATTCTTCCCAGTCCTTGTTAGATGCAAGCTGTCTCTTGCTAGCAGTCCTTCTTCTAGGAAACTTAGCCCATGGTCCCAAAAACCAAATCCCTCTCGTCGACACCACCTTCGTAGCCAGTCATTCACCCAGAGAATCTTCCTTTCTCTTTCAATTCCTCTTCCGAGCACCGGTAGGATGGAAGAAAAAACTATCTGGGCCCCAAAGTCCTTGAGTTTCCTTCCCAGAGCTCAAAGTCAGATGTGATTTCTCGGTAGCTCCTCTTGGCTGTGTTGTTTGTTCCCATGTGGACAAGAAGAAAGGGATATGTATCCATGGGTTTTAAGAGTGATGGCAATCCTTCTATCACATCCCTTATCCGTCCTCCAGGAAGACAGCATACCTGGCGAGTCCATGGAGCCTCCCGGCATATTTCAGTCTCAATTCCACGTAGTAGGGAGTCCCCTACTACGACTACTCTCCTCTTCTTCTTTTTGTAGGGTGTGGGTTCAGCGATTGTATTCTGCTGCACTTCAGCCCTACTCATGTCCTCCTGTGAGGTCTCCTCCGCGTCCTGTCCGACCGACTCATCTTCAAGTAACTGAAAGCGGTTTTGTAATTCCACCGAGAAAGAGTGTCTTCTCCTTCTTTCGCTCCTCACTGTGATTCTTTTCCATGGTGGTTCCTCCACTATGTTTGGAGCCTCTGCAGCATTTTCCTCCACTGCAATGTTTTGGTTTTCTTCCATCAGCAGTGCCCCCTCTGACAGCTGCTGCTGCTCAAGAGCTCTATCAATGTAGGCTTCATCTTCCCTTATAGCGTTGAGTGTGGCTATTCGCTGCTCCAGGTCTCTGACTTTCTCTTCTAACACTGCCACCAGTTTACACTTGTGACATGTATACAGCGTTTTGCACTCAGGAACAAAGACAAACATAGCACAGACTTGGCAGGTAACCACAACTGAATTGTCTCCACCCTCCAAAATTCCTTCTAGCTTTTTTACTTTCAACTATTTGTTTAGGATACCTGTCCCTCTTGCTTTGTTAGTTTAAAGGTAGTTGTACGTGTACCCAAAGGAACCCCCCAAAAATTGTTAGGGGCCTCCCGCGGCGAACTCCCGCAGCGAATTCCCTGTTTGCTCTCCTGTTTGCGAGTTCCCTGGGTCTGCCTTGAGCTTTCTTTGTCAGCTGTGCTCTGCCCGGAGTCAGGAATCAAAAGGCCCTCCCAGAACTCCCATAGCCTGTTGCTTCAAAGCACCTCTGAAATCAGTAGGCACCTCTAAATCCTATCCTGTGTTTATTTAACATTCCTGTGCCACTGTTGATCCTAAGCAAAAGGCTTGCCCTCAGGTGATGCTCAACAAGACAGCAGGTGGAATGTTACCTTTGCATCTTAATCCCCAGTAGGAAGAGGCATAGGGAGCTCCAGGAAGGGAGGAAGTGCCTCAATGTGAAGTTTTCCTGGGACTGAGGAGTAGACTTTTTGCGAACCTGAACTTATCTCTAGGTTAGAGTAAGTTCCTAAGGTTTTGGGAAGCCTGTTTCAGATGTAATCAGCATCCACATGTTTCTGATTTTGGAACTGCTTGACTCTTTTTGCAATATCCCCTTTTATTGCTCTTTTCCTCTTTTAATAAACTTGACCAAGCCTGGTCTAAAAGGTGAGTGAGAGGGTGAGAGTACAACTAGCCAGTCCTTCTACGTACTTGGTTCATTCTACAGTTTGGGAAATATTGTTGAGTTTTTTCCCCTTTGGAGAAAGAGGGGATGGCAGCATGACCCCAAAGCAGTTCTGGGTAGTTTTTGAAACCTGTGCCTATCTGGGTTTCAGGCTGATTTGGGTCCTGACTGAGACAAGGCCACGATCATGACACATGGGATGGCTATACATGGAGACCAGGCACCAAAATGCAGGGGACCCCATAGAGGAAAACAGGTTGGATGTTGGATTGAGTGCACTGTAATTGTCACGTATGACCATAAACGGGATAGTTCTGGCCATACTGCAGATGTTTGACAATAGAGATGTTTTGGCACAGCAAAGGCGGCTTTTTTAAAATTTGCAACTTGTGTTACTAACCAACCACTGTCTCATTATCTTAGACCCATGCATGTATGTTTTGTCATGTTGTCTCGGTATTCTCACTCTGGTGTTTGAAGAAGTGGACTTGCTCCATGAAAGCTCACATTAAAATACAGCAGTTAGTCTTTAAGGCGCCACATTTTTTGTCATCTTTAGGTTTTGGTTTTCTTTGTTTTCTTTCTTGTTGATATGGCTGACAGTAGCTGTCAGTATCTCTTTCCAATCAAACGATTTTAAAGTCCTATTGCAATGTCCAAATGCACTTTAAATAGCACAGCTTTTCTCCTGGCCTAGTCACTTGGAATTGCGATCTAGATTTAATTGATTTTATATTTGTCTTATTTTCAAAATGATTGAACTTTCTCAATTTCTTCCTCTTGACCATGCTACAAATGGCCATGAATTACAGCAGAAACAAGTCATCTACAACAGAACATCTTTACATTTTTGCCATCTGAACCGCACCATTTATGCTTGGTTTCAGGGGGTTCTCTGCCAACAGAGAGAGAAATGGCTGGTTTTGCCTAGTCCCCTTAGACTGAATGCCAAAAATGTTGTAATTAAAATAACAAAGGGAATACGGATAAGGGCATCCAACGAACTTAATTACTAAGAATTAATTATTAAATTCATTACTAATAATGATCTGCTTTATCTCAGCTATTGGCTGAAGCTGAAGGATGCTGGCTTGAGCAAATGAGATTTGGAGGCATTGCCAAAATCAGACAAGGAATGAACCCACTTCTAGTCATAAATAGTCTAATTATCGTAACATTTTAATCTGTTTTAATTTTACCTATATTTCATATACATCCATAATATCTGGAAGGTTGTGTATTCCCCAACACTCTGATAGAGGCAACTCTGTAATAGCATTTTTTCACTATGTATATAAAAGAAAAACAGCAAGCCATCTGTTGGGATCACTATACAGTATATGGGAAGGAGCGTAGCACTAAACTCCACCACCCCAGTACAAAAATTAACCTGAGTTTGGAGAGGAGAAAAAGGTGTGGGAACTTGTGGGGTGAGGTATAAACTGAGATACAATGAACATCATTTGGATGTTGAGGGAAATTTTTGATAAGCCGGGATGGGGACTCAGGTGGCGGGACCCACTGTCATGTTGGACTTCAGAAGCACCAGTGACTCGACTCAAGAGTTTTCCCCCCAATGATTTGGACTTAACTCATGACTTCGAACCCATCCACCCCTTCCTTTTTTTTTCCTTGGGGGAAAAAAACTAGTTTTTAAAAGGGATTCAGACTTGGGACTTGGTACCAAACACTCGGAATCAAGACTCAGACCCGAAGATTGGCCAACATTCCCTGCTGATAAGATCAGTAGAACCTGTCTTTAAGGATGAAAAGATGATGCATCTAGAAAACTCCTCAGAAAAAATGTGTCCTCTACCTCAGGCAATACAAGTTGGAAAAATAGGATAATCACAACCCACAATTTATAAGAACCATATTTATTTTCCAGCACCCTCTTGTCTGTAGCACTGCCAAGCCAGTACAGAAAAGCTGAAGTCCCACAGCATCGGCTAATATAGGAAAAATGTACATCACTCTTTCGTGTGAGGTAAGAGGTACATGATTGCCACGAGACATCTTTCAACTGGACAAAGGGGTCATCTTTGTACCTCCTACTAGCTGATGGGCTGGGGAGAGGAGGCTGACCCCTTGGGGGCCCGTTCTTCTATCTGCCCCACAAGTTCAGGGTTTTGCTTCTCCTGCCTGGATAGGAGGACGTTCAGGGACTCTTGCATGTCTTCTAGGAGAGACAGTTGGGCCTGTGCAATCTGCGTTTGGGTCTGAATGTTGTTGTGCATGCACTCGAGAAGACCAAGACATTCCTGTGGCTGATGGTCAGGTGCTGGAGAAAGAAGAAAGGGGGAAACCATGGTTAGTCAAAGAGATCACTTCTAACTAGTAACCATTGGATTTACTTTCTCTTGCTAGAAATCATCAGCATTGGACGAATTCAAGAGAAATGTAGACAACCACCTTACAGATATCCTTTGATTTGTATTCCTATATTGAGTGGGGGGGGGGGGGGTTTGGACTCGATGGCCTTATAACCCCTTCCAACTCAGTTATTCTATAATAGGACACACACACCTATCTCCAGGAGATTGGTTCAATCCCCCCTCATGCTGAAAAATTCAGATTATAGATAACACTATAACAGCAGGGGACTGTAATAGCAGGGGACACTGTACATAGCATGGTCTCTGGCTGTCTCTAGTGGCCAGTTCTGGGCGCATCAATCTTAGAAATATATATTTCTAGGATTTTTCTTTTAATATTTTAAATATTTTCAGACTGGATAAGTGAATCAGCGAATAACGATCCCACAGATAAGGTGATGCTTTGCATGTAAAAAAAAAATCAGGTTCAAAACAAATCCTGTTAAAAGACAGAAAACAGCAATGGCTTCCTGTGACCACTGATGATGGTCAAGGAAGAAAGTTCAAAATCGGGATTACAATGGAATATTAAGAAGACAAAAATCTTGACTACAGAAGAACTATGCAACTTTAACGTTGCCAACTAACAGTGGTCAACATTATATTTCAGAGGGACACCTGTAATCAAAAGTATCTTGACAGGACATAAGAACAATCGTCACCTAATTTAGTCGTGAGCAACTGTGGCCCTGCCAATGTGGAAGGCTAGGATGGCCACATGCCCCCTTATGAGAGTCCTTCATTTGAAGGGCTGCTTGAGGGCCCTCTTCCTTTCAAGCGTGTCCTCTATGGGAAAGGTGGTCTAATCCAGGTGTGATTTAAAGAGGAAGAAGTAGAAGGAGAGGGGATCAAGGACTCTGAATTTACCAGTCCCCTGTTAGCAGTACCAACACAGCAGACTGAGCAGCAAAGCATACGAGACCAGTTTCTATCATCCCCACTTGAATGAGATGAATTGCAATACTTTAAAATTATAAAAGTAGCTTCTAATTTTGCATCTGTAACCATGAATTAGCATATGTTGTTTTATGCAAATCAGTATCCTCCTTTGACTTCTTCTTCTTTTTGTCTAAATGGCCTCCCTCTGTAGCCAGCAGTCCTATTTCATGGCAGCTGTGGTACAACAGCATAGGGCCGCAGATGATCGTCCACATCCTAAATGTATCTGAGACAGTGCAGTACAACTGCTAGTACCTCGCTCTTCCTTTTTTTTAAAAAAAAAATATTTTTAAAACATAAACCTCCTACCACACAAATAAAACTATAATAAAAAAAACATTACAAAACCAATAACAAACAATAAGATACAATTTCACATGTGCCCCCATCACCTTCAGGACTAGCATTAAACTTCGTTCAATCCATTTTCTCTCCAAAATGTCATTGTTTCTTCCCTCGGTGTATACCTCTTCCCTCTCCGAAATACATATTCCAAAAATACATTCCATGTTTTCTTAAAATCATTATTTTTCAATTGGCCTCTTCTTATTTTCATATCACATGTCAGTTTATCATTAATTGCCATGTCCCATAATTCTCTATACCATTCCTCTAAACTAAATTTATTATCATTTCTCCAGTTTCTTGCAAAAATCAATCTTGCAGCCGTAATCATTATTACTATTAAATCTTTATTTTCTTTCAACAATTGATCCTTCTTAATCATATTCAATAAAGCAGTTAACGGAGACATTTGAATATTCAATCCGGTTATTTCAGATATTTCTTTAAAAATTAAATTCCATTCTTTCTTTCTTATTTCACATAGCCACCACATATGTAAATACGTCCCCTTCTCTTTTTTACACCTCCAACATAATGTTGACACACTTTTATCTATTATATTCATTTTAACCGGTGTTAGATACCACCTCCATATTACTTTATAACCATTTTGTACCTCGCTCTTCCTAAGAAACTCTTGTCTTTACAAATTGATCAACAGCTGAACTGCCTTCTTTGATCAGCATGACCTAGCTGTGACATGATGGGAACTGTAGTCAACACAGACCGTCATAAACAGTATTTGTTCACATTAGGAGGGCACTAGAATGTTGAAAGCAGATATACACACAGCTTTTTCAGCCTCCCATTTTAGCTTTCCAGATGTGACCCCCTGCATCACAGGGCAGTGAATTGAGGGTGAGTGTATTCCTGGTTTTAGTCCAAACTTTAAAGGAGCTGTTCAAGAGGATGAGCCTATTTTGGAGATGAGATGCAGCATCCTTAATAGCTTCTGTAAAGTTTGGACTAAAACTCAGAGTGGATTTGCTGCCCCTAGGACATCACAGTCATCAGCTTCCACCAGTTTCCAAACTCAGGCAATTCAACATGGAGATCACACATCACCTCGGACAGATGCTTTGCATGATACAAACATACATCTCCTTACTGGAGGTCTGTTTGCAACCTCACTTGCTGTCTGTAGTTTGTCTGGGAGGGGCTTTTCTGGGCTGGGGTGATTGTCTATCCATCATCAACCAACTGTTCCTTCTAGCTTTCAGTTCGAAAAGAGTCCTTCCTCTCTGCTGAGAGTTCTTTGAGTAAAGAAAGCAGCATGCACAAGTATGTAATTACAGGTAACTGTAAGTAAAGTTTTTTTTTAATTCTTTCTCCTACAAATGTCTCAGAGCGACTTATCGGAACTTTAAGTGCTAGTTGATGAGAAAGGGGTGGCTATCTGGGGAACATGCCGCTATTCTCCTCTGTAGTGCTACTGTATAGCAAAAAAAGGAATTTTTACCAGAAACTTTGCAACACTCATAGTGTGGACTTACCCCATTTCACTGTTAGTGGATAGGCTGGCCAGCGCCGAGCCACAACTTTGGGAAGAGCAACTAATACATGCACATGCATGCAAAGCGTGACTTACAGAAATGCCTCTTTCCTTTCCCTCTCCTGGCTGCCTGGGAATACGGCGCACCTGGGCTAGGCCTCCACTGAGTGGATGGGAGTTCCAGAAAACTGGGAGAGGGTTTTGCCGGGCACAGCAGCTTAAAAGAAGAGGGAGCGGGGACTTCACTGTCTTCCCCTGTGGAAAGAATGAGAGACAAATGAAAGGCGCACGGTGATATTTTTTTTCACTGATGCCTATGCTTACGTGGGCACTTTTTTGAAGCCAGGGCCCTCCCGGATCCCTCCCTCCACGAACTATCACGAACCCCCCGCCCCCCAAAAAAAACCAACTGGTTTATCGTTCGTTTTTCGGGTTCATGCCGAGGTCAGCTGAGTGGCGGGCACACGGGCACGGGCAACAGGCCCAGCTTCCATGCCAAGAGCCAGGCCTGCTGCCTTTCAGGATGGCGGTGGAGGTGGTAAGAGTTGGCTCCAAGTCAAGGTAAGGAGGGGGCAGGGGTGGGCATCCCGTTTGACCAAAACAAAATCAAGTGCCAAGGGGGGAAAGGTTCAGTACTTGGTTTTGTTTCAGCAAAATGGGATCTCCGAACTGAACCACAAAACCAGCCCAGTTCGTGTTTTGTTTTGTTTTGTTTTCCTGGTTCATGGTTCAGCTCATGCCCATCTCTACTGAAGTACAAAGCAATAACACGGTCCTCACTGGAGAGTAAGTTTAGAAATTAAATGCTAGGGTGGTGTGATAGGTTAGAAATGCCTGCTTCCCGGTTCACGCAGAATATTCTTTCAGCTGGTTAGTCGTGGTCTAAAAAACGGATTACTCTGGCCAAGTCACCAGTAGACATTTCCATGCACTCCCTATAAATCACAGTTGATTTGCAGAGTAAGTTAAACAGAGTGGGATCCTCTCATCCTCCCACCAAAGTTCTGGCCTGCAATTCCAACCAGCCCCACATAGCCTGGCCAGCGGTAGTGAAGGGGTTGTGAGTGTTATAATTCAAAGGAAATGGTAGGCCAAAGGGTTCCCACCCCTAGAATAAAGAAACTCATATCAACAGATTCATAGGTAACGCATTTTAGTGCATTCATACGAAAGGTATCTCCTGTGGCATGAAAATGACCTATGAATGTGGTGATTTCAGACACACAAAAAAGGAGACACAAAAATGCTGTGGGTACCTTAAAGTCTAACTGCTATATTTCAGTTTCATCTTTTGTGGGTCAAGTCCGCATCTTCAGACCTAAGAGTGAGACTATATTATAGGACGGTCACTCTTACCTCTGAGGATGCGGACTCGACCCACAAAATATCACACTGAAATATGCAACAGGACAGTGATCCCAAGCACACCAGCAAATCTACAACAGAATGGCTGACAAAAAAAAGAATCAAGGTGTTGCAACAGCCCAGTCAAAGTCCAGACCTCAGCCCGCCTGAAATGCTGTGGCGGGGCCTTAAGAGAGTCGTGCATAAACAAATGCCTGCAAACCTCAATGAACCGACGCAACATTGTAAAGAAGAGTGGGCCAAAATTCTTTGTATTGCAAGTTTGTATTTACCCAATTTTCAGAACTGCTAAAGACCAGATCATTTTTATTATGTCCTGATACGTAGAATTCAAAGAGGGTGCAGTTTCTTTTGCACATGACTGTATTAGCACATGAAATGCAGAAATACTTGGGTGATCACATTTATTTTCCTACTAGAAAAGAGGGCCTTGCTAATTCATGCATGCGAAACTGCTTTTAAAGCCACAGCTGCTGTAGTTGGTATGAAACTTCTCATGAAAGCAAAAGATCTTATTACAGGTGGCAAAACAGCTAAATAAGGATAGTAAGGATAAAAATACCTACGTGGGACTTGTGAGGACCTTCTTTGGGTACCTGAAACATATAAGATGGCAATTCTGATTAATATTAAGATGATCCCACTCTTACTAAGGCAGCTGAGTTGCTCTTTCAATGGATTTGTTAAATATTCTGCTGTATTCAAGACGGCTTTCACGGCTGGGATCCGATGGTTGTTGGAAGTTTTTCAGGCTGTTTGGCCGTGTTCTGGAGGTTTTTCTTCCTAACGTTTCGCCAGTCTCTGTGGCCAGCACCTTCAGAGGACAGGAGTTAGGACTCTGTCTGTGTTCTGGTGTAGTGTGTGGGATAGTTGAGTATTTGTAGCTGTGGGATCAGCTTTTTGTCCTTTTCAGGAGATTGGGTGATTATGGTGATCAGGGTGTTTTTTGTTATGGGTGAACTGTTGTGATAAGGGGGAGATGATCCGTCACTGCAATTGATGGGTGTCGATAGCTAGTCTTTTGTGTGCAGTGATCACCGGTCCTTGTGGCTGGGTAGAGTTTGTTGACCTTTTTGCAGGCTTTGTTGAGTTTTAGACTTTCTTCTTCTTTGCTGAAGCTGTACTGGTGTTTGTGGATTTCAATGGCTTCCCTGTGTAGTTGCTGCATAATGGTTGCTGGTGTTGTCCAGTACTTCAGTATTTTGAAATAGAATTTCATCGTCCAGCTTGTTTCTGGGCATGTTCAGCTACTGCTGATTTTTCCGGTTGTTTTAGTCTGCAGTGTCTTTCATGTTCTTTGATTCTGGTGTGGATGGTGCGTTTTGTGGTCCCAATATATACCTGGCCACAACTGCAAGGTATCCGGTATACTCCTGCAGTGGTGAGGGGTTCTCTTTTGTCCTTTGCTGACCGTAACATTTGTTGTATTTTTGTGGTGGGCCTAAATACTGTTTGTTGGTTGTGTTTTTTTCAAAAGTTTCCCCATGCGGTCCGTGACTCCTTTGATGTATGGCAGAAATACTTTATTTGTGGGTGGGTGTTTTTCTTCTTCAGTTCGGTATTGTTGTCTCGGTTTGATGGCTCTTGTGATTTTATTTTTGGAATAGCCATTTGCCTGTAGGGCCCAATTCAGATGGTTGAGTTTGGTGCTGTGAAATTGAAACTGTGAAGCTACAAATACTCAACTATCCCACACACTACACCAGAACACAGACAGAGTTCTGACTCCTGTCCTCTGAAGATGCCGGCCACAGAGACTGGCGAAACGTTAGGAAGAAAAACCTCCAGAAGACGGCCAAACAGCCCGAAAAACCTACAACAACCATTCTAACTGCTGTTTCTCCTGTTCTGTTCCTGGTGTTGGTTCTCAGTGAGGAAGATATAAAAATAAGGTGTTTCTGTACTAAACTCTAGCATGTTGTATCATTCAGTTCAGGGGTCATCAACCCCCGGTCCGCGACCCGCTGCCGGTCCGTGGGCTTGCCGGAACTGGGCCGCGGATACGGATCTCCACCACCACCCCGCACATGTGGTGGGCGTGTCACGCTTGTGCGGTGGGCATGTCACGCTCACACAGTGGGCGTGTTGTGCCTGCGGGGGCATGACACGCCCACCGCGCAAGCGCGGGGGTTCCCCCGCCCCCCTCGCGCATGGAGCTCACTCTCCCCAACCGGTCTGTGGCCCCAGAAAGGTTGGGGACCGCTGATTTAGTTGTTTTCTAGTTTTAAAAAGATCCTACAATAAAATAGTTATTTTTAAAATTTTAAAACTTTACTAGCAATTTAAATTTAAAACTTTACTAGCAACTCTTCTTTGCCTTAATGCTATAATGTAAGTAATCACTTTTAAAGAGAACTTTCCAAGCTGTATGATCTGTAGTCTCAACCTGCTGCACAACTTTGCACCCCAACACAAAGGAGCTTCAGAATTTTTTCCCTTTAAGGTTTATTTAGAGATACAGTACAGCCCAAATGAGCACAAAACATTGTAATACCAAAGTATTGAAGGGGAATCTGTTACTGTTTGAGGATGAGACGTTTGGCGCCGTCTCTGCAAAGCAAGAGGCTGATGTTGTGGATAGAGACCGTAAAAGTTTGTTACTAAATAAAGATGTTTTATTGGAAAAAAACTGAAGCATCAAGAGTCATCTTCGCACCACGATGTTGCACAAAGAGGAAAAGGGGCTGACTGGGATCACAGCATCTTGTCGTTGAGTCATACAATCATGGAAATTGAGGAAAACCCATAGTCTTTGGGTTTTCCTCCATTTCTCCCAGACTAAGGTCCTTCAAATAATCTAGGGCATAGTTGGCCAAAGCAAGGTTATCTCCTGAAGCCGTGAATCCCCCATATGCCTTGACACTAGTCTCCACGTGTCCCCAACCAGGGGTGCCTGACCAGTCTTCCAGCTCATTTTTCCTTCTTGTCTCATCCTCCTCCTTTGGCTTCTTTATATCCGTGCTCCTGGAGAATGTCCGGGGAAGAGAGTCCAGTCTGTACCCACCAAGTAGCCCCGGGAGGGATCCCGTGAAGACCAGCAGGACATGGAAGCAGACTCTCTCTGAAGTCACCTACTCACAGCCATGCATCTCTTTTCTTACAAATTGTCATGAATTTTAATTAATGTATCACAAGTAAAGCGAGAGCCTTAATTGTATACTGTTTTTGTACAGATTTCAACTGAATTTTATATTAAAAGTGTTCATAGTTCTGTGACTATTCAGATCTTTCTGCATGCACATATATTTAATTTGTTTTCTTACTGTGAGTTCTGTTGTTGATAATGAGTAAGTGGGGACTTCAGTACGAGTCTTTTAAATACTTGGTACTCATCTTTATTGGGAGAAAGGCAGAATGTAACTAAAAATCAGTGAACAAATTATCTACTTTTTCAAACTTTTTGGCTCATAAGCTGTGAGGCTAACATTTCTCGGCAACACAAGAGAAATCAAAAGCAGTAAGGAAGCTATGCAGGTCATCTCCTCAAGCCCAATTCTAGAAGAATTTTCAGGTGGATTGTGTTCCAGTCTATAAAAGCTTTCTTTCTATTCACCTAGAGAATTCCTGCTTCCCACGGGTGACCATGCACGTTGCTTTTTAGTGGCATTTTTTTTGTTTTTACTTTTACTTTTTTCTTTTAACCATTGGAGGCCACGAGTTGCCTAGCTCTGACTTAATAATGATTAGCTCACGTTAGCTTGTATGTGGGGGGGGAAATTGTCAGATGGGGCATCCAACATACTTCTCCGATGCTGTTTCTCATCTTGGGGGTTCACATCTGGCTCCATCTGAACAAGCCCGGGACGGATTCCTAGCAAAGGAGAGAGAAAAGCAATGATTAATCCATGGGGAGATTTTTAGGAGTATCCTTTGGGGTGACTGAAAAATAAAAACCTAAGACGAGAAAGTAACTCCCCTTGGATAGGCACTGGAGGGAGAGATTTATGTTTCTTATTTAGGGCCAAGGAGATCTTCCGCTGTCTTTCTGGTTTCATATTGCTGTGGTTAGGAATAAATGAAAGATTAGAGCAGATTTCCCCCGTGTATAAGCTTGTCCAGGCGGACGGGGGCCCAAAACCAATGTGGCCAGACGGCTTTCGGGGCATCCCAGTGTGGCCAAATGTCCCGCTGGTCCCTGAGGGAAAGGGTTTGGTGATCCCCCCCTGATCCCTCTTCCCTTTGGGGGTGAGCTGCTACTGTTGCCCTTTATGGTTCTCAGCTTTTGATAGCTCACCTCACCAAAATACCTGCTATATTTTAATGTGAGCCTTCGTAGACAAGCAGTGGGTCTTTTAAGGCGCCACGTTTTTGTCTTCTTTCAATTTTTTTTAATGTTTATTTCTTTGTTTTTTTACAGGGCCACAACGTTAGGTCTTCATTTATTTCTTTCTTTCTTTATTTGACTTTGGCTTTTGCCCTGATAGGCCAAGCACAGATGAACAGGCCTACCTCTTCTGAAGGTATTTATTTATTTATTTATTTATTTATTTATTTTTAAGGAAATGGAGGCCAAGCCCTTCCCACAGGACCTAAAAGCTAAATATTATCAATATTATCCATACTTTCAGACTCCCTGCAATTGCCAACGCGGTAAGTATGTTTGTGAAAGACAAAATATAGGTATTTATTCAAATATGTATTTCACAGAAGGAGGTGGCCTTCCATATCCCGCCCGCAACGCTTTTATGAACCAGCAGCGTGAGAACTACAGACTGGGCGTGAGCGAGACTTCAATTCCCAGGATGCCCCTGGGACGAGAGCGAGAGGGACAAGACGACACAAATCCCCCAACTCGCCTCTAGGGTGCGCCTGGTCGTGGTCGGAGCGCGGCAAATGCGGCAGCGACCGCCGGTGGGAGGGGTCCATCCGGCCACCCAACCGCTCCCTCGGCACGCCGCGCGCACGCGCTCTTTCAAGAACTAACCCCCGCCTCCCCCGCAAGGCCGGTCCGCGTTGGCTTTTGCCCATGCGCGTCCCAGGAGGTACTGCGCGTGCGCAGACGAAAGGAGGAGAGGAAAAAGCGTGGCCCGTTGGCCGCTCAACGCACCTTGGTTCGAAGCGCCGTGGGGGCGGGGTCCAGCTCGCAGGGCTCGCGTTTCCATTGGCTGGGGTTCCAGTATTCAGGCCGCTGATTGGAAGGCTATCCGTACCGGTGGGTTCGGTTGTCCCAAAGGCGGTGAAGCGGCGTTCCTTTTTCTCCGCCCCTTCTCTCCGTCGCCTCCAGAAGGTTCCGTGCCGGGTCGCCTGCCGCCTCGAAGATGCTGGGCCAGCGCCCCGTCCTCGTGCTCAGTGAGTCTGAGGGGAAAGGGGGATGGGAGGAGGAGGAGGGGGAGGGGAGGGAGAAGCCCCTCGGCGACCCCGCCCTTAATGAGCGGCCTCGCACGAGGGGGGGCGGCGGCGGCGGCGGCGGCTTCACTCCTTGATGGCCTCCCCCCCAAAGTGGGGGCCCCTCCTGGGGGCGGCCCTTCCCGCCACACAGACGAGCCCTGAGAGGCCTTGGTCCACCGTGGCTTTCGATCCCTATATATTTATTTTTTATTTATTTTATTTATTAAATTTATATCCCGCCCATTTAGACAACGTCTACTCTATATAAGAGTGTCTGTGTATCTATCTATCTATTTATCTATATATGAGTATATATATCTATACACACACACACACATATTATATATACACACACACACACATATATATTATAGATATACATACACACATATACACATACATACACACACATATATATATATTATATACACACACACATATTATACATACACACACATATATTATATATACACATACATACACACACATATATATTATATACACACACACACATATACATACACACACATATTATATATACACATACATACACACATATATTATATACACACATACACACACATATATACACATACACACACATATATATTATATATACACATACATACACACATATATTATACATACACACATATATTATATATACACACACATATATACACATACACACACATATATATTATATATACACATACATACACACACATATATGTATATATTCATATATATGTGTGTATAAAAGTATATATGTGTAAGTATGTATATAGATATATGTATAAGGATATATATGAACCCACACTCGCACATATATATCGGTTAATGATGTAAAGCCACCTTTATAGACTCGAGCCTCTAATTTCCCCTCATATTCTTGTTCTTCTTTTCTTTTAAATATATCTACAAAGAATCTCTTGGGGAGAGTGCCCCCCCCTTCCACCCCCTGGCCTTTTCCTGCTTTATTGATTGAATTGAAGCCCCGTCTAAACTTCCAGGATTCCCTGCTTTTTTAAATTTCCTAGACTTCAAATTGTGTATTGGGAAGTTGCCTGTTTTCCATTAACAACACCCCCCCACCCCCGTCGTCCATACCTTTCCTATCAGATAGATCCCCAAAAGTGGCGTTGGTATTGCTCTCAATTCCTTGATTCGTGAACCCTTTGTATGTTTACACCCTGGAGGTGTATGTTGAGTGTTTCTTTTATCACTGACCCAGCTCCCAAAATTCCCTGCTTCATTCAAGAAACCTTGTGAATTTTAGTAGTGTTCTTTATATATTGTTTCTGTTACTTTTTCCCACTATATATTCCCTATACTTCCCATATATATGTACTCTCCCAGGCAGCTGCAGCCTTGTCTGCATGTCATACTGAGCGAAATTAGAAAGTGAGTTTCTTGTATTGTATCCTATTGCTTTGTGTCTTTTGTTCCCTCTGCTAAATTGAGGTTCAGGTCTCCTCTCCACTATACAGTTTTCATTTGAAGAATTTTCCTGTTTTATTTTGTCCTCTGCCTTTGGAGTTGTGTTGATTTCTTTCTTTTTTTCCTTCTTAAAAGAAGAATCAGATTAAGCTGTGATAGACATGTGGATTTAAGGGTGATGGATAGAGTAGAAGAAGCCACCTAAAAAGGGTGTGTATCTCTACTACAGAAACCCACATTATGCAGCAGAGTACAGGTTGCAGAGATGTTCGTGTGGAAAATCTGAAATAGGGAGCAGAGTGCCTGGACTGTATTTCTTGGAGGATAGTTCCTCCAGTTGACTTTCTGTTGAGCGCAAAGATGCAGTAAAATAAATATGATCTCACAAAATTGATAGTCAATAGAAATTATGTTTCTTTAGATTCCCAAAGATCCAAATGAGATAAGAACATACATGTTGAAGAACAAATAATCTAGTGATAGCCCTTTTCTTGACTGGTATAATAGCTGGTCTATTCTTCCTTGTAGCCTGCTTTGTTAAGGTCCTCTTTGGTTGCAGGTATGGTTGCAAAATGGGAGACGTGTGCAAGAGATTCAAGTAAAAGAAGCTGGATTTTTATAAGTGTTAGATTAAATTCTAAATATTGTTCATTTTTATGTTTTTTTTAGGTCAGAACACAAAGCGGGAGTCTGGAAGAAAAGTCCAATCTGGCAACATTAATGCAGCTAAGGTATAATTTACTGGAAAATGCAATGAGAAAGAGTTACTGCATGTCTGATGTCTGGAGGACTCCTCAGAACATGAGAGATGTGTAGAAGTGCAAACTTGTGCTGCAAAAAAGTGGCTCCTAACATACTCTGAGGCAATGTAACGTAGCGGATAGAATCTTGGGATGGAAGCAAAAAGATCTGAGTTCAAATCTCTCCTTAGCAGTAGTCTTTGACCAATTTATCTTTTTCCCCCCAATTTGATCTGTTCTTGGGAGTTGTTTGAATGGTAAAATAGAATGTATATGTCCTGTCTTGAGGTTACTGGAGGAAGTGACAGAAATAATTTATTAGTAAGAGGTACCGGTACAGTGAGTGTGGTAAGAAACTTCTGGTTGCTCACTTTGTAGTAATTCTGTAATCCCATAGAGCACTAGGTAAAATTCATGGGTTACTTAAATGAACTAGAAACCAGACTGTACCCTGAATGTTCACTGCAGTGCAGGGCTTATCCAATATCACTGGATAAATTCTCATTTAAAGCAGAAATTCAGTGTTCATCAGAGCATGAAGGATTCAAAGCACAAAGTTCACCTGTATGCCTGCTTTTCATAGAGAATATGGTTGTAACCCTGTGTCTTTGCTATTCTGCTTCCCTAGCAAGACCCAGGCAGAATACTAATAAATATAGCAGGAAATGTTATTCTGTAAACTTCATCCCAGAATATGTTGTTATTGTAGTTAAATGTTTACAAAGCACCAATACTTTTCTAGGTATACATAAATTAAAAAACACGAGACAGACCCTGCCAAGAAATTCGCCATTGAATATAGATGACATAAAAAAGGAAAAGGAATAGAGAGGAGAGAGGAATGGAAGAACTGCAGTAGCTTTCTTCATTGACCAATGGACAGTTGTCACCCTTGTTGAAATTTGCATCTTGGGAGGCAGAGAATGTAGCTTTTCAGAATAAACAATACTTTTATGTGAATAGTTCCATTAGTTCCATTATCATACTGCTCTAACAGTCAGGAAATTTTTTTTAACTTTTAGAGCAATACAACAATGGAACCAATGACCTCAGGTGGTGGTGAGCGCTCCAATGCTGGAGGCATTCAAGAGAAAATTGGATAGCCACGTGTCAGATCTGCTTTGATTTGGATTCCTGCATTGAGCAGGGGGTTGGGCTCAGTGGCTTTATAGGCCCCTTCCAGCTCAATTATTCTATGTTCCTATGAATAGACCTGGGATGTCATTTTTAAGGTGTTACACTATCTGTGCTCCCTAGCCTTTTACTGTTCCACCAGTTGAATGTCTTACTGGATTTCCATCTGGTTCAAAAACAAAACAAGGAACTAATAAAATTGTCATTCTTTAAGGAAGACTAGACGTACCCATTTCTTCAGTTTGGTAATTAGTGTTGGCAATATTTATGCATCAATGAGATAATGCATAGCAAGGGAAGAACTGCCAAATACTCGTGCTGTAGGATGAAGCCTATCTGATGTGTTGTATTAACTGCAGTCCAAGGTTAATATTAAATGCAGCCATATTTCGAGGATGAGAGGGTTGAAAAAAATGTTACTATTCAGATCTTGGCAAACACTACTTGAGAACGACCGTCCATATCCCAAGGTCATGTGGAAGCTGCACTCATCAGTACACACCAAACTATAAGAAGAAAGCACCCAGCTTATCACTGATCTTTTTTTTTTTTTTTTTTTTTTTTGCACTAGAAAAAATGAGTAATATTGACTCATGGTTAATTGAGAGCTGTCTCAG
Organism: Intellagama lesueurii; assembly: GCA_037013535.1. NCBI lineage: Eukaryota > Metazoa > Chordata > Lepidosauria > Squamata > Agamidae > Intellagama > Intellagama lesueurii. Next base: position 1,659,277 of record JBAJHW010000021.1, read on the forward strand.
AATTCTTCAGTTCATTTTTTTCCTGTTGCTCTTTGATGTTCCATTCCAGATGAAAGGGCCCTCCCTGTTGCAAATGCTGGGTTTTCTGAATTATCATGTTATTTGTTTTTTTATTTGAGTTTGCAGAAACTAGAATTATAAGCAATTAATTAGTTAACCAAGCAGTCAGATTGCCTGTGTATCCCACCAATAAGAATGCAAGGACCCTATATTCTGTTTGTTTGTTCCCAAATCGAACACTGATGGCACACTAGCAACAACTACCCTGTTTCCCCGAAAATAAGACCTAACCTGAAAATAAGACCTAGTATGATTTTTCAGGATGCTCGTAATATAAGCCCTACCCCAAAAATAAGCCCCAGTTAAGTGAAACCTCGTCCTCCACCATTGTGCAGCAACCAGAAGAAGATGACATGACTGTATTTGAATCAATGTAGATTGTTGTCCATGAACAAAATAAAACATCCCCTGAAAATAAGCCCTAATTTTTGGAGCAAAAATTAATATAAGACCCTGTCTTATTTTCGGGGAAACACGGTATGTAAAGGACAGAACAATAATAAAACTTTGCAGCCAGTACTTGATTCACGGCCCTCAAGAACTGGAGGTAAGATGATTTCCCAGCCTAACATGTAGTAGCTCATGGGAAAAGCCCCAACGCCTGTATCTGTCCTGTGAATTTCGTAATGGTTTCAGTCCCTGACTGAACATTTCTGTGCACCTGATCTGCACCTGAAAGAAACCATCAGTTTGCCTGCTCCCTTTTTTGGTTTTATATGCAATTGGCTTTATAGCCATAGTCTTCAGGAACTAATGGGATCTTTCAGCTTACCCCTTTCCATGCATGAACTGAATGGAAACCGAGACCGTTGCTCATAGCGTAATCTAGTAGATTATTTTTCAGCTAGTGGATTTCATTTCATGTCAGGGGCATCAGTAGCATCATTGCCATTTGGCTTTTGCATGAGATTTTCTTCCACCTATATGAAGACAGAAAATAAAAGTTGAAGCTGTGTGCAAAAGAGGGTGAATAAATACTGTGCAAAGCATGATGAGGCCCTTGGCATGCCTTCTGTACCGTTGCCAAAGGGCCTTGGCCTGTCCTTTTCGTACAGGAGAAGGGTGTCCTCAAGAAATGGGTTGCTCCTCCCATTCACCTCAATAGACAGCACCGAATGGCCAATATCTTTAGAAGTTACCACCTCCTCTCGTGGGAGGGGCAACTCCATCTTTCAGTTCTAGTTCCTGTCTTCGCCTCAATAGGCAACTTGTTTTTTCTGTCTCCCTAACTTGCTCCTTTCTCCTAGTGTCTTAAGAACGAAAACCCTTACTCTTCTACTGGAATTTTCTTCTATCCATTCACCCTTCCTCTTGAGATTTTGGACTGGGATGAGAGAAACATACATATACTATATGTTTCTAGCCAAATTCATGGTCTAGTTGTGTTCATAGAAGCTACACTATTTTTCCTTTTGATAACTTCCTTTTGAGTTTGAATTAACTCAAATGAATGCAGGGTTGCATCTTACATGATATTTCTCAAAGTCAAAGCATAGGTTTCTTACCTCTTTTCTTAGCTTTTCATCATCATCATCTTAGAATTGCAGAGCTGGAAGGGACCCTCTGGATCGAGTCCAGCCCCTGTCAAGGAGGCCCAGGGGGGAATCGAACTCCCGACCTCTGACACCTAAACCACTGAGCTATCTAGTAGTAGTTCTTTCGATAATCATATTGCCTTGTGATTCTTTTTTCAGACCATTGCTGACGTTATCAGAACATGCTTAGGTCCAAGGGCAATGATGAAGGTGAGAGAATTCTCTTCCTTTATGGCTCCAATCATTCAACTGGATCGATTTGTGTTTGTGCTGCCTTTTGTGGATGTTAAAGATAAATGTTCCTCAATCCTTGCAGATGCTGTTGGACCCCATGGGAGGGATCGTCATGACCAACGATGGCAATGCTATTCTTAGAGAAGTAAGTTGCCTTAATGCTTGGCTCCGACTTCTTGGTGTTGTAGTACCTGGCCAAAAAAAGGAAGGATGGGTTGAAGAACAAATTTTAAATGGCAGCATGTCCTTTTAGAGAACGTTCAGTTGGAAAGGCTGTGGTAGGGTTTGGCAGTTTCTGTCACCTTCAGCTCTCAGTCGTGATTACCAGGCTGTAAACAGGCAGGGCAGGATGCAGTACAAACTACAGAGTTAGGTTTATCACATAAATCTCTTAAGTAGTTCTTCCGCAGAGACAGAGAATGTATTGCTGTTGCCATTTCACACTTTTGCAATTAGAAGCATGAATTCTTTGTGAAGGTTCTCATTTATGCAGTGTGTTTAAGTCCCATGCTTCCCGGGCCCATGGGCCACTCCCGTAAGGTTCTCCCTGAATCATGTGCCTCCCTGGGGTAGATCTATAGCTGCTCCTTATCGTTGGCTTTAATCCCATTTCACTTCTATGTGGGTTCGCTTCAAGGCTTAAAGCAGTCCACGAAGTTTTACTCACGCTCTCTGGAAACAGGCGTGCTCCAAGATGTGTGCATCTAACCTAACTTTCTGCTTCCCAGATTCAGGTCCAGCACCCAGCTGCCAAATCCATGATTGAAATCAGCCGCACTCAGGATGAAGAAGTGGGAGATGGGACCACATCTGTTATTATTCTTGGTAAGAACGTCCACAGATACACACGAGAGACAGTGTAAATGGTAGAGGCACGTGGATGCATTATATGGAAAGAAATATTTCTTGTGTTTGTATCTCTGTAAGAAAACAAGAATAATTAAAATGATCGCCTCATTTGGGCCGTTTTAGGGTGGGAGACCAAACATGTCCGAACGTGTTAGGGAACCTACTGTTAGAATGGGTTGGGCAGTATGGGGGCTGGAGACAGCGTATAGCACCCAACCTCCAAAAAAAATAGGCCCCCAAAAGGAAAAACACCTCCAAGAGTAACAATTTGCCCCAAGACATAATGCCCTGTATTATTTTGCCCTGAAAAAAAAAAAGAGTTAAGAAACTTGAAGTGGAAATCCAGCTTCTTCTAGCTTTCTTTGGATAGGTGTGTCTGCATGTGTCCAACCAATAATATATCATACAGGCAGAAAATTGATCCTGGGCCCCACAGAGTTGACCCACCCTTGTTTAAATGGGTCTGGACTAGAGCATGTTAGGGCCCTTTCTTGTTCATTTCTGTGGCACGTGGTTCAGGAGACTCTTCTAGGCTGTGTGAAGGGGTGTGTGTGTGTTTATTTGTGCATGCGAGATTGATACTACATCTAGAGCATTGCAGTATAGGCACTTGTATATCAAGTAAAACCAATTTAATTTAATGAGGAGTTGCTTGTGCCAGTATGAACTATTTCTCAGTGAAAATATCATGATGCTTCATGTGACAGAATGAGAACAGATACTGACCGTTTCTCTACTGTCATACTTTTGGCCAGTGGGGCTGCCAAAAAACATCCTTTATTCCACTGAATGCACACAGTGGCTGATGGTGCCTCTGTTTCTGGGTAGCTGGCAGGAATGACTGGGGAGGAGGAGAGAGAAGACAGGGCTCAAGGTTGCTGAAAGATGCTGTCTAGTTTGCATAAATGTTTGCCTTGTTTGTGGATATGTGGATGACACCTTCAGGAATGCCCATGGTCCAATCCTTGGTTTGCTTTTCAGCTGGAGAGATGTTGTCAGTAGCAGAGCATTTCTTGGAGCAGCAGATGCACCCGACTGTGATCATTAGTGCCTACCGGAAGGCTCTCGATGACATGATCGGTGCTCTGAAAAAAATCAGGTGAGCTGAATGATGGGAACTAGAAAGGTACATGGTGTGTGTGAAGATAATTGGTGGGTACCCGCCTTGAAATTGCGACCTACACCAAGCACAGCAGTGGCCTAGTTGTCATACATGTACGTACAAGCCCACATTTTATCCCAGTCTCTCTTCCTTTTGAGTGGAAGTTCCTATATCAGTGGTTGATGACATTCCTTCTGTAAGGGAGGTCTTAAGGTTGATGCCATCTCCAGATAAAGGAGATGAAAGGCCTTAAAGAACTGCTGCCCGGCAGAGCACTGGGATACATGAAGAAGTTCATATGTCTTCAATAGTAATGTGATACAGATCAAAATCAATGTGGACCCTGACACCACAACATTTGCAGCTCTTTGAAGAGACTACAGACTTCAAACAAGTTGATCAGTGAACACATAAAACTAGTTACCCAGCATCTCCAGGGGAAGACTTTGTAAAGGCTAAAACGATAGAGTGGTGCGGAAACTAAAAGGCTGAGTTTTGATTTAGTATTAGGGTTCCTGGACTGTAGCTCACTCAAGTAGGGTACATTCACAGATAAAACTTGCAAGTTATTAAGGTGCTGCAAGAATCTTTGTCATTTATGTTGCTATTGAGTCATATGAAGGTAAGAGTGGGTGGTGCCTTTTATTGGACCACTAAAAAAAAAACCAAACAAAATTGCAAGCTTTCATGGAGAAAATTCCACTTCTTTCAGACTGAGCCCAATCCTTTCCTGGGTAGACGAGGGTCCAAAAATTGATGGTACGTTTCTGTGAGGGTTGATACTTGAGGCTATGGTCTCAAGCATCCCGTCAGCATGGTTTGGAATTTTTACACCCCTCTTTTAGGACCAAAAGGTTGCCAGTGACTCTTTGATTCCCCCATCTCCAAACCACTCACATTGCTTGCTTCGAAACAAAAGTTTTCTTTTGGCTGTGGGGTGGAGAGAACACCTCTCCTTGTTCTTTCTAGATTCATATAGACACTCCCTTGAAAAATTCATGAGAGCTAAATCACCTTGTACTGAGCCATTAGGATTGTGTGTAGGGGTCTGCTATATGTTTTTTTCCTCGGTTGCAGTCTTTTTGCTTGTTTTCTGCAGCACTCCAGTCGACATTAACAACCGTGAAGCCATGCTCAAAATCATCAAGAGTGCCATTGGCACCAAGGCGATAAGCCGCTGGTCGGACCTGGCCTGCAGCATTGCACTTGATGCAGTCAAGACTGTGGAGTTTGAAGAGAATGGCAGGAAGGAAATTGACATCAAGAAATATGCCAAAGTAGAAAAGGTACAAAGGTGGAAAAAAAAAAACATTTCTGGAACTAGAGTGGGTTTTTTAAAACGTGGAGAAAAAGAATGAAGTCTCTTAGAAAGGGCAGCCATCTTATGCTGCTGAAGCAAGAACTGTAGAAAAGTAAAGTATGTTAATCTTGATGAGCCAGTACTTGTTTTCAGCATAGGGGTGTCATTGCTTAAATTTGAATTGTAGATTAGGACAAAGAACAAAGCGCATTTACCATAAGCACAAAGGAAAAGTTGTCAGAAACAGAAGCGGGATTCCTATTGCAGCTTTACACCTCTATAACATAACCAGAGTAAATCTAGGCAACAAATCTCTGCAAGTTAAACAGTCACCATGAACATGTGTTGTTGCATGCCCAGTCACATGACTCGGAGCGCAATGGAAAATCCTTGTGTTAACTTGTGGCAGTTCACTACCGTGATTTACGCCAGTTGTATTACGCCAGCAAGTAGCTAAAAGGATTTTGGCCACAACAAGGTGACAGTAATGTTTTTACAGCTTTAGAGAGGTCTTCTTTTCCTGTGGCCGGTAGTAGGCAGTTTTTATGCAGATTTCTGCTCACTGCTCCATTCCAATAACCAAGCTGGCTGAATGATAGCTATTACCCCCCTTTTCTCCGTGCAGCATGTGATTTATATGCAGATTCATTTTCTATCTTTGTGAGCTGCCCTTCAGAGCATAGGGCTGGGAAAAGCCATCATAGGGAGCGGTCGAAGGAGATACTGCTCGTCCCGCTGCAACAATCGTTTGACTTACTAAAAGTCAGCAACACTGGAATCATCACTAGACGACAGCTTCGTGTATTCTTACCAGTCTATCCTGCACACATTAACCTTGACAGATTTCAGAAGCTAAGAAGGGTCAGGCCTGCTTAGTGCTTGGAATGCATATGTGCTCAAAATACTTGGGATTTCCAGTTAGGACGAGGGGATTCTGTCCACAATCCTAGACAGCTGCTACCAGTCAGAGTTGACAATTCTGGGCTAGGAGAATCAAAAGCCTGATGCAGTATAAAGCACATTTCTAGGTATTTTTTAGAAAGAGGGTTGCTTATTGAAAGAGATTTCAATAATCCCACTCCTGGTCCGATGACGTATGCAAGTCAAAGGTGCTTTCACATCTGTTGGGGTCTGGCCCCCTTTGCTCCTCTGAAATCTGGGGCGTATATGTCATGTGAGCTTTCAGACCCTTGCTGGTTGTCCTGGTTTAGCCTGCGCTACAAATCTCAAAGTTTGATTGTGTAAATCTCTGTGAGATACCAGTCTGGAAGCAAATTAGGTTTACCAGGTGGTATAGTTTTGCCACAAAATCTGAATGGCCCCTGTGTCTCTCTCCCCCCCCCCCCTTTCCCTCAGATTCCTGGTGGCTTTATTGAGGATTCCTGTGTCCTGCGTGGAGTCATGATCAATAAAGATATCACCCATCCACGAATGCGACGCACCATCAAGAACCCTCGTATTGTGTTGCTGGACTGCTCACTGGAGTACAAAAAAGGCGAGAGTCAGGTATATTGACTGGCAAGACTTCTCTCTTGTTTTGTGCTGAGGAATGAATGGGGTGGGTGGAACCTCAGTGCTTTCCACGTATCGGTTAGAATTCTGAATGATTCAACTGAGCAAAAGCTTTGCTTGTGATGATTACCAACCTTGTCTGTATTGTACGCTGCCGTTGGGTCGTTAACAATGCCTTACAGTGACTCTACTAGGGTTTTTCAGTTCTATGAGTTATTTAAGCAGCAGTTTTACTAGCGTAGTCCCCCGGTGAGTCTTTATGGCTGAGCAGGAGTTTGAACCCAAGTTTCCTGAGTAGTCGTCTGTTTTATCTACTGCACCACACTTGCTCTCACCGGTTTGGTTATTTGTAGTCAAATTCCCGAAATTAAAAACTCTCGAAAGCTGATGGATTTCTTTGTTTGCTATCCTCTTCATCGTATGCTTCCTTCCTTTGGAGGAGAAGTGTCATGTGACACCCCACCCACCCCCGAATCAGAGTGCTTTGTCTCTGCATATTATAAAATAAGTAATGACTAGTATCATGGGACAACCTACCTACAAGTCATTAATTTTGTTTTGGTATAAAGTTCTCTGTATTATACTCAGAACCATGTTTTGCATCCAAGCAATCTGAAATATATGGCCAGAAAAAATTGATTTTGTTACCCAATTTCTCTTTGCATATTTTTTGCTGTTCCATGTTAATTCAGTAATTCAGGAGGCAAGGTACTTGAAACTAGGGATATGTATGGGGAAATCTTTCATTTTTGTTTCATGTTGGGTTCTTTCAGAAGGTACCACCTTTGTTTTTCTAATTTTTGTGCATTAGTCTCTTTTGTTTAACGACCTCTTTTGGGTCATTTTAATTTTTTTTCCCCGTTTTGTGTTTTCCGGTGCTTGTCCTAAAAGTCCGAAAGAACCCATTAAAAGGGGATGCAAAAAAAGCACAGGCAAGACAGTAGAGAATAGATCTGCTCCAAAAGTAGGCAACAGTACGACCAGCCATCACCAGATAGATGCACCTGTAGCTTCACATGGTATGGAAACATAGACCCAAGTCAGTAGAAGAGAGGAAAGATCTGCATTTCTAATTCATAAAGAATGAAACCGGTTCTTAGAAATAGACTTCTGCCATAATCGGAATTTCCCAGTGAACGGTAAACTCCTGCAAAAGCCTTTTTGTTCTTTTCATGTAGACGGACATTGAGATTACTCGTGAGGAGGACTTTGCTCGCATCCTGCAGATGGAGGAGGAATTCGTTCAGCAGATGTGCGAGGACTTGATCAGAGTCAAACCAGATCTTATAATCACTGAAAAGGGCATTTCAGGTAAACAAAATGCATTTATTTCCTGGCAGATAATCTGGTGAAAATCTTTATTACACAGGACATGCAACTAAGCATTATTATTCAGAAACACCAGGCACAGTCAAAATTATAAAAACATTGACTGGTATTATATAACAGATACAAGTTTTAACCAAAACCTAAGCATCTGTTAAATATCGGAGTATGTATGCTATTCCTAATATTGCCGTTTTTTGTAGCTCTGATGGTGTGATTTCTGAGATCTGCAACGGCTTATAGTACTGTGTGAAGCATTGTTGTTGTTGTTGTTATTACTTTGAAAACACTCCAGACCTGGCTCAGCATTTCCTGATGAGAGCGAACATCACCGCTATCCGACGTTTGAGGAAAACTGACAACAATCGTATTGCAAGGTGAATGCACCCAGGTTTTCTACAGAATGAACTGGGAAACTTTTAAACGGAGTAGTAAGAACATATATTTTGACACTCCTAGCATGGGTTCTCTTCTCCAGTACTAAATCGTATGCATTTAGTCCTTGGAGTGTAGGAACTAACTTAGCCCCGGGGTACAGCACAACAGTAAAGGCCTATATGTCCTTTTTCACTCCCTTGTCTGTACTTGCTGGCTTTGGGTGAAGACTCAAGTATTTTCTTTGTTTTGAGACTGATATGGAGCCTCTCTCTAGGAAACAAGGGGGCCATATCAACTCTGGAAATTTCCCTTTGCTCCTTAGAATCATTGAATAATGGAGTTGGAAGGGGCTTATAAGGCTATTGGGTCCAACCCCCTGCTCAATGCAGGAATCCATATCAAAGCAGATCTGGCAGAGGGTTGTCCAATTTTCCCTTGAATCCCTCCCGTGTTGGAGCGCTCACCGCTTCCCGAGGTCATGGGTTCTGTTGTTGTACTGCTCTAACAGTTAAGAAGGTTCTCCTGCTATTCAGCCTAAATCTGGCTTCCTGGAGCTCGAGCCCATTAGTTCATGTCCTGCACTCTGGGATGACTGGAAACAGATGCTACCCCTCCTCTGTATGAACAATCTTTCAAGTATTTGAAAAGTGCTATTTTATCTACTCTGTCTTCTTTTTTCAAGGCTAAACATGCCCAGTTCAGTCTTTCCTCCTAGGGCTTGGTTTCCTGTCCCCTGATCATCTTTGTCTCCCTCCTCTGAACTTTTTCGGGTTTGCTGGTATCCTTCTTAAAATGCGGTTTCCAGAACTGGACACAGTACTCTATAGGAGACGACCTAACCAGTACTGAATAGAGGGGGACTAAAACCAGCTGTGAAGAGGAAGTGGCTTGTTAAAAGGATTAAACACTTCTTAAAATCACAGAGGAGAACATGGATAATTTATGGAGGACCCTTCACTGTCTGGAAGCCTGTCTGAAACAGGCCGTAGAAGACAAGGAGCAAATTTAGCAAGGCCCAGTCAGGAAGCTCCATTAAATGCATACTGTTGTGTTAGAGCAGATGAAATGAGAGGGAGGGTATTTATCATCAGTATCCTATTTGGGACCAACTTCCCATGGATTCGAGGCTCAATGAATAAACAAGTAGAAGGAAAACATCCTGTTGAGGAAGTCTATGCACCAAGAAAAAAGCACACGCGTGACATCACTAGACTTTGGTACCAAGATGGAGCCTCAGCATTAAAAAGAGTATTTCCCCCTTCTTCCATGGCAGGGCCTGTGGGGCTCGCATTGTCAGCCGCACAGATGAGCTGCGTGAAGAGGATGTCGGGACTGGTGCGGGGCTGTTTGAAGTGAAGAAAATTGGGGATGAATACTTCACCTTCATCACTGACTGCAAGGAGCCCAAAGCCTGCACCATCATGCTCAGGGGTGCCAGCAAAGAGATTCTAGCCGTAAGCAGCCCCCATCAATGCTGAGAAGATAAGGCTAAGATCCGGAAAGAGGGGCATTTTGATTGTTTCCTCTCTTTTTTTTTTTCTTTTTCTGGGAATGTGGCAGAGACGTTGGGTTCTAGCGTAGAACTATTCTTTGTTTTGCCTCTGCTTTTTAAGGTGACTCCATATCTTGGGTTGGTATGTTTTGAGCTACAGAACTTATAAGGATCTTCTCAAACATTAGAGGAATCTCCAGAACTGCCCGTTCCTATGTAGTATATTTTCAAGGCTGTCACTTCTGCAGACATGCAAGGGGTAGCTGGGTGGGGTTTTTGCATCGCTCCCAACCCAAAGATAGCCCCAAATCTCCTCCTCTCTGTTTGGACAGCTCCCAGGAGCTTTTTTGTTCTTCACTTGAGTCGGACCATCTCCTTAATCATCTCTGTAGCTCCTTGCATTCTGGTTTGGCAAAGGTTTTGATTTCAGAGGTCGCGAAACTTTGTCCTCCCCTCTTTTCCCCAGGAGGTGGAGCGCAACCTCCAGGACGCCATGCAGGTCTGTCGCAATGTCTTGATTGACCCTCAGCTGGTGCCAGGTGGCGGCTCTTCCGAGATGGCCGTCGCTCACTTCTTGACAGAAAGATCCAAAGTCATGACCGGGGTGGAGCAGTGGCCTTACCGTGCTGTGGCTCAGGCTCTTGAAGTTATTCCGCGGACGCTCATCCAGAACTGTGGTGCAAGTACCATCCGTGTTCTCACTTCCCTACGGGTAAGGGCTGTCTTTCTTGAATTGCAACCTTTTGTCTATTTAAAAGAGTGTCTGAATCAAGGATGAGAAACTTTGGCTCATTCAAGATGCTTTAGTTAGACACCATCTCCTGTAAGCAGTCGCCAGCATGACTAAGGCTTAAGCATCTCATAGGGGACTTAGGTCAAAACATTTGATGGATGTCATTTTGCCTAGCCTTGTTCTGAAACAAGCGTTATGTTATATATTGCCATTCTCTGGAAACCCTACGAAATGAAATTGTGAACATTAGATGGCATCTTAAGTCTCATCACAGATGCCTGGGTTGGATCCTCCAGGACTGGGCATGTGGCTGCTTCATGGTGTCTCTTCCTGCCCCATTTTCTGAGTCAGGGGGTCGGGCAGGCCCGGACAGAGTTTCATTTCAGAGAGAGACGACCTTCCAGGATAATTATGCATTTACTGCTCTGACTGGGTCTTGTGTTTACCATCTGTCTCAGAGTTTGTTCCTTTCTAGTATTTGTATACTTATTCTTTTAGCTTTAATGTCGTCTTTTAATTATTTAAGCTGCCTCTTTATACTCCTTGTTCTTTGTTTTAAATATTGTCTTTAAATGATGTAAACCACTGTTGTATACTCATCATTTTCCAGCTTTGTCTTTCATTGATGTAAGCCACCTTGGGTCCTTTTTAAAGAGAAAGGTGGGATACAAATATTTTAAATAAATGACTAATGAGACCAAAGGTACCAGCATATTTAAACTTCAGGCTGTTACTGCCAATCACTAAGCCCTGAGCTAAACATTTCAGCCTCTCAGAATAGGGAGGAGGGCCCTACAGATACTTGGAAACCAGCAAATGGTGGCATCGTGGGAAAGACGTTTGGCCCGTCTTGGGACCAGAAGGCAATTGGATTCACTCCCAGGATCTAAGTATTGTTTGGGGGGGGGGGGAGCGCCGATGGATGCTTGGATAGAATCAGTAGCAGAAATCATATGCTTTGCTATCATGATATGTGTAATTTGTTGTTTACAGGCAAAACACACCCAGGAAGGCAGTCAGACCTGGGGTGTGAATGGGGAGACCGGAGCCTTGGCAGACATGAAGGAGCTTGGTATATGGGAACCTTTGTCTGTCAAATTACAGACCTACAAGACAGCTGTAGAGGTAATGAAGATACTGCAAGGAGAAGTGAGGGAGCTATCATTTGGGCCCCTGGGCACAGTGGGTTACAGGCAGAAGGAGAGGGGTAGATGGCCATCTTGTTAACTGGAGGCAGCATTTCTGGGTTTGTTTGTTTTTTTTTGTTTGTTTGTTTTTTGCTGAAGTTCTCTTCTGCCATCCCCTGCGTTCAGGCAGAATCCTTCTGCATTTTTGCACCATATGCAAAGGTGCTTCACATCTTCAGAGGTTATTTCTCCAAACCCACATTGTACATCTTTGGAGGCCCCCATATACATTCTATGCTGAGTTTGTTAGTGAAGGTGAAACCGTTACCTGTTTTCATGGATACACTGTATTTTAGATATATCTGTGTCAGTGGGACATGTTGAAATTGTTAAAATACACCAAGTGCTCCTAATTGGGGCTTGTGAAAAATCCATCTGTAGTAAAGCTTAGTACTGAGTCAACAGAGGAGGTCTAACATCACAAAGACGGCATCAGATGTGTGATGAGAATCTGGACTTTGATGAGGTCTTGGGAGCCACTGCTTTGGGACAAGCAGTATGAAGCCCAGTTGAGAGCATTTTGCAGTGTTTGACAGATCTAAATGGTTGCGTCTCCCAAGGTGATTTTCTTGTTACTGACCAGAAATATTTCTTCCACACCAGACTGCTGTCCTTCTCCTGCGTATTGACGACATTGTTTCAGGTCATAAGAAGAAAGGAGATGATCAGAGCAAGCAGACTGGAGCCCCAGATACAGCTCAAGAGTAACTTCTTGGAATTTAGGAAAAACATGCTCCCTGGATTGCTGAACATGGAACCAGCCTGAGTGAAATCTCGGCGGCTGCTTTTATTCTTCAGCCCTGGGTGCAGGTGGGATCAGAATCCAAGCACTGATTTGTTTGATGTTAGCAGGAGAAACGACAAAGGCCCGACAGTGCATTAGCTCCACGTTCTGTTAGGAGACACTGACTTGTTACTTAAGTGTATTCTGTTACTTTGTGGCTTTATTAATAAAAACATCACATTGAGAGGTTAATTGTTGTCATTTTCCTCTGTGGTTATTTATTTATTTGTGTTATTTATAGGCCGCCTCTCTCTCCCAATAAAGGACTCGAAGCCTTTTTCCTTGGTATGGCCTCAGATCCAGCCAGAGTTTCATACATTGGTCAATATCCTGTTCATGCTGGTGTAACATAAAGTTACGCTGGCGTAAATGTGCCAGGCATGATGCTTAGGGAAGAAGGAGTTGCGCTGTGCAGCTGTGCCATCTGTTGTGCATCTCCAGCATGACCGATTTACACAGTGTGCGGACAGAAATGTGTCGGGGATCGCATTTCCACCTCAGTGGTAGTGCAACTACTGTGCAGAACATAATTTTGGCCATTGTCTGACGGGAAATCCAAGTTTGCCACAGGGTGCGTAACTAGGGTGTGGTCCACCTCAATCTCTTTCTTCCGACACCTAATTATTACATTCACTGTTGACAAACTATCCATTCCTTGCTTATTTTCAGATTTTCTGTACCACTGAGTTAAGAGTGGGGAAACGTGTCACCCTTCAGGTGTTGGATTATAGTTTCCATCATCCCTAACCACGACCTGTGCTGGCTTTGATGGGAGCTGGAGTCCATTAACATCTGGAGGGTCACAGTTTCCCCACCCCACCCACTACAGGAACTCAAATCGGTTAACAGTAGAAATTCAGATATTGAAGACAGCATGGTGAAATGGTTGTATAGAAAGCAGAACCGATGATTGTTCCAGGTTCTGGAGTTTTATTGAAATACCTGAAAGTGTATTGGAACAAGGTGATGGGGGCCTCTTTAAGGAGGACGCGGCGGGTGCAACTCTCCACTCTTGACTGTGCAAGTCATTTGTGTATGACATACATGTACATTATTGTACAATTGCTACCCTAATGTTGATCATTTATGCCTTCAAATGGCAATTCCAAGAATACAATCTGAAACTGATACAAGTAATGGAATAGGATTCTTATTTGTGCTTTATAGTTCAGCTTTTGAGAGGTCTTACAAACAGTATGTCACATCTTTAGGCTGTTCAAAGCAATTCAAAGTGTTACTCTGCTCTTAAAAGCCTGTAAGCATGGTCAAATCTGTCTTGACAAGTCTAAGACTGCCCAGAAATATGATCTAATCAAGACGTTTTCCTGATACCACTTTCTGGAAATGCAGGGAAATGGAAATTGGTCTGAAATCAGGGAAAGTCGGGGAAATTGTGATTAAGATATGCTTGAGTCATGGATTTTCATGTGTTCATTGCAACAGGATGATATTTTTCTGACAATTTACAGGTAATGCAAGTGTACTACCTAATGACGTCCTTCCCCTTCTCTTGGCTTTTCCCTGCTCCACTTCTTTCTCAGTTCCACCTCTGTTGCCCCAGTGACCAGTTGAATGTCTTCCTTGAGCTTTGTTCCCTCCATTATTTGAAATACCAGCCTGTGTATTTTGCAGATCAAAGCTACACTAACAAACTCCAAACATGTAATAATTTTCATCCCTATTTGTTATGTGCTGTCACGTCGCCTCGAACTTCTGGTGACTAGAGTGCCTCTTCATTTTCAGAATCCAGCTTGAACGTCAGTCTTTTTGTGTGTGTGTGTGTGCTCCATATAAGTAAAAGCCTTTGTTGAAACACCTTGAGCATCACTTTGCTTACTTGGGAAATTAAAGCAATGGTCCTATAGTTACTGCGCTCCTTGTCATCTCCTTTCTGGCAGATTGGCATTTAAATTGGGTGTTGCCAGTCTGTGAGCCCTATCTGTTAGTACAACCTACATTTATACAGAAAGAGGAACATGGAATGGTGGTTTTTATTTCCTGCTAAATACAGAACTGAGTTGCAAATGCATTTTGCTGCTGTTGGATTTCACCCTGTGCACCATGCAAAAAGTGCCAGAGCACAACTCCGGTTGAACATTAAGAAGAACATTAAGGAGTTTGGGAATGGAATTATTAGATCCTGATGAAATTGATAGAGAACCAGTTCTCTCACCCTCTTCCCTGATTTCTCCTGTGCATGAAGCTTGCAAATGAGGGTTTGCTTCTCCTCGATTGCAGAAATGATCTGCAAGCAGTTAAACGCCATGTCTTCCTGGTCTTTACCCCAGCCTCCACCTCACTGTCTCACCCTCACCAGTGGCCCACATCAGCCACCTCCTCCGTAGGCCCTACCGGTTCCCCCCCCCCCTTGTCTACAAGGGGCCCGGGAGCGATGGCGGAGGCCATTGGCAGCGACCCCCCCCCCCCCCCAGTCCTATGAGGAGCACCAAAGAAATTGATCTGCAGTTCTGTGGTCAAACAAATGTTTTGCTTGCACACGTTTCTATGTTCAATTCCTGGTGTTTTGAAGAGACACCCCGGAGACCTGCTGCAAGTAAAATCTTGCAAATAATATCAGTATCAGATAAGATCTCGATGGTGTGAACTAGAATGTGGCAGCTTTTTCCTGACCTCGGGCCACTGGAGCCATCCCTGCAAGAACCGTTTCTCCCTTTTATTTGTGTCAGAAGCACCACCGTGCGATGACCAAATACAGCAGCCCCCTCTTATCCATGGGATCATCATTAAAAGGTTGGAAAAAATTGTAAAACCCTTTGGGATCCATGGGCCTTACCTCTTGGAGGAGATGTTTTACAATGGTGCGACCTCCACTTTGAGTTTATATATACAGTAGGATTCCCGTATACCCGGGGGATCCGTTCCAAGCTTCCTTCTGCGGATGCTGAAAAATGCGGATTATAGCAAACACTATTTTTTTTCCCCAAAGAGTTTTATTTTATTTAAACATATAAATACAAAACATCTATCATTCGAACAAACTACAACAAAGTACGAAATAAAGAGAAAAAATAACCCAAAATAAACCCACCCCTCTAGCAAACACTATTTTAATATTGAGTGCTATACATAGCATGGTCTCTGGATCCCTTCAATGGCCAGTTCTGGAAACTTAATCTTTAGAAATTTAGATTTCTAGCACTTTTCTTTTAATATTTTCAGACAGTGGATAAGTGAATCAGTGGATACCGATCCTGCAGTTATGGGGTTCCTACTGTTTTCTCTTTGCACAAATATTACTTTGAAACTCTGTAACAAAACCCACCATTCAAACTATCATCTATTTATAAATCTGCTCTATTTTTAACAAGGAGGGGATTTTTTCCCTCCAAACTCCCTGAAGGTGTTGTTGGGCCATTCCCAGTCTTTGTTGGTTGGACATGATGGGAGTTGTAGTCCAGCCTTACAGGACTTACACTGTGTTTCCCCGAAAATAAGACAGGGTCTTATATTAATTTTTGCTCCAAAAAACGCATTAGGGCTTATTTTCAGGGGATGTTTTATTTTGTTCATGGACAACAATCTACATTTATTCAGATACAGTCACATCATCTTCTTCTGGTTGCTGCACAAGGGTGGAGGACGGGCTTTCACTTAACTGGGGCTTATTTTTGGGGTAGGGCTTATATGACGAGCATCCTGAAAAATCATACTAGGGCTTATTTTCAGTTTAGGTCTTATTTTCGGGGAAACAGGGTACAACAAAAATGAAAACTCCAGTATTTCAGTATTTATTCTCTTTCATATATTTCCTAATTTGGGAAACTGGTTGTTTGGATATGTATTATATTTTTAATAATAATAATCTTAAGTCATGCTACTTTACCTTCCTTTTTGTTTAAATATAACATGTATTGTGACAGTCTGAATTTTAACGGACGTTTAAGTGTTAAGTCTGTTTCAGCATGTGTCGAAACAAATGTACAGGTCAATGCATTTATTTCAACATGCCCTTTTGTGGATTAGAATCTGGTTTCTTAGATGAATGGAACAGAATATTTCGACACAAATTTATATACACAGTTCACATCATTTGAGGCATGCTGTGTATAGGTCTAGAGCAAGTAAGGAGAGACAAAAGCTCAAATGGTGATCTTCCAGCACAACCGTAGTGCTATTAACTGATAAACATTAAAGGTGTCAGAATATTTTGATTTTTGTTATAAATGCAAACTAACCGGTCTTGTTGTTGCTGCTTCAGATTTATGATGACCTTACGAATGAGTGAGCTCCAAAAGGTTTAGGGCTTCACAGCCTTGTACAAACTCAAGGCTGTGGCTTCCTTTATTAAGTCAACACATCTCATATTCAGTCTTCCTCTTTTCCTACTTCTTCAACATGGCTGTCTTTTCCAACGAACCTTGTCTTCTCATGACATGCCCATTATGAGGCCTAAGTTATCTGAAAGCGGCAGAATTACCCAGCTGGGTAAAAAAAAAAAGCAACCATTCTGAGCAATACAAGTAAGAAACTAAAAAAAAAAAAAGATAAGCTCCCTTTCAGAGGGAGGTACAAGGAAGGATGAATAGATTGGAAGTTGCTAGCTTCAAAATCAGCATGACAAAAAAAAAAGAGTCCCAAAAAAGAGTCCTGTGGCACCTTTTAGAACAACCAGGGCAAAACAAAATTAAAACGGTGGGGACACCAGAGAGAGCCTTCTCTGTGGCTGCTCCCAGAGACTGTGGAACTCCCTGCCACTGGAGGCCAGGCTGGCTCCCTGTTTGCTCTTTCTGCAAGCAGGCAAAGACCTTTCTCTTTGGGCAAGCTTTCCCTGAGTGACTGGCTGCTTGAACAGGTTATATATATATATTTTTCAGATGGCTTGTTGCACCTAACTGCTTTGAATTGTGTTTTGGTGTTGTTTCTGTTTTTTGGGGTTTTTTTTTTTTAGTTTGGTATTTCTTTGATTCTTTTTGTAGTGTTCGTACCCTCCCCGTTTGCTCGCTTGAATATGGTCTTTTCAGGATGCCCGTTGCCTTGGGCTCCTTTGAAGGAGAAAGACGGGGTAAAGAATATTTTAAATTAAAAAAAAAAAAAATGCTTGGTGGCCCTTTAAAAACTCCCGCTGGCTCAAAGACACACACACTTCACTTCCTGACAGGCGCCGCCCCGTTTTAATTTTCCGGTTGGCGTTTTTTTCCCCCCGCCTGTTTTTTTTAAAAAGGGAGCGACGGAGACCGCCCTCTTCCCCGTCCCTCTTCAGCCCCGCCCTCCCCGGTCAGCTGCCGCGGTCACGTGACGCGAGCTCGCCCGGCTAATGTTTCTTTGCTGTTTCTGCCGCGAAGCGTCATGCGGGCGGGCGGGTTCTCCTGCCTGCTGCTTTTCCTGCGCTGGGTGGGGGGCTCTGGGGCAGGGGGCTACCGGAGGAAGGTAGGTCTGGGGTGGGGTGGGGTGGGGTGGGGTGGGGGGCAGGGGTGGGGCGCCGCGTGGAGAGAATCTGATTTTGGGGGGGGGGGTGTTGTCAAAAGGAAACAGGAGAAAAGCCTCCTTCCTGGCTGCACCTTCTGGGACAATTTGGGGGAAGGATCCTGGCTGGGAAGGGTCTCCTGTGGAGTAGGGCAGGAGCGGGGCTTGGTTCTGGGGAGCCTAGTGTGTCAGGCAAAGTGTGTCACCACTTGATTATTTTTATTTTCCCCATCTTGAATGATTATCACTGTTGTTGTTTTCATTTATTATGCTATTTTTATTGTTAGCTGCCCAGAGTAGACTTGGTCTCAATGGGCGGGGTGTAAATTTAATAAATAAATAAATAAAAGAAATAAAATCCAAAAGGGGAAAAACAGGAACAAGAGCCACAATAAAAAAGAGACAAAAAAGAACAACCAACGCGTGGCACCTAAAATATAATATAATTAGATTAGATCTGAATGAGAGCTTTTCGTAAATCCAGTCCATTTCTTTCTGTTAGTTTTGTCTTTCTCTGCCATCAAGTCAGAGATGAGTTCGAGGTGCGCCCCCCCTATAGGGTCTTCACATTTTAGAAGAGGTCGCACAACCATTTCAGGCAAAAGCCAAAGAAACCAAACCAAACAAAAGACAAGAAACGTGGTGGCACCTTAAACACTAACTATTGTATTTGAACTTAAGCTTTCATGGATATGTCGGCTTCGTCAGACATAAAGAAAGGGAATGAAAGGTAGATGAAAGGTCAGCTTCACATTGGAAATGTTCATGGGTTCCATGCAGTCATGAGGTCTATGTTTCTTTTAGGGCCCTGTTGTAAAAATTATTCAAGAAGACAGAAAACAGACACCAGGTCTGAGCAGAGATAATAGATGTGGGGGGGAGAGATAATGGGGGGAGAGTGCGTTGAAGATGCAGTTAAACCTCAAGAGGGGAAAGAAAGGATGAAAGGAGTTAGCAGAGGAATCAGGGGTGTTCATGCCGGGGGTATAGGCATTTTTTTTTTTACCTTTGAGCCTTGTGATGAGAGACGGTCTCGGTAGCTGTGCAAAAAATAACCGTGGCAGTGAAGTGTTACATCTGGTAATGCCTTAAGAAACCTAAGCTTCTATTCAGTCCAATGAACATTTCGAATGTGAAGCTGATTTTTCGTCTACGTTTCATTCCATTCCATTTCTTTATGTCTGATGAAGCCGAGGTGTCCGTGAAAGCTTAATTTAAAATAGAATAGTCTTTAAGATGCCACCCCATTTTTTTTGTCTGTTTGTTTTGTTTCTTTGGACGGTCCTAGCGAGTGTCTTGCTGAGCGGGGATTCGAACTGTGTTCTCCACAGTCCTAGGCCATCCCTGTATCCACTAACCACACTGGCAACCACTTGGTTAGACGCTGAGATTTTGAAGTGGGTTTTGTTTTTGTGTGCTTCTTGTTTTAATTGCTATTTTTGGGAACCTGTGTCTTATTTCTTTTGTAGCTGCCCAGAGGTAGTGGTTTGGCCCCAACGTGGGCTGCATGTAAGAAGAAGGAAGGAAGGAAGGAAGGAAGGAAGGAAAAAGAAGGAAAGAAAAGGAAAGAAGGAAAGAAAGAAGGAAGGAAGGAAAAAGAAGGAAGGAAGGAAGGAAAAAGAAGGAAAGAAAGGGAAGGAAGGAAGGAAAAAGAAGGAAGGAAGGAAAAAGAAGGAAGGAAGGAAGGAAGGAAAAAGAAGAAAAGGAGGAAAGAAGGAAAGAAGGAAGGAAAAAGAAGGAAGGAAGGAAAAAGAAGGAAGGAAGGAAAAAAGGAAAGAAAGGGAAAGAAGGAAGGAAGGAAAAAGAAGGAAGGAAGGAAAGAAGGAAGGAAAAAGAAGGAAAGAAAGGGAAAGAAGGAAGGAAGGAAAAAGAAGGAAAGGAAGGAAAAAGAAGGAAAGAAAAGGAAAGAAGGAAGGAAAAGGAAGGAAGGAAAAAGAAGGAAAGAAAGGGAAAGAAGGAAGGAAGGAAGGAAAAAGAAGGAAGGAAGGAAAAAGAAGGAAAGAAAGGGAAAGAAGGAAAGAAAGAAAATCATATGGTTTGGTTGGAGTGCTTAACTGTGGAGTTTAATATGTATTTTAAAAACTTGGCCTTGATTTTCAATCTCCATTTACAAGATGAGAGCAAGTTACAATTTTAAAGTATGAATGTACTTTGGTTTGTTTGTTTTTTAAAGGATTCATATCCCCTGTCCAGCTCTGAAGCTTTGCTGGGTTCCCCCCCCCCCCTCTTTAAACCACCATATTTGTTATTGTATTTTATGGGCTGCAGACAGCTTGGTGAACTTGCTGCTGTTGTATGTTTAACCTCCTCTTCTGTTTATCAACCCTGTGGAGTGGGCTAGGCAGAAAAACAGAAAGAGTGACTCATCCGAAAGCCATCTAGTTTGCTTTTGTAGAACTCGGGTCTTCCTTGTGACACTTTGGCTCTTAAATCTGTAAATTCACAGTAGATCTCCATTTTCCGTCCGGTCTATCTCAAAAGGTGGTGATGATTGAGGAAGAGGGATGGTCTTCAGCTTTTCCCCATATCTGTCTCCTTTATCAGCTATTTTGAATAAGCTGCCTTTTGGAGTAAGAAGGAAAGTGGTTTTTAAGCTTTGCATCCTAGGAAAAAAATAAATGTTCCTTGGTGACTGGACATAGGGAGAAAGTTCTCTTTCCAACTGCCATATTTCACTTCTCTTTTTTCTTCTTTTCCACAGAGCAGGAAATAAATAGTATTAAATGTTTGTTTCTATTTTATTTTGTTTAAAGAAGCTGTGGTATGAGTCATATTGTTTCTCTGTCTGTAAAATCTTCCAGTCTGCTTGTCTGTGGCAATTTTCTAGACCAAGTTATCTTTTTTTTTCTGGAAGAGAGGTGTGTGGTCCAGAAAATATGAAAGTCCCATCCATAATGCCTCCCCCCCCCCCCCAGCTCCAGTCTGCTTTATCGCCCTTGAGTTTCACACTAGCTGGGGAGAGACATGAGCCAGGAACGGTGTATTGTTGCAAGCTGTCTCTGCTGTTATTCAAAGTGATTGAGTCTGGCTTGTCTTGAAAGAGCATTTAAGAGCCATTGACTTTACAAAATGCCTGTTCCTGTGATGTGCACTGAACCAGTGACTTACATGTTTAGATTTCTTATGGAGTTGGGTGGCTACAGGAACTGACATGCTCAACAAGCGCGTTTCTAAATTTATCTCTGGGTATAATATCACAGACAATAAGACAAAAGTTTCCAAGTTTAGATTAGAATTGAGGATTGTTATTCTGAGAGGATAGGGCCTGTTCTCATATATTTTTCATGCTGACAGGCACAGATTACTTGTTTGCTCACGTGTTTAACTATTGGGCATGAGTCTAAGAAGGAAGCCCTGCACACCACCTTCTAGGAGCATTCAGCCAACCAGAGGTGAAACCGTTGCAAAAATTATCTGAGAAGCTAAATGATCAGTCAAATGTCCCTCAAGGCAATACCCATGACTGATAGTTACAAATGCTGCTGAGAGCTCCAGCAAAATCAGTAGTTATGCTCTACTTCTGTTCATCCGGTTCATGATGCAGGGAACCTGTCAAAAATATCTAAAGATGATTGGAGCCACATTTGAAGTTCAGTTAGCTGGAGGAATAGCTCAGTGAGAGAAGTATCTGGCGGTGGAGCCAGAGATTAGGAGTTCGGTTCCCCCTGGACATTCCAGAAGAGCCAGCCTAGGTGGCCTTGGGCAAGCTGCACAGTCCCAGGGCATCCCCAGAAGGAGGGAATATTAAACTATTCCCTAGAAAACCTAGAAAAGGGTTGTTATAAGTCAGAATGGACTTGATGGCACATGATAATGATTGAAATTACATTGGAATGGATCCATATAACCAGATTTAATCAAGAAAGCTTGGCTTGATAATGCACGTATGTGTTTGTACATGTCTGGTACCTTGGGCACAGCTTCCGTTCTGTGCTGGTCAATCATCATTGGAAAATCTAGATCAAAACATTGATAATATAAAATGGAAGCCTCTTGAAATGCACTCAGTTTAGAGAAGATGAGAATTTTCGGCTTTCTCCCATCTTGGTGACTTCTACCTCGGGGATAGATCCTATGTAGAGATGGGCACAGACTGCTGGTTTGGTGGTTCGTGCTGGTTTGTTTATCGGCTGAATGGGTGTTTGGCGCTTCAACGCCCTGCGGTTCTAGGTAGGTCTAGGAAATAATCCTTCCTGAAATCTTGGCAAGACGTGGCTGCCAGTCGGTATTGGCAGTGCTGGTCTAGACGCACCAAGAGTCTGACTCAGTACAAGTAGCTTGTTTAGATTTCCAAAGTATTATTTGCCCATTTGTTGCAACACCAGTTCTTGGGGATGACTAGCACGGAATACAGGAGGGACCCCCCTATCCGCAGAGGATCGGTTCCAAGCCCACCTCACGGATGCTGAAAAATGCAGATTATCGTGAACCCTATTTTAATAGCGAATGCTATACTGAGCATGGACTCTGGCTCGCTTTAGTGGCCAGTTCTGGTGATGACATCGTAGAAGTATATTTCTCTAGTGAAAGCTTTCCATAGCATGGTCTCTGGCTACCTCTAGTGACTAGTTCTGGTAGCTTCATCTTCAGAAATATATATTTCTAGGATTTAAATATATATATATCTTCAGACCGTGGATAAGTGAATCAGGAGATACTGATCCTGTCGATAAGGAGGTGCTGCTGTTCTTTTCTTTGGAGGATGGCATGTCCCACAATCCCGGACTCTCGGTTATGCTATCTGAGGCTTCTGAAGTCCAAAACTTCAGGACCGCAGTTTATGAGAACATTGTGAGACTTTTTCACCAACTGCATTTCCCCCCCCCCTAGGTGTCTCTGGAATACAATCCAGGCTGCAACAGCTCAGCTGTGAATCTTCTGCATATCCAGGCAGTAGGCTTGAATGACAGCATCCACTATGTCTGGAGCACCCTCGGGACACCCACTGTGCTACTGGTGTACTCGGGGAGTGCACACAGCACCCTTCATCTCAACTGGACCAAGCTCATCTCCCCTTCTCCCTCTGGAGCCATCTGGGTGGAACCCGTGGACAGTGTCCTGTATTCCACAGCCTTTGTTTTTACCAGGGTGTGTTGTGAAGGAGTGACGCTGGGAAGAGTATGGGGAATTCTTCACCAAAGAATCAACGCACGAGTGTGTGGCCTTGCGGTGGAGTTGGCAGGGAGAGGGTGGGAAGACGTTTGTGGGAGGGAAACGGGGATGTGATGGGGGGCACAGGTAGGGCTTAAGGAGTGTGGGGGCCCACCTGGGTTCAGAAAGCCACAGCCCTCTCCTCATTGCATCATTTCCCTGATTGTTTTATGGGTTTCCCGTCATTGGAAGAAATTGACATTGTTCTCTTGTTACTTAGGAGCCATGGGGGCTAGGGTTCACTATGCAGACATTCACACACACACACACACTCTCATGCTGTCTCTCCTCCCATCAGGGTAGATTCGATTTAAATTTTGTCAACGTGTTTTAAAATAGTTTTATGTTTTAATTGGCTTTTTAAAAAGTCCTGTTTTGTTTGCTTTTATTGAGTCCCGTTTTAGGATGCAGAAAAATATTTTAGAAATTACATAGAGACTGGCCACAGTCGTGTTTCTTAGGTATGGCAAAATGAGAGCAACTCTTTTCTCGGGGTAAAAGGTCCAAAGCATCACCTCTTCCTCAGATCCTACAGAGCATAAACCCCCAAATGACTGGGAAATTGCAGATAAGCTTGGCATTCCTTTGCTCAAGTAAGAATGTGATCTGGCACATGGCAAAGAATAAAAGCCTTAACTAGTGGCAATCTACCCCCTGAGATTTATGCCATTACACCTACGCCGGCATGTGTAATCAGTAGGATTCTTGCCAATACGCATCAAATAAAAGCAAGTCAAGGAGCGGGCGTCAGGACAATATGTTGTGTTAATTTTTAGTGGACAGAATTAAACCAGAGGTTCAAGTTCATGTCCTAATGATAAGAAGTTTTAGAAGAAGTAGCTATGTTAGTCTGTGCTGGCCTATCAGGCAAAAACAAAATAAAAGAGAAATAAAAAACGTTGTGGCATCTTAAAGACTAACTGCTATACTTTAATGTGAGCAAAGTCTTGATTCACGAGAGCTCATATTAAAATATAGCAGTTAGTCTTTAAGGTGCCATAATATTTTTTGTCTCTCCCCCCCCCCCCTTTCGTTTTGGCCTGATCTAATTCTACCATGAAACACTGTGTGCGTACTTCACAGGCTTGTAGTGAGACTAAAATGAGGCTTTCTTGTAATGGAAGATTAGTTGCCTCTGTTGTTTGCCACAGGTAGATTAGCATCTGAAATTCAGAGGAAGCTAAGAATGCAACACCGGTCAAAATACAGTGGGAATTAGAAAGAAAATATAAAAAGAAAAAAAAAAATACAGTGGGAATCTGTTCTAAGCCTTCCCCCCTCCGCGGATACCAAAAACTGCAGAAGTATTGAACGCTATACTTTGCATGATCTCCGACTGCCTATAGTGGCCGATTCTGGTAAATAAAACCTGGAAATATGTATAAATACGTATTTATGAGGTATTTTATTTAGTATTTTCAGGCAGCGGATAAGTGAATCAGCGAATAATGATCCCGTGGATAGGGGGGTCCTACTGTATACACTGTCACAGACTCCTGATGTTTTTGTTGATTTTAAAAAGGTCTTTGAATACAGTGGTGCCAAGACATCAGATCTCTCCAAAGTTCCACCAGAAGATTTTTATCCCACCTACGATTTGTCTAACTTCACATGGGATGGCAAGCTAAACAAGACTGCTCTAACGGCTACGTTTCAAGGCGTCAGCTTGGACCCTGGAGGAACATTATGGAATGGAAGCATCTCCTTCCAGGTGGGTGACGCCAGTGCACAAACCAGTGTTGCTGCCTTAGGAAACCTGCATCCTAAGAAACTTAACACTTCTCTGTGGTTTTTAAGAAGCAAGTTTCTAGTCCACAAGATTGTGGATATAGCTTAAAAGGTGTACAAGTGATGCTTGCTGGAATCTTGACAGCCAGAAACAGCTTCAGCAGAATTATAAGCAATCAAGGTGATGTGGGATCTGTGTAGTTTTTTGCCTAATTATGCAAACATGCCACTCTTATATAGAGAGTCCAGTTGGAAAGAGATGGGTGGCTTCCAGAAAGCAGTGCAGGGAGGGGGATGCGCATGAGGCACAATATGGAGGTAGAAATACAGTATATCTCTTTTGCCTTCTGGTTTCTCCTCTCCTAGTGCCAGAATTTTGCTTGAGGGATTCTAGGCGACGTCTGGAAGCCCTAGAATTACGAAAATCCCACCCCTCTCCACTATTTTGCATGATGGGAGTTGTGGTGGAACGGGAATTGAGGAGCCACACATGCTCTGTCTTCAAAAGCTGTATGAGGTCTTTGTACTATGAAATTAGCCTACAGTGGAGGCTTGCACTACCTGGAGGCCTTTGCAGGGGGTGGAGGGTTTCTCCCCTTTTGGGGTGATTTTTTTCCCCCATCACCTTTTAGGGGAGCTGTGCTGGGAACTTGCCAGACTGCACCAATTTCAGTGATGTAGGGAAAAGAAAGGAGAAACGCCCAAAATATTGCAGCGCTTTAAAGATGAACAGTTTTGCATCGTTGTGAACTTCCATGGATCAAAGTCTGCTTTTTCAGACCCTTGAGAATAAATGCGTGATTCTTACACACATCTCTGTGACCAGTTGAAGATACAGATAATAGACAAAGTGACAATCGTTGATCAACACGGGAATGAGATTGCCGTGATGTAATTTGCTTCGTTTAGCAAGTCCTGGACGAGGCTAGAGGGATGTGCCAGGTTGTCTTGGGGCTGGGATTTGTTACTGGGACAGAGAGCGAGATCTGCCAAGGGAGCAATGGGGGGAGTTACCCTGGCGATTGAACTGTGTGATTTAGGAGGCCTCAAGCAGCCTGTGACAGATTTTACTTTCTTGGGCTCCATGATCACTGCAGAGGGTGACAGCAGCCACGAAATTAAAAGACGCCTGCTTCTTGGGAGGAAAGTGATGACAAACCTAGACAGCATCTTAAAAAGCAGAGACATCACCTTGCCGACAGAGGTCCGCATAGTCCAAGCTATGGTTTTTCCAGTAGCGATGTATGGAAGTGAGAGCTGGACCATAAAGAAGGCTGACCGCCAAAGAAGTTATGCTTTTGAATTGTGGTGTTGGAGGAGACTCTTGAGAGTCCCCTGGACTGCAAGGAGAACAAACCTGTCCATTCTGAAGGAAATCAACCCTGAGTGCTCACTGGAAGGACAGATCCTGAAGCTGAGGCTCCAATACTTTGGCCATCTCATGAGAAGAGAAGACTCCCTGGAAAAGACCCTGATGTTGGGAAAGTGTGAGGGCAAGAGGAGAAGGGGGCGACAGAGGACGAGGTGGCTGGACAGTGTCATCGAAGCGACCAACATGAATTTGACCCAACTCCGGGAGGCCGTGGAAGACAGGAGGGCCTGGCGTGCTCTGGTCCATGGGGTCATGAAGAGTCGGACACGACGTAACGACTAAACAACAAAAGCAGCCTGTAGGCCTTCATGATTTCAATTTCTGTATTAGAACAGAGATAGGAAGCCATAAACTTCTAAGTTTAGCCTTGGGAAAAGAAGACTGAGGGGAGATAGGATAGCACTTTTCAAAGACTTGAAAAGTAGTCCTACAGAGGAAGAGTAGAACTGGTTTTCCATCATCCCAAAGGATACGTCATAATGGGCTCAAGTGACAGGAAGCCAGCTTTAGGCTGAATATTAGGAAAGCCGCCTTAACTGTTAGAGCAGTACAACAATGGAACCCATGACCTCGGGAGGTGGTGAGCGCTCCAACTGTAGAGGCATTCAAGAGAAAATTAGGCAACCCTCTGTCAGATCTGCTGTGATTTCGATTCCTGTCTTGAGCAGGGGGTTGAACTCGATGGCCTTATAGGCCCTTTCCAACTCCATTATTTGATGATTCTATATTTTATGGTTCTGAGTGTCCTTAAACGGCAGTTCCCCAAAATTTCATGACTCTACCAGCTGAAACTGCTGGGAATTGTAGCCTCTCACTCCCACTTTTAGAGGCGGCATCCAGATATAGGAAGCAGAAGGAACCAAATGACTTGAGTGTTTTTTCCAGACATTGCTGTGCCTTTTGGCTTGTCCTGGCACACGTGGTACATAGTTGGGAATCTCGTGCCCAGAGAGTCCATCTTCCTCTTGTCATTTTCCCACGGCGTCTTTCCAGGTGACGGCGTTTGAAGAGACCAGCCGCGATGCCCCCCTCCCACATCTCTTGCACACGGCCAACAGTTCCAAAGTGGAATTTGTCATGCAAGGGGTGGCTAATCGGGGTAACCATTCTCGGTTTGCACTGGAGATGCTCATGGTGGAAGAGGGAGCCAAGGGCAAGCAGCTGCAATCCATCCGCTCCATCGACGATGAATATACTCCAACAATATTTGAGGTATAATTGGTACGGGGACCAAATCTGCTGTGTTTAGTATTGGGGGGGGGGGCTCTGGAGGGCCAGGAGCAGGATGAGCACGCTCCAGAGTTCTGGGGGCCACAGATACCCATCCCTAAATGTTGAAGGGTCACAGCAGTAGCCAGCCTGGATACCTACCCGCAAAATATTTTTCTTTTAAAAAGGCTTTTTTTAAAAAACTGAAAAGGCTCCCCCATGCCCTCTAGTGGACACAGTTTTTAATGAAAAATTGCAAAACCATGACAATACAGAGGTGCCTCGACTTGCTAACGTCCTGACTTGCGACCAATTCCGAGTGACGACCAGCTCCGGTTGCAAAATGTTGCTTTGACTTGCGATCGGCGCTTTGAGTTACGACCGGGGGGAAAAAAAGGCGGGGAATTTGAACTGCTTTCAGTTAACCATTGGTCAGCGAAGAGGCTGCTTCTCTGTACGTAGCTCCTTTGCCCCAGCAGTTAGAGAGTGTGGGTTCGGAGAGAGACTTTGGACTGCGTGGTACTGTACTGTATTTTTTTTTTTTTGCATTTTTGCTTTTAATTTTTTTTTAAAAAATAAGGATCTTTCCAGCTACCTTGTTCTCCTTTTCTCTCTCTTCCCAAACCAGATGGTCCAATTGGTTTCAGTGCCCCACAACGAGAGCTCTGGGTCAAGTTTCATCCAGTGGAAGACGGTGGCATACAGCTCCGAGCATGCCCTGCGCGAAGACACAGTCCACTGCCAGTACTACCCACTGCAGACGGTCAACCGCACCGTTTCTGGGCCGAGTATAGTCCACGCCTACTTCACAAAGGAACTGGAGACCCAGTACAGTGTGTCTGCCATCAACATTTCCTTCGGCAGTGAGGACAACGAGGCTTATCAAGAAAAGGGCTACTTGAACTGGTAAGAAGCACTCTCCGGAGCTAGAAGAACTAGGTTGTATTTCCTGACCGAAATGGGTAAGGGAAAATCGAGTGCCTGCCCCTGTATGGCTGAAACTCTGTGATGTCACAGAAGGTTCATGGACCCTCCTGTTAATCCTGTGATGCTGCCAGTTTTCCCTGGGCAGCAAAATGTACAGTTTAGCCATTCCTTTTTTTCTTCTCAGGGTTGTGGTGGAAGCAAGAAATCGTGTTTTGTGAGGAAGAGTGCTTTGGAGAAATGAGGAGGGGGAAATGGGTGATTTCATGGCAGCATTATTAGGGTGGTTTGGCAGCTGTGCCAAACATAAGGCACAGAGGTAGTGAAGAGAAGAGGAGTACTTTGTGTAGCGACGTTCATGGGGAGGCAATGACCTTTCAAAGTAAGGCTTACTTGGAGAGGGGGGGAAAAAACGCCAGAAGGAGATAGAAAACTCTCGTAGGGATTTAACAGAGATCTTTAATTAGCATACTATGTGTTATTCCCATCCTTACTGCTGTTGCTAGACAAGATTGTTGTTGTTGTTTAGTCATTAAGTCGTGTCCGACTCTTCGTGACCCCATGGACCTCCTGTCTTCCACTGCCTCCCGGAGTTTGGTCAGATTCATGTTGGTAGCTTCGATGACACTGTCCAACCATCTCGTCCTCTGTCGTCCCCTTCTCCTCTTGCCTTCACTCTTTCCCAACATCAGGGTCTTTTCCAGGGAGTCTTCTCTTTTCATGAGATGGCCAAAGTATTGAAGCCTCAGCTTCAGGATCTGTCCTTCCAGTGAGCACTCAGGGTTGATTTCCTTCAAAATGGATAGGTTTGTTCTCCTTGCAGTCCAGGGGACTCTCAAGAGTCTCCTCCAGCACCACAATTCAAAAGCATCAATTCTTCGGCGGTCAGCCTTCTTTATGGTCCAGCTCTCTTCCATACATCGCTACTGGAAAAACCATAGCTTTGACTATGCGGACCTTTGTCGGCAAGGCGATGTCTCTGCTTTTTAAGATGCTGTCTAGGTTTGTCATCGCTTTCCTCCCAAGAAGCAGGCGTCTTTTAATTTCGTGGCTGCTGTCACCATCTGCAGTGATCATGGAGCCCAAGAAAGTAAAATCTGTCACTGCCTCCATATCTTCCCCTTCTATTTGCCCGGAGATGATGGGACCAGTGGCCATGATCTTAGTTTTTTTGATGTTGAGCTTCAGACCATTTTTGGCGCTCTCCTCTTTCACCCTCATTAAGAGGTTCTTTAATTCCTCCTCACTTTCTGCCATCAGAGTGGTATCATCTGCATATCTGAGGTTGTTGATATTTCTTCCGGCAATCTTAATTCTGGCTTGGGATTCATCCAGTCCAGCCTTTTGCATGATGTATTCTGCATATAAATTAAATAAGCAGGGGGACAATATACAGCCTTGTCGTACTCCTTTCCCAATTTTGAACCAATCAGTTGTTCCATATCCAGTTCTTACTGTTGCTTCCTGTCCCACATATAGATTTCTCAGGAGATAGATAAGGTGGTCAGGCACTCCCATTTCTTTAAGGACTTGCCATAGTTTGCTGTGGTCCACACAAAGGCTTTTGCGTAGTCAATGAAGCAGAAGTAGATGTTTTTCTGGAACTCTCTGGCTTTCTCCATAATCCAGCGCATGTTAGCAATTTGGTCTCTAGTTCCTCTGCCCCTTTGAAATCCAGCTTGTACTTCTGGGAGTTCTCGGTCCACATACTGCTGAAGCCTACCTTGTAGGATTTTGAGCATAACCTTGCTAGCGTGTGAAATGAGTGCAATTGTACAGTAGTTGGAGCATTCTTTGGCACTGCCCTTCTTTGGGATTGGGATGTAGACTGATCTTTTCCAATCCTCTGGCCACTGCTGAGTTTTCCAAACTTGCTGGCATATTGAGTGTAGCACCTTAACAGCGTCATCTTTTAAGATTTTAAATAGTTCAACTGGAATGCCATCACCTCCACTGGCCTTGTTGTTAGCCATGCTTTCTAAGGCCCACTTGACTTCACTCTCCAGGATGTCTGGCTCAAGGTCAGCAGCCACACTATCTGAGTTGTCCGGGACATCCAGATCTTTCTGGCATAATTCCTCTGTGTATTCTTGCCACCTCTTCTTGATGTCTTCTGCTTCTGTGAGGTCCCTACCATTTTTGTCCTTTATCATGTCCATCTTTGCACAAAATGTTCCTTTAATATCTCCAATTTTTTAAAACAGATCTCTGGTTTTTCCCTTTCTATTATTTTCCTCTATTTCTTTGCACTGTTCATTTAAGAAGGCCCTCTTGTCTCTCCTTGCTATTCTTTGGAAGTCTGCATTCCATTTTCTGTAACTTTCCCTATCTCCCTTGCATTTTGTTTCCCTTCTCTTCTCTGTTATTTGTAAGGCCTCGTTGGACAGCCACTTTGCTTTCTTGCATTTCCTTTTCTTTGGGATGGTTTTTGTTGCTGCCTCCTGTACAATGTTACGAGCCTCCATCCATAGTTCTTCAGGCACTCTGTCCACCAAATCTAGTTCCTTAAATCTGTTCTTCACTTCCACTGTGTACTCATAAGGGATTTGGTTTAGATTATACCTGACTAGCCCAGTGGTTTTTCCTACTTTCTTCAGTTTAAGCTTGAGTTTTGCTATAAGAAGCTGATGATCAGAGCCACAATCAGCTCCAGGTCTTGTTTTTGCTGACTGTATAGAGCTTCTCCATCTTTGGCTGCAGAGAATATAATCAATCTGATTTCGGTATTGCCCATCTAGTGATGTCCATGTGTAGAGTCGCCTCTTGTGTTGTTGGAAAAGAGTGTTTGTGATGACCAGCTTGTTCTCTTGACAAAACTCTTATTAGCCTTTGCCCTGCTTCATTTTGAACTCCAAGGCCAAACTTACCTGTTGTTCCTTTTATCTCTTGACTCCCTACTTTAGCATTCCAGTCCCCTATAATGACAAGAACATCTTTCTTTGGTGTCAGTTCTAGAAGGTGCTGTAAGTCTTCATAGAATTGGTCAATTTCAGCCTCTTCCACATCGGTGGTTGGTGCATAAACTTGGATTCCTGTGATGTTGAAAGGTCTGCCTTGGATTCGTATTGAGATCATTCTATCATTTTTGAGATTGTATCCCAGTACAGCTTTTCCCACTCTTTTGTTGACTATGAGGGCTACTCCATTTCTTCTACGGGATTCTTGCCCACAATAGTAGATATGGTAATTGTCTGAATTGAATTTGCCCATTCCCGTCCATTTTAGTTCACTGACGCCCAGGATGTCAATGTTGATTCTTGCCATCTCCTGTTTGACCACATCCAGCTTACCAAGGTTCATAGATCTTACATTCCAGGTTCCTATGCAGTATTCTTCTTTGCAGCATCGGACTTTCCTTTCACTTCCAGGCACGTCCGCAGCTGAGCGTCCTTTCGGCTTTGGCCCAACCACTTCATTAGCTCTGGAGCTACTTGTCCTTGTCCTCCGCTCTTCCTCAGTAGCATGTTGGACGCCTTCCGACCTGAGGGGCCCATCTTCCAGCGTCGTATCTTTCAGCCTTTTGTTTCTGTTCATGGGGTTTTCTTGGCAAAGATACTGGCGTGGCTTGCCAGTTCCTGCTCCAGGTGGATCGCGTTTAGTCAGAACTCTCCACTATGACCTGTCCGTCTTGGGTGTCCCTGCACGGCATCGCCCATAGCTTCTCTGAATTACTCAAGCCCCTTCGCCACGACAAGGCAGCAATCCGTGAAGGGGCAGACAAGATTAGGGAAAGGTAAACCACGCACAACACTTAGGGCCATTTTTCCAGTCTCCCTCCCACACACTCTCCTGCCGAAAGAACTTTTTCAGCAGAAAATGTGGTTTTTCTGCTTCTGGAAACCTCCATAAGCATTACATTTTGCAACAAAATAGGGCATAGGAACTCCAGAAAATGGAATTACTGGTGGGACACTGGTCTGTGTTTGGATTTGGGGCTTGGCAGGGGAGATAATTTTTGCAAATTTTCAGAGGTGTTGCAGGCAGTGGTGGATGGAAAAGTGGCCCTTAGGCTCCCTCCCAAAACGTCCGCCCTGCCTGTCACGCACACTGTATGTAAACATACCAGCTCTTCCATGTGAGTTCCCCACTCTTTACTTCAGCTCATGAACAGCTTATGTGTTTTGGTCTGTGCTAGAGACAGATCTGTTTCCAGTGTGGTGTAGTGGATAGAGTGACAGATTAAGTCTCTGGAGAACAGGGTTCAAATCCCCACTCAGCTATAGAAAATGAGACGGATCAGAGTCTCCATTATATTTTTACATCAGAGTAGTTCACTGTGGTACTCCAGTCCAGCTGCCCGTAATAAGGAATGATGGGATTTGTGGGCCAGAAACATCAAGAACCTGTGGTTGCCCGTCCTTGATTTTCAGTCTTTAAAATAATGATGAGGCAAATTTTTTTTTTTTAATGGTTTGACTTCTTTTCAAAAATTCGCTTTCACTTTTCATTCTAATTTGCGTGTACATTTGATGATGATAAAATTATTACATTTATAGTCATTGAAACAGTTAAACCTACCAACCCTTTCCCCCCCTCCATCTATACTCAGGTCTTTCCGTTTCAAGTCTGGCGCTGCGTATCCGTTACTCTTTATGCTTCACATTTGAAGCAAAAAGAGGAGTAGAAGGGTCTGGCATTCATATTAGATACCAGAAGACTGAAGTGAAAACACAAAAGCACATGATCCGTGAATAATTAAAATAAGGGCACACTTTTAAATTGTTTAAAAATGTGTCCCTGAGAAAATCACAGCAGCCCACCGGCAAACATCACCCTATTCAGTGATGTTTCTCTGAGCCCTCATAAGGCCGTTATGCTGTATTGTTGCTGAATCAGGCTGTCAATCCATACAGCCCAGTCTCGTCCATTCTGACTTGGCAGTAACATCTCCAGGATTTTTGGCCCATTCCTTCCTTGCCCTGGCTGGAGATACCAAAGGCCGGGACCTTCTACGTGTGCATGCTGTTCATCAAGCTACAGTCTTCCCTCACTGCCCTATAGATTGCCCTATGGTGGTGGTGGTTATAGATAAACAAATAAAGCAGGACCCTTGCCCCCAAAGATCTTTCAAACTGGGTGTCTACCAGGGGCAAAAAAAAAAGGCAAAGGGGAGAAGATCAAGAGTAGGTGGTTGCTGACCAATCTCTCTCCTCTCTCTGTCCCTCACCCCACTGTTTATTCCAGGTCTGCATTGATTGGCTTTGGAGAACCCCCCGAGGATGCCTTCTCCCCACTAGTGATCGCAATCCTGGCCGTGGCGCTGGGGACCCCAGTGGTGCTTCTGGTGGTGGGGAGCATCACAGTCTGTGTTGCACAGAAGAGGCAGTACTCGGAGTATGAACCAATCAACTGAGGATGGTTAAACGGTGGGCTGCGTAACCAAACTGGCCATGGATGTGGATCCGTGGCTTATACCTCTTGCACTCTTGTCTGGGATGTGCTGCTTAATTTATCTCAGGACTAAGATCCTGAACATGGGTTTGGTCCACTTAATATTTTCAGGTATTGCGTCAGAGATTCCATGATGCTTCTTCCAGTGGTCACCCCGTGTGGAGGAGGAGGACCCGTGTGTATTCACAGTGGCAGTTTTTAGCCACCATTTCCCTCTTCCTTTGTCATAAGCAGTACTTGAAACGATCATCAACAGACATCTTCCCATATTTTTACTGTATACTTTGTTCACAAACCCTGTGAGAAACTTCGAGAAAGCAATTTTGTGGGGACTTAAGCTTCTCCTTTTGACTCCTACCTGCAAAAATACAGTTTTTAAGCTATGACGTGCTGCATAGCTCTGGTATCTGCTAGACTTAAGGAGGGGGAGAGGTGGCTTCTTCTTCATACATTCACTTCTCCTTTCTCAAAGAGGCTGATTTTTGAATTGAATGTTCCCCTCCCGTTCTTGACAAAACTCACAAATAGTCTTGCTGCTTCTTCATTAAGCTCTGTCTTTCTTTAAGTGGTATTCATGGAAAAATGAGTTTATTGCTGCTCGACCATGGTTTTGACTCCATTCCCCATCAAGGGCTCCTGTCTCTTCAGAGAAGTCAAACTTCTCCTTGATGTGGCACTTTGAGGAGGGTGGACGGCTCTAGCGGCTGCTTGTCTAGATGCTTTATGCTTTCAGTTCCTTCCTATCAAGTGACAGTCAAAGGCAGAAGAGTGCAAAATGAAAAATAAGTCAGGAATATATATATTAAGGGTAAACCACTAGTTGTGTTGCTTACAGGCTGCTGCTCATGAAACAGTCCAAATTGCACTAAAGTCCTTCTAAAACACACCTTTCCTAAATTCGTCCCTTGAATACTTACCATTTTAGTAAATTAATAGGTTATATTAAATCTTCCCCTATTCCAGAGGTGTTGTTCACCACCTCTGTCTCCTGGTTTACAGAAGTGGGAATGGAAAATGGGTTCGGAAGGGATTTGAATCTGGGTCTTGTCAGAGTTGGACCCTGTGAAAAGTCGCAAGCCACGAATGGCTTGCTGGCTTCTGGCCTCGACCCTCTTGGCCCTGCCCTGTGGCGGCAACGAGTATTGATGCCAAGAACAGAGTGGCTAAATAAGGGAGCAGGTCCATTGGCACAATTTTGGCCCAAGTGGGCCAGCACTGATTCGTTCAAGACCCAGCCGACCAAAGGCTGCAATGACAGTCTTTGGCCTCGTTTAGATCTTAGGGCTTATGTTCTTTGTCAAGCCCATGTCTACTACTCAGGACAGGTTTGAAGGGATCGCTTGGGCTAAGCACGGTGAGGACTGAGCTCTGTCGTGAGGTTCTCAGAAATTACACAGGCTTCTCAGTGACAGCGACTTTTAACTGCCATGATTCAGTCCTTTGGAGTCCTGGGATTTGTAGTTCAGTATGAAGAATTCCAGAATCATCACTCCCTAGAATTACAGAGACATCCGGGTCCCTCCCAGAACTGCGAATCCCAAGATTCTATAGGATGGAGCCCCCGGTGCAGTGAAATGATATCCAATGGCTGTAACTGAGTAGCATAGATAGATGCTCACAGGGGTGGATAGGCTTTAACAGAACGGTGAAATAACGGTTTTGCCTTTTAGCAGGAAATTGGTTCTGGCCTCCACCATGCTCTTGTTTGTTTGTTTGTTCGTTTGTTCGCTTTTGTTTGTTTTGCTTTTTGACACACAGCATTGTATTGTGCTCCATAGGGATATGTTGTGCTAAGATGATCTGTTTGGGGGGGTGTGGATATCTCCCCCGTGTTTTTTTTTCCTCAAGGACCAATTAAATAATATCCTTTCCCCCCCTCCCTAAACCGTTCATGCGGTGGTTGCATTTCTGTGTTTCAGTCTTTAAATCTCAATTTTTCTTCCGGTCGGTAGGTTTACAGGGCGAAACATCCTAACACATTTGTTTATTTATTTTATCCATCCGACTTGTAGGCCGCCCACACTCTGCAAGAGTTGTGATGGTCAAGCATTCATATCTTTGTGGCTACTCATGGCCCGTTGCCTATTTATTTTGATGTCATTTTTTTTTAACTAGCTTGGGAACACCTAGTTCATATAAAGGGCTTCAAAGATCAATGGGCTTAGGGCAATAGAAGGTTTATATACTGTATTTGAATGTTTAAAAATAACTTTCTTGATGTATAGTATTCATGTCAGTTTGGGCAATGGAAAGCAGAGCTATCTGAGGATATGGGACAATTTCTGTGTAAGGAGATGGCAGAGGGGTTGCTGACCTCCATAAAGTCACAAGAAAGAATGTTTGTCATGGTTATCCATTATGAAAAAGGTACATAAAGCTATGAGTAGAGATGGGGGTATTCGTATTTGCTTTAATGGGTTCAGAACGCTTTAGATAGCATTCTCTGTAATCTTCACAACAGCTCTGGGAGGTAGGCCACTATTATTAGCATGAGAAGGTGGGGATTCTTCTCTAAAGCAAGATGAAAAATTGGAACCATGATTGTCTTGAATCACTCTTCCGGTTTTTGGGGCACTTGGCAGTGCTTGCTCCTACAAAAGAGAGGGGAACGTGTGGTTGTCCACCAGTGGTGAAACAGTCTAGAGCCAGATGGGCATTGTAATCTAATAGCATCTGGAAGGATACATCCTCTTAGCTTAGCCCAGAATGTACCAATACCATAAAATACAGCAGTACTTCGGTTTACGAAATTAATGCGTTCTCCGGAACATTACATAATGCAAAAAATTCGTAGACCGAAACACGGATTGCCATAGGAACGGGGGCGGTGCTACAAACCTCCAGGCACAATGCATCCTGGGGAAACTTCCTTCGCAAACCGAAAAAACCCGGGGGGAAAATGTAAACCGAGGCATTGTTTTCAACGGATTTCAGCTCATAAACCGAAAATTACGTTAACTGAGGCGTTCGTAAACCGAGGTACGCCTGTACGGTGAAACTCCCAAGTTGGAGTCAGAGCTTCCTGGGAAGATAATTCAGCTGCAGGGGAGTATAAACAGCAACATATTTATTTTCTAAAATGAGGAAGGAATGATTTTAAAAATGCTTTTGAGTGTATCCAGTCACATTAAATGCCAATAATTCTATCAGCAACAGAAGGAAAGTTGTGTAAATTTCTGAACGGCTTTGCTTTAATTTCCTTTGCAAATCCAAAGTTAAGATGAAATTAGAGGTTAAGGGGAAAATATACACTTCTTCCCAGTAATCAATTTTCACTCTTACAGCAGGATTTCCACAGCAAGGTTGGAAAATTAGGCATAAACAATTAAAAAAAACAAACCCAAACCACACTAAATGCCAGATACGGAGTTGAAGAAAATTATGTGTGTTGACAGACATCTTTCATCCCTTGGGGGAGCACCACTTCTAAAAATGTACTAAGCATATTGTCCAGTTCAGTTCTTGGGAGTTTACATTTTAAAAGGAGCTCATAGATTTGCTTGTTATTTCTGGGCAGCTGCTTGCCCTGGAAGTAATTTATTGTGCCGTGAGTTATTAAGGGGTTGCATTTTTGTTCCCAGTGGCCAGAAAAATACCAGGAGATAATCTCTGATTTCCTTTAGTGGCCAATATTGATAGTGCACCTTGGGGGGGAAAGGTGTTGTATCACTACTTACTTCATTATGTCACCCTAAAGGTAAGTAGTTAAATGGAGCTGTATCATTTATAACTAGTCATTACCACAGACTGGTATTAGTTTGACCATCACCTAAACAGAATATAATAGTATTCAGCTGTTCATTCTGATTTTAAAAGTATGTGTGTTATATATAGTCAAGTTACATCTGACCTAATAGGGCTTTGAAGGTAAGTGAGATATTTAAGGAGTGATTTTATCAGTGCTGCACCCCCGGGTGAGATTCCCTGGCCAAGCAATGATTTGAATTCAGGTCTGCTGAGCCCTAATCTATCACCCCGTCCACTACACCACAGTATATAACTAATGTTCATACAGTAAGTAATAAAGGAAGAAATTGCAACTTCGACTCTTCGTG
Organism: Intellagama lesueurii; assembly: GCA_037013535.1. Taxonomy (NCBI): domain Eukaryota; kingdom Metazoa; phylum Chordata; class Lepidosauria; order Squamata; family Agamidae; genus Intellagama; species Intellagama lesueurii. The sequence goes on from JBAJHW010000021.1 coordinate 1,697,023, forward strand.
ACCCCATGGACCAGAGCACGCCAGGCCCTCCTGTCTTCCACTGCCTCCCGGAGTTGGGTCAAATTCATCTTGGTCGCTTTGATGACACTGTCCAACCATCTCATCCTCTGTCGTCCCCTTCTCCTCTTGCCTTCACACTTTCCCAACATCAGGGTCTTTTCCAGGGAGTCTTCTCTTCTCATGAGATGGCCAAAGTATTGGAGCCTCAGCTTCAGGATCTGTCCTTCCAGGGAGCGCTCAGGGTTGATTTCCTTCAAAATGGATAGGTTTGATCTCCTTGCAGTCCAGGGGACTCTCAAGAGTCTCCTCCAGCACCACAATTCAAAAGCATCAATTCTTCGGCGGTCAGCCTTCTTTATGGTCCAGCTCTCACTTCCATACATCGCTACTGGAAAAACCATAGCTTTGACTAGGCGGACCTTTGTCGGCAAGGTGATATCTCTGCTTTTCAAGATGCTGTCTAGGTTTGTCATCGCTTTCCTCCCAAGAAGCAGGCGTCTTTTAATTTCGTGGCTGCTGTCGGCATCTGCAGTGATCATGGAGCCCAAGAAAGTCAAATCTGTCACCGCCTCCATATCTTCCCCTTCTATTTGCCGGGAACAGATTACATTTGCAATTTAGCAAATATTGAAGCCTCTCCAGCTGGCTGCAGAGCCAAAAGTTGGACGTTTGATTCTCCACAGTGTCTCCAGGGAGAAAAGTGAGCCTGTGGACCCCTTGGGAAGCTGCACAGTCCCAAGACACCCCCAGAAAAAGGGAATAAAAAAGCACTTCTGAATAGACATGGGATATTCGTATTCATTCCCTGGAGATACAAATATGAATATGGGCACCACAGATGGCTGGGAGAACCAGACACACACACACACACACACAGAGAGGAATGAGCAGGTCCACTTTCCGCTCACCACGTAGTGTGTGCGGCCAGTGTCGTTCTCATCGGTCCAATCTGGGAAGCAGCCCGGCTGGTGCTTCCCCGCCTCCCCATGCAGCCAACCACCCAACAGCTCAGCGGGGAGACTCGCTGGCGCGGTTGGCGATGCAGGGAGGCAGAGAAGCGCTGGCTGGGCTGCTTCCCGGATTGGCATGACGAGAACGATGCCAGCCACAGGTGCTGCATGGCGAGGAGAAATACCACATGATTCAAGAGCTGGGTCTTGTGAGGCATTGATGTTTTCATCAGCTCTTAAAAGGGGGGCATTCCCAATTTTTACCCAATAATTGATGAGAACAAAATCATAGGATTGCTTTCTGTCACAGAACCTGGGAACCGTGTGAAACCATTTCTCAGTTCCCCTGTCAAGGCCCCTTTCTATAACCACTCAGCCACATGTCTCCCACTGGTCCTAGGATGGGAGAACTTAGGGTTGGAGCTTAACATAAAATGAAGATCCCCAAGGTTACACTAAGCATGTGAGGCAGCTGCCATCACTCCCGTAAAAATATTAGAAATCCAGTAGCTTTTGAGGGTAGGACTGGTTTTTTAGTACCATCCTCCTTCTCAGCCAAAATCCAGACAGTTGCTTGAAATGATTTTTGAGTTTTATTAAAAGAAGAAGAAAAGGGGGAAGAAAGGATCATTTTAAAGAATAAAAGTTCCAAATGGTTCCAGGAAAAGACTACTCAAAAATTACGACCAAATGTGATTACAGGATTACCAGCATTCAAGCAGAAACTCACCAAAATATTAACATTTAATTTACCTTATCTGGCTCCTATCTAAGCATGGAGATGGAGTAGTTCTGGGGCATACTCCGAGAGCATTTCCTGGCACAGCTGCATAAAATGAGACACAACAGTCTCCTCATGAGTCACTCTGCAGCTGGGAAGGAAAGCATGGTCTCCACAGAGGTCTGCCAGTTTTCTGATTCCCATTTGAAAATAAATGAATTAACCATTTTGCACCTGCAGCCCACCTTCACATAATTGCTCTTAATCCTCTTTGATCATTCTACAAGATAAAAGGCAGCTTTCCTGACCCGCCAAGTCTACATAAATGTCTGGGAAAGGAAATAAGCTTACTTCTCTCAGGTCAGGGGTTACAGCACATGGTGTTAGTCCCCTTGATAGAAGATAGAATTCCATGGAAGAATCTTCTCCTCTCAGTCCTTCTTTGAAGTTACAGGAGGGAAGTGGAAGGTGTGAAATGCCTGTTTACCATTTGATCTATGGTAGAAAGTTTCAGTACCTTCACAGACACACAGAAGAGACCAGAAACTGAATTATTTATTTCACATTGCCAAATCCTTAATTTCTTCACAGCTTCTTTCCAGCTTTTTTGGTAGCTCAAAGTATCATTCGATGATAGGTGCTGTTCCTTAGAAGTGCATTCTCTTCACATTTTTCAAGCAATAAGGATATGTTTTATTCCTTGTGTTCTAAGTTTTGGCTTTCCCACGAAGATAGAGTAACTTGAATATTAGGGTACAGTTTGGCCCCACCGTTGAGGGTGAGGGGGCAAATGCTGTCAAACCTTTCTTGTAATTAAGGAGTTTTCATTTACTCTTTTGAGCTCCAGTTATCTGTAGAACTGGGAAGCAGAAGTGGGAAGGGCACCCACTGAGTAGCTAAGTAATATTTCCATTTTGTTATGAACAGGATCAATCCTTGCGCAACAGAGAGAACACATCTGCCAGTCAAGAAGGGCCACCGACTCATCTTCTGGCTCTGAGGATTTCTCACTGTCCACTTCCTCATCCCCAATATCGTGGTTTAGAGCCTGCCAAATGCTGCTCCTTCTCAGTGGGAGACCCATCATTATCGTCTCCTGTGGCAAATATGCTCTCCGAATCCACAAGGAACATACTGTAGAGGTTGAACAGTAGCATGGTAAGAAGTGGCAGGAATGTCAAGCCAAAGCCAAAACCGCGGAGAGAACGGCCCATAGCATAGGCCAGCCAGTAGAGAAGTCTGGAGATTGGGGTGGGAAGGAGAACAAAAAGAAAGTAGAAAGAGGGTCAAACCACACACTTGCCACATGAGCTTAGACCCTCCAAAGAGAAAGCAAAGCCAGATCCTTTTGTTACAACATTAAACCCCTTCATTATATGCACCAGGAATCTATAGGGGAATTAAAACCAAAAGGACACTGTCTGAATTTTTTTGGTGGGATTTGTTATATACATTAGGACCCCTGTATCCACTGGGGATCAATTCCAAACCTTTCCGTGGATGCCAAAAACCATGGATACTAGTGAACCCTACACATAGCATGGTCTCTGGCTCCCTCTATTGACCGGTTCTGGTAATTACATTGTGGAAATGTCTATTTCTGTGTTTTTTTTCTTCTAATATCTTTAATATTTTCAGAAAGCACAGATACAAATCCCATTGATAGAGGGGTCCTACATATGTTCTAAACCATCTGCTGCCTTGGGGAGAAAAGCAGGAGAAAAATAAATAAATAAATCCAAATTTTTACTAAAATTCCATCAGCAATAAGCTTTAGTTCAGAGATGTGTTCTACCTACATAAATGGTTGCACTATTGTTACAGAATTCTTCTCTTCTGTTTGATATTTTTATGCTGACTTTTAAATTTGAATAATTTAAATATATATACAAATAAAAGAATACACATATTGCATATTTAAAAGATATGTTTGCCTTAGAATTATGAAAATATTACTAGGCCTTTTGCGTGAATCACTAGAAATGCCAAAAATCAATCTGAAGACATTCCCAATCTGATGAATACCCATAAAGAGTCAAAAGCTAGTTTATGTTTATTAATTTTTTTCAGTGATCTAATAAAGGTATCATTCAGACGGTGTACAAAAGACCATGTGGCATTTTTTTCTTTTTTTTGTCAGATTATGGCAGCTACCCTCAATAGCTCACCAGACCCTCCACAGCTCATCTTCAATGGTAATACTTTTAATTTGGCTGCATTTGATTTACCTAGTATGAGGACTAAATTCTATCCCTTCTCTGAGAGCGGTTTGCCACATTGCTGTGTGCCTCTATTCCCTGGCAAAAGAGCACTCTGTGCTTCGATACAGGGCGATCAGGTGTATGTGTTGCTGAATGATTTAGAAAGACGCAAAGGTATCACTTACCTTTGTCTTCCAATTGTGCAGAAGGACCCTGTGTGTTCCCCCCCCCCCTTTTCCATTAAAACTCAAGGGTCTAAATCCTGAGATGGGAAAATTTTCCTCTTTTTAAAGTATAACTCAGAGGCTGGACTTGATGACCCACAGGGTCCCTTAAAGCTGTGCACTTTCAATATGATTATTATTATTATTATTATCATTAACTCCCAGAATCTCTCAGCCCTAATGATCATGTACGGGGGAATTCTAGAAGCTGTAATGCAGCAAAGTAAAATTTCCATGCCTCTGCCTAAGTCTGCATTTATTTCTCCATGCAAACTGAACAGGGAATCGAACAATGGAAGAAAGAACAGAGAAAACTAGTGAAATCAGTGATTTCTGAGCTGCCTGAACCAACCTGCAGAATCTCACCCACATATATTATTTACAGGCTACTATCTCCAGTCTTGTGGGGACGTGGTGGCGCTGCAGGTTAAACCGCAGAAGCCTCTGTGCTGGAAGGTCGGAAGACCAGCCGTCGTAAGATCGAATCCACGCGACGGAGTGAGCTCCCGTCGCTTGTCCCAGCTCCTGCCAACCTAGCAGTTCGAAAGCACATAAATGTGAGTAGATAAATAGGTACCACCACGGTGGGAAGGTAACGGCATTCCGTGTCTAGTCGCGCTGGCCACGTGACCACGGAAACTGTCTTCGGACAAAACGCTGGCTCTACGGCTTGGAGACGGGGATAAGCACCGTGCCCTAGAGTCGGACACGACTGGACTAAATGTCAAGGGGAACCTTTACCTTTACCTATCTCCAGTATTGAGAGGGATCAGGTGTCACGTCTGGTCATTCTGGACACCTGGTGCACCCGGGGAGTAAATACGGATCTTCCAGGCCATCTATGCATTAGGTAAGGTGCTGCTTTTGAATAGTCAGCTGGCAGCAGAAAGTAGCAGGATCCTGTCACATCTGATTATGAGTGGTGCACCATGAACCAACTCCAATAACAGCCATAGAAGTTAGACTGTTGATTTGTGCAACAGGAGATCAACCTTCCAGTGGCCAGTGATTCATGAATCTCGCTTTGGTAATCTTCAGCTAGTTATTCTGTTTTAGCTGGACCACAGGGCTGCGTTTGAGGCGAGAGCACAGAGGAGAACAACAGACAACTGCTCTTAGCCAAAAAAGGTTGAAATGCGTGTACTAAGTCAACAGACTCTTCCTCCAGTAGGGAGGACTGGGAAGAAGGCAAGGCCAAATAATCGTGTTGTGGACCTGAGAGAAAGTTAAGGCATCTTATTAAGTCTCTCAGAAGCACTTTAGTTATGAAATTCAACTGAGTTTAAGGTGTTGAACACTGCCTGAATGGGAGGCACCTTGGTTCTTGCTGTCTTTTATTCAAAGTAATGGATCAAGTAACTTAAGGTAAAGGTAAATGTTCCCCTTGACAATTTGTCCAGTCGTGTCCGACTCTAGGCGGCGGTGCTCACCTCCGTTTCCAACCCATAGAGCTAGCGTTTGTCTGCAGACAATCCTCCGTGGTCACGTGGCCAGCGTGACTAGACACGGAACGCCGTTTACCTTCCCACCGAGGTGGTACCTATTTATCTACTCGCATTTTTGCATTTTGCATGCTTTCGAACCGCTAGGTTGGCGGGAGCTGGGACAAGCGAGGGGGGCTCACTCCGTCGCGTGGATTCGATCTTACGATGGCTGGTCTTCTGACCTTGCAGCACAGAGGCTTCAGCGATTTAACCCGCAGCACCACCACGTCCCGTCCAAGTAACTTAAAGATAGACTAAATTGTTTGTAATAGCATATAGTTTGGAAAATACCATTTGTTTTTTATATATCCGTATATTCTGTGTCTTCACAGTGAGTTCATCAGTAGTCTCCCATCCAGACTCCGACTTCCTTCGGTGCAGGACTGCACCTTGATGGGCCTGACGTTTGTGCTAGGAACCATTCACGGGAAAATCTACATCCTTCCAGCTTCAAGACACGGCTCACAAAATCAAGCAGTAGGGCAAAGTGGGGCAACTTTCACAGCCTGGGGGACCCATTTCACCCATCCCGGGTCCCTTTAGGAGCTGTGCCAACCCTTCTGTCACCAAAGGGGGACCGAAACCAAGACCAGAATCCTATTAATTTACACAACCACCTAAGTGACATTGTTTGGGCACTCCCTTCTCCAGCTCTCCTCTACATGACTGCTCCCCCATGCATGTTTTTTTCTCGGCTGGATTTTGGCTCACAAACCCATTCATTTAAAAAAAAATCTGTTGTTTTTTTTAATCAATTTTTTAAAATGGCCAGGGGGACTGTACCTTGTTTAGAAGGAAACGGAATACCTAGAGCAGTTTTCCTCCCCACCCCTATTTAAAAACACTTCTCGCACACGTACACACACAGGTCTGGAGACTGGAAGGAGGTCCTTGGGGCCGAAGGAGGTCAGCCATCCAGCGTGGTGGAGCCTCTCTTACCGTGAAATGGCAAAGAGTGCTGTCAGAAGGGGGATGAGCTTCAGGGCTTCTTGGGGCAGATAAGTGGAGAGGACTGCAATGTTGAAGAAGTACAGGATGAAGAGCTGGACTGACTGGGAGACGTAGCGCCGGTGGATTTCCACCTCCCTGTGCAACTCGCCAAAAGGCTGCAAGGAGGAGAAGCAGAGGCGGGACACCCCGTACACAACCATTCCTAGACGAGAGAAGACACATCAGTACACAGGCTAAACATCAAGATGAGTGTGCTCATTGTTGTTGTTGTTTAGTCGTTAAGTCGTGTCCGACTCTTCGTGACCCCATGGACCAGAGCACACCAGGCCCTCCTGTCTTCCACTGCCTCCCGGAGTTTGGTCAAATTCATGTTGGTAGCTTCAGTGACCCTGTCCAACCATCTCATCTTCTGTCGTCCCCTTCTCCTCTTGCCTTCACATTTTCCCAACATCAGGGTCTTTTCCAGGGAGTCTTCTCTTCTCATGAGATGGCCAAAGTATTGGAGCCTCAGCTTCAGGATCTGTGCTCATAGACTTCCAGTTTGGCCAGGTCCGTGTATAACTCTGTACTTTTTTTTTTTATTTCCTTGTTCGTCTGCTACATTTACACCCGATTCCTTCACCAAAGAACTCAAGGGGACATACATGATTCTCTTTCTCATATGTTTATATTTCCAACAATCATGTAGGCTTTACGGGAATTTGACTAGCTCCAGGCCATTTTATGACAAAGTGAGGGATTTGAACCCAGGCCTCCCTGAATTCTAATCCAATACTTTAACCACTACACCACATTAGCTCTTCTTCAAGCTCTGTGCTAAAGAGAGTGAGGAATACTCACAGAGACAGCCGACCTGGACCGTTGCCTGGGACACTTATCACCATTTCAGGCCACTGTCCAGATAGATGTGGTTGATGGGAAGAAGAGAGGGATTGTGCCCTTTCAAATCTCTCTGCCGCCTTAAGGGCAAAAAACTCTGAAAGCAGATGAACCAAAGGCTGTGCTAAGAGGAGATCCTTTCCCTGAACATCAGGGCCCAACTCTGCACCTCCAGGCAAGTTACAGGTTCCTCTGATAACAAACATGGCTTAATATGCATTCAGAGTTGGCTTTACAGTGGCAGAATCCCACCACCCCATTTGTGGGCATGAGAGGCTTTCTGACCTTTTTGAAGAAGGCTTTCCCTCTATCCCAGAGTGAGCTGCTAACAGCTCTCTTCTCTAGTTGTGACATTTTTTTAGACACAGCAGAGATTAGCCCTGGCATCTCCTTCCATGAAGAGCGCGACTGAGCTACCGGTCAATTAATTCACCCAACAGCTCTTTGTTTTTGGTTAGAATAGTTTGGTTAGAACTAGGTGGAATTAGTGATGTATGGAAGTGAGAGCTGGACCATAAAGAAGGCTGACCGTAAAAGAATTGATGCTTTTGAATTGTGGTGCTGGAGGAGGCTCTTGAGAGTCCCCTGGACCGCAAGGAGAACAAACCTATTCATTCTAAAGGAAATCAACCCTGAGTGCTCACTGGAAGGACAGATCCTGAAGCTGCGGCTCCAATACTTTGGCCATCTCAGGAGAAGAGAAGACTCCCTGGAAAAGACCCTGATGTTGGGAAAGTGTGAGGGCAAGAGGAGAAGGGGACAACAGAGGACGAGATGGTTGGACAGTGTCATCGAAGCTACCAACATGAATTTGACCCAACTCCAGGAGGCAGTGGAAGACAGGAGGGCCTGGCGTGCTCTGGTCCATGGGGTCACAAAGAGTCGGACACGACTTAACGACTAAACAACAACAAGGTGGAATTAATACAGTAAGTTTGGAAATATTTTAAAGGTGTCTATGCCCTGCCATTCCATTGAAGGACTGATAATAAATTATATACAAAAATTATTCTGAAAATGCTACTGAATCGTCACTTTAGGGAAGAGGAGTGATATTCACACAAAACATACAGAACTAGTTTCCCCTGATCTCAGTCCTAAATGGAGACTTAAGCACCCAAACCTTGAAAAGATTACGTCAACAGTATGTAAAATATCGAACCTTCAATGGCGATTATGCTGGGACTAATATGTAAGTAAAGCTTTCCTACTATGACTTCTTAAAATTATATTGTATTTTATATTTTTAAAAGTTGGAAAAATAGAAAAATGGCCAAAAACAAACAAACCCTTATTAAAAAATCCAAATTTTTTAAAAGTAATATGCTGGCTGGATAGCTCATTGGCTGAGGTCTCTTGACTGTAGAGCCACAGCTTGGGAGTTCGATTCCCCACTACGTCTCCTGAAAAAAGAGCCAACCTGGGCAACTTTGGCTAAGCAGTCCAGCCCCAGGGCATCCCCAGAAGGGAATGGTAAACCACTTCTGTGTATTCTCTACCTAGAAAACCTTGGAAAGAGCCACCATAAGTTGGAATCGTTCTGATGGCATGCAATTATGGTTTGCAATGTGTTACTTCCAAACCATTCATGTGTCTGTACTTAATGCGGTATATATACTTCTGCAGAGATGGGAAACATTTGTGTTTGGACTACAATTCCCAGAATCCCACAGCTAACATCGCTACTGTGCTCCAGATGTTCTTCAGGGACAGCTTCCTGTCTGTGGGATTCTAGGAGCTGTAGTCCAGGAAACAAGCCCTTCCCATGTCTGCACTTTTGAAGCCTTGTTATTGATATTCATAGAAGTGCCATTGGTGTGCAGGGCATTTTACAGACAAGAAGGATACAGATTACAGCTTGCCCACCAAGCAAGATGTAAAACAAGAATTTTGTAAGTCTCTAGATCTTAGAACAACAAAAATAAATTGGTAAAAGATCCGATGTGAGAAAGGAGCAATGCCGGGTTCCTGGCAATCAAGGAGAAACCTTCTTCTGGCTTCTTGCTCATCCCACAGCAAACGAGGCAACCACAACAGGAGTCAAATGCTAGAAAGCAACCCTATAGCAGCCTCACAGCTGTTCCTTATGGGGACTACAACTCCCAGCATTCTTCACCTTTGGCCTTCCTGGCCAGGACCGATGGGAATGGAAATCCAACCGTATCTGCAGGGCCACAGCTTACTCCTGTTATACAACTTGGTATTTTCCCAGCATGCCTTACTTGCCACCTTCTTTGGACCACCTACCTAGGTTTAGGAGACAGGGTGCCAAGCGATAGGAAGGGTTGCTTTATATTAGCTGGGAAGAGCCCATTTTCTTTTAACCACATTTCCCCCTCCAGAGCAACAGGCACAGCCGACGTAGCTCCACTCACCTACTATGATTGGGAACGTGGCAAAAACCCCACAACGAAGCGTATAAACCAGGCGAGAACTCATGGTTGGCATTAGTGGCGCGTCAAAAGGCAGGAAGACATATGCACCATAAATGAGACAAGGAAAAATGACCATGGCTGTCATCATGGAGGCTACCGCCTTAAGTTTGCCTGAGCTACAGTTGCCGTTCTGTAGACAGGGCAGCTTCTCAGTGCGCCTCTTCTTGGCTGGCTCTCCGTTGTAACTGGGCAAGTCATCAAAGCGGGCCGAGTAGCCACGGGAAATGAAATTCTGCTTCTCACGGTCTCCCTTCTCTTTCTCACAATGCATGATCTCCTCCTCGTGTTCCTGTTGCTTCTTTTTGTGTTCATTCTGTGTCGGAGGACGTTCAATGCAACGAGGGTCAATGGGGATGAAGACATGAGATGCCACCTTGGGCATCCCATTGCTGTCGTCCTCTTCTTTGGCGGTCACGGTGGAAGGGAATTGGGTGAAAGCTTCATCATCCACAGCAGGACCCACGGTAGCCTCTTCTCTGCTTCCTTCAGGACTAGGCCTTAGGTCTGCTTCCAGTGTCTCAATCATCATGCTTTCCTTGCTTTGATCCCATGGCAAAGTCACCTCGGGATTCTCAAAACTGTGTTGGGTATAATTTGGGGCCACTCGGTTCCCAAATGAATCATTTCCCAAGACCACCATCACCATTTCCTCAGAAGGAGCAACCGCTGCCATCTTGGGCCCCGAACCTTTTTGAGATACTCCAGTTCAACAGCTTTGCATCTCCTGTAGGGTTAACAAGCTAGATTTCCATGATAAGATTTTCTTTTCTGAAAGTACTGATTATCCAAGATGGTTAAATAACTTGCAAATGGAAATGGCTGCCCAGGAAACTGCCGGCTCTCTGCATCTTACTGTGTCGGACTTTGATCTACCAAGGGATGAAAAAGTATAGGCAGTAAACTGGTTTTAAAGACATTCCTGTGTACACAACATGAAGGATGTTTTAGCCATAGAGGAAAGAAAATATTAACAGTAGAAAATTATCAGCACTGGCAACATATTCTCTTTCTCAACTGTCACGTAAGTGCTTATGGAAGAATCAGCAAAGGAACTGTAATGCCTAAGTTAATCTTTACATGAGATATTTAACAAGGTAAAGCCTAGAACAGAAACCATAAGCTTTCAGATGGGTTGCCAGATTCTTTAAGACCAGATCAGACCAGACTAGGTAAGCTGCAATTATGCAGCAATGACGAAACAGACATTATCTGCTCAGAAACAAAAACCTGGATCAACTAGAACATTTCCTTATTTTGGCATGAAGGAAGAAGAGAAAGAAGGTGAACCAGTACTGTAACCATTACCTTGACTTCCTTCCACATCTGGAAATCCCTCTCGGACCACCAGTGCAAATTGTATTCTTTTAACTCTACACAGATCATGCCTGTAAACATCTCTTGTGAAACCTTTGGCTTGATCTTCTCATAACTCGTGAACTATGTGAACTTAGCAGGTGCACTCAGGTGGTAAATTCCGCTTAGTGTAATCAGACACACTTCCTGGCATCTTGAAACAGAAGTGCGGCCTTAATTTCTTGGTACTTTCCTCTTATGTAATCTCCTAATGTGCTATAGGAAGCCAGGTTTAGGCTGAATATCAGGAAAAACTTCTTGACAGTTAGAGCAGTATGACAATGGAACCCATGACCTTGGGAGATGATGAGCGCTCTAATGCTGGAGGCATTCAAGAGAAAATTGCACAACCCTCTGTCAGATCTGCTTTGATTTGAATTCCAGTCTTGAACAGGGGATTGGACTCAATGGCCTTATAGGCCCGTTCCAACTCCGTTATTCTATGTTTTGTTAATGAGAAGGATATCCATGATACCATCCAGGAAAGATTGTGGGCAGAAATCAAGCAATCTCCAAAGTGAAAAAGTGGGATTCGAAAGATTAACAGAACAGGTTTACTCACCTCATTATTAAAGGAAGTGAAGTAACAGGTGCACAGTACCATCTAGAAAAGGCAGGCGTCTAAAAGTAGCTCACTGCATCCTTGGGTTGGCTGTGCTGGTTGGGGATTCTACACACTGTAGTTCGAAAAACTTTTTTTTTTTTGTTCTATCTTAGACTATGTATATCTTAAAGCAGTGGTCCCCAACCATGGGGCTCCAGATGTTCTTGGACTTCAACTCCCAGAAATCCTGGCCAGCAGAGGTGGTGGTGAAGACTTCTGGGAGTTGTGGTCCAAGAACATCTGGAGGCCCAAGGTTGGGGACCACTGTCTTAAAGTATAACAGTAAGAACTCCCTGTGATGCATACATAGTACACTAAGGTGTCAGATGGGGGCTTTGTTTGCATGCACAAGTATCTGGTGAAAGCTCCATGTTGTATAATTACATCTCTCCAGATAAGCAGAAGGAGGCCAGTTATGTTTTGCAGGATGTGTTTGCTCTAATTTTACACATGTAGTACTGGCTACTACATAGCTACTGCTGTGTATACAAGTAATTTTCAGCCTCTATGAACAGCAGCAAAATATCTCCCTATTGATATTCTAAGGGCCTAATCACAGGGACCATTTGAACCATTTTTCTCCTCCTTTTTAAATATATTTTTCAATATATTTGTATGTGGTATATATACTAGTGGTCCCGTTCACATGCCTTCCGTTGAACTGGTACATTTCTTACTATTTGTACTGATCCTGTAGGCTCCCAAGTGGCATCTCATATGAATCAATTCATTTCCCATCCTATTTCTGGGTCCTCTCTACCCTAAAAATGTTCTTTAAAAAAATATATTCGTCGATGATCTATTGCTAAAGCGGCATATATATGCCATTTTCCTGTCACTTCCAACTGTTAGCCAATGCACCACCTGGTGGGATCTGTCACTAGATAAATCTAGGGCAGCATTAAAAAGCACCTGAACTGTTGTCGAAAAGCTAGGGGAAAAATTATAAGCCATACACAGGTAGGGACGATGGCTATGATAGGGAAGACATTGGCTAAGTGATACATTGGTAAACTGGTGTACAGAAAAAATATTTTAAAAAGTAAGCAATGTATTGCAAATAATTTTTTTTTAATTACAAAATTTCAATCTACATCTCACTGCTTTTGAATATTTACAGAAAGATTCCTACCTTTGATCTTTGAAGGAGTTAATTAACAGTGAAATCCTGTACATGTTTGCCCAGAAGCAGGTCCCATTGAGTACAATGGGCTTAATCCCAGGTTTGCAATCTTGGTCATAGAATCACAGAATAACAGAATTAGAAGGGATGCATAAGGCCATCAAGTTCAACCTTCTGTTTTGTTCAAGAGTCCTTATGTCTGTCCTGTAATTTTATGCCCCACAGGGTTTTTTTTACCTTTTTTTTGGTGAGTTTTATGGTGAAATGACCTGTTTCCTAAGAAGTGGCCATATGAGAAGTGTAAACACTGCGACCCAACAGCCCTGAATTTTTTTTTTAAAAGCCCAAGTCTGTGCCATTATTTTCTACACATTTTTGATCATTTCCCCACTGTCAAATATTCACCTCCAAACATATAAACCCAGATGGGGAGGAATCCTTATCCTACGAGAAAAACAGAAGAAGGAAAAGGCAAGCCACACGGAGAACATTGGAAAGTGTGTAAAGAAATCCCAACAAGCCAGAAAAGAAAAACAACACAAATCTAAAGCCAATTTAAGGTCGCTAACAGGAAGAAAGATACAAGGAAGCGGTGCCAAAATCTTACTTGAGTGTAGAAAACATGGATCTGGCAGTGTCTTGTCACTCATCACTATCGGCTTAACTCAGTCCTTCTTTCAAACACACCATTTCACACTCAGCGTTCACCCGGGGGGAAAAACAAAATTGAATTTGCTCGGATAATCTGGATGGGGATCTTGGACGACCTTGTAGCCAAGTGTTTTAAACAAAACCGATGGTGCCTACTCCTGTTTTCGGACTTTCCTGTAGACTTTCAAACCTGTTAAGCAAGCCCAGGTGAGGTAGGTGAAATAACCGGCCAGAGAGGTTGGCTTCCTGGAGCCGCACCTTCCAGGTTTCCGCATTAGAGAGAGAAAGCCAGACATACATGGTTCCCATTGAAAACTTGGATAGGATCATCCAGATAGAGTGGATAACACTTTTCAAACATCTGCTCCAACTTCTCCCATTTATCAGAATAATTTTTTCCTGATTCCACCCCATGGTAAACAAATCACTGTCTCAACAACTCTCCCCCCCCCCCCAATGCCCAAATCCTGTGTAAAAATGAATATATTTTTAGGCTGACTGGTTGAATTGACTGGTATTTCTTCCGAGATCAGTTCTTCCTTCCCCCAGAAGTTACATCCGCTTCTTCCAACTTGAGATCCTGGACTCCAACTCCCACAATCCCCGACATGTCTGAAATATTAGGGTGAGCTGCACTTCTGTGTCAGTGACTTTCCTTTGCCTCTAGCACCAGATCCAGAACCCTAATGCACCAACATTAAAAGCATCACACAGGGTGAGGGGTTTCATTCTGAACTATGGTTTCAGGACACGGTTATTATCACTATCTGGACGTGATGGTATTAAAGGAGGCAGATGACTTTTTAAAATTCTAATGCATATTAAAATAGTTCCTTCCATCAAACCAGAGGCTGGAAAAAAAAAATATTTAGGGACCCTAACTTCCACAAACCCGGTAGAGAAAGGGGAAGACTTTGCAAGTTGGAATCCAAAGAAGTAACTTTTCTAAATTCTGGCTTCAAATTCTTCTAAATTCTGCACCAAGCCAATCCTATTGTAATGTTGGTTTCTTCTGCTCTATTTAAAGAGTGCAGATGTTGGATCTTTGCCCTGCCAAGATGGGACCCCCTACTAAATCCAGTGGAGACAGTGTGGTGTAGTGCAGTGGTCCCCCCAACCTTGGGCCTCCAGATGTTCTTGGACTTCAACTCCCAGAAATCCTGGCCAGCAGAGGTGGTGGTGAAGGCTTCTGGGAGTTGTAGTCCAAGAACATCTGGAGGCCCAAGGTTCGGGAACCACTGGTGTAGCGGATAGAATTTTGGATTCGGAGGACTCATGAGACCCGTGTTCAAATCCCACCCTGTAGCATGACACTGATTGGGTGACTTTGGGCTGGAAACCTATTGGAAGCCTACTCTGCAGGACTGTTGTGAGGATTTGGCGAGAAAGGGGAGACCACGTAAAAGGGTCGTTGCAAAAACTTAATCGCCAATCAGGCGGTGCTTGCACGACATGCAAAATCCTTCCGGCCGCGTGCGCTTGGCAATCAAAATAATGCGTGGGAAATAAAGTTTTATTTGAATGCTGTCTGAAGGTCGAAGGCAACCCCCAGCAAACCTCAACGGGGGAGCGACGGACTCAGCGCCTTATGGAAGCCACTTTGCCAAGTCTTGCAGGGATTCGCCTCGATCTCGCGAGGCTTGCCCAAGGGGGGGGGGGCTTCCAACCATAAAAATACAATACAGTATTGAAAAGCTAAAAACAGTAAATAGATATTTTTTTAAAAAAGAAAAATGAAACAAGTATTGGATAAAAACCGGTCAGTAATAAAATCCATGCTGGAAACAAATTTAAAAACAAGAGTACAGCAATCCATTTTTATATATAATATATATGCACTCATTATATACATATATATATATATATATATATATATATATATATATATATATATATATATATATATATATAATATATTTTTTAACTTTTATTTTGTATGATTATTTATTTATATTTATTATTATTTATGGTGTATGATGGATTGATTTGTGTATATGTTTGACTGCTGAGACCATGGGTCAGATGGGCGGTTTTAGAAGGGCAAAAAAAAAAAAAAAATCAAACTCGCAAGGAGCGAGGCCACCTAGTCCGGAGGTACCTGTCTTTCCTTTGACTTATCTCTACGGGCGTCCCCACGACTTCGCGTCCGGGGCCTTCTTTTTTTAAAAAAAAATCTCGCGAGAGCGGCGTTCTCGCGGGATTGGGCTCGTGGGTGGGCAGCAGGGGAGGAGGGGGGGGTGGTGGTGTCGATGCCTCGGGGTCCACCGCTCGCTCCGGCAGCCCCAGCCAGCGAGCGAGCGAGAGGCGAGAGCCGGAGCGCGATGGCGGCTGTGCGGGACCAGAGGAAGCCGCACGAGAGGAAGGACCAGGAGCAGCAACAGCAAAAAAAGGAAGCGCGGTCCTTCGGGCTGAGTCGGCGGCGGCGGGACGAGGAGCAGCCGTGTAGCGGGGCGGGTTGGGCCTGGAGCGGCGGCCGGGGGTGCTGAAAGGGAGCTTCGGAGGCCGCCATGAGCCAAGGCAGCGGAAGCGGCGGCGGCGGCGAGCCGGAGGCCAAAGCGCTCCACACCAAGAGGCTCTACCGGTGAGTAAGGGAAGAAGAAGCCACCGTCGCCTCTGCCGGCCCGGCTCCCTTCTTTCTCTCCCTCCCCCTCCCTCCTTCCTTCCCTCCCCGCGCCTTCCACAGAGGCTGGACTACAGTTCCCATCCTCCCAGTCACCGTGGGCGTTGGGGAGGATGGGAGGGGGAGTCCCAGGGGGAGGGCGGCGGAGGGCCTTTTCTTCCGCCTGGAGGCAAGGGGGCCAGGTGGTGGTGGAGGGGGGGGAGGGGTTGCCCAGGGGTCCCCCTCCCCTCCCCCCTCTCCTCCCCTCCCCTCCCCCATCTTTTTGAAAGTGGCTTCGTTTCCCACCCGGGAATTAGACTCGCCACTACTCCCGGGTCGACCCTTTTTCCCCCCCTCCTCTGAATCCCGTGTCTTGTTGAGCTGTTATGTTTATATGATCTGTTTCACGGGATCTCCTTCGGATTCCTGCCCCCCATCCCGCCCCCCATCCCGCCCCCCAACCCATGAGGTCCCGAAGAGGGCAGGAAATGCAAGAGTTAAGATGATTGATAACCTTTCGTTGGACAATCCCCCGAAAATAATAAAACCATGGAACAAGCTTTCTTGGATGGATTCACCTTCCTCGGGCTGGTGTGCTTAGAGCCCGAGGAAGTGGATTTCATCCCCAAGTCCATGAAGGTGGATTCCAGGTTACTCCATGATTTCTTTTTCTTTTTTTTTTTTTGCTCTCCTCCCCAGCATGATCATTGCTATGGCCATCTTGTTAGGGATATTTAGGATGAAGAAGAAAGAAAAAAAAGGGGAGGGAGGGCACCTGCATCATCCTCGGGTTTCTCCCCCTCCACCCTGGTTCTTCTCCTTAATTTGGTACCCCCCATATGGCCTCTCTTCTATACCCAGGGGCAGGCAAAAGGCAGCCTGCGGATGATGCTCGAGACTGCAACTCCCAGCAGCCCCAGCCAGCCTGGGGCTGCTGGGAGTTGCAGTCTCTAGCATCATCCGCAGGTGAAAAGTGTTGGGAGTGATAGTTTGGCAAATCTCAAGGGGGCTCCAAGCCGGCGTTGTCTGTCCTCCCTTCTCTCTTTACAGCAGTGGCCCCCGGGGTGGGGTGGAGAAGATGGACTGGACGTTTCTGTGCTTCTGATCCATCTGTTTCTCTGCCCGCTCCTTGCTAGGGAGTTGTTGGCACACACAAGTGGTCCTCGTTCTCTAATTATCCTCCTTCCAGAGGATTCCCAGGTTTGATCTTGAATGCTGCAAGAAGGGAAAGGCCGTATTAGGGTGATGCTTTTATTCGAGCCATGTTCTAAATAGGTGAAACGCTATAAATCTAATTTTCCTGGTCTCTTCTCCCAACAGCCCATTACACCACATCTACATGGGTCCTGTACTCAAGTAGGTTAAATCAGTTTGCCTTTTGCAACCCAGGGGGGAGGGGGGGAAGGCTTTTTCCGTAGCTTTACCCACTGTGCAACCATTCCTCTTCTCACTGCATCTCAATATCTCTTTTTTTGTTTACCAGATCATGTTTGAACTGTGGTGTTTCTGGAGGCTCTTTATTATGTTTTCTAAGCTCTCCTGGGGAAGGCTGTTAAAAAAATGAGATGGAAATTCACTTAAGCAAATAAATTAAATAGTGGCCAGCCAGTTTGCATGGAGGAGGGCCCAGTATTTCCTCCCTAGTTGCATAGGTTTCCCTTCCATTTCCTGTGTAGCCCCACCTTCAGTGAGGTGACTCCCTCAAACGACTTTCTTTACATCATTATCCCTTCTGCCGTGTTATTGGAATGATAAACCTCTCACCATCTGTCTCTGTGTCCTAGTCTGCATCAACAGAAATCACTTGAATCCCAGAGTGATTTCCACATGTTTCTAGAGCTCATGAATGAGGCACCCATCTGAAACCTCTTCTAAATCCAACTCATGGGTCTCTTCTTTTCTCCACCGAGGTGTGCAGTGAGTATGTTTGTGGTTCAAACATTGATTTTTTCAGCAGGAGAGAGAACTTAGGGCCCTCCAGATATTTAACCCTAGTTCCTACCAATTGGACCAGTAGTGAGGTATGAGAGGAGTGTTCATTTGGCAACTCTTGGAAGGACAACTGGTTCTAAACACCTTTTTTTTGGTAAGGTTCAATCTTAACCTTTTAGAAGCTACATTCTCATCCTTTAAGTCTTTCTCCTCTTTTAAATAGGGAGGCAGCCCACATTCTCCAGTTTCATAGGAACCCACCTACCCGAATTGGCATGTGACACTGAAGAATATTTCCTGTGCTGAATTATTCTACCTGCCTGAGCGTGGGAAAGGGCAGAAAGGCGGCACCCCACGGTCTAAAGTCAAGAATTGCCTTCCAAGGAAGGCATTAGACAAAGCTTTTGCCTGCCAGATCTGTCTACACTACAGCAACCACCAAACTTTTTCAGGAATTCATATAAGAGACAAAGTATTTACTACCCATTTTGAGCGGTGGATTGTTGTTGCAACGAGTGACTTGTGCCGGGCACATAGTGTATCCCTGACAGAGAAAGGACTTGAATCCATGTTGTTGGCATGAAGGCTAAGGCAGATATACGTGACCTTCCCGCAAGATTAGTTAGACCACCACATAGGAGTAAAGATTTCTACCCTCCCTCCAGTTCCTCTTTTTCCATCTTACCTTCTCTCTTTCCTGACAGAGAGGCACTTCCTTCTCATCTTATAGGTTAAGCAGAGACGTTTTGGAGGCCTGGTTGTGTGTGTGTGTGTGAGAGAGAGGGAGCAATACTGAAGTGGTAGGAAAAATTTAGTCAGTGTCACTTGTTGAGTCTCTGTAGCTGAACCCCTAATCAAAGCAAGGTCAGCCTCAAGCATGAGATGCAAATGGTTCTTCTGCCATGTTTCTCACTTTCAAAATATGTGTCGTGAGATTGTGTCCCTAGAGCTTGGCAAGCATTGCTACTTTGGGATCTTTTAATAGACTCTGGCCTCTGACGTTTCTTGCCGGTGAGCAGACCTGGCAGCCATCAAAATATGCCAGTGAGGACCAGAGCCAACATCTTAGCACCTCATACTAGTCAATGCCTTCAAGTGTTTGGAAATAACTGATTGCTGGAAGACTGGTCTTTTTTTTAAACTAGAGATGGGCATGAACCGCTGGTTTGGTGGTTTGTGCCAGTTTGGTTTGGGGCCAAACAGATGTTTGGCGGTTCCCACTCAAAGGCAGTCCCCCAGACGAGGCCGGGCAGAGAAGCCGGGGCACTCCTTCTGAATGGGCGCCTGCTGGAGTAGGCAGGACTCAGAAGTGCTGAACACCTGTTCGGATGAAAAACGAACTAGCGGTTCGTGCCCATTTCTCTTCTTAGCTATGTTAACCGGCTATTTTAAAGGAGAAAAGGGCATGCTTGTAGGGTGGCAGGTGTTGAATAAACGATGCGCAAGGGCAGCTTCTAATTGTATCTGTAAATTCAGTGCAAATTCAGTTTGTTTTCCTGCTTCACATGACTCTGCCCACAGTTGTTCCTTCCAGGTCCTCCTTGCTGTCAGCGATACATCGCAGGCTGACAGACACACAAGCCTTCAGAGTTTTCAGCCATCTGGTCAGTGGAAATCTAGCATCCTTGTAGCCTTCTCTTCTCCCTCTCGTGCCATCCCCAAGCTCAGGTTTGGCCCGCAGCTGCTTTCCCAAATGTAATGCCCCTCAAAAGATGCTGCATTAAAATTCTCAGTGTTCATGAAAGAGTATCTCACCGTCAGAAGATGCTGTATGTTTTAAAACGTAATGGGAGATGTATTCCTCAGTACAGCCACAGAACCATATCATACTCGTAAATCTTTGTGTAGATGAAAGAAAGGTGAGCAACAGTAAGCTTCAGAACTTGAGGAACTTGTAGCTGGTAGGAATTTGTCCTCCCCCCCTCCCCAAATGTTGTGTATATGACACCAGACTTTCT
The DNA here is from genome assembly GCA_037013535.1 of Intellagama lesueurii. Lineage (NCBI taxonomy): Eukaryota > Metazoa > Chordata > Lepidosauria > Squamata > Agamidae > Intellagama > Intellagama lesueurii. The sequence goes on from JBAJHW010000021.1 coordinate 1,717,088, forward strand.
TTGTGAATATCTGGTGTTTTTATCTGGAAGCATGGGAAAGCTGCTATGTTCTGTGTTAGCAAAGGAGGGATCAGCTCTCTAAAAAATTGGACTACTCAGAATTTGACCCCTTGAAGCCATGTGCTCTTTGGAGAGGCCACCAGATCGGATGACCAGGGTATCTTATATTGCAAATACAAATCTAAAAGCACGGTTGCCTTAGTCTCTCACAGCAAAACCAAGAGTTTGGAAATACCATAAGCAACAGACGCTTGTTGTGGCACAAGTATTCGTGGGTTGCTGTGCCTCTCAATCACAAGTGCTTTCAGCTGCCACTTGCTATGAATTGCAGCCAGGAAGTGGCAGTTGTAATGGGGATGTGCCAGGTTAGACTTCACTTCCTCCATGGAGCGGCATCGCCAGGAACGTTCAGACAAAACAGCGAAGTGCCTGAATTTCCTGAACACTGGTTTAAAACCTGATTCTGGAAGAAAGGTTGATCTGATGATCAAAGATAGTTTGGGGGAAGGCAGTGGCTGTAGCAGCTTGAAATTAATTTTGAGAATGCGTGCCTCTCTCAGGAAAGGAATTTCAGCTTGTGAATTTGGATTGTATGAACAGTGGAGCCAAGGAAAGAAAAAAAAATTGTGATGACACACAATTCCCTTCTAGCTCCTCAAAATCAAAACAATGTCATGACTGTCTTCTCTGCTATTATGTGTATTCTCCAGAGCTGTGGTAGAAGCAGTACATAGACTGGATCTCATTCTTGGAAATAAGGCAGCTTATCAAGAAGTATTTAAACCAGAGAACATCAGCTTGAGAAACAAGTAAGCCATCTCAATTTTTTACAATTGTCTTATTCTATATTTCAACCCAGGGCACAGTCTAGGAAGCACAAGATGCTGGAGCTAAATAAGTCTGAATGAGATACTGCTTAGGAACCCCACAGACACTGCTCTGAAGACGCAGAACAGAAGTGTAATAAGTTCAACTTCAGTCTATTCGGATGTCAGATTGGCTTGCCTTTTTCGGACCAGCCATCCATTCAGTGCAAAATCCTCTCAGTGTGTCTAGTTTTCATCAGGCTATGCAAGCATGGTTTGGGAAGGCTTCTAACATGTTATAATTTTTTTCTCTTAGTCTGCCAGGCAAACACATAGTTTGTGTGGTTTATCACCAGTCTGATGGTGTCGAGGTGTGTGTGTGTGTGGGGGGGGGGGGCGAGGGAATAGAGCACTTTTGCAGGACTTCTGTTCATGTGTGCAGAAGACATTAGAGACAGATTCTGATCCAACTCCCCTGTACAGACTTAGCTTTTGGAAAGCTCCCTTTTTTGTCTAAAAATGGGAGTTCTTGCAAGCAGCTGGATTAGTTGCATATTTGCCAGCCTGACTGAAGACTTGGGGGTATTTGGCCCCAGTGCCATCCCCCTCTTCTGAAGTCCTTATTTGTTAAAACTGTGTTTCAGAAAGTTGTGCCTTTGACCCCAGATGGGGAATTCAGAAGCATGTGTACAAAAATCATACACGAGTGGGCAGACATCCTAGAGGAAGGGGCCATACTGGCCAAATTGAAAACTAATGAATGTCTCTTTTCCTCACTCCCCAATCGGTTTCCTGCTTCAGGTTACGTGAATTGTGTGTAAAGCTGATGTTCTTGCATCCGGTGGATTATGGGAGAAAAGCAGAGGAACTGCTGTGGAGGAAGGTTTACTACGAAGTTATCCAGCTGATTAAAACAAACAAAAAGGCATGTTATCCGTGCTCCTTTGATCCTAAGGCATACAAGGTCCGTGAGGGGAACAGCATGAAGTGGTATAGCTCTTTTTCCCCCCCCTCGTGCATGCAAGGTGGGGATGTAGGAGTGGTTCTTAAATTGGATCTGCCTGCAGATTGCACGCAAGAGCAATTGACGTGTTCTCCAAATGGAAAATGATTCTATTTTCTTCCTTCTCTCACAATAATGAAGAGAATGAGGCTCTATTGATCTCTGTGGATAAGGCTGTGTCATGGAAGTCAAAGAAGGTGATGGAAGGTCTGCATACCTGCAGAGATTTTTTTTCTAAACACAGTCCGGAGAAGGGCAGCTTCTGTAATAGTTCCTTTCTGATGCTACTGCCTTCCATTGCTCCCCCGTCACCTCCCTGAACTTTCTACCCTTCTCCTCCTGGTCTGTTTCCTCTTCAGCCAGTGGGCCGGCAGCATCACACAACCTTGGCCATCTTATTTTAGGGTCTATCAGATGCAGCAACCATCCTCAACCTAGTTAGAGCTGTGGTCCCTCTATCTGAATCAAGCAGCTATAGAACCATTCCTTAATTTTTTTATGGCCATGTATTTATACAATGGCGGCAGGGGTGTAGTTGCAATACACCTTGGATTAGGCTGCTGGCTAGAAGCAGAGTCCAGCATCTGAAGACTTGACAAGCTACAGCATCCTTTCTTTTAACCTTGGCCTGGCTTTCATGGCAGCTGCCATAATGGAGGGCTCCTTTATACAAGAAATAGACTGTAAGGGAAGGAAGGTTCTTCGCGTGAAAATGCAGAGCAATAATAACAAAAATAATTTTAACTATTGCACCTATGACGGCTGATGAAATGGTAAAGCCCAGATGCAGATTCACCCTTTGGGTGAGACAGCGTATGAACCAGTGATTAATTAACCTGCTGTTTTTTGACAAAATGTCAACGACATGATTGAATACAAGGTGCATTGACACTGGGGATATGTGCTGTCTTCAGACAATGCGTAGATATAAACATGGGGTCCTGTGGTGAGCATTGGGCAGAGCAAGTAGCCCTTAGTTGCCTGTAAGGCTGATTTTATGTCTCTTGTTCATTTTGGCATTGTTGGGGGGATATGTATCTCCGTATGTGCTCATAGTGTTCAGGGAGGGGGCAGTGCCCATGTCTAATTTACTTCTTCTTTTTTTTAAAGTCATAGCCATGGGAACTGAGGTTGTTAACTCCCTTAGGACCAGCAGCACACATCTTTGTATGGTCCATAAAGCCATTCATCTGAGGGTTAAAACATGCCTTTTTCTCAGCAAAGAGGACAGGTGTGGTGGCTGCCTGCTACTTCCATCCATTGAATATGTAGTTAGATGGCTTTTTGCAAGATCAAGCTAACCAGTGCGCCTTCCCCTCCTTCCTAGAGGGAGATTTTGGTTCCGTGCTTGATTTTTTCACAGTCATTTTAACCCCCAAGTTGCCACCAGTCACCTGTAAACGCCTCAACTATAGGGACACAGTAAGTCGTGACCGTTAGGGTCAATATGTACATTCAAAGCTTTGTCAAGGAGTAACCAAAAAGGGGAAGGTTGTTTATTACTTTAGCTAGCCTTGGGAAGTGGAGAAGGAGGTGAAGAAGCAACCTGTGAGTACGTGGCTTATTAACTCACTGTTTCCTTCTTTTCTTCTAACAGCACATTCATAGCCGCAGCACTTTGGAGTGTGCCTACCGGACTCACCTCATCGCTGGCATTGGGTTTTATCAGCACCTTCTTCTCTATATTCAGTCTCACTATCAGCTGGAGCTACAGTGTTGTATTGACTGGACACATGTTACAGATCCGCTGATAGGTCGGTACTCAGATGCTGACCAACATTATACTGTCTCCAAGGGCTGCTTGACTTATCTGAATCTCCCATTCCGATCATGTGGACGCTGTATATCTAAACTTCCTCCCCTTCCTTTTTGCTGAAGCTATCCTAATCAGCATTTTTAGGAGGCCTGTGTTTTTGACATCCCCCCCCCCCGCACAGTTACCCTTAGGAAGCCCATGAACAGGATAACCGGCATTTGAGCAAGAGAAACGGTATTTAGAAATGTGTAGATGAGTGCCAGCTGCATGTTAGGTTTCGGTATAAGAATAATATGTCCAGTATAGTGGGAATGGAAAAATGGGAAAAGACAACAGAAAAAGACTAGGGCTCAGGAGGCATGGGTTCGAATCCCTGCTCAGCCACGGAAACTCACTGGGGGAGTGCAGAACTGGTAAAACCGCTCCTGAATACCTCACTTACCTTGAAAGACCTGTTAGTTGTCGCCTGCTCCGTCCGCTCGGTTCTGACTTGATGGCGCATTACAGCAACAACAAACGACAGGCACATACAGATGATTTCACTTCACCACACAGAGGTGGGTTTGTTTTTTTAACTGAAGAAATAGACACGCTGGGGCAACAGCTTCCAACAAATCTATTGCCTTTTCATTTGAAGCCCTTCTCTTTGTCCCAGCCGTTGGGACTTGAATGCAACTACTAAGCCTTTTTCCCTGCTGTCCTTGATGAAGTTGTGGTTGTCACTATATCAGCCTTGCTCGGGGGAGGCCAAATAAAGGTCTTTGTGCATTATGTTGGTTAGAAATGTCCAGATGTTGTAGGAATTGAGAAGGCATTGTAATGGCTTGGACTCTGATTCAGTGGCCCCTTGAAGCCATCCCCACTGCACTCCCCTGACAAATAGCAGTGTACAAATGACAAATACCCCCCCCCCCGCCTTATGCACACACGATTTTGTTCTGCCTGGTGAGAACCCTGAGGGCTATCTCCCAGAATAATGTGCTCAAAGATGTAAAATCTTGGCAACCGTCACTGTGTGAATTGGGCGGATGAAGTCCTTCCGGTGTCTTCCAAAGCACGCAAAAAATTCGGTTGCTTTTGACACAATTGCATTTTAAAATCTCACTGGAGCTACTCTGCAACCTGTCGTGGGGGTTGTAGGAGAGTTAGAATAAATATATTTTTAAACACCCCCCCCCCCAACCCATGAAGGAAAAGTGGTATAGGAGAGAAAAGACCCACCTTCATGGACTCTTTTAAAGAGAATTTCTGATTTTGTTCCAACTTGTTTCCCGTGGTAGTCTGGGTGCAGAAGTGAAGTGGACAAGAGGTACAAAATACATACCACCTGTTTCATGAATCTGTGCTCTGAACCTGTGCTAATACGTTTATCCGGGCCCTTAGCATTAAGAGGGGCTCTGACTTCCCCAACGTGACTTCTGCTTGGTAAGGAAGCTTCAGCACTATGGCCCTTTCGTAGCTACAAGAACATTGTTGTTTTCACATGCCGTCAAGTCAGAACTGACTTATAGCGACCCTAAGAGCGTTTCCAAGGTAGGGGAGGCATTTAAGGAGTGGTTTTACCATTGTTGTTGTTTAGTCGTTAAGTCGTGTCCGACTCTTCGTGACCCCATGGACCAGAGCACACCAGGCCCTCCTGTCTTCCACGGCCTCCCGGAGTTGGGTCAAATTCATGTTGGTCGCTTCGATGACACTGTCCATCCATCCCGTCCTCTGTCGTCCCCTTCTCCTCTTGCCTTCACACTTTCCCAACATCAGGGTCTTTTCCAGGGAGTCTTCTCTTCTCGTGAGATGGCCAAAGTATTGGAGCCTCAGCTTCAGGATCTGTCCTTCCAGTGAGCACTCAGGGTTGATTTCCTTCAGAATTGATAGGTTTGATCTCCTTGCAGTCCAGGGGACTCTCAAGAGTCTCCTCCAGCACCACAATTCAGAGGCATCCATTCTTCGGCGGTCAGCCTTCTTTATGGTCCAGCCCTCACTTCCATACATCGCTACTGGAAAAACCATAGCTTTGACTATGCGGACCTTTGTCGGCAAGGTGATGTCTCTGCTTTTGAAGATGCTGTCTAGGTTTGTCATCGCTTTCCTCCCAAGAAGCAGGCGTCTTTTGATTTCGTGGCTGCTGTGATCATTGAGCCCAATTACCATTAACCCCCTGAATTTCCATGACAGAGCCAGATCTCCTGCGTCTCAGTTCTACTCTGCCCACTACCCCACGCTGGGTACCGCAACTACACGGCTGCTTTTTCTCTCTTGAATAAAATCTGTGTGAGATTCTGACTAGTGCTTCTCTTGCCCAGATGCCATTGCTTGCTTTCCTTGGTTCTGGGCGTCTTGAAGGCAATTGATACACCTCTGTGTGAACAAAATGCTGGACCCAGTCGGCCTGTTTAGGGCAGCTTAACCAGCCTAGGGAAACAGGGTGGGGGAAGCAGAGAAATTCAGATAGACGGCCCTCCCCTAACAGGAAAACGTACACTAATCTTAAAAAAATACATTTGTGTAATATATTTGTGTAAATGTGATGACATTGATAAATAAGAGAAAGAATTGCTTTTAAATCACAGCATCCCAAACTATCGGTTTAGAGCACCCAATTGTTTTCTTGGTTGTCTCTTCTTAGGCTGTAAGAAGCCCGTGTCTGCATCAGAGAAGGAGATGGAGTGGGCTCAGATGGCCTGCCACCGGTGCTTGGTTTATCTGGGCGATTTAGGTGAGAGCTGCTATGGGGTAATAGTTGTGGTTCTTGCTGGAACAGGAGGGCTAGCGGTTGACGAGCACTCAATCACTAAATGCTAGTGAATCCCTGATTTTCTTATGTGAAGGAGACACAGGCTCTGGGCCAAAATGATTTTGGCCTGTCCTGCCAAAAGCCCTCCTCACTGTTCCTCATATTATCTCTTGACAGATGGTACAGGCATTTTTGTAGTGGCGGTTCCACGCTCGTGGGACATGCTTCCCTTGGCAAAACCACCAAGGATCCCGTGGCACTTTTAAGAACAGTCTTACTTGTGGCATCAGTGGACTTTTGTGGACTGTGGCCCATACTCCAAAAGTTGAACTTTAGATTTCTAGAAATGTTGTTTTATTTTATGGTAGAATTTTGGAAAGTAGGGATATCCTCAGAGTATCTGAAATATTAACATGTCTTGCATATGGATTTGTGAAACATCATGTGTTTAGCTATTTAATGGGATGTTGTGCCTTGAATAGAATACTGTACATTTCTTTAAACTTATTCTCTTTGTGAAATAAAGCCTCACCGCTTCATTGACCATTTATGAGACTCTGCCCTATAAAGAGTTAGAACCTTGCCCAGTGTTGTTGACACTGAGCTGTAGCAGCCCTCTGGGATTTCAGGCAGACATTTCTCATGTCTGCCTAGACGGGGCTTAGATTGGTACCCTTGGCCAGTGAGCTATGGCCTCATCCTGACAGAGTTTATTTTGTACCTTTGTCTTATGGTGATCCTTAAATCCTTTGTGTATGCTTTGTTCCTTATCAGCTCGCTATCAGAATGAATTAGCCGGTGTGGATACAGAATTACTGGCTGAGAGGTTCTACTATCAAGCCATTTCTGTCGCACCCCAGATTGGTAAGCGTTCGGTCCAAATTTATTGGGATCTTCCCCAGAGGACATGTGTATTGACCATGCAAGTGTGTCCATGTGTTACTAGCTCGCAAAATTGCTTGCTGGCCTGCCTGCACTTAAGAATTTGTTACTCTGCTGTTCCTTGTTTTGTCAGAGACAGGGAGAGTGAGTGGTTATTTGGCCAGTTTGTCCTAAAAGCAAGCCTGCACTGTCCAGGTATGATACAGTAGGAACCCTCCACCCCATATCCATGGGGGATTGGTTCCAAGCTCCCCTGGAGATGCTGAAAACTGTGGATAATAGTAAATGCTATACATGGCATCGTAAAAGAAAAAATCCAGAAAAAAGTATTTTCACTATGTATTACCAGAACTGGCCACAAGAGGGTGCCAGAGAGCCTGCTGTGTAATCTTAAACAAGAATACATAGCATGGTCTCTGGATCCCTCTAGTGACCAATTCTGGTAAATACATCATGAAATTATGTATTTCTAGTTCTTTTCTTTTAATATCTTTAATATCTTCAGACTGCGGATAAGTGAAACTGGAGATACTGATCCCACAGATATGGGGTCCTACCATATTAAGATTTGCTTGAAGGGCAAATGCACCTTTGTGCATTGTATTGGAACAATGCCTGTCTGCCTTTTTGCTCTTCCCTATGAGAAAACTGCAAGTACTCATGGCTTGGATCTTTTTGCCAGAATTTGCTCTACCTGGAGTCTTTGACAAATGGGAGGGGGGAAATTGGCTGCATCGCGATGTCTTCCACCTGCGTTTGCTCCTTTTCCTCCTTCCTGGACTCGGAGGCCAAAGAAAAGAGTTGTCACCCGCTCTTCCAGCCTGCTGTAGGCAGCCTTTCTATCCTATATTGCAGGAGTTTCGTCCGCAGTGTGGATGGCCAAACGAGTGAAGGCTGTCTATGCTGTACTCGGCCAGGAGTAAGGCACCCATAGCAGAGTTCGTTTTGTCTCACCTGCTAAATTCAGGGAACTTTTGCTTGTGCCTTGACAATAAATGTAATATCTTTATTTCCCGTCTTTTGGAGCAAAAGCAAAATAATGGCTAGCCCTACTGCCAAATTCAGCAACTCCCATTCCTTTATAAAGTAAGCATTTTCTTTGCTTTGAATCCATTGTTGCTTGCCTTATTTTTATTTTTTTACATCTTATGCCAAATGTTGTCGTTAGTGGAACCAACGTGGCTCCCCGGTTGCTCGTGTTCTCAGAGCGCGGCAAGGAGCTGCGTCCTTGTCAGCAGTACTAGCGCGGGGCTGGGGGCAAAAAGTTCTCTAAAACCCTCCCGGCATAAGCAGAATACAGAGAGGTTGGCCGAAGTCTCTCCTTACAATTTTCTTTAAAATCCTGTCTGGCTCTGTTTTGGCTGCCTCTTTGGATCCCACTTGCAAAAGAGCAGCTAAGACACTTAAGGCAGGAATCAGGAACACTGTCAGGTTGGGGGCCTAAGTTCTTCCTTTTCAAATGCAGATACGTGTAGTTGTACTTCCTCGGGGTGGGGTGGGGGCTACTACAGCTTGCCCTTATGGTTGCTTCCGCTCTTAGAGATGTCAAGATTGGATCATTTCCTTCTCACAGGTGACAATGAAATAGCTCAGTAGTTTCCTCCCTCCTGGGAAAGGCTGCAAGAGTATTTCCCCAGTTTTAGCATTTGTATTGTGCTTTGCAAACGATTTGTGGAAGAATGTTCTGTGCAGAAAACCTTGTGATAGGAAGGCAGAGAAAAGCAGAATCATTGTCACTGCTGTCTTTTCGTAACAGGTATGCCCTTTAATCAGCTCGGGACATTAGCTGGGAGCAAATATTACAATGTGGAAGCCACTTACTGCTACTTGCGCTGGTGAGTACCTCTTCCCCATTATTGCTTAGAAAGAAACGTGTGTTTATATAGGCAGCCACCCACCTTCTGCCTGGGGGCAGCGAAATGTTTCCACTGTGTGCATAGTACCTATTGATTTCTTGCCCTTTGCAGACCTGCTGGGGCAAACATTGTTGGGATGTGGCTTAATCTGATAGGCCTAGGTGCTGGTTCTTCTTGTGTGGCCTGTATACCTGGCCTGCATGGTTTGAAAAGCAGGTAAAACTGAACAATAAGGTTAGCAAGGGTATGTGCCATTGCAATTGTTGAGTCAATTTCAGGCTCCCAATTTGGCCCCTAAGAATCTTTGCTTTAATTTAAAGGACCTATATATATATTACAAGTTTTAAGTGAATGAAAAACGGAGGTAGTGTAATATCACAGTCATCAGGCGTTCCTTCTACACCCTCTCTTTTATCCCCTGATAACTATGACTCAGCTGTGCCCCCCCCCCCCCGGAAGTTGATAACCCACAAAACTGTGCACTTTGTCCCGCATGACAGCCCTGAAGGGTAATGTTGTCACCATGCACACTGAACTCCAGAGCTTTCACAATAGGTAGTTGAAGGGTCAGGATTGGACAGGTCCCTAAGTCTATAACAGGGCCTTGTGTGCAGAAATTTTTATATTTATTAAGGTAAAGGTTCCCCTTGACATTTAGTCCAGTCGTGTCCGACTCTAGGGCGCGGTGCTCATCCCCGTTTCCAAGCCGTAGAGCCAGCATTTGTCCGAAGACCGTTTCCGTGGTCACGTGGCCAGCGTGACTAGACACGGAATGCCGTGACCTTCCCACCGAGGTGGTCCCTATTTATCTACTCGCATTTTTACATGCTTTCGAACTGCTAGGTTGGCAGGAGCTGGGACAAGCGACGGGAGCTCACTCCGTCACGTGGATTTGATCTTACGACGGCTGGTCTTCCGACCTTGCAGCCCAGAGGCTTCTGCGGTTTAACCCGCAGCGCCACCACGCCCCGTTTATATTTATTAAAGGAACGCAAAAAGGCAAAATCAGGTTACCAGAAAAAATCAAAAAAGCATTTTGAGACATGTTTGGGGGAAATTTGAAGACCACAGGAAGAAAATAAGAGTTAACTTCTCCATCTAATACTTCCTGTCACCACAGAGTATAACATAATTTTAGAGCATACAGCAAGTACATCCCCAAGTAATTGATGGCAGGATCACAGATAAACACAGCATCCTTATCTGAAGTAAGCAAAACCAGTTTATGTAACTTGTAAGCCCCTTATAGACATTAAAGTTCCCAATTCCAGATCCTTCCATGTCTACAGCCAGCCAGGTTTCATTCTCCAGAACGTCAGGATGGCAGATGGAGTTCCTTGCCCTCTCCTAGCAGTCCGACTGGAAAACAGTTCTCTAATTAACACTGTACTAATTTGGTAGTGAGATGGGATGGCATGTTCTCAGGAGATAAGAGACAGTTCACTGCTGTCTTCTTGCTGGGCAGAACACTATCTGCCAAAACGGAGAGAGTTTTCCCACGGACTCAGGGTGGATTCAGAGTCTCACGCCATTGCTTTTCAGTTTCTTGATATATAAATGGAAAAATTCAACAACAAACTGATCTCTTCAAATAATGCACCATTGCTAACATAATGCCGAAGAGTTAACGCTTCAGATCCATGGTGGTTCCACTACGTTGTAAATGGTGTTTTTTTTTTTTTTTTTTTAAATGTTTAAAGATTATACAGGCATACTCATCAGGTAGGATTGACAAAGCTCTCTTCCTCAAAAACTGGATTTGTTGCTATTTAATATGTGAAATAATCCAGATGCTCAGCAATATTTCAGTTGACTAGCATGTTCAGGAAGTACAGAATGACTTATGCAAAACGAGCAAGTATAAATGCATGTTCGTTTGCTTGATTTGCACATACAGAGGATAGGCTTCAACTCTTATAAGCTCTACTTTTTTTTCCCCCTTTGAAACTTTGCACATTGCTTACATGGAAACTCTCACCGAGAAGATTTCTTTTTTTTTTTTTTTCTGTTTTGGGTCCATTTAGTATCCAGTCAGAAGTATCCTTTGAAGGTGCCTATGGAAATCTCAAACGCTTGTACGAGAAGGCTGCCAAAATGTATCACCAGCTGAAAAAATGTGAAACCAGGAAACTCTCACCGAGTAAAAAGAGGTAAAAAAAACCAACAGCAACAACCCTACTACATCAGTCCTGAATTTAAGAAACCTTGAAATCTGTCCATTCCTTAGTTGACATATTCAGAGACTTGTATTGAAGGTTGAAGCTGAAAAATCATCAGCTGATAGTTTATAGCTTGAGCAACTGAGCTTATTTCGAACCAGTTTGTTCAATTGCTGCCAAGGAATGTTCAGACACATTTCATCAACAGTTGTAGACAAGGAATTGGGGCGGGGGGGGGGGTTGGATTTGGCTGGAATATCCCCCACGTTAAAGCAGAAGCGGGTAGTTTCTGCTCTTTTAGACGTTGTTAGACTGTATTTTTATTTATTTATTTATTACATTTATAGCCCGCCCATCTAGTCATATAGACTACTCTGGGCGGGTAACAACATACCATGTAACAATTTAACAATTTAAAATCATAACAATATATTACTAAATAAATAATGATCCAAGATGGGAGAAAACAACAAATAACAAAATTCAGACGGTGGGTGGAGGGAAGTCTTGCTTAAACAGCCAGGTTTTCAGTTGGCATTTAAAGATGCCCAGCGACGGGGCCATGCGAATCTCAGGAGGGAGGCTGTTCCAAAGACGAGGAGCCACTGCCGAGAAGGCCCGGTTTCTTGTTTTTTCCTTCCGGGCCTCCCTCGGCGTTAGGCTCCTCAGCCTCACCTCCTGGCTAGATCAGGTGATACGGGTAGATCTAGGTGGGAGATTTAATGTATCCCATTAAAAAAGCAAAGCAAAAATAAAAGTGTGCTGCTTTATCGCCCTATAGCATTTAAAGCACTCTCTGGAGAGTTTGCCATTTACAATTTAATTATGCAGACGACAAATCCTAACGAGTACTGCAGTGTAACAGTCTGGAGTGCCACCGGTTGTCCGTCTCTGCCTTCAAGATACCTCTCCCTTTTGGGGTTTTGGGTGTCATGTCCTGACGGTGCTAGACGCTTTGGTAAGCAGGAAGCCCACGTTGCTAGAGGATGCCCGACTATGTTGCATCAGTTAAAAAAAAAAAAAAAAAGGTTTCTGGCAAAATTGCTTTAGGCAGCCAAAACTTCAGGAAACTAGTTTTTGCAAAATGGGAGAACTGCTGAGAATTAAAAGGGTTGCCGTGAGGGACCTGTGACTAACCTTCACCGAATGAGAAATTCGTTAGTCTGGAGAGAGCTTCATAATCTTGTTCTGTTTTGGGGAACCCAAGGGAAAATGGGGGAGAAAAGGGAATAAGCTGCAGCTTTATGTTTGTGTTACCACCTGTGAAAATGACAAACACTCGTGATATTACTGTCCTGTATCTATTTTACAGATAGGGAAACTGATGGCAGGAGGAAGAAAAAAAAGTATCTTGTTCAGGGCCAAGGCCAGTTGAGTGTCAGGACAGGAGTGGGCAACGGTTGAGAGTCCACCCTATATTCTACCCCTGCCCTGGACCTCCAAAGCCTATGCCCCTTCTCACCTTTTCTCTCTCTCTTTCAAAATCAGAAGTCACCAGAAGATTTGTTTGCATTTTGGAAAAGGCTGTTCCAGGCTTTTATAAGCAGGAATCTGGGTCTCAGATAGCCCTAAAAGGGACAATTGTCCCCTCATGTCTTTGCCTTTGGAGATGTTGTAGAGGTGACAGGCCTTGACAGTGGGTTGCATATCTCCTACCCCCCCCCCCCCCCGGCTGGACTTTATATGTCACAATTTTCCAGGGGTGGTGGTGCTCTCAGGCAATGTGAATCAGTGAGGCAGACTATTCTTGGCTTAAGCCGTTCCCTTGATATTGAAAAGACAAAGTGGCTGAAGGATCCCGGGATCAAGAAATCATTGCTCTGTGCCGTTCTGGCTGATGAAGTGTCACGGTGTGCAGCCTGAATCTTCGTTCTCTATTCTCCTGTTGGGGCTTAGTGCATGCAGTGGCTTTGATGCTGAAGCTGCCACTTGCCAGAGCTGTCACGGTTTGGACTTGATCGCTTTCCTTCCGGAATGGAGAACTCGTGTGCCCCATGTCAGATTAACTGTGGTTTGAACCTGGCACGGTCCTTTCCTTCCTGGTGTTGTAGAACCACAAGGTGGGCTATATCTCAAGGCAAAACGGGGATTCTGTGCGGAGAAAAGCCTAATGCTGCACTCCCTAAACATTGTAGAAGTTGAATGGAATTGCATAATAATCTCATCAGGGTGTAAGTCCCATTTTTTCATTGAATGTATTTATTTCTCCATGTCCCGGCAAGAGAGAGAGAGAAAAAAGTTACAAAACAGGGTTGCAATCACTAAGAGGAGATCTGCTTAGTTTTCTCCTCGACATTGGACTCTCACAACATGATGGTGTATTTCTCACAACTACCATATCTTCACAACTGGGCAGGCTATAAAATTGCTGCGTTAAGCTCACACGTACAAGCTGTCACTGACTCTTTCTTCCTCATTCTTATGACCTATAGATGCAAAGACATTAAAAGGTTACTGGTGAGTTTTATGTACCTGCAGAGTCTGCTTCAGCCAAAGAGCAGGTGAGTCTGTTCTGTCCTGACTCAGTTTTATTTCCTTGTTAAAAAAAAAATTAACCCTAAGTTCACATTAAAATAGCCTGAAAGATATTTAAATGGCTCCTCAAGGAGAACACAATTTTTGAAGGAGATCGTTTATTTCATATTAGAAGGGGTGGTTCCTATAGTTGTTCTTTTGAAAAAATCAAAAGCACATCATTGATTTTCTTCTTTGTGCATCTGCTGTATTTTGAGATGAGTTCTTCCTCACAGGTGACTTTAAGGCAAATTAATTCCAAAGGGATGGCTGCCGTGTTAACCTTTTGCAGTAAAACCGACAGTGTTTTGAAAAAACTTGAGCGACAAACACATTTATTACAGCAGGCATTTTATCAGATGAGATCGACGCTAGTTCATAAAATGATCTAGCCGCCCAGAGTAGACATGTGTCTAGATGGGCGGGGTATAAATTTTATAAATAAATAAATAAATAAATTTAAAAAGAGACAGAGCTGTTTAACTGCCTTGCTCAAAACAGGTTGGGCACAAAAATGTTCTTGTTTGGCTAACATAAATGTGATGTAGTAAACAGAGTGGTAGAGTAACACTCTGGAGAGTGGGCTTGAATCCCTTCTCAGCTGTGGAAATTCACAGGTGGTGGGGTGGGTAGAACTGGTAAAATTGCCCCTTAAAGAGCTGACTTACATTGGAAGCCCTATTACGGGCTCTATAAGCTTAATGTGACTTCATAGCAAACTTTTCATAAACTTTCAATACTTTATTGTCCGGCTCCCTGTCCCTCAGTGTGGGGAGGGCTATGTTCTTGGATTAAATGCAGCACCTTATGGGGGATTCCAGTTCCTGTGGGCTTTTCCTTCAAGGGCACCTAGTAGCCTCTGCAGATGTTCATGAGCATCTTAAAATAATCTTGTTACTTTGATCACAAGACCGCTTGCTCCAGGCGAGAGGGCGTATCCTGTATGGACCTGTAACTTCAGGGAGGAGACCCCTACTCCTGTTGCAACTTACCTGTGCTTCCTTACTCCAGTGTAATAATTCTCTCTGGATGTTGTCTCCCTGTCATCTAATGTACCCAGTTCTGCAGACTCTGAGCTGACCTCTCTCTGCCAGTCAGTCCTGGAGGATTTCAACCTCTGTCTATTCTACTTGCCTTCATCACCCAATATGAGCTCTGCCAATGATGATGAAGAAGAGTGTGAAAACGGATACTCCTTTCTGCCAGATCTCCTCATCTTCCGGATGGTCATCATCTGCCTGATGAGCGTCCACAGCCTCAAAAGGGCAGGTATGATGTAGCTCAGTTGGCTTGACTGTGTAGCGCAGCTTTTCTCAACCAACACATCAGCCTCCTGCTCTGTTGAGCTGCAATTTCCAGAACCATCTGGGGGTATCTGGAAGCTGTAGTCCAGCACATCTGGAGGCCACCAGGTTAGAGAGGATTGCTATATCATTCTTATTGGGAACATGACTCCCAAGAAGCAAAAAGGATTCCAGAGAGTCAGATAAGGGGAATTGCAATGCATAAGAGCTCGTGATGTAGACTAGGCATGGGATTGTTGTTTTCACTACCACTACCAGAATTTAGCAGAAATTCTCCCGCTAGAATTCTGGTTTTAGCCCCCCCCCCCCCCCCCAATCCAAGGTTTCTGGATTCTCACTTGCTCATTGCAAAGGTTCTCTCTGCAGACAGCCAATGCAGTAAGACAGTGGAACCCATGACCTGGAGAGGTGGTGAGTGCTCCAACCCTGGAGGCATTCAAGAAAAACTTAGATCATCACCTGGCAGATATGCTTTGATTGTATTCCTACACGGAGCAGGGGATTGGACTTGATGGCCTTGTAGGCCCCTTCCAACTTCACCTTTCTGTGATTCTATGATTTTATGATTAAAGCATAGATGTTGATGGTGCTTTCCAAGCCGTATGGGAGTATTTCAGTATGAACTTTCATGGATTACAGTTTACTTCCTCAGACACATCAAGTGCTATATTTAAGTGAAACAAAATGTAGGTACAAGCAATTCACATGGTTGTTAGGGTGGGATGTAATGAAAGAGAGACAAAGGCACAGGTATTGAGCTTCTAATGCAAATATTGTTACTGTTGTACACAGGTAATGAAAATGTTGATTACTTAAGTGTCTTGGTCATAGGTAGAGTGTTGACTGTCTTATCAGATAAGCATAAAGCTGTTTTTGACAACATGTATTTTTAAAAATAAAAAAACAGGGATGTGGTGGCGCTGCGGGTTAAACCGCAGAAGCCTCTGTGCTGCAAGGTCAAAAGACCAGCCGTCGTAAGATCGAATCCATGCAACGGAGTGAGCTCCCATCGCTTGTCCCAGCTCCTGCCAACCTAGCCGTTCAAAAGCATGTAAAAATGCGAGTAGATAAATAGGTGCCACCTCGGTGGGAAGGTAACGGCGTTCTGTGTCTAGTCGCACTGGCCACGTGACCACGGAAACTGTCTTCAGACAAATGCTGGCTCTACGGCTTGGAGACGGAGATGAGCACCGCGCCCTAGAGTCAGACACGACTGGACTAAATGTCAAGGGGAACCTTTACCTTTACCTATTTTTTTTTTTTTTAAAGGACAGAAATAAGCCTTGAGTATGTGAATTGTAATCCCATGAAAGTTCAGGCTGAAATAAATCTGTTTTCCTTTAAGGTGCCATGATGCTGTTGGTTTCACATTTTGGTTGGCCCTATTTTCCTCCCTGGACTGTTGAGTCTCCCTGGTCAGCTCCCCTTGCTGCTATTTGTACTCACCTCCTCGGTCTGCTTCCTCTCTCTGTACAGGCTCTAAGCAGTATAGCGCAGCCATTGCATTCACACTGGCTCTCTTCTCACACCTCATCAATCACGTCAATATTCGCCTCCAGGCAGAGCTAGAAGATGGTGAAAGTCCAGTTCCGGCCTTTCAGGATGACGGCACAGGTAAAAACAGAGACTTGCCCGTGATAGTCACTAAATTTGGCTATCCTGCTGATACAGTGGAACCTCTACTTACGAACTTAATCCGTATTGGAATGGTGTTCTTAAGTTGAAACGTTCTTAAGTTGAAGCAAAATTTCCCATAGGAATGCATTGAAAACCGATTAATCCGTTCCGGCTGTTTCTTGTTCTTATGTAGAGGCGCGTTCGTACGTTGAAGCATTAGTTCCCATAGGAACTAATGCAAAGCCGGTTAATCCGTACTCTACCACTAGGGGGAGAAATTTTTTTTTAACCTAAGATGACCTAAGGTTAAAAAAAGGGCAGGAAAGTTTTTTTCCCGTTCTTATCTTGGAGCTCTGTTCTCAAGTAGAAGCAAAATTTAGCGAACGGAGCTGTTCTTAAGTTGGATCGTTCTTAAGTAGGGACGTTCTTAAGTAGAGGTTCCACTGTAGTTTTTTTTTTCAACCTTCAGGCTGAATTCTGCTTTTGTGACTAGGAAAGCAGTATATGTAGAGCTTGTGCTTAAATGAAAGCCAGCCATCTTCTAAGGACGAGCCTCACTTTTTTTTTTGGCAAAGGGCCAGCATTCACATAGGACTTTATGCACAAGAGCTCCTAAATACTATAGCCTTCTGAGTAAAGATGCTAAAGTCTTACCTCCAGAATCAGATTTTGAATCTCACTTTGTGTACATATTTGAGAACCAGTGTTTTGGTATTACTGAATTAAACTAGGAGCCTCATGGCGCAGTGGTTAAACTACAAAACTGCAGCCAAAACTATGCACATGACCTGGGTTCAGTCACAGGTAGCTGGCTCAAGGTTCACTCAGCCTTCCATCCTTCCAAGGTTGGTAAATTGTTGGCGGGGTGGATGGGGGTTCAGTGTGTAGCCTGCATAATTAAATTGTAAACCACCCAGAGAGTGCTTTAAGTGCTGTGGGGCAGTATATAAGCAGCACGCATTGCTACCTACTCTTAAGAGTTATCTTTTTGTCTCAGAGGACAATGAAAGTTGGACATTTCATGAGAAGGATTTAAGGATCTCTAATGGAAAATGCTCAGCGCTGGGCCAAACCGCAATTCCTATAATCCTTTACAGAATGTCAGTACAGTGAGTGATGCAAAGCTGCTTGTGTGTCCTGATTTTTCTGAACGAATTACTATATATGAATAAAATATATTAGTAAAGTATAGTGAAAAGTATATATTAGTAGAAACGTTTATTTTTGTAGTTGTGTGCTCTGTCCTTCCAAGCTTATTTTCCCCACGGTTATCCAAACTGCCAATAAAATAAAATCCATCAAAGTACAGTGGTGCC
The DNA here is from genome assembly GCA_037013535.1 of Intellagama lesueurii. NCBI lineage: Eukaryota > Metazoa > Chordata > Lepidosauria > Squamata > Agamidae > Intellagama > Intellagama lesueurii. Next base: position 1,735,032 of record JBAJHW010000021.1, read on the forward strand.
TCGACTTACGAACGTCCCTACATACGAACAATTCGACTTACGAACAGCTCCGTTCACATAATTTTGCTTCGACTTGCGAACGGCGCTTCGACTTACGAACAAAAAAAAACGCGGAAAAAGCAGGAAATGCACTTTGGACTGCCTGGTACTGCCTGGTACTATAATTTTAAAATGCAAAAATTGGTTTAAAAGGTGCTTGGTTTGGTTTAAAGCTGCTTGGTTTTAAAGGTGTTTTGTTTAAAAGCTGTTCGTTCCCTCCCTCCCTCCTTTCCTGCCCTTTTTTAAACCTTAGCTCATCTTAGGTTAAAAAAAATATATCTCCCCCTAGTGGTAGAGGACGGATTAAACGCTTTTGCATTCGTTCCTATGGGAACGAATGCTTCGACTTACAAACAGCGCCTCTACATAAGAACAAAAAACAGCCGGAACGGATTAATCGGTTTTCAATGCATTCCTATGGGAAATGCTGATTCGACTTACGAACGTTTCGACTTAAGAACATCATTCCAATACGGATTAAGTTCGTAAGTCGAGGCACCACTGTACAACAACTTTTTTAAAAAACAAGGGTGGGCGAAACCTCCTTAAAATGCTTAAAATGTCATGAACCGGCAGGCCTTTAAATTGTGCAGTACTCTTTGTCAGGGCAAGCATTATAGAGCTGGAAAGGCAGAAGAAATGGAGAAGTCTGAAAAATCATCACGGTCAGATATGGAGGTCAGGTTGCTATGTTTAAAACTCTAAAATAAAGCTTTGGGGCTTGTAATATGAAGCAATGAAGAGAAGACTGTGTGAGTGGCGGTCCTTGTAGCAAGACTGAAAAAGCAGTGAAATCAACCTCACGTGAAGTAAAACCTGAAACTCACCACCTCTAGCTGATGTTTTCTCCTTACGTGTTTCATCAAAGATGAGGTGTGATTCCCATGACTGGTCCTGCAGCTGTCTTTTGAACCAGCTGCTGTATCCGGCAGTGTCTTCAAAAAAAAAAAAAAAAAGCCAGGGCGTAACACTCAGTCCAATAGTCTGACATGGATGTGACCCATTGTGATAGTGAGGTTGTATCACTTCATGCTTCAGAAGCCATTTTAGTGAGTAGATCATGGTATGCCTGCAGGCCAAAAAATGTTTCCCGTGTAGAAGAATTTGAGCATCTCTTTCTCATATATACAACCTTCTAAGAACTACAGTTGTGTTTTGTGAGTTGAGCTTTAACTTGTTGGTCTATATGGAGTCTGTTTCTTAAAAATGTTTTTGTCTGTCCATATCAGATGTTCTTACCAACCAATTCAGTGGTTTACAGAACACAAAGCAAACACAGTATCAAAATATGGTGTATAAATAATTGAAAACAAAAAGCAGTAAGGATATAGGGCAAATTTTTTACTTTGTAGAAATGGAATAAAAGAGTTTACTTTCATTCCAGTCTACAGCTGTCCTGTTTTTTTTTAAACTGGTGCCTCAACCAGTGTTTAATGCCTTTTTGTGTGTCTGTGTGGGCTTAAAGAGGCTGAGTACTGTTGATCTAATACGGACAGATTACAGGCACCCCATCTAAGATAATGAGCAGAGCAGTTGCCCTTTAAAAAAGCAGGTCTTACGATAGCTGCATTTAGCTTCTTTGCCACCTGACTTTACAGGAGCAAAAGGTTGGGCTTTATAGGCACTAAAAACCACATGTGTCATTTTTTCAAGAGTGACTGTAAGAAGCATTAAAAGCTAAGAAACTCTGCTCATGTTTGATCAGTGAGGTATATGCTTCACGTTTTTATTTTTCAAGCATCCAGGATTGTGTGCTATCCTAAATGAATAACTATTCCAATGAGTAATTCCTTGTCAAGAAAAGTTGGACTCTTGTGACTTTTATGAATTAAGCAGAGTAGATTGTTTTTTCTTTGTTCATTTGTACTAATTTTGCTCTTCAGTGGTGTCTTATCAGTAGCCTACCAGCCCATCCTGTGGTCATTCAGGGCAGCTTTGTATAAAGTGCCCTCGAAACTGGCTTTTTTCCTGAAGATGTTAAAACCCAAAGAGGTCTGGTCTGCTCGTCCCTCTGAGGGATTAGTGCTGGGTCTGGTAATGCCAGCTTGAATTTGGAATTAATGTCCTTTGTTAGCCAGCCTGAGGAGGACCAGCAGTGCGTATGAGATGTTTATAGGGGTACATGTTTTGGCTCTTCTTCACAGAGGATCCAGAAGCCCGGGAATCGTTGAACACTCTTGAGAGGGAAGCAGAGTCCGACCTGGCCGTTCACCAACCCAGCGAGGAGCAAAGGAAGAGCGAAAGCAAAAAGGGAAAGAAATATTCGCGTCTCTCTTGCCTGCGCCGCCGCCGGCACGCCCAGAAGGTGGACGAGAGTGATCTGAGTGAGGGCTTTGACTCGGATTCCAGCCCAGATTCCACCAAGGGAAGCGACGGCTCAGAGACTGGTTCGGAGAAAAGTGACGAAGAGGCCGAGGCCGCTTTTGACGTCGAGACGGACTCCGACATGAACAGCCAGGAGTCCCGCTCGGACCTGGAGGACCTGGCGGATGAGCCGGAGACGGAGGGTGGAGGCCCAGGGCGACCTGCAAAGAATGGGATGAGGGAGGGTTTAGACCCGGTGGAAGGAGACGGAGATCGGCTGGTGGACTTGAAAAGCCCTGGCGTTGCCAAGACGGAGGCTCTGGAGCCTGTTGCCAACGGTCCGGGCTCCTTAGGCACCAGCGATGCCAGCATCGCCAGCAACCTCCAAGCCATGTCGACCCAGCTGTTCCAGACCAAACGTTGCTTCCGGTTGGCCCCCACCTTCAGCAATGTTCTCCTCAAGCCGAACTGTGAAGTGTCCGCGCAGAGAGAGGCCGCCAGCAACAAGCCTTGCGTCAATGGGGATGTGGAGAAGTCCGGCATTCCTGAGCAAGGTGAGAGAGCGTGCGAGTGTGTGTGTGTGTGTTGGAAATGAAACCATTAGTCTATAAGTCTCAAGTCTTCAAAGGCACAATTAACCCACAGTAGAATATAAAACTCATGTGAGCTGCTGATGCTGGCCTAGAAGTGAAAAAGGGAGCAAAAAGTCAAGACACTTAAGCATTGTTAATTTCTGAAATAATCTGATTCCTTAGTATCAACCTGAGAAGTTAATTTGTCTAGGACAGTGCTTTTTCATTCATTAGTACACGAGCGGGATACCCAGTGTGGTGTGGTGAATGATGTGACGGACTCGGGCTCAGGAGATCTGGGTTTGAATCCCTACTCAACTGTGGAAACTCACTGGGAGTGCAGAAACTGCTTAAATATCTCACTTGCTTTGAAAACCCTATTAGAATTGCTGTAAGTCCGTTCCAGCACGATGACCCATAACAGTATACCAGTGGGCCAGAGAACAGAAGTAATGCTGCTGGTAGCAGTGTTTTCAGAACATTTACTAAGAATTTATTTGTTTGTTTTATACGCTGCGTTTCTCCTGATAAGCGGACTCAGGGTGGCTCACAGTGTTAAAAAAAATGGAATTAAAAACACGATAAATTATATATTAAAAAACAATTCTACTATAATAATAATTAAAATACATTGAATGATTAAAAATATTTAAAGCTGTAAAAACTCACCTAAAAACCTGCACTCAGAGACTCTGTTATTATGGTTAAAAACCTGCCTCAAGGGTGGGTCTTCCACTGTCTGCAAAAGGATGGGGGGGGGGGGAATGGAAGGGGCCAGCCTAACATCCTGAGGGAGAGCATTCCTTCTGGGAGAGCCTCCTCTGAGATTGTCAGACACTGAGAAGGCTCATATAGGGAGGTACGGTCCTTCAGGTAGCCTGGACCCAAGCCATAGAGGGCTTCACTGGTAATGACCAGTGTGCCCAGAAACGGACTGGAAGCCAGTGCAGATGTGGTACCAGGGGTGTTTTATGCTTCCTGTAACTGACCCCAATCAGTCAGTACTCTGGCTGCTGCATTTTGAACCAGCTGTAGGTTCTGAACAGTCTTCAAGGGCAACCCCAGGTAGAGCATGTGACAGTAATCCAGGCGGGATGTAACTAAGGCATGTGTCACTGTAGCCAAATCAGATCTCTCAAGGAACAGGCGCACCAGTCTTAACTGTGCAGATCCACGATCCTTCAGTCCCTGAGATGGGGTTTTTGGTTTTTCTGGTCTACAGATTCCCTTGGGAGGAGGCCCTAAATTGGAAGGTTCAGAGGTTTAGCTTAGGCCTAGCTCCAGCCAAGCGTCCCGTTTCCTCCTGGGAGTGTTCTTTCTCCGCAGGAAACTTGACTGGAGTTAGGCCCAGCTAAGCTTCAAAACCTTTCAATTTAGACCCTTTTTCCAGGTACATCGCATTGAAGTGTTGGCAAGGTGTGTGGAAGTATGTGGAATCCAAATTTTCTTCCATCTCTAGTTACTATAGCAACAGAATTGATGCTCCATAGGATTATTATAATGTTGAGCTAACAAAGTAGTTGCTTTTGCTTGTGTTTAGACCCATCAAAATTTTTATGTCACTGAAGCTCGCTTCGTATGAAATTTGCTGTGTTATGTGTTGTCTGTAACCATAGACATTTTATTCTCAGAAAAAAAATGAACGTTGTTTCTGTCATGATGGGAACTGGGTTTCTTGACAGAGTGATTAGTGAGGTGTAATATATAAAATCTGAGAACCACTGGGTCGGAGAAGCTTGTGGCCCATCCGAAGGTCAACCCTGAACTCCTACGAAAGAAGGGAGCCATGTTAGCTTGTCTTTCATCACACTTGAATTGAAGTTTGGTAGGATATTGAAGGACCGTGTTGGGGAAACTGCCTAGCAGAACAGATGTCTTTTTTCTTGAGAAGACTAGCCAGTTCTCTTCCAGCCTTGAAGGAGGTTCTTTGCCAGATGCATTTCTTGATCTTAACAAGCTTTTTAATTTTTTTGGTTCGTTTGTTTTGGTTTTGTCCAAGATGATGTTTCCGAGTCAGAAGAAAGCGTTTCCAGCGGCAAATCTTGCAGGAATGAGCGTACTCTCCAAGAGAAACTGGGGGTCCTAACCATTGAAGGGTTGCTTCCTACTGTCAAGGTGTTCCTGGATTGGCTGAGAACAAACACTGACCTCATCCTTATGTGCGCGCAGGTGAGAGAGTGTGTGTGTGTGGTGGAGAGGAATTGTGCTATAGGGTTTCTTGATCTGTTTCACGGTTGGTTCATGGAGAATTACGAGCCAACATTTGAGTGAGCCTTAAACCCATGCACTGAAACTGTGGCCTTTTCCCTGTTTTGGAGGACCTGTGTAAAAAAAGAACAGCAACCATTCTCTGTTAATAAAAAGTGGAAGTAATATTAAAAGCAGACGAAGAGCAGAGTGTAGTTCACAAGTGTCAAAAGACGCCAAGCTGAATTTTGTGTCTATCTGTTGGTACTTACAGTGGTACCTCAACTTTACGAACTTAATCCGTATTGGAACGGCGTTCGTACGTCGAAAAGTTCGTAATCGAGGCAAACTTTTCCATAGGAATGCATTGAAAACCATTTAATCCGTACCTGCTGTTGAACTTAGGTCAAAAAAAGGGCAGGAAAGGTTTTTTTTTCGTGTTTTTTTTTCCGTTCGTAAGTCGAGGCTCACGTTCGCAAGTTGAAGCAACATTTTTGCGAACGGAGCCATTCGTAACTCGAAAAGTTCGCAAGTGGAGACGTTCGTAAGTCGAGGTACCACTGTATCTGCAAATGCTGCTTAAGGGAAGCGGCTTGTTTTATTTTGCTTTTTAAAATTATTTCCATGTCCTCTGAGGTTTTCCAGAATGGAAGAGGAAGCAGTGATCAGGTGGTGAAAGGGTATATTTATTTGAACTGTAGATATGCGAGATATATGGACTGTTGGGAAAGTCCATATATTTGGCATATCTACAGTCCAAATAAATATAGTAAGAAATCTCACTATAAGGCCCAGGTGGTTTCTTCCGAAGCCCGAGAGAGAGATTACCTTTCTGTTTCCCCCAAAATATTTTGCTTTGGAAACAGTGGATTTAGAAAAGCAGTGGTTCTCCATCTGTGGGAAGAAGACATCCGGGAATGGGTTAATCCCTTTCTTGGCCCGGTCCAGGCAGGAGGAGAGTGAACTTTAAAAGGCTCTACAAAGCTTCTCCCAGTTTTTTTCTCCTGTCCCTTGCCTGAGACAGGCTTCATTTCTTGTTCTCTACCTCTTTTCATGGTTGCTCACATAATTTCTGAACTCATTCTCTTTCTATTGATAAACACTGATGCTTCTTTACTCCCGACACCCTAACTCTGTGTACTGACCTATCCTTCATTCCTAAATCTAACACAGCCGGTCATCGGTCTCAGGCAATTATACTTCCCTTATTCTGTCCCAACCCCCCCCCCCCCCCCCGTGAAAGTCCGTTCTGGTCTGCGAAAGAGGAGACCTCCAAACCCACCCAACCAGTGGCTGACCCTTCCTGCCTTAAACCACTGGCATTTTTTACTGGCCTTCCTGTCAAGCTGCTCCTTTCTCTGGCTGGACTGGGGAAGGAAACCGGAATCTCCTCCTCCACAGAACCAGAATTGGGTCTTCATGGAAGTAAGCCCCGTGTTCCATGCTCAGGAATCCTTGTGATTTGCCATTCTAATTATTGCTACTTTGTACCCCGCCTTTCTACAAGGATTGGGAAACTAGAGGCAGTTGGACTACAGCTCCCATCATTCCTCACCTGTTGCAGTCAGGTCTATTGTGGAGTTGCGGTTGCATACATACACAGGTTTTTGTGCCATCTGTTCCTTTTGGTGTCAGTGCTGTGTTAGAAATCAGGTCCTTTAGGTCTGAGGTTATTCTGTTTTTCTATGTAGCAAAGTTAGGTATTGATGACTGGTCCAAAGCCTTCTAGGGCAGTGGTCCCCAACCTTGGGCCTCCAGATGTTCTTGGACTACAACTCCCAGAAGCCTTCACCACCACCTCTGCTGGCCAGGATTTCTGGGAGTTGAAGTCCAAGAACATCTGGAGGCCCAAGGTTGGGGACCATTGTTCTAGGGAACTTCATGGCCGGCCAGCGATTCCAACCTCTGTTTGATGCTCTCCCAGTCCAGTTCCTGTTTATACTCCACTTTCATTTGTTTTTTGGTGTTTTCTCCCCCACAGAGTTCTCAAAGTTTGTGGAACAGGCTGTCTGTCCTTCTCAACCTTCTTCCTTCGGCGGGAGATCTGCAGGACTCTGGTAATGGGATGAGAAATCCGTGCTTCTTGTTGCTTTCTCATCTCCACCCACCTTTGCAGCTGAAGCATCCCTGTTGGATGTATGAGTCTAGACTCCTTCTCCTTTCCCACGCCATCCTTTTTGAGTTTTTCTGTGGTAGTTGGGTTGGAGGTAGAATTGAATCCTGTGTCCTTACAATCATCCCTAGCCAGATACCTGGCGGCTTGAAGGGTATGGAGTTATCTCTTGGAGTACCTTCTTCTCCTTCTGTAATGCTAGGATGCCGTCTCCACCTGCGAGACAAGTCCAAACCCCTCTCAGAGGTGCTGATTCGCAGGACACATCTCAATAATCTCAGTAATGTAAAAAGGCAGCAGTTCTAAAGAAGTGGCAGTACTGAGGAGAGACTATTAAAAAAGAAAAAAATATTTTAATTCAAAGAGGTTATAGAGTTAGACTGTCTCGCCTGGTCATTCCCAGAGAAAACAATTATTTCCCCCTGAAAGTTGTTTGTTTGACTTGTCTGCTGCTGCTCTATGAATGTATCGGTGTGCTATGAAAAGGCCATACAGTCATGTGAAAAAGAAAGTACACCCTCTTTGAATTCAGTAGTTTTACGTATCAGGACATAATAAAAATCAACCTCAAAGGAAGAACGACACATCACATATTACACCGTGTCATGATTTATTTAACAAAAACAAAGCCGAAACAGAGAAGCCATGAATGAAAAACTAAGTACACCTTATGATTCAATAGCTTGTAGAACCACCTTTAGCAGCAATAACTTGAAGTAATCCTTTTCTGTATGACTTTATCAGTCTCTCATATCACTCTTCTTTATAACGTTGCTTCAGTTCATTGAGGTTTGCAGGCATTTGTTTATGCACAGCTCTCTTAAGGTCCGCCACAGCATTTCAATTTGTTGAAGTCTGGACTTTAATTGGGTCATTACAACACCTTGACCCCCCCCCCCCCCGCTGTTCTGTTGTAGATGTGCTGTTGTGCTTGGGATCCTTGTCCTGTTGCATGACCCAGTTTCAGCCAAGCTTTAACTGTTGGACAGATGGCCTCATATTTGACACTAGAATCCTTTGGTATACAGAGGAGTTCATGCATGACTCAATGACGGCAAGGTAGGCCCAGGTCCTGGGGCTGTAAAACAAGCCCAAATCATCACCTCTCTGCCACCATGCTTGACCGTCGGTATGAGGTGCTTGTGCTTTTGCCAAACATGATGCTGTGTGTTATGGCCAAACATCTCCACTTTGGTCTTGTCTGTCCAAAGGACATTGTTCCAGAAGTCTTGTTTGTCCAGATGCCACTTGGCAAACCTAAACCGTGCTGCCATGTTCTTTTTAGAAAGAAGAGGATTTCTCCTGGCAACTCTTCCAAACAAACGATACTCGTTCAGTCTTTTTCCAGTTGCACTGTCATGAACTTTAACATTTAACATGCTACCTGAGGCCTGTAGAGTCTGAGATGCAACTCTTGGTGTGTTTTTTGTAATTTCTCTGAGTATTACACGGTCTGACCTTGGGGTAAATTTGATTGTATGTCCCCTCTTGGGAAGATTGGCAACTATCTTGAATGTCTTCTACTTGTGAATAAGCTTCCTCACTGCAGAAAGATGGACTTTACATTGTTTGGAAATGGCCTTATAACCCTCCCCAGATTGATGGGCAGAAACAATTGCTTCTCTACCATCATTGCTGATGTATTTCCTCCTGGCATTGTGTTAACACACACCTGACCAGTTAACACATACCAAACCAGCAAATTGCTAAAATGTCAGCTTTTATAGAGGTGGTCACTCTTGCTGATGATCAATTAACCAAGGCTATTTGGCTAGCAGCACCTGGCTGCTACTTAGCCTCTTAATTTCTGTCGAAACAGTTAGGGTGTGCTTAGTTTTTCACATGTGGCTTCTCCGTTTTGGCTTCATTTTGTTGCATAAATTATGACATGGTGTCGTATGTGTTGTACCTCTGAAGTTGTATTTACCTAATTTTCAGACCTGCAAAGGACCAGATGATTTTAAAAAAATGTCTTGACACGTAAAACCATAGAATTCTAGGAGGGTGTATTCCCTTTTTCATATGACTGTACATCAGGAATAGAGCTACTACTTTGTAGAAGCCTCATGGTGCAGTGGATAAATGCAGTACTGCAGTCAAATCTCTGCTCACGTTCTCAGTGGGCTCAGCTAGCCAGCTTGAGGTTGATTCAGCCTTCCATCCTTCTCAGGTCAGTAAACAGGGAACCCAGCTTGCTGGGGATGAGACAGTGTTCAATTGTGAACTGCCCAGAGAGTGTTTTTAGTATTATAAGGTGGTATATATAAGCATCACACTGCACTGTGCTTTATTTTGTGCCTGGGAGGCCCCAGGTGGAACCCCCAGCATCTCCAGGAAAAGCTGAGAAAGAAAAGAATAAAAACCACCAAAACTCAGCGATCAGTCAATGTAAGACAAGACTAAACTGACTGGAATCTCTACTGTACTACTGGGAGATGTTAAAGAAATCTTAAAAAATTCTTCTGTTTTGAGAGGCTTTTCAAACCATACCATCATTATAGCTCCGCTGAGAATTATATGTTTTAACATCTATAGCCAGGGCCTTAAATTAATTTTTTAATTGTTTGCTTGAATTATATGTTTATACTGTTTATTATTACACTGCCCAAAGTGACCACTGGTCAGATGGGGAGATTAGAAGTTAAATCAGTCAGTCAATCAATCAATCAATCAACCAATCAGTCAATCCCCATGGAATAAGTCTGTTTAAAAGGGGGAAAAAGAGCTTTGGCTTCCCAAACTGATGGTCCAGACGATTCCCCCTGTTGCCGGACTACAACTCCCATAAGCCCAAGCCATCAGATAACCAATAGTAAGGAACACTGTGAGTTACCATCTAACAAAATCAAGAGATTTTGTCCCATCTTTAGTGTCTAAGGATGCCAGCACGTCCTCCTGCACCCTAGTGCCTGTTCCATTAAGCTAACACGAAGCTTTCAAACACACACACACAAATTCTTAATACATTTTTTGGAGATTGGTGTGGATGGCTCGCTCACCCCTGCTTAAACTGTTGGGTCGCTTGAACTTAATGAGGGAGGTTTCTCGAAAGGGCCCTTGCATGGCTCACAGAAAAGGAAAGGAAAGGAAAAAAGCAGATCTGGCTGCAAAGGGTAGAAGAAGAACATGAGAAACTGCTTTCTCTCGAGCCAAACTATTCCTCTAGCTCAGTGTACTGCCTTGGATTAGCAGGTGATTTTTGGGAGAGGCCTGCCAGCCCCGTGCAGGAATTCCCGTGGGACCTTCTACAGGAGCTGGTGGTCGAGAATAAACAGTGGGGGGTGCCATTGGTTCTTGCAGGAGCCTGAAGGGGCTTCTGTTTTACATGCCAGAGAGAAACAGAGTGGGTGACAAAGAAGAAGGGGGGTTCATGGCCCCAGAAGCACCAGCAGAGATTATGACCGTGGGCGCTTCTCGGTGACCCATGTCCATTAAGGTGCTCCCGTGTCCCCACCGTGGCCATTGCAGGACTCTCGCTGTGCCAAGAAGTGAAGAGCTTGCTGCCCGGGGTGCGAACGGTCCGGAGCTGAACGGCGGCTTGCTTCTGCCGGAAGATGTGGCCCTCCGTAATCTTCCTCCGCTGAAGAACGCTCACAAGAAGTTCAACTTTGAGCAGGACAGGCCTGTCCTCACCGAAGTGGAGGAGGTGAGAAGGGGGTCCTAGACATTGTCTGCGTGTCTGTCTTTTGAGAAAGTTGGGAAAGCCACTGGTTTACAGGGAGACAAGCAGTACCGGAGCGTGGGAAACTATTGTTCCACTACTTAAAGCAGGACGGGCATGGGTCCGCCCCGCCAGAACATTTTAAGGGCCCCCTGTCTTCAAATACCTGAAAACATTTGTTCCAAAATATATATATATGAGAATTTCTGTTCCTCTGCTTCTCCAGACTCGGCAGTTGTCTTCTAAAGCCACTCCCATTGTTCTAGCAAAAAAATAAATAAATCAGATGGGGGTTAAACCAGGAAAGTTGTTAAAATGTCTGGTCACTTCGGCGGCTAAAAGTTTTCCCTGGAAGTCTCAGGCCCAGAAGGTTGGCCCACAGAGTTTGCCTGCCCCAGTGCGAAAAAGGGCACTTCAGCCAGGATGTGACACCGTTTGTGTTTACAATGCTTCGGGAGGGTTTTTTTTTTTAATGGAATGTTTTTCTCAGAGTTCAAAGTGCTTCACACACAAGATACCAAAGAAGAGGTAGGTGGATGTTCTTTTCTTATTTTGCTGCCCTTTAGGGGAGTAAAGAGCAGGTGCAAGTGGTACTCCTGAGCATCCTTGAATAAATTCCTCTTTTACTTTACAGTACCCCCCCACCCCCACCCCCAGGGCCAGCCAGTGGCAGATTGCAGATTATAATGAGAGCTCCGGGTTTCTCTGCCCACTCTTCGCCCTGCTTCCGTTTTGGCTCAGACCACCCTTTGCTCGGCTCTGTACCGATGCCTCCCTCCCTCTCTCTCTCTCTCTCTCTCTCTCTCTCTCTCTCTCTCTCTCTCTCTCTCCCCCCCCCCCCCCCCCCGCTGTTCCCCTTGCCTGAATGTGACCTCCCGTCCTTTTTTCTCTGCAGTCCGTGGTTCGCATCTGTTGCATCCGAAGTTTTGGTCACTTCATTACCCGCTTACAAGGCAGCATCTTGCAGTTCAACCCGGAGGTTGGCATCTTCATCAGCATCGCACAGTCAGAACAAGACGGCTTGCTTCAGCAGGCCCAGGCACAGTTCCGCATGGTGAGCTTTGGGGCAGGGGTGTGTGTGTGTGAGTGAGGCCAGAACAAGCATCCTCTCCAATGAAGATGCAGGGCTGGTGCACGTTTTCAGCCAGACAGGGGTCTCTTGCACGCCTTTGTTGTGGAATTGGCTTGTGGTCCCTTTTCAACAGATCTTGGTCTGTACCAGGCAACAGTGAAACAGAAACTGTTGCATCCACCAGCTCCTTGTTTTGACATTGATCCTCTCTGAATCATCATCATCATCTTAGAGCTGTAAGGGACCCTACATAGATCATGGACTCCAGCCCCTTTCAAGGAGGCACAGCAGGGAATCAAGCTCCCAACCTCTGGCTCAGCAGCCAGAGACCCAAACCACTGAGCTATGCAGGTTTCTACACTCATAAAGTCTGAGAAAAGTCTATAAACGTATAGGAAGTGCCTGGTGAGATCCAAAGTGGGCCTCTAGTGGTCCAGGGTTGTAGAGTTAAGTCACCTGCTTGCTTCTTGGGCCTTTTCCTCGTAGCAAAGAAACAGTGCAAAATATTTCGAAGTGTTATTTTAGGAGCATATTACAAAATAACACAAAGACTTTACTTTGTGGAAGACACAGAGCTCATCTTCTAGAGCTGTATCTTGACAGTGAATTCTTTGCTTGCTATTATGCTTATATTATGTACAGTATGTTTCGGGTTTTATGCTCTTAATATTTCGAACGTAAGAGTGCGTAGAGGATCATGGTTCTGTGGGCCTTTGTTTATATTTTCTTAACTAGAGCTTTGGATTTTATTTTTCAGACGGGTTGTGTAACTCGTCACAAAGTGGGGTGTGGGAGTCATCTCACAGTTGTTACTGTACTGCCAGGCGTTACTCTCCCTCAGTTAGAAAAGGACTAAGTGCCATGCTCATTTTACTTCCAGAAGTAACTTGGTACAGGTGATATTCTTAGTGCAAATGTGAGCTTCCAAGTTGTGCTTGTAAGAACTGTGAAATGAAACTACCGTATTTTTCCGTGTATAAGACTATACTTTTGTCTAAAATCTTTAGACTAAAAATTGAGGATCGTCTTATACACGGAAGTAAGCTGAGGAGAGAACAAAAACAAGTGGAGGGGAAAGCAGGGATCAAAGCTATCCTACAGTGCTTTGATCCCTTTCCCCCCACCCTTGCTAAGCCCCACTTAGATTTCTTAATTTTGGATTAGAAAAGTGGGGGGCGTCTTATACATGGGGGCATCTTATACACAGAAAAATACGGTAATTAGGATAAAAAAGCACGGCGATGCCACAGAATTGCAGAATCGGGGCGCATTGGAAGGGCTCCCAAAGGCCGTGTGGTCCACCCTTACTGATGGGCGAAACCTGCAGCGAGGGCATGGGAGCTATACAGCCTGTTCAAAGACTTCCGGCAAGGGAGGCCCCATTCCCTTCTGAGGTGGTCTGTTCTCTTGCCAAGCAACTCTTCCCATTGGGGATTCCCTCCTCGCCTTTCATCAGGATCGCCTTTCCTATCATTTGAATCCAATGGCTTAGGTCCTGTCTCCTTGTGAGACAGAAAATAAGCTCGCTCCACTTTTGACATAACAACCCTCATTTGTCCTGCCATTTCTCCTTCCTAGGCTGCGGAGGAAGCTCGCCGGAACAGGCTTATGAGAGATATGGCCCAGCTTCGGCTGCAGGTATGAGAGCGCGGGTGGGGCAAGGTGGGGGGGGGGCAGATGGGGGAACATGAAGTCTGTGGAGACCTCCACATAGCCAGAGGGAGATGTAGGGCGGCTGGTGTAACTTGCAAGGCACCATCTGCATGGTGTATCTTGTCCCATAACAACAGATGCTGGCGTAGATCCTGCCTGAGATTCTAGGTTGCCGAAGCCAGCGTTGTGAAACTGTCCGATACAGAATCAGACCATGGATTCATCAAGTCCAAGACTCTTGTGTTTAAAGTGATAGCCTTCAAGAGTTTCAGGCAGGGATTTTTCCCTCTTTCACTGCCTGGAAATGCTGGTGACCAAACCTGGACTTTTACTTATTATCATCATTATTGTTGTTGTTATTTTGCCTTAAGCTTGCCGTAGCTTGGGAACCTCATGTCTCTCCAAATGTTGCCAAATTCCAATTCCCATCACCTTCAGCCAACATAGGCGATGGTTAGGAGTACTCCTTCATCCTCATTTAGAGAGGCCCAGGTTTCCATCTGTGTAGGATAGGAGTGGGCAGATAATATACTGCTGAATGACTTGGTTGTCTGACTCAGTGGAAGGTGGCTTGTATGTTTGAATGAAACAAATTTTCTTTGCTAGTGCTAGCAGCTGCTTTGTAAGAGGGAGATGCAGGCTGCCGAGACAGTTGCTCTGTGCTTCTTCCTTAAAGACCGTGTGTCCTCCTTCTCTGTTCTTTTTTTAGCTGGAGGTGTCACAGCTGGAAGGGAGCCTGCAGCAGCCCAAAGCACAGTGTGTTATGTCCCCTTACCTGGTTCCAGATACCCAGGCCCTTTGCCAGCATCTCTCAACCATCAGGCAGCTGGCAGCCAGTGGAAGATTCATTGTTATCATTCCCCGGACAGGTAGGCAGACCTGCTGGCTTGCGTTCCCAGGGCTGGCTGGACCAAAAGCCAAACGGGCGGTGTGCAGCCGCAGTGCCTCGTTGAATTCGCACTGTGGGGCGCTCTTCTTCCATCAGCAGTCCTGGTTTTTATCGCCTGGTGGGGATGTTTGGGGAGGGGGGGGGATCACCATGGATGGGGACCGCTGGAGGAAACAGCAAATGTGTAACCCCTGGCTTTTTCTCCCCTCAATTAGTAATTGATGGCTTAGATTTCCTGAAGAAAGAGAATGCAGGAGCTCGGGACAGTATCCGATATTTAGAGGCAGAATTTAAAAAGGGAAACAGGTAAGTTTATGTTTCTTATCTCTGCTTAGAAGTATTCTGGAAGGAAAGGGTGCATCTTACATGGCATGTCAGAGCAAAATAGTGCAGGTGAAAAGTTTTCCTTTAGATGCTTTGTTTTAGATTATATTGTACTGAGAGAGACACACGCACACGCGCGGAGTGTTGCATCTCCTTCCCACTTTGTCAGACAGGTGTGCACATAGATACTGGTTTTTGAACCAGAAACGCAGGCTTGTGGCCTGAGGGTGCATCTGAAATTTCGCGGGATGTTTCAGTTTTCTGAAACTGTTGTGCCACAAACAAGTCTGGGGCCCTGGTTCACCCCCCAAAAACCTCACTGTTAGAAAGCTCCGGGAAATGTCAGGCGACAAATAATGAACGCGGTATCAGGATGAACATCCTGATACCGGGAGAGACCAAAGGCTTGAGGATGCATCTCTCCTGGTACCACGGTACTTTAGAAAGATGAATCCAAACAATTTCACAAGATCTTTAATGTAGAGCGCATAGTGTGTCCCAAAGAAGTGAATAAGCTTTCAAATTCTCCAGAGCATTTATTCAGATTGATTATTAAGTGGAAGAGGGGCTAATTGTTGACCCCCAGCAATTAATGAAATGCAAGAAGAGTTATGCCAGACACTAACTACCTTTAGTTAGTTCTGTGCTGACCCTGCAGCACAGAAGCCTCTGTGCTGCAGGGTCAGAAGACCAGCAGTCGTAAGATCGAATCCACACGACAGAGTGAGCTCCCGTCGCTTGTCCCAGCTCCTGCCCACCTAGCAGTTCGAAAGCATGTAAAAATGCAAGTAGATAAATAGGTACCACCACGGTGGGAAGGTAACGGCGTTCCGTGTCTAGTCGCGCTGGCCACGTGACCACGGAAACTGTCTTCGGACAAAACGCTGGCTCTATGGCTTGGAAACGGGGATGAGCACCGCGCCCTAGAGTTGGACACGACTGGACTACATGTCAAGGGGAACCTTTACCTTTACCTAACTACCTTTAGTGAAGACTGTATAATGTAACTTTGCTAATGCTTCACGTTATACAGTTTAATGGGGTATAATCCCTCTTGACAAGCTTTTAATCAAGGACATTTGTTTTTGCACCAATTTGACAGAAATTTATTCTATGCTTGTTGTAAAAGAAGAGAAAATGGGGGGGGGTGTGTCAGTTTTTTAACTTGCTGTAGATCTGTCAGAGTTGACAAGGTGGATTTAAATGTGGCATATTTCTAGGTCTTATTAGGTAGTTCATGTAAAACAGCATCAGATAAGAAATCAATAATGAAAAAGCTTGGAAGAATTTGTAAAACCCTTTGGAATCCATGGGCCTTTAGTTCTTGCAGGAGATTCTACAGTTGTGGGACCTCCACTTTGAGTTTATATATGTGGAACTGGGTGGCAATCACCAGATGTCCAGGATTTGCACACAACCATTTCTTTGCAGTTGGAGGGCAGTACCCACAACCCCTCCTTTAAAAAATACAAACAAACAAAGTTTCTAACTCGCCGCCCAGAGTAGTCGAATGGCTAGATGGGCGGGATATAAATATAATAAATAAATAAATAAATAAATAACTGAAAAGACTCCCTTGTGGCCTTTAGTAGCCAATATATATTTTCTTTTAAATTAAAAGTTTGTTTTTAGCATATGGGAGTCTCCACAGGAGCTGGCAGGGGCTCAGAATGTGGCGTAATATAATTGCCTTCCATGCCCCAAGGGGAAGTTTGGAGCCAAAAAGCTTGTTCTCCCTCTCCCGCAGATACACCAAAGAAGAATAGATAAAAAGAAAAAAGAACGTTAATTGTAAATGACGTGGGTATTGAGGGGGGTTCACTTCAGCTCTTGAGTTCCACATGCAACCTGTAGGCCCACGTGCAGCCTGGCCCTTGCATGTAGATGTAACTTTTAATTTGCGGTAGTTTGAAAAATTGGGCTTTAATTCCTTGTTCAGCCTTGGGTCTTTTTCTTGAGTTGGCAGGGGGCAGCTTCAAACTCCGTTCTGAGCATCCATTCCCAAGACCAAGTAGGTGCCACGTCAGTTTCAAAATGAGCAGTCAGCACTGCTGGAGTCTTCCAGGGGTAGAAAATGGCATTTTATTTCTGCAATAGTGGCGAGGGAGAGACACTAGGGATGCCAAAAGCACCCAGGGCTGTGCCCAGGGGCTATACTTCGCTCTTCCGTGCTTGAGCATCTGTCATCTGTGAAAGAAAGGTGCTACTTCAACAGCTCCCTCCGAGATAAGGGATGCAAAATCAGCTTGCAAAATTCTTGGGCAGCTGCAGGCCTTTGGATTTGTTCAGTTATGCTCCCTGGCCTCAGTGAGTCTGATCTTCCATCTCTAGATACATTCGTTGCCAGAAAGAAGCTGGGAAAAGTTTTGAGAGACATAAGCTGAAGAGACAAGATTTAGATGCTTGGTGAGTAATGCGGCTCATTTCTGTACGAGCCTTTAGCAAAGTTTTGTATTTATTCCATTTACATAACTTTTCCCCAAAGTTTGTAATGTTATTTTTTGGGGCTAGACTCCTTGAATCTTCCGGTCATTCTGGGGAAATAAACTCTTAAAATACCAACCTCTGCTTTTTCCCCACCTTCACGGAGGGCAGGATTCAGAATACCCTCCCTTCTCCTTTACTTTTTGTGTTTTCATATGCATTGCTTCTTCGATTTCATAGTGCATTGCCAGTGCTCTTTCAAGCCCATCTTTCGCAGAAAGAAGTAGAGACTTTAGAAAAGAACCTGTCACTAGAGAAAAGGGAAAAAGGAGAGGAAAAAACTGAATGTCCGTATGCTGATTTCAGTGGAATGCAGTAAATAATGTGGGCTTTCTGCAGTGTGTGTATCCAATTGTAGAGAGACAGCTCTCTCTGTTATATTTTACGCTTTCCTGAGAAAAGCCTCCAGTCTCGTTTTGAAAGCCTTTGAGGATACAGTTCCACAGCTTCCCTTAGTAACTAGAAAGTTCCAGTTGTTTAAGTGAGGTGTTACGCATTATCCATTGAGCTACTTTTGAAAACTATCTGGAAACCCCAGCCATGGCAGAATGTGGCAGCCAGAAGAACTACAGTAGAACCCTTTTATCCATGGAGGATCGGTTCCAAACCCACCCACCCCGCTGTTGTTGAAAACCTGTGGATAAGAGTGAACCCTATACATAGCATGGTCTCTGGCTCCCTCTAGCGGCCAGTTTGGATAACTACATCGCGAAAATATGTATTTCTGGGGGTTTTCTTTTAATATTTTCAGACTGTGGAGAAGTGAAAGCACTTATACTGATCCTGTGCTTGTCGTGGGGGTTCTGCTGTCGTAGAGCCAGTTAGATTCCTATTTTGTCAGTTTTGCAGAAGGTGCGCTTCAGAGTCCTGGTTGATTCTGAGAGTCAGACGACCTCAGAGGGGCAGGGCCAGTGGGTCCCTCTCTTAAGTGTGTTCAGGACACCAGGACTCAATAACATCTGTGGTAGGCTTAGGGCAAGAGAGGGGACCTTGATCATCCTTGTTGTGGGATATCCTTCCCGTGGAGGCGCAGCACTAGCACAGACCATAGAGCCAAGTGTGATGATCACCTCCTTGAGGCACCTACGTTTTGTGCCCTCACAAAGGCTCCAGTCGTGTTTTCCTCTCACTGCCACCAGTGGATTACCTCAATCCACAAAATAAATGACGTTTGATCAGACACTTGTATTGTGAATGCAAACAAAACTTATTTATTAAAGTGAAGCCAATTTAATAATCACAGAAGTTCTTCAGATGTACATACTATTCTCTTGCCATATACCGTATTTTTCCGTGTATAAGACTATACTTTTGTCTAAAATCTTTAGACTAAAAATTGAGGGTCGTCTTATACACGGAAGTAAGCTGAGGAGAGAACAAAAACAAGTGGAGGGGAAAGCAGGGATCAAAGTGATCCTGCAGGGCTTTGATCACTGCTTTCCCCTCCACTTGCTAAGCCCCACTTAGATTTCTTAATTTTGGGTTAGAAAAGTGGGGGGCGTCTTATACATGGAGGCGTCTTATACACGGAAAAAATACGGTAATTTCCACCTTCTCTATCTATTTATCTTAACCAGTCACTAACTCTCTCTCTCTCTCTTCTGACTCTCTCTCTCTCTCTCTCTCTCTCTCTCTCTCTCTCTCTCTCTCTCTCTCTCTCTCTCTCTCTGACTCTGACTCTGACTAACTCTCACTGACCCTGCCTTTTAACCACATTAGCATAGAACATGAATAATACATGACTTATACCTAATACCTAACAAAGGGTGAACGCTACACCAAGTCATTTTAAAATGAGCTGGTCCTGTGCAGGGATTGTCACATTGGTCTGGGTCACAATGTTTGGTATGCCACCCGGGTTTCTGTCTGGAGGAAACGTGGTCTTAACTGCACTCTAATAAATGAATCACCTCATTAGGAACCTCTATAAGATCCTGGACAGCTGCAAACAGCTGACAGCCTCTCAGGGAGGCAGCGAAGATGATACCACCGGGATGGTGACTATTATCACCGGTTTTCAGCTGGATGACCCAAGCAAACTTTCTGCACCAATGCAGGTGAGTATCTTAAGCAACAGAATGGGTTGGGGTGTTTCTGACTTATCCAAGCTGTCTTTCTTTGCTTTGGACGAGAGACGGGCACAAACCACAAAGTAAAAGAAAAATAAAAACTCCATGAATTGGGCCATTTCGTGGTTCATATTGGGGTGCTTTGTGGGGGAACATGCCTGCCTGGAATGAAACAAAACGCTGAACTTTTATCAGCATTGGCAGTTTGTGTCTGGGCTGTAACTCGTACGTCTCAAATATAAGATTTACCAAACTTGGCGAGGGTGGGGAGGAGAATCCGCACCAGAGTCAGCCCAAGTTTGGCAAAGCGTGGATTTGGAACGTCCAAGTTATAGCCTCACCCAAAACAGGTCCCCCCAGGAAAGTGCTCTTTAGCCAGACACAATTTTGGCATCTCTAACTCACATGGGGGCCATTCTCCTGCTCCCAGAAGTCCCGAATCGCATGAACCATGACACGGTTCATTTTGTCAGAAAGTTTGTGGTTCATCGTTTGTGAACAGCAACGAACTATGAACCATCCCAAACGGCTGTTTTCCCGGTTTGTGTCCATCTCTACTTTGGACCGTGGGACGCTTCAACAGGAGGTAACTAAATTAACCTGTTGTTCATGCTTGGTAAAAGTGAGTTAGCTGGAGTGAGCTGTTTAGCTCCTTCCTTCTTTTATTATGGTGGAGGAATGTCACTATTCTCTGCAGTTAAATAGTTTTAAGCTATTAGTTATGCATTTGTTTCAATTTAATAATTCATTTAATATTGTTTTAACATTGCAATTTATTGTATTTTTGTATTATTGTATTTTTCTTGCATCTGTTTTTAAATGCATTTGTAAGTTGCATTGCATCTCACAAACTATACCTCATTGCCCAAAGTGATAGATGGAAGTACTCAATTTGGAGGCCTAGCATGCTATTCGTTAAGAAAGAAATCTCAATTTCTGCTGATATTGCAGTGGTGTGGGAGAAAGTGGGGTTGGTCATGCTCCACAGGTGAGCTTCCTGGGATTCACATTTCTTGCATTGCAGCCCCCAGAATTCTCCAGGAATTCCCCCAGCCAAAATGCTTGGAACTGCCAGCAAGAAATCCAAGTCCAAAGAGGGGGTTTTTGTCACATGCACACGGGCCTTGGTAGCACTTCTCAGTGATGACCATTTGCACTCCAGAAAATGGTTGTGAGTGGCTAAGGTCCAGGTGTCATCGAAGCGACCAACATGAATTTGACCCAACTCCGGGAGGCAGTGGAAGACAGGAGGGCCTGGCATGCTCTGGTCCATGGGGTCACGAAGAGTCGGACACGACTTAACGACTAAACAACAACAACAAGGTCCAGGTACTAGGCAGGGGATTAGGGGCCTGGTAGTCTCTCTGCCCATTAGACTCTACAAAAGGTGTATCTCAAAAAACTACCAGTCCATAGTCCCTTGTAGCACCCCTGGAGCTGAGCCACTCCCAGCTGTTTTCTCCTCCTTGAGTCTTACGAAGGCTCACATGGGTCATGAAAAACTCCTCTGTAGACTTAGATTTTGTCCTTTTCAGCTCCCAGAATTCTGGCCGGGACAGTTCCTGATAAATTTTGGAGGCTGCAGTTCGAGAAATCCAACAGATCCCATACCTACCTGGGAATAAATTGACGAGTTACTTTCAGAAGACTAAATACTGGGTTAGAAAGATATGTGATGTGGGGCGATGAGGGCGATTGAAGCCAAAAGGCAGGAGCTCCTGTTCAAACTCATATTTTTGAGATTCTTGCTGTCTTCTTTCCCCAGTCTGCAATCCAAGCCGCCACCAGTGCCAGCGTTGAAATAAAAAATGTCCTGGACTTCTACAAGCAGTGGAAGGAAATGGGTTGAGGAGGGAGAAGCCGCTGGGTTGGTTGAAGCTCTGTCTCCCCATCTTTGGGACATGCAGCGTTGGAATGAAAGAAGTCAAATCACGGGCGATGGATGGACACGAAGCAGCCGCCACAGCAAAACCCACAAAAACCAAACCACCGGGGCGTGTTTGCCAAAGGCACGCGCAGGTGTGGACAAGCACCCCGCCCTCATCTCCCCTGTTCCAGAACAGGTGATGTCTGTGGCAGGGCACACAGCTGCTCTGAGAACAGAGACGGATCTCAGCCAGACCGAGGAGAGGCGGTCTCCTTTCTCCCAGCTGTGACAAGGGGCAGACAAGGCTGGTGGGTGGGAGGGGGCTCCATTCAGCTACAAAAAAAAAAGCTTGCTTGGTCTCTCATTTTCCAGAAATCCGCAGGCAGGTTTTTTTTTTGTTGTTGGTATTTTTTTTTTTTTACGTCTGCGCTTGAAATGAAACGAAATGAAAAAAAAAAAGTCTAGTGGTCTGGCACCGTATCCACTCTACAGGAACAAGGATCCTAAAGAGCCAGTGAGCCCAAAGGAAAGGGAAAAGAAAACCAGAATTTCTGTTAGAGGCTCTTGTGGAATCTGGTGGTGGGGAAGTGGACGTATAATCTTCATCCTTTTATTTTTTATTGTGTGTGTGTGTGAAGTTCCCCCCCCCCCTTTTTGTTTTGTTTTGAATGCATCGCTGAACCCTTCTCTAAATTCCTAGGGTTAGAGGGCATGTTTCTGGATCTCCGGATGTTGGAAAGATACAAAGGTGGCAAGGAGCAATCATCTGACGTGGCTCTTTTTATAAGATGTTTTAGTATGAAAACATTATTTATTTCCTTTTTCCTTCTGGAGAAGGGCGGGAAGGGTTATCTGTTAAAAAAAAGGAAAGAAATTATTATCCCTCCCCCACTTCCCCTCTGTTGTCATGCCTTATTGCTATCTCTCCCCCCCCCCCCCAAATCCTCATCTTGGATCCTCTTTTTGCATAAATTGTCATTTTTTGTGACTGTTCATAGGCTTAGCACAGCTCTCTTTCTTCCTCCTCCGGGGTCTTCAAAAGGCTGTACCCACCCTTTTCATTCTTCCGTTTTCCTGCCATCTGCTGATTTCGATTTAGTCTTTACCGTGAAAACAGAGGGACATGTGCCCTGGGGGACGGGACGGGGGACTTTGAAGCAATTCTCATGGTTTAGAAGGAAGAAGAGGGAGGCTTGCCTTTCTCAAAATGCATTGGAGAGGATCAAAAAACAAAAACCAAAAAACAGCTTGCAGGGTAAGAAAGGAGCACTCCTTTCCCCCAAGTATTCCTTTGCAATTTAACATCCAGAAAGGACGAATAAGGCCAGCTAACATTCTGGAACGGGTTCTCCCCATTACCTGAAAATAAGGGCATCTCTCCGCCTGCCCTGCTTCCAGCCCTCTTCAGTGTTCGCTTAGTGCCAACGTCTTATTAAAAGTTCGCCCGGAAAAGGATGTAAAACTGGCACACGTTGGTCAGCCTTGAAAAGGGGCCCAACCCACCTGAGTGCCTTGAGCACTCAGGCCCGGGGGGTCTGACGTTTCCTCCTCGATTCCTCTGGCCTGCCCTGGTTTGGATCCACCCTGGGAAGGAATGATACTAAGAGAGCTTGGAGAGGTTTATCTTCCCCCACCCCTTTCCCATGAAGAGTAGGTCTTACATTTCAGTCCCCCCCGCCTCCAGTCAGGAGGAAAGGGGTGATTTGCCACTCTTGAGTGTATTTCACTGCCTTTCGGAAAATGAGCCCTTTTGACCTTCCCCATCCAGTTTACTCTGGGCAGCAACGCCGGGGCTGGTTCGGCTGCTCTTCCGGCGCTGCCGTCTTCTACAGAGGGGATCTGTGGAGTTGGTCTTGGCTTGGACGTCTCTTGATTGCTTCTGAATTGGCTCGCCTTTCTGCTTTCGTTTCAGTGGGGTGCTAAACGGAACCTGCTTCCCTTTTGCACTGCATAGCTCTGTGTTTGCCTCTCTCCGCTGGTAACGGGCCCGTGGCTCATGTCAGCATCCCGATGTTCTCAGAAACGGGCAAGCTGTCAGCAGTTGAAAGGCTCTGGTGTTTCAAAACAACACGGCCGCAAAAGTTTTCAGGTATGGATCGCCCTATTTTAAAAATAAGGCTGAGAAGAAACCACATGGGGGGGGGGGATAATGGGAGCTGCTTGGAGCGCATTTGATCAGGCAGTGTGGAGAGGAGAGGAAGGTTCTGAAGAGCCCGTGCCAGCCAAGGTGTGCCGCCTCCAGAAAGATCCGCAAGTCCACAAGGCGAAAGTCTCCAGGTGAGGAGTCGTGGCCTCGGTGGAGGAGGAAAGGAGCAGAATCCTGAAGAAGTGGATTTAACTTCAGGCTGTTTTAGCCCTGGAGTGGGGTGGGGTGGGGGTGTAGATTGGAAAAAAAAATGCCTTACAGAACGCTCTCTTAGAAAGAAAGAAAACAGGGTGTGCTTGTAGGCCTGTTACAACTGCTAAACTAGCCCCACTCTCTTTTCGAGGGCATGCTTCTGGGATTTGCTGGGCTGGCCTGACCCTGGAAAAAAACGGGTGGGTGTTGCAGACTGCCAAGCAGAAGGTTGGCCATCAAATGGAGCAGGTGGGCCACATGAGACCCAGCAGTGCAAACCTGGTATTTGTGTTCATGGGACATGGGGGGGGGGGGGGAGGTTACCTTGCCATAATAAATGTTGACAGAATTGAGCTTTTTAAAATATATATATATATCCTGGGTAACAAAAAGAGAAAGGCTGAGTGTAGTGAGTGTGCCATTTCGAATGTTTGTTTTCTGTGCAACATGGGGTTAGGTAGATGCCCTTTGGCAGAGTTTGGGGGAAATCTGTGTAGGGTCCAGATGGGCATGGACCGTGGTGCAAGGAAAGTCCTCCCATAGGCACTTCTGCTCAAACAAGGAGCTGAACTATCGTAGTCAATGGACGCTTGGGCATTTGTGGGACCATCCTCCATGGCACAAGAGAGACAATCGTGATTTCTGTTTGATGTAGTAATTTAAAAACCTTATATATATGCTCTCTATAATATTTTTTCTTCTTTCTTTCTTTTAAAACATGTTCTGGAGAATTGAAGTTGGTTTAGGAAAATTAAAAATGAAAGCATCTTTTTAAAAAGAAGCCCATGCAAATTGGATGTTTTAAAAGTAAGCTTTAACATTTCTGCCTCCTTTTTAGGGAATCGGTAAATTTGTCAAAAAGTAATTCTCCCCCCCCCCCCCCCCGGCAAGGGTTATAAGGATGATCGTTGAAGGAAGATAAGACACTTTCTTGACGGGGGGGGGGGGGGTTAGTTTTTTTACAGGAATGATTTGCATCTTGGTCTAATACGGGTGATTCCTTGGTGTGTTGAGAAGCAGATTTGAGCTCTATAAAAGGCATCTGGCCCGATTATCAACCAAATCTGTTGAAAATTTTTATAAGCAACATTTTTATCCTGTAACAAATAAATTAGCAACTTGTGTCCAAAAAGTCAGGGTAACAGACCATCGTCATCCAGTGGAAGCCGACAGAAACCATAATTTCCTAGAGAGAGATTGAAAAGATTTGGGTTACCAGCATTTTCTTTTGCTCCCACATATTTGGCCAGCGGTAGGTTAATAAACAGTAAGCGAGCAGCAAATCGGTTGTATTCAAAAAGTGTTCACTTCTCCTCGGTCCCCATGCCTTGGGATTTGGTGGCAGATTTGTCCGAAGAAGTTGGGTTGCGAGGCAGTCCCTACAGCCAGCGCTTCCTTTAACACTTGGGTTTGGCCAGGGCGTGGTCATTACAGAGGCAGGAATATGCTTGGTCCCTTCAAGAAAGATGATTCCATCATAAGCCCTTGGTATCTCCTGTGTTAATGGCGGGGGGTCAAACTTGAATGGCCAGGAAACACTGGTGACGCCTGGTCAGCTTAGAACTCTGCAGGTGGAATGACCACTTCCATTGTCCCTAGCCAGCGTAGCTGATAGTGAGGGATGATGGAAGACCAGCAACATTAAAATGGTCCTAGGTTCATCTCTAATCTACAACCTCTGTCCCCAGAGTAGGAACTGTCAAGGAAGTCAGTAGTTTTGGCTAAGTGGCAAGAAATGGTTCATATGGAGAGTCAGTTTAGTTGTGCACCATTTTATGGTGTTGGATTTTTGGGTGTGGGGGTTCTGGCTCGTATGTGGTTTGTCTTTGGGAGTTTGTGGTGTTTTGGGTGGTCACCAGAACGGCCATTAGACTCACTATAGGCAGTGCCAAATGGCTCTAAAGTCTTTGTTGTCGTCGTTTTGCTTTGATCCATTATTGTTTTCTCTAAACGTTGTATCTTTGTGTGTGTGCTCTCCACAAAAGAAATTATTTGGAGTGAGTTTCTGAGCTGTTTTCGGCATTGGGGAAGCTGCTGGCAGTGAGAGAAATGGGAGTTTGCTCTTGGTCCAAACTTGCACCCTAGAAAGTACTGCTTTCAAGACGCCAGCTAACAACAGATCAAGATGCTGCATTTTGCCCCCAATGCAG
Organism: Intellagama lesueurii; assembly: GCA_037013535.1. NCBI lineage: Eukaryota > Metazoa > Chordata > Lepidosauria > Squamata > Agamidae > Intellagama > Intellagama lesueurii. The sequence continues at coordinate 1,760,754 of JBAJHW010000021.1, forward strand.
CTTCTCTGTAAAAGATGAAGGGTTTTAAAAATCGGTGTGCTCCCAAATTTCCAGTCAAAGGCAAGGCCAGATGCTGGGGTTAGCATCCAGCTGGCGGCTGGTATCTGGGAAACACATTTTCAATCCTTTTTGAAGGAGATGAGCAGCGAGAGAAAGACGAAATGTACCCCTGGACCCTGATTTCATGACGCACCTTCACTCTTAATTTGTTGGAACGCATCAATAGGCTTAATAAAAATGCAAGATATTTGTAAATCTTTATTCCTGGTCTCTTATACTTTTATGGGAAGCTGTTTACCCTTTCCTGACCTATGTTTTCCCCCTTGGTTGGTTGAGGGCTCAGGGAACCACACTTGCCCGTGCAAGCCGCAGCCTCTCATGGTTCGACGGGGGCAAGAAAAAGGTTTGTGGATTTTGCCTCCAGTGCTGTTGTGTTCTGGTGTGCCACCCCTCTTCCCTTTTATGCGTGGGTAGGTATGATGGGTAGACGGGATAAGCATTATGCTTTCCTGATGAGGAACAAGATGTGTGATTTTTCTTAGATCAATTTTCCTAAACTAGACGAAGGCCCATGCAAAAGCACTCACTCTTGGAAAGGGAAGTTTTCTTAATTGCTGATTAATTGTAAACAGTTACTTGCTTTTCATCACTGTTGAGTGATCCCTGTTGCCATTACGCTGGAAGCAACTTGACAGCACGTAACAACAGTTGTTAAGTGAAGACAGTTTTTGAGGCAGATAGGATGTTCCAGATGTGGTTTATTGTGATCACTCCCCAGCAAGTTACCATGGCTGAGCAGAGATTTGAACTCATGTCTCGTGACTCTTCGTCTGATGCTCTGTCTGCTACACCTTACCAGCTCCCTTGCCCTATAACTAGAAACAGGAAATGGACGTGTCTTGGGTCCTTCTTTTAAGGAGAAAGGTGGGGTGTAAAAATATTTTAAATAAATACATAATCTGAATAAATTCTGTGGCACAAAATGCTGTTGTTTTGTTTTGTAGAGTTGACCCATTGAAGCTGGCTGGATAGCTGAGCGGTTTAGATCTCTGGCTGCAGAGCCAGAGATTTGGGAGTTCGACTCCCCCCACTGGGCCTCCTATGAGTAGAGCCAGCCTGGGTAGCCTTGGGCAAGCTGCACAGTCCCTGGATGCCCCCCAGAAGAAGGGGATGCTCAACCACCTCTGAGTATTCTCTACCTGGAAAACAGTGAAAAGGGTCACCATTAAGTCAGAATTGACTTGATGGCACATTATTATTATTATTACTAGAATGAGTTAATTCCTCCGTACATCCCATTGATTCAAATGGACCTACTCTTAACTGCGACTTCCTTTAGCACAGTTGAAGTTAGAGTAGGCTCATTTGAATCAATGCAACGTGTGGTGGAGCTGATTTGCTAAATCAATGGTCCCCAACCTTGGGCCTCCAGATATTCTTGGACTACAACTTCCAGAAGCCTTCACCACCATCTCTGCTGGCCAGGATTTCTGGGAGTTGAAGTCCAAGAACATCTGGAGGCCCAAGGTTGGGGACCACTGCGCTAAATCACCATTCGTTCATTGGGTTTACTCGACTGGAATTTACTACACTAAACTACAGGATTTTGGCCTATAGGTTGGACGGTGGCTGTGCAAAGCATCTTGCTTGCAAAGAACGATAAGGAGCCAGGAGCTTTCTCATGAGAACAGCTCTGGAACCATTTCCCCTCTTGGCCTGGCTCACTCTGCCGTTGGTCTTCAGCCCAGCTTTTGGAATGCAGTCGCTCGATGCCGCTTTATAATTCGGGGCCATCGTGTCCTTAAATCACTCAGTAGCCTCTTCGTCTACTGGAGAATGTGCCTCTGTGCGTCTCCCTAGTCAGCTGACTTAAATCCTAACAATAGCCAATAGAGAAGCTTTTGTTGGTGTCCCTGTTTGCTAACACATCTTCCTACCGCCTCCTTCGAAGGCGCTGGGAGCTGGAGAATTCAGAGTCAGGGCTGCTTCCCAATCAATGACTTTGTTTAAAGTCGGGACAGGGGACTTTTCCTCTAGAGAGGAGCCAGGCACCTGCAGTAGACGTCAATTAGGAGGTGCACCCAGTAGTGGGGAGTGGACACGGGTGGTGATAGGCACCCCTTCTCTGGCTCCTTACACCCAGAACGTTGCAAGCGACCTGTTTGTTTTTTCAAATAATTCCCCACAGAACAAAACAGCCACGAGCAGGTTCTCCATCCTATTTTTCAGACAAACTAAGGGCCAGATTCTGCTTTAGAGAATACATGACATTAGACGAGATGCCGTGATGCTGAAAGATGTCCGATTCTCACAGCATGAGCATTTCGTACCTCCAATCGTTTTTACACCAGCTAGCTTCTTTGTGTAATGGGTCATCGGGAAGAAAACACAGGCTTCATTTGCCAGTATGATTACCCAGACACGAACGGCTGGCTGCCTGAGTCACATTTCTGTCTGACTTCAGCTCCTAATTATTGTAGCCTGTCTGTAGCACTAGATTCCCAGTGTGGTGCAGTGGATAGAGTGACGAATCTCCACTCAGCCATGGAAAATCACTGGGGGAGTGGAACCGGTAAAACCACTCCTTAAATATCTCATTTAACTTGAAATACCTGTTAGGGTGGCTATAAATTGGTTCCAACTTGATGGCACAGGACAGAACGCGTGCACGCACACACACACTCAGTTTGATTGTGAGATGGAGGTTCATGCCGAAATGCTATGTCAGGTTTAAAGAGGCTCTGTTCTATACCCAAAACCCTCCACGGCCAATGTACAGTGGTGCCCTCGCAAGACGAAAGTAATTCGTACCGTCGTATTGTGAAATTTTCGTCTTGTGAAAAAGCGGCTTCCCATAGGAATGCATTGCAATGCATTCCTATGGGAAACCTCGCAAGACGAACGAATTATTTTCGTCTTGCGAGGCATCGCTCTTCCGGAAAAAAAAATCGTCTTGCGAAGCACGGCCATAGAAAAAGCCGTCTTGCGAGTCACCAACACGATTGCAAAACGCTTTCGTCTTGCGAGTTTTTCGTCCGGCGAGGCGTTCGTCTTGCGAGGCACCACTGTATTCTGACTCGTTTTATTTTAAAGGGCTGTATCATTTAATGCCCTAAGCTCTCGCTGGCTTAGTTTGTGCATAAAAGCCGGGACGGTTGTGACTGGGCTTGTATGCCAAGTCTCCACAGTTGATTGAAACGAAATAACAGGTTGCCAAAATCTCCAGTATTTTCATTTCCCCGGCTAAGAAGGCAAAAACATAAAAAAGACAAACATCTGGTGGCACCTTAAGGATTAACTGCTACATTTTAGCATGAGCTTTTGTGGACAGAATTTGTCCTTGCAGTGGGGGAAAAAAAACATTTTCATTTCTGCTTCTCCCCATTCAATCTCATTTTTAAGATATTTTAATCTTTTTAAAAGGCATAAGATGCTCCCGTGAAACCACAGGAGCCTCAATTTATCCAAAATTGTTGGCAGAAAAATAATCAGGGGTGGAGAGAGGAAAGATGAGTTGCTTGAAAATGTGTATCACCGTTATCGCAAAGACTCCAGGTTTGGGGTGGAGAGAATTAATTGCCCTTTTTTTTTGTATCTTTGTTTTTGGGATTCTGCCGATTGCATTCCCCCCCAGATTAAATTTTTTTTAAAAAGGTTGGAAATGACAGGTGAGTCTTTTGAACATGCATTTAATTTGCAGATGACCTCGTGTTCTGTTTTAGATGCAGTTCTCTTTTGGCTTATAAAACCGGGAGCTACTTGCAACCCTGCTGAAATATACTACCTACCTACCACCACCAACCCGCCAAAAAACTTCAAGGAAATAACTTGTTTTTACTTGTCTCTCTCCTTACCCCTGCAGCCAATCCATTGGTGGAAAGATGTGTGGGAGGGCTGGCCTTCAGGAAGGGAGGAATAATGTGTTATTTCAAGCTTAAAAGACTCTTCTTTATTCCATTTCTGGCTGCAGTTTGTGGCTTCTGCAAAAAAGAGGCCCATTTTTTCCCTTTCCACCCATAAGCTCAAGCCAACAGGGAGGCTGGCTTGGCATTCCTCCACCAGCGCTGGCAAGGAATGTAACGCGGAAAAGGAGGGGGAAAATTAAAAGAGAAAAACACAAATACTGAACTTACTTGACGCCAAGTCGAAAGGCCAAGCATCACTCTGTGATCCACCCAGATGCCACGAAGGAGTAGCCCTCTATCTGGGGATCTACGGGCCACCCCGTCAGCCTCCGCATTGCCACAGCAGGTAATAACTTGGAAACAAGCAGCTGTCCTGTTTCTCTTGTCTGCTCCCTCTTCTGTTCCCTAGTGCCTTTCTTTCTTTCCTCCTTTCCTTCCTTTTCTGCCAGCTGTTGAGGATGGTTGTTGCGTAACTCACTCTTGGTTTGCTTACAGAAGAGTTTCTGTAACATCTGACTCCCAAAGCACCGCTACGCTGTACCCAGAAAAGTAAGATATCCTTTTCTTCAGACGCCAGAGTTGGGAAAATGGAGAGGTGTTCAGGCAGCTTGCATTGTGCATCCCAAGTAAAGTGGCAAACTTCAGTTTCTTGCCGTTACGTGCTGTCATGTCGCCTCCGACTCAGGGTGACCCTATGAACGAGCACTCTCCAGAATCATAGAAGAGAGAAGTTGGAAGGGTCCTGTAAGGTCATCCAGTCCAATCCGCTGCTCAAGGCAGGAATACTAATGCCCCGTCCTCAACTGCTCTGCTCAGCTCTGTGGCTTCCTTTAGGGAGTTGGTTTTTCATCTCGTATTTTGGTCTTTCTTTTTTCCTGCGGCCTTCCACCTTTTCCAACAATATTGTCTTTTCCAGAGAATCCGATCTTCTCATGGTGTGCCCAAAGTAGGACAGCCTCCATTTCAACTCCAGTGATCGTTCAGGCTTGATTCAGGACCCATTTGGTTGTCTTTCTGGCAGGCCAGGGTACCCTCAAAGCTCTTCTCCAACACATTTCAAACATAATTTTGTTTCCTGTCAACTTTCTTGACTGTCCACCTTTTTCACCGACATGCATGGTGATCAGAAATGCAAGAGAGTGGATGATCTTGGTCTCCAGTGACACACCTTAGAATTTATGATATTTTCTAGTTTCCTGGTTGCGCTCCTCCCTAGCTGTGTTTTTTGTTCTTTTCTGATTTCTTGGCTGGAATCTCAATTTGGATTGAAGCTTGAACCAATGCATATAAAATTTCTAACTCTTTCAGTTTCTTCATTGTCAAAGTTGTGTAGCTCTGTAGTCATGATTTTGGTCTTCTTAATATTCAGCTGCAATCCTGCTTTGGCCCTTTCTTCTTTCGCTCTAAAGAGGCTCGCCTGTTCTTAACATTTGAAAAGATCTGTGTAAAAATTAGCAGAGTGATCTGCAATTCAGTAGAGAGAAAAACAAATTACTCTTGAGATTAGTTAATATCCACAGCCTCTAAAACCCTGTTAGACAGCGATTTTATCTGAATCCACTAGATTCCTTATAGGGCTCCAGTGCTTTGATTTGGCTTGCTGACACTAACTTCTGATTTCTCCAGTCTGGCAGTGCTGTTTGGGGAGTCCTCTCTGTGTGATCCTGCTGGTACAATTCTTTTGGTGTGAACATTAAAAAACCAAATACTATGTACAGTTAGAGGTTAGTGCATCACTCTTCTGAAGAAAGTTTGCAGGATTTGCAGGGGGGAGTATATTTAAGCTTTGAGGGGGGAAACAGCCAAATGGTAGCAAAAGACAACTGGTTATGTGCCTACTTCCACCTTATGATTTAGTGACTTCTGGAAAACCTTATCTTTAAGAGCCTTGCTCAGGTCTTGCAAATCCAAGGCAGTGGCTTCCCTTATTGAGGCCATCCGTCTTGTATTCAGTCTTCCTCTTTTCCTTCTGCCTCGAACTATTCCCAGCATTATTGTCTTTTCCAGTGAGTCTTGTCTCATGATGTACACAAAGGATGATCACTAAAGTGGAGCTGTTTTTAGCTAAAGAGAAAAATCAGAGAGAGATATAAAATTCATATGTAGTATAGAATTTCCTCTTATCACACACACACACACACATTAATTGTAGTTGTAGAAAAGGTGGCTGTGTTAGTCTGTGTAAGTATTATAAGTGAAAACATAATAAAAATTAAAGAACAAATAAAAAAGACGAAGTGGTGGCAGCTTAAAGACTAATTGTTATATTTTAATGTGAACTTTCATGGGCAAGTCCACTTTCTCAGACGTAAGAGAGAGAGAACATGGCAAATATTTATACATGGCATCAAAAGATCAAGCTATGTTAAGTATCCCTTGACTTTCTTACCAACCAACTACAATCTCTCTATTTTGATGCCATGTAGAAATATTTGCCACGGCCCATCTCTTTCTCTTACGTCTCATGAAGTGGACTTGCCCACAGAAGCTCACATTAAAAAAATACTACAGTCCTTAAGCAGCCACCACGTTTTTTTATTTTCTGTTCTTTGTTTAATTTTTATTTTGTTTTACACACCTTAATGTGACTGATCAGCATTCGATTCAGGATAGACCAGCTGGTATAGTATCATAGCTGACATCGATGGGGTGGTAAAGGTTCCCCTTGACATTTAGTCCAGTCGTGTCCGACTCTAGGGCGCGGTGCTCATCCCCGTTTCCAAGCCGTAGAGCCAGCGTTTGTCCGAAGACAGTTTCCGTGGTCACGTGGCCAGCGCGACTAGACACGGAACGCCGTGACCTTCCCACCGAGGTGGTACCTATTTATCTACTTGCATTTTTACATGCTTTCGAACGGCTAGGTTGGCAGGAGCTGGGACAAGCGACGGGAGCTCACTCCGTCGCGTGGATTCGATCTTACGACTGCCGGTCTTCTGACCTTGCAGCACAGAGGCTTCTGCGGTTTAAACCCACAGCGCCACCATGTCCCACTTGATGTGGTGGTGGCTGAGCCTAATTAATATGCAGTTAAAAAGGAGAGTTCGGCTGGGGACTGTGCAGTCCTCCAGTTTTGAATGGCGGCTGTGAGGATGGATAAAGAGTTCCATTCCAACAACTCCTGACGGACGATGCTTCGCCCATCCTTGCAGTAGATCTGTGGGCCATGATGGCTCAATAGAATGCCTATGTTCAAATGTGATAGCCATCAGAATGCTACATGACCGAAAGTCCATGAACGATCAGACTGGGACCTCGGAAAGTCAGGTTCAGGTCCTCTCTGAGCCATCAAACGTCATCGGTGACCTTTGGCCGGCGACAGACTCTGTATTTCTTGTTTCTTAGCCTAATCTACTTTACATGGCTGTAAAGATGAAATAGGGAGATGAAGAGCCATGAATTCAGCCTTTAGCCCTTTGAAGCGAAAGCAGATATAACTGGAACTAAGGATAAACAAAGTACCCAGTGATGGACTAGGACTCTGGAGACCAGGGTTTGACTCCCCACTTGGCTGTAGAAACTCAGTAGGAGAATGGAACTGGTAAAATCCTGCTGCTTAAATATGTCTTTTACCTTGAAACCTTTCTCAGGGTCACTGAAAGTCGGTTCCAACTTGATGGCACATAGCTAGCTAACTAAGGATAAACAAGGCCTTGCCATGCCCCCAATTGTGAAAGACCAAAGATATTCTGGTTCAGTAATGCTGGAGAGAATCAGCCTGAAGGCGAGTCAGTGGTAAGAGTTGAGTCCATCTGAAAAATCCAATAAAATAATCTAGTCTTGTAAACCTGAGGATTACTGCGGTAGGAGGGGGGTTCATAACATAGGGTAAGTGCTTAAATTTCCTAGAATCATAGAAAAGTGAAGTTGGAAGGGGCCTACAAGGCCATCAAGTCCAACCCCCTGCTCAAGACAGGAATACAATCCAAGCAGATCTGCCAGGTGATGATCTAAGTTTCTCTTGAATGCTTCCAGTGTTGGAGCACTCACCAACGCCCGAGGTAACGGGTTCCACTGTCGTACTGCTCTAACAGTTAGGAAGTATTTCCCTTATATCCAACTGAAATCTGGCTTCCTTTAACTTGAGACCATTGTTGCGTGTCCTGCACTCTGGGATGATCGAGAACAGATCCTGCCCCTCCTCTGTAGGACAGCCTTTCAGATATTTGAAAAGTGCTATCATATCACCCCTCAGTCTTCTTTTCTCAAGGCTAAACATGCCCAATTCTTTCAGCCTTTCCTCATAAGGCTTGGTTTCCAGCCCCCTGATCATCCTTGTCTCCCTCCTCTGAACTTGTTACAATTTGTTAGCATGATTCTTGAATTGTGGTATCCAGAACTGGACACAATACTCAAGGTGAAATCTAACCAGTGCTGAATAGAGGGAAACTAGCACCTCACATTTGAATTGTGGTGCTGGAGGAGACTCTTGAGAGTCCCCTGGACTGCAAAGAGAACAAACCTATCCATTCTGAAGGAAATCAACCCGGAGTGCTCACTGGAAGGACAGATCCTGAAGCTGAGGCTCCAATACTTTGGCCATCTCATGAGAAGAGAAGACTCCCTGGAAAAGACCCTGATGTTGGGAAAGTGTGAAGGCAAGAGGAGAAGGGGACGACCGAGGACGAGATGGAAGGACAGTGTCATCGAAGCGACCAACATGAATTTGACCCAACTCCGGGAGGCAGTGGAAGACAGGAGGGCCTGGCATGCTTTGGTCCATGGGGTCACAAAGAGTCGGACACGACTAAACAACAAGCATCTCGCAGGGTTTGGAAACTATACTTCTATTAATGCAGCCTAAAATAGCATTTGCCTTTTTGGTAGCCACCTCACACTGTTGGCTCAGATTTAGCTTGTGATCTACAACAATTCGAAGATCCTTCTCACTCGTAGTTTTGCTGAGCCAGGTCTCCCCCATCTTGTAACTGTGCCATTGGTTTCTTTTTCCCAGGCGCAGGACTTTGCACTGATCCCTGTTAAATTTCATTCTGTTGCTTTCGGCCCAGTGCTCCATCCTATCAAGGTCATTTTGAATTTTGTTTCTGTCTTCTAGGGTATTAGCTCTTCCGCCCAATTTGTTGCAGTGGGAGCAATACAGGACAGCTGTGCTCTACTAAGGAAGAGTTAGTATGAAAATATATATATTTGCATTTTGTCCTCAATGAGAAGAGCATTGCAATTTGGATTGTCCTTATCATGCACTGGCCACTAGAAAAAGACACTTTTTTTCAGTTTGACTTAACCATAAAAGAGGTTATGCATATGGTACAATGTGGTGTAGTGGGTAGAGTGATGGATTAGGACTCTTGGGAACAGTGTTCAAATCCCTACTGGGGGTGGTTTCGAACTGGTAAAACCACTCCTTAAATATCTCCCCTTGAAAACCCCGTAAGGGTCACTATAAGTCAGTTCGGACTTCATGGCACAGAATACACATATGGTACAGACAAAATTATGATTTGTTTGTACCATTAAGAAAGTTCAATTTACTCCTTATCATGAATAAGCCTCTCCAGTGGTAGCTCATGCCATTTTGCACTTGATGCAGGACAGAGTCTTCCATGCAAAATCATATGTCAACATGCATAGTACATTATTTTGGCACTGGAGGCAGACAATCCCATAGGCTTATCTCCCAACCCTTAGTGGTAAAAATACAATTATTTAAAAAATTAAGAACTAACGATTTTCTACCATTTTTATTGGCTCCTAAAATCTGCTGCCTGAGATGGTGGCCTAACTTTATCTTTGAATGGTGCTCCCCTCTTCCTCAAGGACCAACTGTGATTAAGTGCTCAGAAAATTAGATTTGATGCTTCATGGCCCAATCAGTTCCATATGGGTGAGCATCAGAAATGAAACCAGTTATAAAACCAGCCACACCCGTGCATGTCATGCTGGTACCAGAAGAGGGAGCTGGACTGTAGAGTGTTGAGCATGAGCCTTTAGGGAATTTTATCTTTTTGGACCGAAACTCACAAAATCCCTCTGCAAGCATCCCCCAGCCAGTGCCCATGGTCCTGGAGGATTCTGGCCCTGGAGTACAAACTCAGAATAACAGTTGCAATCTTTGATGAACATCATGTGCAAGGAAGAACCCTGAGAAATGAGTTGTGTCTGTTCTCATGATGCACATGAAGGTGCTCAGTCTTCAGAGTGTTAAGTCAGTCCCAGCTTCTCAAGGAAGGGGGGATAGCTTTAGTTATCCAATGTTCTGTGAAGTTTTGCAGGTTGCAACTGCTCCGTTGTTGCTGATTTTTTAAAAATTGTTGTTGTTTAGTCGTTAAGTCGTGTCCGACTCTTTGTGACCCCATGGACCAGAGCACGCCAGGCCCTCCTGTCTTCCACGGCTGCCTGGAGTTTGGACAAATTCATGTTGGTCGCTTCGATGACACTGTCCAGCCATCTCGTCCTCTGTCATCCCCTTCTCCTCTTGCCTTCACACTTTCCCAACATCAGGGTCTTTTCCAGGGAGTCTTCTCCAGGGAGTCTTCTCTTCTCATGAGAAGATATTTTTTAAATATGAATGCTTAATTGCCAGAGACTTTCCAATAGCAGATGTGTGAATCCTGGCTGCGGGTTTGAGGCGGCCTTTTAGCAATGGATTCCCTGGTAGAATATTTTGAGAATCTAACACAGGGCAGGGTAACTTCCAGACGTCAAAGCACTGGACCCTGGAGGGCTGGCTGCTCATGTTCTCATGCCTCATGTGCTCCCAGAGGCATCTGGTGGGGCCACGGTGAGATACAGGAAGCTGGACTAGAGGGGCCCTTGGCCTGATCCAGCAGGCCTCTTATTAGGTTCGTATGCCTCCCCACCCCAAAAATCCTTTTCTTAATTTTTCTTTCTTTCACAACAACACCAGAGCAAACATGCAGATTTCCCCCCCCCCCCCCCTTTTCTGGCTGGCTCTCCTTCATACAGTGGTACCTCGGTTTACGAACGCCTCGGTTAACGTAATTTTCGGTTTATGAATGGAAATCCATAGAAAATAATGTCTCAGCTTACATTTTTTCCCCGCAGTACAAAAGAATTTTCCCCAGGATGTATTGTGCCTGGAGGTTTATAGCGCTGCCCCCCGTTCCTATGGCAATCTGCGTTTTGGTTTACGAATTTTTTGCATTACGTAACGTCCCATAGAACGCATTAAATTCGTAAACCGAGGTATGCCTGTACATCTAATCGTCACTGGTTGCAAAACTAAGCACACACCTGGTCACATGACTAGGAGCCCATGAGAGGGGAAAAATCACTGCTCAACTGCCCTTCCACGGGTGGTTTTTCTCCAATCCGTGTTTGGTTCCACTGTATACAATTATATAATACAGTAGTACCTCGGTTTACGAAATTAATGTGTTCTACGGGACGTTACGTACTGCGAAAAAATTGTAAACCGAAACGCGGGTTGCCATAGGAATGGGGGGTGGCACTATAAACCTCCAGGCACAATGCATCCTGGGGAAACTTTCTTTGTAAACCGAAAAAAAACGGGGAAAAAAAACGTAAACCGAGGCATTATTCTCAATGGATTTTGCTTCATAAACCGAAAATTACATTAACCGAGGCATTTGTAAACCTAGGTACTACTGTAAAACAGTAATAATAGTGAAAATGATTGAAGTCCATGGCTAGGCTCAGGAACAGAGGTTAGAGACATGTTAGAGACAACTGATGATTACAAGAGGGAAACTCACAGCAGGATCATTTCTCACTTCTGTGAATAGCTTGCTTTGACATCTCATTTTGGAAAAATTGCCTCACATTATTTGCAACATGAACGGGGTTTCAGCTCTAATTATCAACTGTCTCTAGTGGCTGTTATGTCCCGGGATCATTTCCTTGGGGAAGATAATTGGGAAATTTCCTGCCTAAATAAGAACATTTTTATTTTACTTATATACAGAAAGTCAGATTTCGGTTGAATATGAGGAAAAATTTCCTAACTGTTAGAGCAGTACGGCAATGGAACCCATGACCTTGAGAGGTGGTGAGCGCTCCAGCGCTGGAGGCCTTCAAGAGAAATTTAGACAACCACCTGGCAAATATTGTTTGATTTGGATTCCTGCCTTGAGCAGGGAGGTTGGACTTGATGGCCTTAGAGGCCCCTTCCAACTCATTTATTCTATGATTCTATTCAATCAATAAGGGATACCTTTGTTAAAACTGTTAATCTTTAAAGTGGTACAATATTTTTGCTTACTTTATTTTCTCCTGACTTACTCCCCCCCCCCCCCCCACTTTAATTTGTTAACATACAGAGAAAGACGAACGTGGTTACTTCTTTGGAAATAAGAACATCATCATCTTCCTGGATAAATAGGAACATTTTATCCAGGCACAGTAGGACCATGGTCTCTGCAGGGGGTCACTTTCAAGTCCTTGTGCGGATGCCGAAAAATGTGGAAGTATTGAACACTAGTGGCCAGTTCTGGTAAATACATCCTGGAAATAGCATTTAAATATGTATTTCTGGGTTGTTGTTTTTAGTATTTTCAGACAGCTGATAAGTGAAACAGTGGATACTGATCCCGCAGATGTGGGGGTCCTGCTGTATTACACTTTGTAGGGTAGGCACAAGCAAAACCTCTTTATTGCTTTTGTGTGCCCTGAAGTCAAGTCCAACTTATGGCAACCCTAACTGGATTTCAAAGCTATGTGAGATATTTCAGGAGTGGTTTTCCTGGTGTCCCACACCTCTTCCTCTCCTCCTCGTGTTTTAGCACTAGAGGGGTGGTGAAACAGCTCCTCCGATCTCTTTCCGTACCATACACAAGGTCACACAGGAACGTAAGCAGAATCCCATTGGATGAAAGGAAGCCCCCATCAAATCCAGCTGCAAGTTTCCACCAACAATAATGGAGATAGGTTTTTGAGTGGCTCTCAAACAAGAGAGCAGAACGACAATATCTTATCCTCCTGTTGCTCCCCAGAAGCCCTTATCCAAAGCGATAGTGTCCTAGTGCCGAGTTCCAGTCCCTGACTAGCAGCCCATTGATGAATACTGTATACTCTTTATGAACTTTCTTCATTCTTGAGATGGGAGTGCACAAATACTGTGTTCACTGGCAGATGGGGAGGGAACACCCACACACAGGGGGCATTAGGGCACTAGATCCCATTGCCTTAAGAATTCAAGGCAAAAAAAAAAGAGAGAGATACCAAGGGGAGGGCCTCTGTGATGCCATAGGGTCTGGTATCTTGTGGAAGCACTGCAAAACTGTGTGTATGGTGCATGGTTATGCTTGAACCACCATGGCAGCTCTCCATTCCCTGTCACTCCATAAGGCACAACAGGCAGAGTGAACTGCTGGATAGTTCAGTAGTTTAAGTCTCTCTGGCTGCGGAGCCAGAGGTTGGGAGTTCGATTCCTCCACTGGGCCTCCTTGACAAGAGCTGGACTCGATGATTCACAGGGTCCCTTCCGGCTCTGCAGTTCTAAGCTGATGATGATAATGATGAGTAATAAGCATCCTTTGGCCCTCTCCCACGTCCTGTCCCCAAAGACTTTTGCTACTTCAGCATTGTATCAACCCACCCATAACAACATAGTCACAGCAAGCTAGTGAATCCTGGAGGTAGCTGAGAATGAGCAGAGAGGGGTGGCCAGGTGATGAAGCCACCTTATGCTCAAGAATCAAACGTCCTTCCTATTTCTCACCTGTAGATTTTGTTCCCCACCTGGAGACCTGAGAAAGCAGTTCCCCTGGAGCTGGCCAAGCTATGTAGGCAGGAAAACTCTTAGAGAAGAGATCACTAAGCTATGAATAGTATTTTTGGATCCTGGAGCTCTGCTGCCCATGTCATTGGCTGAGAGACAGAGGGGGTACGGGGAATTATAGACTCATAGAATCATGGAGTTGGGAGGAGCCTATAAGGCCATTGAGTCCAACCTCCTTCCTGCTCAATGAAGGAATCCAAATCAAAGCAGATCTGACACAGAGGGTTATCCAGTTTCCCCTTCAATGCCTCCAGCATTGGAGCGCTCACCATCTCCCAAGGTGGTTGTCTCCATTGTCATACTGCTCTAACAGTTAAGAAGTTTTTCCTGATATTCAGCCTAAATCTGGCTTCCTGTCGCTTGAACTCGTTATGCCGTGTCCTGCGTTGTGGGAAGGCAGCCTAGGTCAAAGCCTTCCCAGAGTGCAAGACACGGCATAATAGGCTCTACCTATTTTGTATGTCCTTCTGCCCAGAGAGGATTAGCTAGAGATCCAGACTTCATGCTTGAGAAAGATTGTTCCCTTCTTTATAGTAGCAAAATGTTGGTGCTTTCTAAATTTTGGTGCCCTGAGTCCAAACCTTGATTGTGCTGCTCTGGTTATAGAATCTGAAAGAGGAATAATTTGCCACCCAGGGTTTTTCCATTCAGCTGATCAGTTGGGCGCTCATGGGAATTCGCTCGGTGAATTGGAGACCTGGCTGCGGATTCAGGAGCTTGATTCTTCCACCATGTCTCCAGTGGCTCTCCAGTGAGAAGAGCCATCCACCTTGGGCCTCCAGATGTGCTTGGACTTCAACTCCCAGAAATCCTGGCCAGCAGAGGTGGTGGTGAAGGCTTCTGGGAGTTGTAGTCCAAGAACATCTGGAGGCCCAAGGTTGGGGACCACTGCTCTATACCAAAGAAATCCTGGAAAGGCTCACAAAATATGCCATGGGTCCTTTTTGAGGAGAAAGGTAGGGTAAAAATATTTTAAATAAATAAATAAAAATAAGTAAGTCTGAATCAACTTTACAGCATGTAATTATTATTCCTAATCAGTGGGGTTTGTGCCAGTCGAGGGTATGTGCTTTGGTCTACGCTGTACATCATATCTGGAGTGTGTACATTACCCAGCACTCAACCACCGAGTGAGGAGTTAGCTCAGTGGGTTGAGCTGTGGAGCCAGGGGCTAGGAGCTGAATTGCCCACCCCCTGCCCCCCAGGTGAGGGGCCACCCTGGGGTGTGCGTGGCTATTTGCCATGCTACCTGTGCAGCCTTGGGTGAGTGGCGCAGTGTTTCCAGAGCACTCCCAGAAGATTATACCTAGAAAATGCTGGAAAGGGTTGCTGTAAGTTGGAAACGGTCATAAGGACACATAAGTATTAAACCACAGATGACGCTTTCTTTCTCTTTTCCACTGATCCCAACCACATCCGAGGCAACTCTTTGATTCGTTTTAGCTAAGATGTTAACTTTTCCTCTGGAGCAATTGAAACAACGATTTTATCTCCCAAAAATACAGCCTCCAGTCTGGTGTTCAGCAGCTGGCACATTCCAGGCAGAAAAAAAAAGCAGAAAATCAGGACAGAGAGATGGCATGAGAGGGAAGGAGAGAACAGCTTTCTGGGCTGCTGAGGGTTTGTAAGTTCTTTTGCCAAACTGGAAAAAACAAATAATAAGGTGATGGGTTATGTTGGGAGTGGGGGAGACAAGCAGGGAAGAACAGCCCTTTCAAAGTTTGATTCAGTTCCATTGTTTTGTGCTTGGCTTTCCTTCCAACATTACAGGCAGTTTTCTTAATCTGTTTTATCGTGGTTCATTACGAGAAAGGGATAGAAAGTAATTAATCGTTTGTTTCCACCCACACAGACCGAGGGTCTTCATTTTCGCCTTGACTCCTTGGTGGAATGCCATATGACCACGGCCATGATGACTAGCAGCTGTCAAAGGAGGCCTTGTGTGACAAGACAAAAGAGAACACAATTTCTCCTTTTGGAGAAAAAAGCGTGGGAGGAGGAATTGATTCTTCTTCCCTCCCCTTAAGGGGCATCAAGTTCTTGATTGAAAAGGATAGAGAAACTGGGGAGGCGGGGAGAATATGTCAAGCCCCCTTCCTTTCCCTCACCTCCCACTTCAGTCTGGCTTCAGTCCTCACCCTTTTTCAGAGGAGGGCAACAAGGATGATCAGGGGACTGGAAATGAGGAAAGGCGGAAAGAACTGGGCATGTTTAGCCTTGAGAGAAAAAAACGGAGGGGAGATAGGAGAGCCCTCGTCAAATCCTTGAAAGGCTGTCATGCAAAGGAGGGACAGGATCTGTTCTCAGTCATAATGGGCTCAAGCTGCAGGAAGCCAGATTTAGGCCGTATATCAGGAAAAACTTCCTAACTGTTAGAGCAGTACGACAATGGAACCCATGACCTCGGGAGGTGGTGAGCGCTCCAGCACTGGAGGCATTCAAGAGAACATTGGACAACCATCTGTCGGATCTGCTTTGATTTGGATTCCTGCCGTGAGCAGGGAGGTTGGACTCGATGGCCTTCTATGTCCCTTCTAACTCAATTATTCTATGATTCTTTTTTTAATTATTTGTATTAATTATGTGTTGTTAAGTAAGGGGACCTTAGCAGATTTTCTTTGTATAAAATACTGAGAAGAGGTTTACCATTCTCTCCTTCTGGTGGTGCTCAGAGACTGTGTGCCTTGCCCAAGACTGCAAGGAAGGTAGGTAATCCCATCAGCCACCCATGCTGATCTCAACTGACTTTTCACCCAAGAAGTAGTGTGATGATTCAAACTCCTTCTCTATTGCCCCACTGCACGGTGCTCCAACCCTATAAGTAGTATGATCTTCTCTTGGTGCTAACTTTAAAAAAACAGGAGATTCCCATTGTTTCTCAGTGTAGTGTCAAAGTCTACATAAGTAGGACAGCACTAAAGACTGGCAGATCCAGTAGCTGAAACTGACTTCTGAAAGGGTTTGCCAAGAATCTCTCTCCACACACAAGAGAGATCATGAGTTTCCAGGAAGCCGACGTAGTTAAAAAGCTGAATTAGGAGGAACTTCAGCCAAACGATGTGTTACGGATGCGAAAATACTGTCGGGTGGAAAATGACTCACTGCCACCATGTGAGGCTTATGCCCTTACACTGGGATCAAATCAGAAGGATTGCAAACCAGCGACTATCTGGGGGGGGGGGGGGGGAACCAATCTGCTTTTGGTATGCTGCCAACTAAGGGTTTTTTCCAGGGATCCCCCCCCCCCGCTCACCATCACCTCAATTATTTCTTATTCAGTAGCTAGACCAAGCGGTAGGCCTTGATAGGATGCTAAGCCTCTCCTTGCTTCCATTCACCATTCAAACATGGCTTGAAAGGAAGGATAAAGTTTATTCAAAAAGCGAATCCAAGTGTGAAAATAAAAGGATATTGCAGCAAATAGTAAAACAGTTCTAAAATTCAAGGAAGTCTGGATACTTGGTACAGGATACAAAACAGCAGCTCCATAAGCATAAAAGAACATGCCGGACAGATATGTTCCCCTCGTGAGTAAGCATGGGGTTCTACCTAGCAGAGAGAGAGAGATGAGACAAACAGCTGTCCTACTATTATAGATAAAAACAAAATAAAAGGAATAAAAACAAAAGAAAAATTTTATTTATTTCATTTTGTTTTTACCGATAATGCTTGCACAGACTAACAGGAAACTGCTATTCTACTAGTTGGCTTCATACTTGTGTAGCCCTTTTGAATAGCCCGTCATTGCGCTTAATCTACTTGGATAGCTCTGCGGAACAAAGGATATACTGATTAACAAGGAATCTGACAGTAAGCATTCTGCCTTGTATTTACATATCAACACTTCTCCAGTCTAAGGTACAATAGCTTTCCAACTCAAAGACCTGGCCCTTTGGCGGGATACAGGAACAGGCAATAATCAAAGCATAGGGCTCAGAGATGGCCGAGTGGCATCGTCTGTGTCAAATACACACAGGAGATAGCAAAAGATGCAAAAACAGAAGGCCTTCCTCCAGTAAGAGTTCCTCTCTTCCTTCTCTAAAATGTCCATAAGCATTTCAAACTTTGGATAATGCCTTCAGTCTCTCACAACACACTGCAGATGGTGACAGCAGCCACGAAATTAAAAGACGCCTGCTTCTTGGGAGGAAAGCGATGACAAACCTCGACAGCATCTTAAAAAGCAGAGACATCACCTTGCCGACAAAAGTCCGCATAGTCAAAGCTATGGTTTTTCCTGTAGTGATGTATGGAAGTGAGAGCTGGACCATAAAGAAAGCTGACCGCCGAAGAATTGATGCTTTTGAATTGTGGTGCTGGAGGAGGCTCTTGAGAGTCCCCTGGACTGCAAGGAGAACAAACCTATCCATTTTGAAGGAAATCAACCCTGAGTGCTCACTGGAAGGACAGATCCTGAAGCTGAGGCTCCAATACTTTGGCCATCTCATGAGAAGAGAAGACTCCCTGGAAATGACCCTGATGTTGGGAAAGAGTGAGGGCAAGAGGAGAAGGGGACGACAGAGGACGAGATGGTTGGACAGTGTCACCGAAGCGACCAACATGAATTTGACCCAACTCCGGGAGGCAGTGGAAGACAGGAGGGCCTGGCGTGCTCTGGTCCATGGGGTCACGAAGAGTCGGATACGACTAAACGACTAAACAACAACAACAACATATTATGTATAGAGATATATTACAGATTAAGGTATTAGTATTTAAGAGACATAACTGAGAAAGGCTCTTGGGTCTTAAAAACCAGACTCCCCAAATAGAGACCAATCACAAAATAGGCCAAATTGTTGAGGGGTGATAGGATAACACTTTTCAAATACTTGAAAGGCTGTCGTACAGAGAAGGGGCAGGATCTGTTCTCAGACATCCCAGAGTGCAGGACACGCAACAGTGGGCTCACATTACAGGAAGCCAGATTTAGTCTGAATATCGGGAAAAACTTCCTAACTGTTAGAGCAGTACGACAGTGGAACCAATGACCTTGAGATATGGTGAGTGCTCCAACGCTGGGGGCATTCAAGAGAAAAGTAGACAACTACCTGGTAGATATCCTTTGATCTGTATTCCTGCATGGAGCAGGGGGTTGAACTTGATGGCCTTATAGGCCTCTTCCAACTTCACAATTCTATGATTCAATCTAATTTACAAATTATGAGAGGAGGCCAAAAAAACAAAACAGAACCCTACTGTGGCAAACATACACAAACGGCACTTCATTCCTTCTTCTAGTGACAGATTATCTATAGTGTATATTTTGGCTCTCAAGACGTTCCTGGATCAAATTTGGCCCCTACTGTGGATGTGTAAACAAATATTTTGTGAGTCTCGATGTGCTTTTCAAGTTTGTTGTATGGACAGCAGCTACCTAATACAGTATATGCACATTTCTTTGAAGGGGCAATTGGAAAATGTGTGACCCTTCAATGCTTCTCCGGGTTGATCCATCTTTCTTTATTCATATCAGAGCTTTGCACAATTTAAAATTAGAGGTAAAATTAAAAACAAATTAAAATGTTAAGATAATAAGCCCGTTTCTGACCAGAAAGGAGCTCCTTCAATAGTGTTATCTCAGCTGTTTGCTAGATCTTGATGTTCCTAATTTGCTTCGAAGTCTATTAAGTCACTCCCAGATGGTCTAAGCCAGTCTTGTCCTGGTGGGAAACATTCTTCAGCACTCAGCATGGTGTGCTGTTTTTGATCCTCATAGGTTTAGCCTAGCCTCTTCTGGTTTAGTGCTTAGAGTCTGTGCAGTGGAATGCTTGGCTGGCTGGACGCCATTGCCCGGCGCATGCCTGTGTGTCCTCACAGTGCTTTCCTGCTCTTTGGGGAGGCTCCTTCTCTGCCCCCCCCCCTTTGGGTGATGTGCAACTTCTGTTCACATCCTCTTGATCAAAGGTTTCATTTGTTCTGAGCATTGAAGGACTATTTGTGCTTATCTTTGTTTTCTTCTTCCCTCTTGTTTCCTTCCGCAGCGCCAATGTTGAACCCTCACAGAGCTATCTGGGGGAGGAAGGGGTTGTGGACTGAGATGACTCTCTCCCCAACCAAATTTGCCTTCTAATAGGCGTATATTAAAAAGCAATCCATCCGCCGTGACTAGAAATGATTACGATAAAATTGCCTCAGATCTTCAGGATCCATCAAGTACCTCGTGTGAGTACATCATCTTCCGGTTTTGACTGGAGTGGCCAAGTGCTTTAGCTTACATACGACAGTCTTCTATTTTAACTGGTCCTCCGTTTGCAATGAATTCTTCTTTTTTCCCCGTAGATCTTTTGGGAAGATGGTATCATCTCAGGCTACCGCCATCCAAAAAGCTCTGCTTTGGACTGTGTCCTGAGCTCCTTCCAGCTGAACAATGAAACCATCAACATCTGGACACATTTTCTCCCCACATGGTAAGTCAATGGTGTCTTTTTTAAAAAAAGAATTTATCACTATGCAAGCCAAACATAATTCCCAAGATAGGTGACAGAATCAATAGCCTATTCCTGTCTTTCGATTTAGTCTCCCACCTGAATACCTTTTGTGTCATCTGGGCTACACCTTCTTCCCCCCAGACACCTTCCTCCCACATGGTTTTGTGGTTTTGCAGCTTTCATACTTCCTCTCCTTCTAACTACCGGCTCGGAAAGCTTGAAGCTAAAGCATGTTGGAGTTTGTGGCCCCACCCTTTTGGCTTTGGTCCAAGGGTGTGGTTCTTCCCCCCCCCCCCCCAATAAAAATATTTGAATTTGAATTGCACTCTTCAACCTGGGATTCTTGTTTGGTCAAATTCATGTTGGTCGCTTCGATGACCCTGTCCAACCCTCTTGTCCTCTGTCGTCCCCTTCTCCTCTTGCCTTCACACTTTCCCAACATCAGGGTCTTTTCCAGGGAGATTTCTCTTCTCATGAGATGGCCAAAATATTGAATCCTCAGCTTCAGGATCTGTCCTTCCAGTGAGCACTCAGGGTTGATTTCCTTCATGATGGATACGTTTGATCTCCTTGCAGTCCAGGGGACTCTCAAGAGTCTCCTCCAGCACCACAATTCAAAAGCATCAATTTTTCGGCGATCAGCCCTCTTTATGGTCCAGCTCTCACTTCCATACATCGCTACTGGAAAAACCATAGCTTTGACTATGCGGACCTTTGTCGACAAGGTGATGTCTCTGCTTTTTAAGATGCTGTCGAGGTTTGTCATCACTTTCCTCCCAAGAAGCAGGCGTCTTTTAATTTAGTGGCTGCCGTCACCATCTGCAGTGATCATGGAGCCCAAGAAAGTAAAGTCTGTCACTGCCTCCATAGCTTCCCCTTCTTTTTGCCAGGAGGTGATGGGACCAGTGGCCATGATCTTAGTTTTTTTTATGTTGAGCTTCAGACCATTTTTGGCGCTCTCCTCTTTCACCCTCATTAAGAGGTTCTTTAATTCCTCCTCACTTTCTGCCATCAGAGTGGTATCATCTGCATATCTGAGGTTGTTGATATTTCTTCAGGCAATCTTAATTCCGGTTTGGGATTCCTCCAATCCAGCTTTTCGCATGATTCTTGACCTTGGGGGGGCTACCATTTGAAAAACAGCCATTAGAGTGAAAAAGGTTGAAGACTTCAAAATCTTCTGAAGCTCATCTTGGTTCCTTGGAGTTGGGTTTAATTTCCCTAAAATTTATTACTGGAAATATCTATTCTAGAGATTATTACTTTTAGGATGAATCAGAAGCAATTGGAGTCCTCCAACTCTCTTATCTCCTTCCCTGGGTAGATAGGTGGGGGACAGAGAGGGTCGGAGAGAGAAATTCCTTAGTTGTTGAATTTAGCTGTAACCCCAGAACCTGGGTCCTGTTGGTAGTTTATTTTGCTGTCTTATTAATCAAGCGGCTACAGACCTCCTTTCCCAAGACACAGTTGCCCACAGTATTTGATATGAGGTTGCTGGACGTGGCAAGGTCAGAAGACCAGCCGTCGTAAGATCGAATCCACGCTCGAATCCACGCGACGGAGTGAGCTCCCGTCGCTTGTCCCAGCTCCTGCCAACCTAGCCATTCGAAAGCATGTAAATGTGAGTAGATAAATAGGTACCACCACGGTGGGAAGGTAACGGCGTTCTGTGTCTAGTCGCGCTGGCCACGTGACCACGGAAACTGTCTTTGGACAAACGCTGGCTCTACGGCTTGGAGACGGGGATGAGCACCGCCCCCTAGAGTCGGACACGACTGGAGTAAATGTCAAGGGGAACCTTTATCTTTACCTTACTGCTGGACGTGGCAGCAAACAATAGCATGCAAAAGCACAGGAAATTATTTGCCTGGGAGTAATTACGGAAAATGCAAAGTTGCTTACTCAGATTCCCAAACAATCAAAATAAAGACCAAAACAAAAACAAAACAAAAAAACCAGTTACATCCAGCCAAACACTGTCCAAAATCCTATTGCACAACGACGCACATGCAAGTCAAGGTTGTGCCCATACTTAGTTGCACGAGGGCAAAGGTTTCCCTGAAGCACGTCCGTGTGTAGATTGTGCAGTTAGTCGTGCTGGGGAATGTGTGACTGATTGTACAATGGCAGAGGGCAGTTCTTTGTTGCTGGGCCCATTTGTGTATTGGCCTTTGTAACCTGCTCATATTTCTGTGAATAGAAGGAGCAAAGGTAGCCCTCAATCTGCAAAGGTAGAGCTCAGAGTTCAAGCAGTCCTGTGTATCTCCTCCTCTTAACCCCTTAATCATTCTCTGATTAATTCAAGTTAATTCTGATTTATGCTAACCCTCCCTCCCTGAGGTTCCTAGGTATAAAAGCCAAGTGTGCTGCTGATATACCACCTCATAGCACTTCAAGCACTCCTTGGGGGGGTTGCAATTTACACATTCCCCCCCCCCCACGAGCTGGGTACTCAATTTACTGACCTTGGAGGAATGGAAGGTGGAGTCAGCCTTGAGCCAGCCACCTGAGCCTGTCAGGATTGAACTCAGGTTGTGAGCAGATTCTTGATAGCAGTACTGCAGTTTAACCACTGTGTCAAGAGGCTGCAAAGTGGTATAAAGTGGTTTGCCAGTCATTCCTGAAAAGTTATGTCTCCAGCCATTACGGAGAGCATCACGACTCAGGGTATGACTACATGATCAAATAGTGCGGGATTTGCTGCAGGTGCAAAATGGATAAATTGCCCTTTTTTTTTAACTGATCACAGAACGTGAAAGCCAATTCGAATCAGTCTAGCCCTTTTTTGCTCCTAATATGGAGGTGTTTTTTCTCTCTCTGCTGCTGGAGCGTCTACATTTTTCAAGCCAGGACAATTCAAACAGAGTTTTCCCCATATGATCAGTTGTTTCGTTTTCCAAAAGGATGGGGTGTGTGTGTGTGACTTTGGGTGGCATTCTGGTGACTTACTAAGCTGGATGTGTACACTCTCCATTTTCAAAACATATTGAAAAAGCTTTATCATCCAAAGTTTGACGGACTTAACATGTTGCATTGTAGTTCAGAAACAATGTTCCCTCTAAGCTATGCGCGTGTGTGTTCCCCAAAGCTATATCGAGGTTGCACATGGGCAGCCGGCATGTTTACTTCCCCTTTCAAATGAAGCCCTGCCCACCCCCATGCAAACAGAGGGAGGTTCCCACAGAGCGGGAGAGAAACTTAGAGGGAATGTTGTAATCACTTCTAACAGCCTCACTTATTTCATCAGGCAGTTCACATCGCAAAATGCCTTGTCCTTCAATTTTTGTTGGTAATCATTGTTACCCACTTAAATATGTCCACTGGATCTTTCATCTAGGTTTATAAAGAAATCTTTTTGATATGTACAACGACTGGTGCACCCTGAGTCAATGCTCCAGTAATTTGATTTATCTTCACAACTGTGGGCCATGCATGCCTTCTGTTTAAATCTCTTTCCAGCCTTTTCTTTTGTCTCTCTGTTAGAGTCAGGCTTCACCCATTTTCTGCAGTTACTTTGTTCTTTGGATTCAAAACTACTATAGCTTTTACTGGTTGAGAAAGCTCGCAGAAGTGGGCAACCCGTTGCCATATATGAGTGCCCCATTGCTGGAGGTTTTCAAGAAAAGATTGGACAGCCATCTGTCCGGGATGGGATGAGGTCTCCTGCCTTGGGCAGGGGGTTGGACTAGAAGACCTCCAAGGTCCCTTCTAACCCTATGACAATTCTATTACCATATTTTTCCGTGTATAAAATACTTTTTCCTAAAATAATTAGAGGAAAAACTGAGGGTCGTTTTATACATGGTAGTAAGGAGGGGAGGAGGGATCAAAGTGCCCCTCCACTTGCAAAGAAAGAAATTTTGGGTTAGAAAAGTGGGGAACGTCTTATACATGGGGGTGTCTTATACATGGAAAAATACGGTATGTGACCCATCTTCCCAGGCTTTCATGGTCTAGGAGGTGTGTGATTGGCTGTGAGGCATGCCTTTCCCACTCAGCGTGAAATTTGAGACACTTTCAGTTGAAGCTTCATAGGAGCCATTTTGATGTATGCCTTCTCTCAGACGGCGCAAAACCTCTCGGAAACCTAGCTTGTTTGCTAAACAAGAGCATGTGCACTTGGAAACAAAACTCCAACACAGACTTCTGCCATGAATTTTTTAGACTCTCGTTTATAATTATTCTGCAATATCCGTGCATGGCCTGGAGAAGTGGTCTTGACCCATGAAAGCTCAATGATTGTTTAAAATTTTTAGTGGTCTAATAGAGGTGTCACCTCTCCTGCGTTTGCATCACATGGCTTTTATTGTTGTTAAATGTCAGATGTGCACACAAAATATGCCAACACTATCATTGATTTTTGTTGCTGTTATTTGCACATTGGTGTCTGGGTACAGAGACAATCCACTCTTTTACGGTTTGCACTTCAGGGCAGAAATCAGGAAAAAAATGAAACACAAAATTGGTTTCGTCAGTTTCACCTTCTCCAGCTTTGAAACGATTGACTCTTAGATCAACTTCTTTGCCTTTGTTCTCCAGGGAGTCCCTCTATCTGTAATTTCACCGTACATCTTGCCAAATTTTTCCGATCCTGAATCCTTAGCTCTCAAGCTGGACCAGCAGTGCTAAAGGTTTCTTTAAAGCTGCTTAGTAGCACTGGCCCCTTTTTGCTGATTTGCTTCCCCCCCACCCTCATTCCTCCCTGTAGTCCTTTTGCTCTCTTCTCCCCCAAGATGGGGAAAACAACGAGCCCCTCTTTTGCAAGTGAGGTTTTGCCTCCTCAAAAGAATATTTCTCACAGTGTGCTGGCTTGTTCTACAACGGAGTACTTATTGTGAAATGTTCTGCTCACCAGCAAAACCACCAACCTGTCTTCTTCGTTATAATATCATTGGTGCCTGATACCCGAGGGGAGAGGCACTGTTTGTTTCTGTGACATTAGCGTTCCTGCCCTCTTCCCACAGTCAGTCCCGTTAAGTGCATCTTGGTGGCCCAGAATGAATGGAGCACACGGTTTTGTGTCCATTTCACCGCTCTGAAATGACCTTGAAAATGGATCTCGGAAGCAAAGATGTGTTCCGTCCTTTTAGCAGTCTCCGGAAGTGTCACACAGATATTTCTGCCCCCAAATGTGAATCTAATGGACTTATTTTTTTCTATCCCGCTCTGGATGCGTTGACTGATAAGATGCATGGATTTATAAAGAGAATTTTTAAAGCCTCTCTGTCCCCTTACAGGTATTTCTTGTGGCGATTTCTGAGGCTCTCCTACAGCTTAGACTTCTGGTGTGATACCTACAGCTGGCCCTTCCTAGCCTATATGTGGCTCGTTTGCCTATACCCTTTCACCTCTAGCTGCGCCCACACCTTTAGCACCATGTCCACCCATGCCAGACACATCTGTTACTTCGTGGATTATGGAGCCCTGAGCCTCTACAGTTTGGGTAAGGCTCTGAAATAATTTAAGGAAGTATAGTAGGTTGGTAGAGGAAAATTTATTTTCAAGTGACATGCAAGTGAGGGACTTTCAGTGGGTCAGACTGAGGGCTCGATCACACCTGTCAAAAGAACCCCAGTTATACCGTTTTAGCCATTAAAAAAAATCATAATTTTCCAGTCACATGACACACAGCCAACATCGATTCATTTGCCCTGGCAATTGGTTTATTTCCCCCTTGCCAGGAGGGATGTTTTAAATTGTACTGATGATGTATTACTTCATTCCTTATTGTTACAGCATAGCTGCTACTAGGGAAAACAACATGAATACATTGCTCAGAAGGAGACAGTTCAAAAGAGACAGCCTTCCCCCTCTCTCTTGAGGGTGAAAGAGGACTAGAGGGACATTTCCTGCTTTGAATTGTAAAGAAAGGGGTGTAGCCTTAATGTCTACTTTCTCTCTTTTTTTAAACCCTGTTCTTCACAATACTTTGCAAGTCTTCTGAAACCCACTTCCTCCTCCCAACGCTGTAAAGATAGGGAAAGAAAAATGAAAGCCAAGAACTGAAGAGGAAGATATATGCAGGGAAATAAGGAAAAGGGGACGAGTGTTTAAAGGAGGGAAGGGAAAAGGGGAGGAGGAGAGAAGGCTAGTACTGCTCTGTTGCCCTACCGATATATCACTTTTGTTATTTTTTAAAAAATTTATTTATTTTTTATTTTATTAGATTTATACCCCGCCCATCTTGACCAAAGGTCTACTCTAAAGGACAAGGGAGGCCTGATTGCCCCCAGAAACAGTAGAGAACATGAACTGATACAAAATAAAAGAGCAGTGTAGCCTGCTATAACGGTTGAAATAGAAAGAAATGAGTTGATGCATTTAAAAACAATGTGAACACTCCTGCATATATATACCATGTGACCATGGGGGGGGGGAATCTATTGGTACAACAGAGGTATGAAAAGAATTGGTACTGCTGGGGTTATATTCTCACATGTGATCAAGCTCTTAATCTTTTCCAGGCCAGATTTGGCCTGCAGGCTAGCGGCTAACCTTTCTAAAGTAACTGCTCTGAGAGGTAACCTTGCTGGACTCAAGTGCATCACCTTTCAAGTCTTCTGTTTCTCTGCAAGTGTGTTTTAAATAAATCTAAGTTGCTTGACTGAACCAGGACTTCATGTCATCCCACTCATAATATTGAGACCGAAAGCTTACTTCTTGAACTGCCCCGTCCACATCATGAACTGATGGCAGCTATTCAGTTTTATGGGAGAAAATGCAGAGGGAAAAGTATGTAAGGACGCCACGGCAGATGATGGGAGGGTTAAATCTTCCCCTGGCTCTGAGGGTTGGGTTGGCCCAGCTCTGTTCCAGATTTCCGCCTGTCCAGTTTGTCCCATGAGACTCAGCGGGAGCCACGGAGAAAGGAAGTACAGTCAACCCTCGACTTACGAACTTAATCTGTTCCGGAAGGACGTTCTTAAGTCGAAAAGTTCGTAAGTCGAATCAGCATTTCCCATAGGAATGCATTGAAAACCAATTAATCCGTTCCGGCTGTTTTTGGTTCTTAGGTCGAGGGGCGGTTTGTAAGTCGAACCATTAGTTCCCATAGGAACTAATGCAAAGCCGGTTAATCCGTTCCTACCACTAGGGGCAGAATTTTTTCTTTTTTTCCCTTTTAACCTAAGATGACTTAGGGTTTTTTTTCGGTTCGTAACTCGAAGTAAAGTTCGCAAGTCGAGGCTATATTTTTCTATCAGAGCGGTTCGTAAGTCGAAAAGTTCGCAACTAGGGCCGTTCGTAAGTCGAGGGTTGACTGTAACTTCCAGGTCGATGACCAACACCAGAAGATGGCTCATGTTCTGAGCAGGAGGGGTGCCTTGCCCCAGATTTCTCGGTCAGGGGACCCCAGTGACCCATATTACAGGCCAACAGTGCTACAACCTTCCCTCTCCCCTGACTGGTTTGATTTCTTGGTGTAATGCTTGAAGTTTGGGAACGGCATGCCAGAATGCCTCCTAGGAGACAGCAGGATGGAGGGGCCCTCAGGACAGGACAGGGGTCCCATTCCCAACCTTTTCCTCCTCCCCAAGGAGAATCTTGTTTTTCTCTTTGTCTCAGGGTCTCCCGGGGAAGGGGTCTAATCTGAGGAAAAGGAGCCAGGATCAAGGCAATGATCTTCATGGCGTGAAAGCTTCCGTGGTTGCCGGGACCCTCCCCAAGAGGCCTCAGACTCAGCAGGGGAGTCCTTCCCCATGCGGCACCCCATCCAGCATGACTAGGTTCTGCCCCACCATGGCCACTGCCCTACCATGACCTGCTCAGAAGGCTTCACCCCTTTTCTCTCAAGACCTGATTCTTAACAGACCCATCAAACCTGCAAGGAGAAAGGAATGTGATTTCCCCTGCTTTTATCAAGCATTCGGCGAGCATGATCTGGAGAAACCATTCGCCTGTAATGGCATGTGCTTGTGTGTTTATAGGCTGCGCTTTCACCTATGGAGCCTACGCAATGCCTGATCGTTGGGTGAACGGCTTTTTGCACTGTTACTTTGTCCCCATGGCTGCTTTGAATTCCTTTGTCTGCACCAGCCTTTCTTGTTACTCCCGGTACGTAAATTGGGAGGCAGGGGTGGGGACTAGCTATGTGTGGAATCCATGAATAGATTCAGCGATCAAATCAATGCAAGCTTTCCAATTCTTCAGAAACCTCTTCTGGCTCAGATAGTATTGCATGTGCTATTTATGGGCACATGCGCATTTAACACAAACCAGTGACCTTTTTTGGATGACCTAGTTCCTCATTTGCAGGTAAATTCAGAGGGCCAAATGGAGACGGTTGGAGGACAAGGAAAGTTCTCTCAAAGTTTACCAACTAAAGGATCACTTTTTTTCCGTGCTTTCCTATTCGCAGAGGTTTTTTTGCAGAATAGGCAGATATTTGCAGAATAGGCAAGTCAGCAGATACAGTCGGACCCCTCGTATCCACGGGGGATTTGTTCCAAGTCCACCCCCCACGGATGCTGATAAACACAAATTACGTATAGTGAATGCTATTAAAATAGCAAATACTGCATATAGCATGTTCTCTGGTTCCTTCTAGTGACCAGTTCTGGTAATGACATCATGGAAATATATATTTCTTGGGTTTTTGTTTTAATATTTTCAGACCATGGATGAGTGAATCAGCGGATACTGATCCTGTGGATACGAGGGTCCTACTGTATATAGATAATCTATGTCGTGTACAACTTCAGAAGAAGCTGGACTTAAAACATGTTGTAAGGGCTGTCCAGAAGTAAATTAACCATTTCGTTTCCTTAAGATATCAAGTCATTGCATTTTTCCCACCATCCATATAACTTCCCCATTTTTCTGCTTTGTGCCATGCTTTTTTCCATGACATTCTCCTCTTCACACCCCTCAAAGCAAGGCTTACTTAATGCTTTGCATTTGGGGGGGGGGCACTTTTAGTGTTTCACATTGCAGTCCATTGTGGGGGCTCCACTTGGTAGCTTCTTTCAATTAGCCCTTTAAAAACCTCCAGCATGGAAGTTGATTCCTTGCTGATTTCTTACTGAGAAGCCGTTTTCTTAAAGAGAAAGGAGGTAGCTTTTCAAAGGGAAGTTGGGGCACAGATCCTGGTAAATCTTATGCTCCTCCATGACCGAGCAAGAGAAAGGGGTAGGTGGAACTTTTCCTCCATTTGAGAGAACCCTCAGTGACATGAGCGTAGGAACTGTTATGTATGTGTATGAGAGTTGATACCGATATATGTCCTTCATTCATGGGTCATTGGTGTATTGTATTGATAACCTGCTTTTGCTCTCACGATGTCAAGGCAGTATTTATGGCTCCTTCTTTCCCCATTTCATCCATCCCACCACCCTGTGAGGTAGATCCCTGGTTATTTCATTCAGAAAATGGAGTCAATGGGTTTTCTTTCATTGCAAGAAAACCCATTTCTTTGAAGACAAACATTCTGAAAACTTGTCAGTAAAGTGTAAACTACCAAAATCAAATTCCTCAGGCATCAGGAAACGCATGCTCCATGCTGTTTTACAAGTCCACTATGCCTCATCTCTGGGTACAACTTACATTTCTCTCTATGATTATGAAACCCATTTGTATAGGGGTTTCATAATCTGTATATAAGTTACACTGTCATGGCTGTAAGGCAGGGGTCCCCAACCTTGGGCCTCCAGATGTTCTTGGACGACAACTCCCAGAAGCCTTCCCCACCACCTATGCTGGCCAGGATTTCTGGGAGTTGAAGTCCAAGAACATCTGGAGGCCCAAGGTTGGGGACCACTGCTGTAAGGTATGGAATGGGGAATGGTCATGCCTTAGCCTACACTCTGGGCATAACTTGGAATTGGAAGTGTTACTTTGTTGAACACAATTCCCAGAATCTTCCAGCAGTGGTCATACTCCCTATGAGAGTCTAGGGGGATGCAGACTCTCTGAAAACAGTTTTTCCAAGCCCTGAAACCAGAACCCAAAGCATCAACTGAGTTATGGGTGATTTTGTTGTTGTTATGTGTTGTCAATTGATTCCAATTCATGCTAAAAATAGGAGTTTTGAGGTATGTGAAATATTCAAGTAACCACCTTTGCCACCCTCCATGGCCAAGCAGAAATTTGAACCCGGGATTCCTGAGTCCTAATCTAACACACTTTCCATTGCCTACATAAACCCAGGAGTCAAGGGGACAAATAGAAATCCTAAAATATTTATAAATACAACAATAACGTGTGAATAATGGCAAGCAGAAATAATGAACAACGTGTATGTGAACTCCGGATAAAATAAGTACATGCAAGTAAACAGATAATTATATTAATTGTAGAAGGCCATATACATAAGTCTTCAACATTGATCAAGTAGAGAGAGCATGTTATACAGAGTACATCGTCGTCGGGATTAATTTCCATTTTTGTTTGATGGGTTTCTGATTACCTTTAGTAACATTTTATTTTATTTATTTATTTAAAATATTTTTTAACCCACCTTTCTCCTTTATAAGGACCCAAGGCAGCTTACAACAATTAAAAGACAGTATTTAAGATTAGTAACAATAAGGATAGCTCAATGAGTACAATACCAAAAACCAGAAGCAAGTGCAACAATCCATTAAAAAAAAAAAGCCCACTCAGGTAGCCAATCACTCAGGGAAAGCTTGCCTGAACAGAAAGGTCTTCGCCTGCTTACGGAAGGACAGCCAAGACGGGGCCCAGTCTGGCCTCCAGTGGCAGGGAGTTCCAAAGGCTGGGAGCAGCCACCGAGAAGGTTCTCTCCTGTGTCCCCACCATGCACACCTGTGAAGGTGGTTGGAACTGAAAAGGAAGACCTCTCCTGATGACCTTAACACCCAAGCCAGCTCATAATGGGAGATACAGTCTTTGAGATAGCTTCGACCCAGGCCGTTTAGGGCTTTATAGGTTAGAACCAGCACTTTGAATGGTGCCTGGAAATGGATTGGTAGCTGGTGGAGCTGTCGGAACTGTGACCAGCCCCAGTTAGCAATCTGGCAGCTCTATTCACTACACTACTTTGATCATGGATGGTTTTAGCAAGCCACTATATTTATTCATTATTAAAATCACTTTCCAGGCTCAGCATCTATGCCAGTGGGCTGCAGATTTGAGGCCTTATTCAGCCTTCCATAGTCCTTGTTATTTTCTTAGACTTGAAGCTTAGATCCATGCTTGCCTTCCCGTTTCATGATGCAGAGAAGATTGCCCTGCCAGGTCGGTTTGTTGTACAGCTTGGGTTCCCAAACTATGAGCCATGAAGAAATCCCAGCAGTGTGTGTGTGTGTTTGTGTGCAAGGTGGTGAGATTTTCAATAAGAAAAGAAAAAAATATCAGCTGAAACACATTTCTGTGCTTGGCATCATTGCTAGAATTGATGATTTATTCAGGGGAAAATATTGTGCTAGTTTTTAATTTAAAATGATGTTATTCAGTTTGGGTATTTTTTAAAATTGGACATTATGAAACAATTTTATTTTATCTGGTTAGATGATAGCAGGGAAAATGTGGGAAAGTGTGAGAATTTCTCAGAAATTAAAAGAAGGAATGTTATGCTCCAAAGTTTGTGACCCACTGTTGTATAAGAAGTGGCTAGAACGCTCTAAGGTGCTATGGAGACACTCAGGTTGAAGGTTCAGCCATCCTTTTCAAAGTATTTAGTTTTTTAAATCTTTCTTTCATTGTTTCTTTGTTAAAATGTTGCTGTAAGGTAAAGGTTAAGGTTCCCCTTGACATTTAGTCCAGTCGTATCCGACTCTAGGGCGCGGTGCTCATCCCCGTTTCCAAGCCATAGAGCCAGCGTTTGTCCGAAGACCGTTTCCGTGGTCACGTGGCCAGCGCAACTAGACACGGAACGCCGTTACCTTCCCACCGAGGTGGTACCTATTTATCGACTCGCATTTTTACATGCTTTCGAACTGCTAGGTTGGCAGGAGCTGGGACAAGCGACGGGAGCTCACTCCGTCACGTGGATTCGATCTTACAACTGCTGGTCTTCTGACCTTGCAGCACAGAGGCTTCTGCGGTTTAACCTGCAGCGCCACCTCGTTCCTGTGCTGTGGTTGTGTGTAATTACATCGTTCTATGGCACTGAATGACAACATGCTTTTCCTCTTTCTTGATTTCAAGATTCCTAGAACTGGAGTACCCTCGGATGAGCAAGACCTTAAGGACGGTGGCTTTCCTGTATCCATTCCTCTTTGACAACATCCCACTGTTCTATAGGGTAAGTGAACTACAGAAGGGAGAGAGCTGCCGTAGCATGAGATGGAGAGACGACCCGTTGGTTACCGTTTTTTCCTGTGTTCAAATTTTATAAGGCTCAGGTTATTTCTCTCCAGGAATCTGTGACGAGAGTGTTTTGCCAATTCTTCAAGAATGAAGCGAAGCAAATTTTTCACCTGTCTCTCTGTTCTTGCTATTCCCTGTACGGAGAGGAGCAGGTTGTTCCTGGCAACCATAGAAATGTTAAAGAGGAGGAGCCTCTTTTTTTAAAAAGAGATGGCGATCATAACTCATCCCAACTGTGGCTTGAGTTGTACACAAGGATTCAGACCCAGGCTTTGAAGAATTTACTCAAAGCAATGGGTCTGGATGGCCAGCTTTGTCAAGTTCTGGTTTCTTCTACGTTTTTTAACCTGCCATTTTTTCCAACACCGTATAAACTAATTAACTAAATTGCCCCGATATGAAAAAACAAAAAAACAAAAAAAAAAACAAATCAACCCTAACATTCCCCCTGCTGTTTTATTTCAAGATGTTTTAATTAAATACAATTGAATTGTTTCTAGTTGAGATATTTCAAATTTCATTTAAAATGGTAGAAACATGGGACGGAAAGACTTTCAAAAATCAGATACTCCAGTCCCCACTGATGCAAGAAATCCACTACTAAGCATCTTTGATGGATGGCCGTCCAGTCTGTTTGAAAGCCTCCAACCTGCAAATTCCTGGAACTTTGTAAATGAACGAACACACAGTCAAATACTCAAAGTACCCAAATAAGTCATCCAAACAGACCAAGAGCAAATGGTCATCAATTAACCCAAAATGCAAGGAATTTTTTGGCCAACGTGATGACATGGAAATATAATCACTCCATAATTATGGAGGAGCAGAATGATACACGTATTAATATGTTTTGAACAAAGTAGGTTCAGGAAATTCTACGAAAGATTTCTGTATAAACATGTTTAAAATAGAAGATATGTGTAGAAAACTATGTCCTTCCAGGCAGTAATAGGGCTTTTTAAAGCAGGCGAAAAGATCAAGGAATGGTTTACCACAGCCATGCCCCATTTTCCATGGCTAATCAGGGATGTCAACCCAGATTTCTACCAACTACATCACACTGACTTTCATAGAAACGTACAGAGATAAATTTGAGACATCCCCCCCCCCTCTCTGCATTGGGTTGTGTAAATGAAGACAGCAGGTGGAACAGAACATTCAAGGATGTGTCAAAATGGAGCAGGAGGATAAGTTAAGCAACACTCCTTGTTGGGAGGGCAAGCATGCCTGTTGATTTTCCATGTCTGCATGTTGGTGTTGTATTTTTATTTTCCAAACCGGCGTCTCTCCCCTTTTCATCCGTGAAATGTTGGAGGACAGGAAAACGGCCAGTCTGATCCTTGGCTGTGCTGTAGCGCCCCCCCAGATAATGGCAGGAAAGTGTACTGCAGCTTCTCCTCCCAACTGGATCATGCTATTTGAGGAACCAATGGTAGCCCTGTTAGTTTTATGTAACTGCTGGAAGTCTGTTTGCTGGCCCGGTTCCTCAAACCCAGTGCATTGTTGGCTCCACAGATGGCTGAAACCCAGCCAAGTCCAGCCCTGTCTCTCCCTCCTTCTGCTTTGGAAATCCGACAGTCTGCCTGCCTTTTACAAACGTCTGTTCTTTCCCAGAGATGGGGAATATTTGTGTCCTGAATAAATCTGAAGGCACTCTCCCTAGTGCCTTCAATTTTGTTCAATCTTTGCAAATGTTCCCATTCTGATATAACACATTGCCCTGCCTCATTTCTGCTACTTATCTGCATGTTTTTGTGTAGACATTTATTAGACGGCTCACTGGAATGCAGAATTCTGCAGAGTGTACTTATAGGTTATTTGATATATTTATACAAAACCTCATTTCTGCTACTTATCTGCATGTTTTTGTGTAGACATTTATTAGACGGCTCACTGGAATGCAGAATTCTGCAGAGTGTACTTATAGGTTATTTGATATATTTATACAAAACCTCATTTCTGCTACTTATCTGCATGTTTTTGTGTAGACATTTATTAGACGGCTCACTGGAATGCAGAATTCTGCAGAGTGTACTTATAGGTTATTTGATATATTTATACAAAACCTCATTTCTGCTACTTATCTGCATGTTTTTGTGTAGACATTTATTAGACGGCTCACTGGAATGCAGAATTCTGCAGAGTGTACTTATAGGTTATTTGATATATTTATACAAAACCCTGCAATGTATAAATTCCTCCCCTGGTATCAAGAAATGATTTTTTTTTGTCCCTGTTACAGACTAGAATTGTTCTTCCCGGTCCCTTGTACTGACTGGCACAGGGCATTTTCCTTCCTGAACAAGAAGCCTAAAAAATTATTACAGTCAACCCTCGACTTACGAACTTAATCCGTTCCGGAAGGATGTTCTTAAGTCGAAAAGTTCGTAAGTCGAATCAGCATTTCCCTTAGGAATGCATTGAAAACCAATTAATCCGTTCCGGCTGTTTTTGGTTCTTAGGTCGAGGGGCGGTTTGTAAGTCGAAGCATTAGTTCCCATAGGAACTAATGCAAAGCCGGTTAATCCGTTCCTACCACTAGGGGCAGAATTTTTTTCCCTTTTTTTCCCTTTTAACCTAAGATGACTTAGGTTAAAAAAAAAGGAAAGAAAAGAGGGAGGGAAGGAGGGAACAGACACTTTTTCAACAGAACACCTTGAAAGTTCAAATTTCGCGCTTTCCCCGCCTCCCGCGCGTTTTTTTTCCGGTTTGTAACTCGAAGCAAAGTTCGCAAGTCGAGGCTATATTTTTCTATCAGAGCGGTTCGTAAGTCGAAATGTTCGTAACTAGGGCCGTTCGTAAGTCGAGGGTTGACTGTACCTTCCAAGGGCGTGGGCTCTTCAGGACTTGACCCTGTAGCCATCCCGCCCTGGAAGGAGAGCTTTAAAAAGTATGCCACTGGATTGGTGCCTGTCCGTGATGGAAGAGGAAGGTTAATGTCTCTATTACGACAGGGCTAGCTTGCAACAATACATGGTTCGGATAATACAGTAGGACTCCCGTGTCCGCAAGGTTGGTGTCCACACTTTCACTTATCTGAAAAAATTAAAAATATTGAAACAAAAGAAATTAGAAATATGTACTTCCACAATGTATTTACTAAAACTGGCCACTAGAGGGATCCAGAGAGCATGCTATGTATTCTTGTTGTTGGAATATATAGCATGGTCTTTGGTGCCCCTCTAGTGGCCAGTTCTGGTAATACAAGGTGAAAATACTTTTTTTCTGGATTTATTTCTTTTACCATGTTATATGGTGTGTTTTAAGCATCCACAGGAGGGTTGGAACCAATCTTGCAGTTAAGTTCAGAGAGATCAGGGAACTCTGAGGAGGGAGTGGCTGATGTGGACATAGTCCCTGCTACTCAAAAGGTCCCAGGGCCTCTATCCCCTTAAGTCCTGGATCCACTACATCATTGTATCTTTTGTCTCCCACAACAACCTTCATGTTGGATTTGGTAAACTAAAGGCACAACATGCGTCAACAGTGCAATGGGTGGCAAAAAGGCCAACACTGTGCTGGGTTGCAACATATAATTATAGAACAGTGAAGTTGGAAGGGGCCTCGAAGGTCATCAAGTCCAACCCCCTGCTCAAGGCAGGAATCCAAATCGAAGGAGATCTGCCAGGTGGCTGTCTCAGTTTCTCTTGAAGGCCTCCATACAGAAGTATGGTATCCAGAAGATGGAAAGAAGTACAATAGAATCGTATGTATGGGGGATCAGTTCCTGACCCCCTCACAATACTGAAAAATGTGGATAGTGAACCCTATATACGGTACCTGTAAGTGCAATAACCGTGGCTGTCTGGCACTACCCCTGCTCTGCAAGGTAGAGGGTGTTGCTTCAAGATGCTGGGAGACCAGGTGAAATGGCAGCGAATTTCTAATAAGCATCGTCTCTGGTTCCCTTTAGTGGCCAGTCCTGGTTAATTACATTTATAAACACATTTCTGGGGTTCTAAATTTAATATTTTTAATATTTTCAGACTGTGGATAAGTGAAACTGCAGATACTGGATACTTTATTTTTTGCTACCTCACATTGTGACTGTGGTTTGTGTGACTGGGAGGGTGATTGTCTCTCCAGCACTAACCTAACTAATCGTTTCTTCCAACCTTTGATTTCAAAAAGAGCCCACCTCTCTGCTGCGTGTTCTTTTCCCTCTTTTATCTGTTGGTGGCAGCTGTTTTGTGTGCTGTTGATCTGTTTGGTTGGTTGCTAAGTATGTGTGCAGTCAAGAAAACAGCATACACAAGTCTGTAACTTCAAGTAAGTGTAAGTAAATACATGTTTACTTTCTCCTACAAATGTCTCAGGATCAGTTAATTGAGATTTTAAGTGCCAGTTAATGAGGAAGGAGTGGACTGTGGCTATTCTGCTCTGTTGGTCTATGCACTTCAATTGTGTTGTAAAGAGGATTTTTTCCCCAAAAATTCTGCAACAGGTGGTACTCTCTGCTTCATTGGAGGTCTTCAAAAGGTCCCCAGCTGGCCATCTGTCAGGATTGTTTTAGCTGTAAATTTCCTACATCAGAACTGGTTTGGCTATATTACTCTTGGTAGCTGTTCCAACTCTGTGTTTCTACAATTCTAAAAGAAGTCTTGCTGCATCATTCAGATACCAGTTCTTTCATTTATCTCTCCCCTGCTGCACAGTCTTGCCCTTCAGACTCCCATTTCTGTCCTTGATGGTCTGCTCACATTTCTTCCTTCCCTTTCAGCTGTTGCTCTGTTTTGGTGAAGATTGTTCCTGGAATGATTCTGTCACTGGTTACTTCTACCACCTTTTCTTTGCTGCTCTCACCGGTTTCCTCTTTGCATCTCACCTGCCGGAACGCCTAGCACCTGGCCGCTTTGATTTCATTGGTAAGTGAGAGCGGTTCCATCCAGCAGGTCGCCAGGTACCTAGGTACCTTGACATGGCCTTTTTTCCATAAAAACAAAGCAGAATGTAGGAAGTTGCCTGATAGTCAGACAATATCAATCTGTCTTTTCCCATATTGTGTGCAGTGACTTGATAGTAGCTGTCCAGGATTTATTTTCCAGCCCTGTCTAAGGGCTGGAAAATAATTAGTAGTAATACCAGTAGAGTATATATACAAAAGGTTTCAAATTCAATCCTAAGGATTGAACTGTAGTTTTATTTATTTTACACCACAATTTAAACACCTTAAATTTAAGTTGGCTCTTGAAAACACCCAGCGAGGGAGCCAGGCGAATCACAGACAGAAGACTATTCCATAGTCAAGGGGCCACTGCCGAGAAGGCCTGGTTTCTT
Organism: Intellagama lesueurii; assembly: GCA_037013535.1. Lineage (NCBI taxonomy): Eukaryota > Metazoa > Chordata > Lepidosauria > Squamata > Agamidae > Intellagama > Intellagama lesueurii. Next base: position 1,798,352 of record JBAJHW010000021.1, read on the forward strand.
GTTCTTTCTTTCCGGGCCTCCCTCGGTGTAAGGCCCCTCAACCGTCTTTCCTGGCTATGAGTGATACGAGTAGATCTAGGTGGGAGAAGGCGTTCCGCCAAATATCGAGGTCCTAAACCGTTTAGGGCTTTATATGTCATCATTAAAACTTTGAAATCAATGCGGAAACGAACGGGCAGCCAGTGCAAAGCAGCCAGTGTGGGAGAGATATGCTGATGTTTTCTCGTCCCACTGAGAAGTCTGGCCGCCGCATTCTGCACCATTTGTAGCTTCCGCATCAATCTCAAAGGTAGCCCCACGTAGAGTGTATTGCAGTAGTCTAATCTCGAGATTACAAGCGCATGGACCAGAGTGGTGAGCGCCCCACCATCAAGATAGGGATGCAGCTGGGCAATCTGCCACAGATGGAAATAGGCGGAGCGGACCACTGACGCCACCTGGGTCTCCATGGTGAGTGCCGGATCCAGATGTACCCCCAAGCTGCGAACCTCACTCTTCGCGGTGAGAGCCCCCAAAAGAGAGGGAGTTTCCCAAACCACCAATGGGGGGGGCCGCCCACCCTCAGGACCTCCGTCTTGTCCGGGTTCAGCCTCAGCCCATTCACCTGCATCCATTGCAGTACAGTCTCCAGACAGCGCTGAAGGGACAGAACGGCATCCACTGAGGTAGATGAAAAGGAGATGTAGAGCTGAGTATCCACAAAACCTCACATTAAAATACAAAGAACAGTTAGTCTTTTTTTTTTTGCCTGTAATACTACTGTAATAAGCTGTCATCCTTTACCTGAAAAGAAAGTTGTGGCTAGAAATGGGCACGAACTGCTAGTTCAGTGGTTCGTGCTGGTTCAGTGGTCAGCTCAACAGGTCTTCTGCAGTTCTGAGCCCTGCCTCCTCTGTTGTGGGGGGGAAAGGAACATTTTCTTATAAAACAACTTCTGAGGAATCTATGTCTAGGAAACTCTGGGGTGGGCTGCTGTAAGTTGGAAGCCACCAGATGGCTTTCTGCTGCAGTTGTTGTTGTTGTCGTCATTGTTGTTAAATACACTTCTAAAGAAAAGACGGAAAGATTTGCTGCCCAGCCCAAAAACCTACACTTCTGCAGGGCTTGTGAGGAATTCTGCCTTTCAAACCAGCGCTCACCAGCCTATCTCCCCTTCTTCCTCTTTCCCTGGGACCTCTGTCTCTTCTATCTACAGGGCACAGCCATCAGCTGTTCCACATCTGTGCAGTGGTGGGAACTCATTTCCAGTTGGAAGCTGTCTTCTGGGACTTGCACTCCCGCCGGGCCTGGTTGAGTGCCCACGCACCGGTCACCACCTTCACCCACACGTTTGCCATCCTGGGGGCAGCCTTGCTGGGAAATCTCCTTCTCCTCGCCACATTCACCGCCCTCCTCTTCTGCTCGTCAGGTGCCACCTTGATCTTGCAAAACAGCTTTCTGGAGGCTGAGCTATCCAAGGAGAAGTAGCCCTCCGGGAGGGCGGTGGTGGTGGGCCATAGCTTGAGTCCCAGAAGAGGAAAAACTTCCCTTCTCCCTGGTTGACCTTTTATCTGTGAGGCCATTGGGTCGGCGTAGCCGTCTCCGACCTGCTACAGATGGGGAGCCAAAGATGGGAGAAGTGATATTTGATGGGCAGAGTGGTTGGCAAA